>CP116454.1:56510495-57110495 GCA_028216015.1 Quercus dentata | reverse complement strand
ATATAGGAATAGTTACATTTCTAGGCATCTAGATTGTAAGATATTACATTCCTAGTAATCTGGATACTAGGAATAATGTGGATTCCTCTATACCAAACACCACATTAGAGTTTCTCCTTCTGAGCTCTTTTCAAAGTTTCTATTATAGAGCTCCTCATTCAAAACTATGGAAAACCTAAATCTTTTACTCTTGAGCTCATTCATAGAAAACCTCCAGAATGTTCTATGGGGTTTAAGTGGTTACGGAGGACTACTTTAGAGTTTAGACAGAACCCTAATACAAACCAAAGCAACCAAAAACCTTCTCCAACAATGGCTATTTATAAATTTGCAATTGTATTCTTTGATGGAAAAAGAATCTATAATTACTTCTTTGATAAGGAAAACCTTTTCTTTTACAACTAAGAACTTCCCTTCTTTTCATATCAAAGAAATACAACAAAAACACCAATTACAAATAAAAATTTAAGACAATTTCCCACATGCTCTCTTCTGTAAGGGAATCTTTTGGACTTCTGTAAGTTGTAACTTAAAAGACATTTTTGGTGTATTCAATAGAGACATTAAGGGTCCAAATCTTTCATCCCTATTGTAGCTATCAAATTAATAATAATAATAATAATAATAATAATAATCTATATATTTTTTCAAATTAACATCTAATGATAATAATCAATAAAAAGTCCAATTAGAATTTCAAATTAGAATTCAATTTTGCGCTATATGTTTTAAATTATTTATTTCTAGAGAGAGCTTTATTTTTTAATTTTAGAATCAAATGTAGGACCACATCATAAATATTCATTCAAGTAAGTTATTGAGTACAAAAATCAAAAAGTCTAGAATAAATGA
This sequence comes from Quercus dentata, assembly GCA_028216015.1. Taxonomy (NCBI): domain Eukaryota; kingdom Viridiplantae; phylum Streptophyta; class Magnoliopsida; order Fagales; family Fagaceae; genus Quercus; species Quercus dentata. The sequence goes on along the minus strand of CP116454.1, from coordinate 57,109,643 downwards.
ATAGTAAAAAAAAAAAAATGCTTCACAATAACAAAAATTAAGAAGTAATAAATAAATAAGTAAACATGGACAGTTTATATTTTATATCTAATAATATTCGAATAGGACTTTTTAAAGAGTTAACAAAATATAAAAATGACTATCAATAGAATTTAAATTATATCTATAGGAATTATAGTATGCATTTTTTTTTATATATGTCTTTAAGTATATTTATATATATGCATGAAATTACAAATTAGTAGTAATAATAAAAGCCAACAATATTTGGACCATCTAACACATACACCCTAGTGGTAGGAAAGGCCTCTAGGAGAATAAATCCGCCAAAAGGGCCAAAACATTGGGGGAAAAAGGATCTAATAACCAATTTAACTTTTCAACTATTAAACTTTAGTTTAGTTTATTCCTTCAACTCTTGATTATATTAATATAATCTCACTACATTCAAAAATCAATTTAATGTCGTCATTGAATCCTCTCTCTATTTAAATTTTGCTATAAATGATTTGATTTTGAAAATTTGACACAATTTACCTCATCAACCAATTTTGTTATAATAGAAATGAAGAGGATATCTAAGAATCAAATGAGTTAATTTTAAAATTTCAGGGATAATATTAATATTTGAGGAACCAAATAAAACTTAGACAAAATTTAACTACAAAATTGGTTGTAGCATAACGTTATGACCTTATTCAATATATATATATATATTTAAGGTGAATTTTGACATATCCACCATTGTATCACATTTTCTTCTTATATTATTTATACTTGTAAAATTTCTAGAAAATTAAAGATCAATAACTATGTCATCAATAAATTGTTTAAATTGCAAGTTTTTGTAGTTTAAAATTATAAATAAAATATAAACTTATAGATCATATAATAAATAATATCCAATTGACACAAAATTTGACATGTGTATTAAGAGCGTAAAGAACATATAATTTAACAATTAGATTTCTAAAATATGTAATAATGTTTATTTTATTAAGGTTGTAGTCTTAGATTACAACCAATTTTGTAACTAAACTTTATTCTTAAAACTTTACCTTAGTATTTTTATGATCATATTAGTAATTTAGCAACAAAAAAAAAATATATATATATATATATATATATATAAATAAAAATTTTATTTTAAAGGAAATCGGATGAAAATGATGACATTTCATCCAAGTTATCATTTATTCTTTTACTGACCTTTGGTAAAGGTCAAGTATATATACTCGTGGGAGTAATACACAAATGAACTAGTTGCCGAGTATGTTTCTTATATATTGTCATATTTGTATTTTATCGAAGTACTCTACCAAAAAATATTAACTGAACAGGCAGATTAAAAAAGACACAAGATTGCATGGAAGAACAATTTGATATTGGAAAGCAAAATACTTCTAAAGCTTTGCCTTTGTGAGGAGATATATATCTCTTTCGGAAATCCTTTTGGTGTAGTAATTGCCTCACACATTTGGCCCTGAACTTCAAAGAACACCCCCTTCCCCCCTTAAAAACAAAAAGAAAGGAAAGAAAGAAAGAAGTTTTTATTCTCATTAGTGTTTGAGGATTTTTAGACTTTATACTCTAAAATTTTAAAATTTGGATTTTACTCTCTAAAATTATATTTTGTTTACATAAGCAATATCTCATCTTTATTTTCCATTAAATGTCACATAAATTTGTCATGTGTGTTTAGTTCGTCCAATAAAATAATGCTATGTGACATAATGAAATGACATAACATAATGAACATGAGTACATGACGTAGCATTATTTTATTAGATGAACTAAACACATATAACAAACTTATATGACACTCAAAGGAAAATATGAATGAAGAGATTGTTGATGCAAACAAAATTTAACTTTAGGGAGTAAAATCTAACTTTTAAAATTTAGGATGTAATCCATAGACTCCCAAATTTCATGGTGTGTTTTGTACTTTAGCCTACAATTTAAAATTGTATGACATAAAAATTATTTCAATTAATAAAAAAATTTTATGTTGTTAAATTGTTATAATAAATATAATATAGTTTATTTTTGCATTATGTTTTTCCAAAATGAAAGCTTTCTTCCATTTTCCTTCTGCAGGACTGGAGCTATGGATGTGGATAAATCCGGTGGAACTGATCAAGGTTTCTCAAAATCATTTGAGAAAACAGAAAGTAACTCCCCAGAAAGAACAACTTTCCGTGACAAAATTGGTGTCGCTGAAATTTACTCATGGCAGGTAAGATTGACTAAGTTGACTTATATATAAGATGCTCAAGTCAATAGGCTTTTTTTTGGGGTCCATTTGAGATTTAGTTATCTTGCTGCTCGTAAAGAGTTCCTAGGCTTGGGGCAATTTTCATCTAAGAAGCATAGATAATTCATTTAGGATATTGTACTTATATTATATTCATGTCACAGTGGTGTCATACTAACCGTTTTATGTTATAATTTTTCAAAATTGCTCGTGTCTTCCTAGATTATCATATATCTTATATACTATATTAAAAAAAATTTGTTAATAGATGCTCTACGTATATTTGATTAGGAAATACTTTAAAAAATTATGGAAAAAAGCAACTCATTTTTTTAAAAACAATTTTCTATATTTTCCATTAATTAGACCCTTAAAATTTCATAATCATCAAATCCAAATTAGTATTTTATTGTAGCTTAATTTCGGGTCAAATAACCAATTTATAATACTTATATAGCACGAAGGTCAAGAAGACTATCTCACTCACTTAGGTAAGATAACCTTATTAATACATCTGCTGAAAGTTTCTATATACAGGGACAGCTTACAAACTTGTTACATTTTAAATCTTATACTTTAAGGGTTATTTTAAATTAAATCTTATTGAGATTGTTACAAATTAAATCATATAGTTTTGTTAGTTTCAAATCAAATTCTAAACTTTTAAAATCATATAAATTTAAATTCCTAGTTAACCTCAAAAATCAAACCCCTCAAACCAAATTAGAATGTGATTGATGTCATATGACTGATATCAATAATATAATAAATAAAATTTTGAATTACTTTCTTGTTTTGTGTTTATAAGTTGACGAATTTGTTCGTGAGGTTTATAATCACTCTTTGATGTTTTATGTACCAACTTGTTAAATAAGAGTAGGATTAACTTTTCCCTCTTGGTTTCTTCTTTCAGATGTGGAAGGCAGCCCTTACAGAGACAGTGGCAACTATCTTCTTTATTTTCACGCTCGTTACATTCATTATTGCAAGCTTTGAATCTAATGTCTCTGAACCCAGGCTGTTGCTCCTGTTTGCGGTGTTCATCCCTTGTTTCCTCTTCATCTGGGTAATGTTTCCTCTGTCTGGGGCCTTTATGAATCCAATGATTACATTCATTGCAGCCCTCATGGGTGCTGTAACTACTGTACGTGCAATTTTCTATTTCTTGGGGCAATTAGGTGGCTCTATACTTGCCTACTTCTTGATGAAGATTGTGATGAACGATGAATTAGTTGACAAGTACTTGGTAGGTGGTTGCTACATCAATCGCGATGGGACTGGTGTAAGTCCTGGAACTGCACTATTGTTAGAGTTTGTGTGTAATTTTATTGTCCTCGTGACTAGTATGACAGTGGTATTTAACAAGAAAAGGCTCCAAGAAATTGGGGTGACTGCGGTTTGTGCTCTGATAGCAGGATCAATTTCTGTAGCAATTTTTGTGTCCGTTATGATCACTGGGCAGCCAGGCTATGCTGCTGCTGGTCTGAACCCAGCAAGGTGCTTAGGCCCAGCATTGGTTGTAGGAAAACATGAATTGTGGCATGGACATTGGGTATTTTGGTTGGGGCCATTTCTAGCTTGCATTGTTTATTATGCTTACGCTAAAACCCTACCTGAGATTTAGAGTGTGTATTGAAGGAAATGGCTCTCCCAATTATCGTCAAAATAAAGATTAAGCTGCTACGACATACAAGGCTTTAAATGTATAGTTTTTATTTAAGGCTTCAAATTGTGGTTCAATTAAACCTTGTTTTCTCTTGTCACAATAAATAAAGGCAGCTGGTCTTGTTGAAGGAAAGACTTCTTTAGCAAATGTATCGCTTTCTCTTTAAAAGATAAATCTGAAAATGCTATTATTCCATTTTTCCTAGAATCTTATTTTTCTCGAATGGCTTTTGGCTTTAACCATTTCTATTAGCGAGGGTTATGACTTATGACTCTTCACCCCTCCTAAGAAAACAAAAGAAAAATTTGTTAATTGTTATTACGATTGACTTTATTTATACAATTTAAAATTGTATGACTAGAGTGCTATTTAAATTAAATATATATAAATTGGATGACGTTAAATTGAATTGTTAATTCAATGATTGAGTTTTACAGCAAACAGTAATAATGAGATTATTGAAATGTTAATAAAACATTTTCGGGCAATATCTCAACATATCGCATTTAGTTCTTACAAAGAGATTGTAAGTTTTAATTATCTTAATTGGTAAAGTCTCGTATTCTCAAAGAAAAAATTTGAGATTTGATCCACATTACTTACACATCATTCTAACACATAATACTTAATTTAATGACGCGTTGAATTATATTAATATTTATTTCATCTAGAAATAAATCAACAAAGTTGTCTTATTTATTTTCAGGTCTAATATATATATATATATATATATTTGGTTAGTGCAAAAATAGACCATACTTTGTGTATAGTATATCCTATCCGAATACAAATTTTAAATTGGATTGATTATTGACTATTAAAATAAGTAAGTTTATTTGACAAAATTAAGACTTCTTAACGAAATTAAGAATATTGTGTATAGCAAATTAAAATGAGTATAATTATTATTATTGATCAATTAATATATGGATAGACCTGCCTGCCATCCACACCAGAATAAATGAAGTTTTCCGAAAAAACCTTCTAGTGGAGGAAGATCTCCTAAGGATACGAGACATAGACAAAAAGAGAGAGCTAAAAAAGGATCTTTTGTGTATAATTGTGCATAATCTCGAATGTTCTTAGTTCCTGTACGTACACCAATAGTAGATTTGTCAAAATTTACTACTAATAAAAAATATTGAGTAAAGTTATAATCTTAAGCTATAACCAATTTTGTAGTTAAATTTTGTCTTTAAGAGACATAATCACATAATCCTAATAGTCAATTAATTTTTTTTTATAATTATTTTCAGAACCTAACAGCCAATTAATAAAGCAAAGGTCACTAAAACATTGGAAAAAAAAAGGGAAAAATATTCTATGAGAAAGAGATTGATGCCTCTAATTTAGAAAATAAGTATTTTTTTATTGCCTATCTATGTAACCCTATAAGTTGTTGCTTAGTGCCTTCATATATATATATATATATAGGTTTATTGGTAGGATAATTATTGAATACTCTCAGAATACTATGCATACTCCTCTATCTCACATAATTTTGAGTTCTACTAATTAAATTCATAATAAGACCCATAATTCATATGAAATGGGAGAGTATACATTTATTGTATTCTTAGAGTATTTAATAATTTTCCTTATTGATATTGCCATTTGTTACACTGTAAGCCTTTTACATTTCCATTTTCGTTTCTATCTATTTAATTTGTTTGTCTGTTTAATTATGTGTATGTATCGTTGAAGCAAATTTATGTAACCCACTTCATCTAATGCATAATTTTCGTTTCTCTCTCTTTGTTTATGTAGCCAAAAAACAATATAAACTCTGGTATTTATTGTGTCAAAGCCAATAATATCTATGGGTGTAAAAATGATGCATTTGTTAAATTTTTTTTTATAAACGGTAACAATTTCTTTTTCCTAAAATGTTTTTTTCGTCTTCCTTATTGGCCTATATGTTAAGATCAGGGAAAAAAATGAAGACTAGAGAAACGTGATTTGTTGATAAGGTCTTTGATCAATATCCAAAAATGTATAGGAGAAATGTAATTTGTTGATAAGGTCTTTGGTTCGGTTTTTTGGATTAAAAGTTGATAAGAGTGATGAATTTTTTTTTTTTTTTTTGGGGGGGGTGGGGGTGTGGTTATAATTGATGGACACTTACACATAATACATATGCATGCAAGTGCATGAAACTAATTTAATTAATAAGATTTCATTTATATAAAGTTTAAGTGATATTGTTAATACAAGAAATCCATTGACGAATAACATATTTGTTATATTTTTTTATTTATAAGGAGTATGTTTACATATGAATAAGCCTAAATTCCAACTATGCAAAGATTTTAGTAACTAACAAACTTCAATTATAACTCATGTGACCTCCCTGTGCACGTAGAAGCAGTTTTTGTCTTGCATCCATTGCAAGAGTTAGCGTGACCTCCCGTGAGTGAGGTCGAGGTGGTCTCTGTTTACTGATTAGTTAGCAACGCCCTTTGGGGTGGTTTCCGTCAGAAGTTTCTTTTAATGGCTGAAGAGTTGGAAGCGCTGTGGAGCAAGCTCTCCTTTACGGAGGAAGAGGGGGAAGGTGTTGAATCGGGTAGCAGCGATTTGCAGCTGCTAAGGAGATAGGTAAAAACTGTGCTATCATGAAGATAATGACACAGAGAAGCATATGCCTAGATTCCTTGAGGAAAAATCTGAGAATGTTATGGAAAACAAATAAATGGGTTAACTTTTCTGAATTAGAAGCAGAGTTGTTTCTGGTGGAGTTTGGGGATGGGAAAGATAAAAAGAAAATTCTTGATATGAGCCCTTGGAGTTATGAGAAACAATTGGTGATCATTCAAGAATTTGAAGGTGAGCTAACTCCTAAGGAGATGGAGCTAAAATGGTCCCCCTTTTGGATTCAAATATTTAACTTACCGCTTATAAAACAGAACAAAGGAAACGGGTTGGGCGATTGGGTCCTCTTTGGGGGATGTCATGGAGGTTGATGTCCCCGATTCAGGTGTGCAATGGGGAAAATGCCTTAGGGTACGTGTCCAGATTGATATTACAAAAAGACTCATCCGGGGCAAAAAATCACCGTTGAAGGAGGGGAGCCTAGGTGGGTTCGGTTTAAGTACGAGAGATTACCAAACTTTTGCTATTCTCGTGGTTTGCTTAGTCATTCTCTTAAAGATTGTTCTACATCTCCTGTTAAGGGCCAAACGATTGCAGACGGTCTTCAATATGGGGCATGGATGCGTGGTAATCCTTTCGGAAGGTCTCCTAAAGATTCAGGTAGAGATGGGGGAGGCGAATATCAGGGAGGTAGGGATAGAGGCGAAGGAACAAGGCTGGAACGGACCCGTGTTCTGTCCGATGAACCAAAGGAGAAGACCTGGGATGGTGGGAGACGTGAGAAAGAGACTACAATGATGAGGTAACAAGAGCCTGGTAGGGGATGATGCACCTATTGAAGAGCCAAGACAACCGGACGGCGACTATGCATGGGAAGAGTAAGGGTGTTGGTGCGGTGGGGATATCGGGGATCGAAACTCCCTCTACAAGTGTTAGCTCTCATGTCAATCATAGCTCTCAATCAGATGTAGCAGAGGAGATGCGGTGGGCAAATGTGCAGGATCGGGCTTTGGGGAAGGCGCCTAGTGAGGTAAATCCCAACTCCACGCCAAATCCTCCTTTTTTATCTATTGTTTCTGATTGCATAGGATCCGAGGAAGATATTCCTCCGGGATTTGAGGGTCAACTTAGGAGACTAGATGTAGTAACTAAGGTTAATGAGAAGGTGGGGGGGCCCAAGAGTGATTGTGAACAATTAGAAAACAAGCTTCCTGAGTTTATATCCGGGCCTTCAAAGGGCCAAAATGGGCCTTTGGTTGATCCTATTCGGGCTAAGCCCTCTCTGGGCCCTATCTCTTTGGACCATCTCCAAGACCAATCCTTGAAGTCTTCATCCCACATGACCGTTGGCCCTCATTTAAATGACATCTCTAATCTTCAACATACAAAGCACGCCCCTCATGCTTCAGGTCCTAAATGGACCCGTGTACTCCGGTCTTCCTCGCGCAAGTAAGGAAGCTCTCTTCATTCATGCGGTTCAAAAGAGAGGGGTGGTGGTGGTCTCCGATCAACTTGAGTTACCTAATAAGAAATTTCGGGTTTTTCAAGATGATAAAGAAAATTCAAATTTCATGGCGGTGGCTGGTTCCCAAAGATCGCCAAGGATTATGAGTATTATGTGTTGGAACTGTCGCGGGCTTGGGAACCGGCGGACAGTTCAAGAGCTTGGGAATATTATCCGGGCGCAAGATCCTACGATCGTGTTCTTAGCCGAAACATGGCTTGTTGAAGCTAGGCTTGCGAGTATTCGTGATTCTTTGCATTGCGGTCATTACTATGGTGTGTCTAAAGTTAATCATGGTGGTGGTCTAGCTCTTTTCTGGAAAAAAGACTTTAGTTTACGGGTTGTTTCTGCTTCTATAAATCACATTGATCTTGTGATCTTTGAGGGGACTGATAAAGCTTGGAGATTCACGGGCTTTTATGGAGCCCCTGAAACTCATCTTCGTTCGGCTTCTTGGAATTTATTGAGAACCCTTGAGAATCAGTTTGACTTACCATGGCTGTGTGGGGGAGACTTTAATGAACTTTTAAAGTCTCATGAGAAGAGTGGGGGCCGTCCTCGACCTTACGGACAGATGCAAAAGTTCCGTGAGGTTTTAGATGAATGCGGATTGATCGACTTGGGTTTTATTGGGAAGAAATTTACATGGTTCAAGAATTATCCCTCCGGTGGATTATGGGAACGCCTTGATAGAGCTGTTAGCACGGTTGATTGGCTTGACCGTTTCCCCGCAACAAAGGTGCTATCCTTAGTGTGTGGCCAATCTGATCACAGCCCCATTTTTATCCTTCTCGAAGGTATCCTTGTAAAATCTCAGCGTCCTTGGCGTTTTGAACAATTTTGGCTTGAAAAGGAAGGGTGCCATGACACCGTGGCTCGATCTTGGGCTGCAACTCATCCGGATTCTCCTATGACCTCTGTTGTGGGAAATATTGATAGGTGTCAAGTGAATCTTACGAAGTGGAGTAAGAATTTGGTGGGGAATATTTCTCGAACTTTGATGGATAAAAAGAAGCTTTTGAGCAAAGCAGAGGCAGTAGCAATTCAAGGGGGCAGCGTGGACTTTTTTCTGCAATTAAAATGTGAAGTAAATGATCTTCTCCGCTTGGAAGAACAAATGTGGCATCAGAGAAGTCGTACACACTGGCTGTTATCGGGTGATAGCAATACGAAATACTTCCATAATAGGCCGTCCCATCGCTTCCGCCGCAACTCCATTTACGAGCTTCGTGATTCACATGGGGTCCTTTTTACAGGGGAGGAAAACGTTTCAGCAATGATTGTTGATTTCGATACAAACCTCTTCTCTTCATCAAATCCGAGTGGTTTGGAATCGGTGATTCAACACACTCGGGGGGTGGTGAATGCGGACATGAATGCTGGTTTGATTGAAGAGTTCACAAGATTGGAGGTTGAAAGCGCCCTAAAGCAGATGGCGCCGCTTAAAGCCCCCGGGCCCGATGGTATGCCTCCATTATTCTTCCAACATTATTGGGATAGCATAGGGGATGACGTTGTCAAGGCTGTCCTCTTTTGCTTAAATACCAGGGATGTTTTGCCAGGTTTGAACCACACTTTCATCACTCTTATACCTAAAGTTAAGAGCCCGGAATTTATTTCTGAATTTCGTCCTATTGCTTTATGTAATGTTCTATATAAACTTGTCTCTAAAGTCTTAGCAAACATATTAAAGAGAGTTTTGCCCCGGATCATTTCAGAAACTCAAAGTGCCTTCCAACCGGATAAAGCAATATCGGATAATATCCTGGTGGTTTTTGAAACTCTCCACCATATGAATATGAAGAAAGTGGGGAAAGTGGGACATGTGGCCATTAAATTAGACATGAGTAAGGCATATGACAGATTGGAATGGGAATTCCTGAAAAAGATCATGGAAAAAATGGGCTTTCACCCCACTTGGGTTGGGTGGATCATGGAGTGTATCAAATCGGTTTCCTATTCTATTCTGGTAAATGGTGTCCCCAAAGGCCATATCCTTCCAACCAGAGGTATTCGCCAAGGGGATCCCTTGTCTCCGTATCTCTTCTTATTGGTGTCGGAGGGGCTGAATGGACTTATTCATCATGCTGTGGAGAGAGGGCAGATTGAGGGGTTCTCTCTTTGTCGTTCGGGACCGAAGATTTTGCACTTATTCTTTGCGGATGATAGTCTCTTGTTTTGTCGTGCTCGGTTGGGGGATGTGGTAGCCATTCAAGCTCTCTTGGGTCTCTATGAGAAGGCTTCGGGCCAAGTGATAAATTCCACAAAGACCACGCTCTTTTTCAGCAAAAATGTCTTGGATGTCACTAAGGAATCCATTAAAAATCTGCTGGGAGTGGCTGAAATCAAAGAATATGAGAAATATCTTGGGTTGCCCGCGGTCGTCGGGAGAAACAAGAAGGCGAGTTTGAACTATATCAAGGATAGGGTATGGGGTAAACTCCAAGGGTGGAAGGAGAAATTACTCTCCCAAGCGGGCAAAGAAGTGTTGTTGAAAGCGATCGTCCAAGCCATTCCCACCTTTGCCATGGCTTGCTTTCGCCTTCCGGTGGGTCTTTGCCAAGATATTGAGATGCTTATCCGAAAATTTTGGTGGGGTCAAAGGGGTGATCGAAGAAAAATTCATTGGAAGAAATGGGAAGTTTTGTGCAAACCAAAATTAAAGGGGGTTTGGGTTTTAAGGATCTATGTAAGTTTAACGAAGCCATGCTAGCGAAACAAATATGGAGACTAACATATGACACAGAGTCTCTCTTCTATAAAGTGTTCAAGGCTAAATATTTTCCTAATGGCAACGTGTTTGAAGCAAGCTCATCCTCGGGGTATTTTGCATGGAAAAGTATCCTTCGGTCAAAAAATTTAATCGAAAGAAATGCCCATTTGGAGGATAGGGAATGGTAAGAGCATCCGGATCTTCCATGATGCTTGGTTACCAAATTCAAATGGTGGCAGAATCCTTTTCCACAGAGATGTTCTTGCCCCGGATGCCACGGTGGATTTGCTCTTTGATCCTCACTCGGGGTAGTGGAATTTAAACTTGATTGACCAATGTTTCTTCCCACCTGATGCTAAGATTATTAAATCCCTGCCCCTTTGTTTGGTCCCCTAGAATGATTCCTTGGTTTGGCCGGCTGAAAAGAATGGCAAATTCTCGGTCAAAACGGGTTATAAGTGTTTATGTGATGATTATCATGAAGCTGATCCTGTGGCAGCGGAGATGCACAGGGGTTTGTGGAAGGGAGTTTGGAGTTTAAATGTCCCGGGAAAGATAAAACACTTCCTATGGAAGTGTTGTTCAAATGCATTACCTACAAAGGTGAACCTTTTAAAAAGGACCATTACTGCTGATTGTGTTTGTCATCTCTGTTCCGAGCAAGCGGAGGATGTTTTGCATGCCTTGTGGGGTTGTGTCAAGGTTCGCCAGGTGTGGCTTAGGTCTTTTGGATGGCTGGTTCAAAATTCTTCTAGTTTGGATTCCTTCTCCGGGCTGTGTGGCATCACCGAAATAAGTCTCGGCTTCAAGAAGTTGCCGTTCCTCTAAACCAGATTTCTGTGTTTGCAGAATCTTATCTCCAAAATTATGCAGCTGCCCATGGTGTGCGAAGACCTCCTGCTCGCAACATTGCGGGTGTTGTTAAATGGAAACCTCCGTGTGAGCTTGCTGTGAAGGTTAACTTTGATGGTGCTCTGTTTGGGGAGTCAAACTGTGTGGGGCTCGGTGTGGTGGTCCGTAATTCGGAGGGTGCGGTGTTGGCTGCCCTTTCTGAAAAAATTATGAAGCCTCGGTCTGCGGAGTGGTGGAGATTCCCAGTTGCTCGGCGTGCGGTCTTTGTTTTCCTCTGAGTTGGGCTTCCATAACTTGATCATTGAAGGTGATTCTTCTTCGGTCATCAAGCTTCTTCAGGATAGGTGCTCATCTCATTTCCAGGGTGGTCATATTTTAAAAGACATTATGTCTCATTTAGACTCTTTTGTGAGTTGTTCTTTCTCTCATGTTGGCGGGCAAGGTAATGCGGTGGCGCATGCCTTAGCCCAGAGAGCTAGATTATATTTTCCATCTGCAGCTTGGACGGAGTATGTTCCTCCAGCCATTTCTTCTTTTGTACTTTCTGACCTTAGGGTCTAATTTATTGATGATTTACTCCTCTTTCTCAAAAAAAAAAAAAAAAAAAAAAAAAAAAAAAAAAAAAAAAAGCTAACATAGACTTATTGAATGATCAAATTGTAATATTTATTTTATTATTTATACACAATTTTGAATGGAGAATGATAAATTATTACATTAAGAATTTAAGTTTCTATTATATTTTTGGACAAACTTTAGGTATAGTTTTTTTTTTTTTTTTCTTCGTACAATATATTAGGTTTCATAATTAAATTCAAATATTGGTTGCATACTTGTAGTAACTAATAAAACACAAACAAATGTTTTATTTTCCAATGATAATCAAAACTAATGCAACTCTATGTTTGAATTTAAAATTATACTTAAGTCTTTATCCTATAATTTTTATAAATTTAAAGATAAAATAATAAAGTTCTTTTTTTTTTTTTCTTTTTGATTAAAACTTGTTTTTTTTTTTTTTTTTAACTTTCTTTTTATAGATTTTGAACTTTAAAAAAAAATGGATAAAAATGATTCTTTTCACTCTCCAGAGGTAAGCTTGGTTTATAATTAGATCCATTTGTTACACGTATTATTCCAATTCTATAATGGACTGTAAATATATTTATTAATCACAATTTTTATCTACTTGAGATAATATCCTAGAATTTTACTTTTGTGCTTAGTATATCATATTATAATTAGTTCCTTCAAGTTCCATTTGTTACACTTTTATTCCAATTCTATAATTGGCTATAATAAATATCTTAATAATCACAATTTACTACTTGGGATGATGTTCCACAATATTACATGATTCATTTTACAAGAAGTTAGGGACTTAAAATTGTTCACAACTATTAATATAGTTTATTACAATTGGTGCATAATTAAAATCTTATTAGTAGTGGACCTATATATGTAAAAGATGTCGCTCATAATATATAACAACTTAACAAGTTTTGAAAAAAAAATTGTAAAAATAGTTGTTACAAATAAGTTGCAATGGAGAGGGATTTACTATCTATACTATATATAATAATGGAAGTGTTGCATTTAATTTTGCAAAGCTATTGCCCATTGTCAGCCACACCGCTCATTTTTCTTAACAATTTTTCATCTTTATTTATTTTTTTTTTTTTGGTAATATGAAATATAAAGAAATGATCATATATTATCATTTCTGTTTCTGTACAATACATGCTAATGGATTTTTAGTATTTAATTTTTGTTTCTTGGCGTTTCTCCTCCTCGTCATTCTTCCAACCCTTTTTCTCATTTTCGTAATTCATCTTCTTCCCCATAATTCTTCACCTTACTATTAATCCTCTTCTCCTTGTCTTCTTGTTTTTTCTGATTTATTATATTTTAGATAGGTAATATGTATTTTGGAAATAGGGTGAGAAAGTTTGAATTTTAAGAAAGTTTATTTTGGGGAATAATTGTCAATATCTATTGTATTTTGATGATGTTATGCAAGAAAATTTTGTTTAGGAATGAATATTTTCTCTACTTCTTTTTCCTTTAGAGTTCTTGAGAAGTTTTTTTTTTTTTTTTTTTTTTTTTTTTTTTTTGCTTTTGTTTGTTCTTTTAGATCCCTTAAAGCAGATGGTTTAACCTAATATATTAACCAAATGGTTACTTAGATTAATTATTCAGATTTAGGTTAAAACAAATAAATCATATCATGCAAATCAGCGGAAAATTAAATAATACCATGATATGATGATCCAGAAAAACCAATGAAACTAACCATTTCAAGGTAAAAACTTGTAGAGGATTTAACCTAACTATCTTCAAGGTAAAGTAAATCCACTAAAAGAGAATTGAAGTTTTTACATTCATATTTAACCCTAAATCTATTGCTACCTCATGTAGTAATTTACTGACACGACCACGTGTAAGCTCCAAATCCATAGACTTCTTCTTTTCTTGGATTTATAGCAATACAAGCTGCCTTGCTTGTGATTTTGAGATCCCACTCAAAGGTTTCAGATCACCATCGGTAATGATCTTGATGTAGCAACTATGTTCTACCAACACTTGATTGTAGTTCTTACTCTGGTAGATTCTTGTGTAGTTAGAAGGAACAAAACCTATCAAATCTCACAAAGAGTAACACACAAGTCTTCAAAAGTCTTTAAAACGTGGCTAGGGTTTCCCTTTTATATGTGGAGAAGTTTAAATGAAATCCTAAACATGTTCGCGGGCTTGGGCCTGTTTAAAAATTCTGCAAAAAGTCTGGACCTGCGATTTTCGATTGGTCGAGTCTAATTCTCAATCGGTCGAGTAAGGCGTAAACTGGCTTCCTTATTTTTTTCGCAGTTGACTAGACTTGAAACTTGAAACATATACTTTTAAGCATTGCCTAAACACCTAGATTAGACATGTTTTGTTTTTGGTTTGCCAACACAATAAAAATATGATTCTAAACATTTACACCTAAATCTTTAGAACCTAACTACTTTTCATCTTGATTATAGAGAAATTGCTTTAATTATAGTGTATATATGTGTTAACCTTAAAGAAAAAATTTCTTGCGGCATCTTGCAGGTTAACATTTAGTTCTTTTAAAGGATCATCGATCAAAATATGATGTCCCATGAAATATTTTCGTCCGCCTAAATTGTTTTACTTATGGCATGACAATACTTATTTAATTACCTGACATTCATGCATACCATTTCAACTTTACATTTACAGCTTTTTAGTCTAACCCCTAGAATATTATTTCAAGTGCTTATTTTCTTTTACAATTTTATGGTAAATAAGTGCATAATTTCTTCAAAGGAATGGAGATTGATGTTCCCTATTGATTTTCAATTTCAGATGTGGAAGGCAGCTTTCACAGAGTTAGTAACAGCCTTAATTGTATTCAGCCTCACAACCATAATCTCATGCTTGGACTCACATGCGGTTGAACCAAAGCTTCTTGTCCCGCTAGCTGTCTTCATTATATCCTTCTTATTCCTCATGGTTACAATTCCATTATCTGGAGGCCAGATGAGCCCAGCGTTTACATTCATAGCTGCCCTTAGGGGACTTGTAACTCTTTCTCGTGCAGCTATCTATGTCTTGGCTCAATAATTGGTTTTATTATACTGAAAAATGTGAGGGACCATTAAACACTGCAAAATCATTCCTTAGGTGGCTGCACAAATGGTGGCAATATATGGAGCAGCATCAGCACTAAGCCCTGAAACTGCATTGACATTAGAATTCGTTTGCACATGTTTGGTACTCTTTGTTGGTGTGACATTGGGATTTGACAAAAAAGGTGCAAGGAACTTGGCATATCAATGGTATGTGTTGTGGTAGCAGAGTCTATGGCACTAGCAGTGTTGTGTCAATCACAGTTACTGGGAGGGCTGGTTATGCAGGTGTGGGTCTGAACCTGCAAGATGCTGGGCTCCAGCATTGTTGCAAGGAGGCAGATTGTGGGATGGCCATTGGGTTTTCTGGGTTGGGCCCTTTTTGCTTGCGTTGCTTATTATTGTTTCTCTTTGAGCCTATCAAAGGAATTTCAATTTACAAGATCCCTTCAAAGTTACAAACTTTGTTCTAGTGTATATGAAGAACTCAGTATTATTAGAAGATTCCAAAATTTTGGTTTGTAGTTTTGTAATTTTGTTGATAATGGCACAATTTGCCACATTTTATCCTCATGTAAAGCTTGCTATCTCTAGTATAATGGTCTCTATGGCTAGCAAATGTTCATTGTCTTTGTATATTTATTTTATAATTTTGATGGGTTTTTCACCCCCTAAATTAGAGTTGGAGCAGGTTGAGAAAGCTATAATTTTTTTATTATGGGAGTTTTAATTTTCTGACTATATTGTAATATAGTTTTATTTTTCTGATTATATTATATATGTAATGGGTTTTTTTTAATAATATGTAATGGAGTTTTAAATGGGAGTGTAATTGGTTTAGTACTTAATATTCTTTTATTTGGAAAAATATGTGTTGGGTAGATATATACATTGGGGGACGACTTTTTGAATAGTTAATATAATATATAGAGACATACCTAACTTAAAAACGTCTAAACTCACTGAGTATGAATTCAATTTTTATGCTATATTAATCACTTATTTTTCTCATTATTATTTAATGTGAGACTTTATTTATACGTGTATATCCAACGATATGATGCCAAACACACAACAATGTTATTGGAGAGTGTAATAGACTTTTTTTTTTGTGGTATTTTTTGATATTTTCAATTGAGATATTTAATGTTCAAATCCGTTAGCTATCACCCTAACTTTATATATATATATATATATATATATATATATATATATATATATATATATATATATATATATATATATATATATATATATATATATATATATATATATATATATATAAAGATTAATTACTCCACTGTTCTTGCTTCTTCTTATGATCCTTATGCCCTAACCCTGTTACTTAGGCCCATTAAAACTGTTTTTCCAAAAAGTTCCCCTCAATACATCAAAAAACAATATTACCAACACATGTTTTATGTTGAACCCAACAGAGCCTCTATTTCGATCCTCTCGGACTTGCTAAGAGTTATTTCCCTCCGAAGTTTCATTGGATTCCGGAGCATAGGGAAAAGAATTTAAATTATTATTCTGATCTTCTGCGCCATGAAAGATCTATTATTATTAACACCATTTCTGATCATAAAGACACTTCCAAAATTATTTACCACAGTGTTTACTTGGTCAATTTTATTTCTGAAGAAAAATGGGGCTCTTCTCTTACATCTACGAGAACAATGCCAAGTTCCCCCATTCCTTATTCATATTATGATTATATCATGGCTTGGACAAGATTCATGCTGCACGAGAATGAAAACATGTCTCATTCCGGGTTTGTTAACTTTGACAAAAATTTCACTGGTGATTTGCCCCTTTGGTTCAACATTTGGTGGGCCCAATTTGGTCCTACTCTTTGAGTTATTTCTGCACCATTGCTTGATGCTTTCGATTGTTTCAAGAAATGTTATAGGTGTGATGCTTATGGAGCCAAATTTCTGCTTTGCTCCATTTTGTTAAAAAATATAAGATACCTTGGATATTGAAATGGCAATATGAGAAAGATGGTGATGTTCTCTCTAGGCATTGGTATGTAAAATGGTGGGGCAAATTCCCTCACACTCAACGTATTATTACATTTGTTGCCTCTATTTCCGGAGAATCTTCATCTGCTGCTACTTTGCCCATGGCAAAAGATCATTCCCTTGTTCAAACCCCCGCACTCTTTGATGCTCCCTCTTCTTCTTCCGGCAAAAATGTCCAGAATAAAAGCTCCTCTATTGACAATTTGAGAAAGAATCCCGATGCTCTTCTAGCTTTACTCAAATGGGCAGAAGAAAGCATTGCTAATCAAGAAGAATCCAAAGCCTCCTCAGAAGAATCTGTTGCTCACAACCCCTATTTCCCATATGACCAGGAGTTGTTTGGACATGATGAAGATAACACTCCGGATCTTCAAGAAGATTGAGCTAATTTGTCTAGCTTGCATAAAGGCCAAATGCTATACTGTTTACTTGTGGACTTTTTCTGTTAATTTCCACTCCCGATGATGATGTTTAGAAAAGTTGATTCTCCGTGTTTCCCGTAACTTTTAGTCACACCAAGATTGCTTTCAGCAATTTATCTTTTCTTGTTAACTTTTACTATTCACGAGTCTTGTTTACTCAAAGCTTTGCCTATTTAAGGGGGGATGTCCCTAAGGTTTTGGTAAGAAACATTTTAGTTTCGATTTCTCTTCCCTCAGAACTAGCCTTCTTAGAGAGAGAACCCACTTGCTTCTACTACTACTACTACCTTGTTCACCCTTGTTCACTACAAGCCTTGTAATCCTACAAACCTTGTAATCCTACAAACCTTGTAACTAGGACTAGTTCAAGCTTTGTAACTGTTAACTTGTAACTGTTGAGATCTTGTATTCACTACTACTACTGTAAGTGTTTATCCTACTTTCAATAAGAAGTATTTTCAGTTCTATGTTCATTACTTTACTTGTTGCTACCACCACCTTGGACGGATTACCGCCATACCGGATGGTTCTAAATTGCTTTCATTTATTTTGAACTATTGTTCTTATTTACTTTGAATTATTTTGATATATACTGTTTGGCTAGTTCTACCGCCTTATTATTGTTCTTATGTTCAAGTTATTTACTTTCAAGCTATTTACTTTCAAGTTCTTTACATTATTTCCATTTACAATATTACTGTGCTTCCATCTCCTTCTCTTCAAGAAGGTCGTCCCTTCTACCCCCTTTATGATATCAGAGCCACTCTTTTTCGGCCGGTGGTAGTGTGTTTGTGTTCTTTGTCTCTTGTCCGTGTCTACCCGAACGCTTGATATTCCGTTGTTGTGTTCCTTTCTTACCGTCGTTGGCGCCACACTAGTCGTAAAGTGAAGTCCTAAAACCTAATTTGTAAGGCCCGTTTGAGCCAAGAGAGGGCGTGTAGGGCATGAGAGGTATAAGGTTGGTTAGGGTATGTGTTACGAAATGCAACGGTTGTGAGAAAAACATGATAAGCGAGTGTTGAACCTAGGATAGTATGGATAAGTTGTGGAGATCCAATTCCTCTATCAGCCCAGGACTAGTTGTCCTCCCGATATTGTAAATGAAGAAGATCACACTATTGATGATAATGAGTTGATCCCCGATTTTCGTAATTGGACTATTCCTAAAGTTGATACTAAAACTATTTATAAAACTAGTTTTATTGAAAGTGCTTTTCATTCCGCTTACAAAGCTAGAACTGTTGAACAAATTTTCTCTATTTCGAGAATTCATGAAAAATGTTGTTTGTTTACTAAAAAGAATATTAATGACTTCCTTGCTGCTAAAAAATTCAGTTATTTGCATATTGGTATGGTTCAAGTTGCTATTAAACCGCTTACCCAAAAGGGTATTAATGCTTCTGTTCTCATGTGTTTAAGAGATGCTAGATTTAAGATTTTTAAAGATAGCATTCTTGGTATGATCTTTGCTTCTATGCATGATGGTCCTGTTTATTTTAATCTGTTATCCCGATCTTACTCTTGCTTTGGATGATCCTAATATTGTTAAAGCTTTGACATTGAATATTGCTTCATCTGGTTATCACATGGAAGAGGGTAGTAAGCCTTTTGCTTTGATCTACCGCATTTATTATAAACTTATGGGTACTCAAATGAATCCTTGTGCTATGATTCCTAGAGAACCTTCGGGTAAAACCATGTTAATTCAATGTTCAACTCCCGATGCTAAAATCCAAGTTCCAAAAATGATTCAATGGCAAGATGTTAAACTTCCTAATGATTGGTTGTTAGAACAAGAAACCCCTCCTACTAAACCCATTTTTGATGAGCTTGATCTTACTCATATTCAACAATATCTTGATGGTACTGTTAAAATAAGTTTTCAAAACAATCCACCTTTGAGAATCAACGAAGGAAGACATTCCTTTCTTTGAATGAAAGTATTTCAAAAAGAGATTGTGAGATCAATGAATTTTTGAAAAAGAATTTGGAAACATCCTCCTCTGATCTAAAGCTAAAAGGTATTTCAAGTGATAAATCACAAATTAGCTCTGTTTACTATTCAACTAAACTCGAAACTTCCACTCCATTTAGTAAAAAGCGCTAATGAAGATGAGGAAGACACTTTTCATTACTCCTTCCGATTTTGATTCTCCTATTAAAAATCCTCCTGTTTACCAAAATCAATTAAGAGTTTCGATTTGTTAAAATAAGTTTTCAAAACAATCCACCTTTGAGAATCAACGAAGGAAGACATTCCTTTTCTTTGAATGAAAGTATTTCAAAAAGAGATTGTGAGATCAATGAATTTTTGAAAAGAATTTGGAAACATCCTCCTCCGATCTAAAGCTAAAAGGTATTTCAAGTGATAAATCACAAATTAGCTCTGTTTACTATTCAACTAAACCTGAAACTTCCACTCCATTTAGTAAAACTGCTAATGAAGATGAGGAAGACACAATTTACATTACTCTTCGATTTTGATTCTCCTATTAAAAATCCTCCTGTTTACCAAAATCAATTAAGAGTTCATTTGTTTTAAATGATGATTTTGAAATTGATTGGGATTCTTTGTACAATGAGTTTATGCTTGCAACAAACAAAACCAAGAGAAAATATTTCCAAAATAATTTTGCTCGATCAAAAAAAGAGCGTGTTAAGCGAAAATGGTTGGAAATGATGAATCAATTGAAAAAACATATTTTGTTTTTTGATTTTCTTGAAAACCATTACGTTTCAAAAGATGAGGTTTCAAAACAACATGTAAATGTGATAAAGAAATCAAATTTTGTTAAGATTGATAAAACCATTATTAGGTCTAGCCATCCTCCTCTTGATTCAATTTTGATAACTACTAAGAAAGATGAAGTGACAAAAGAGGAAGTAAAAACCTCTCCTTTCAAAATTGCTGATGATCAAACTCCCATTGTTAGCCTTATTGAACAAAACAATTTCACTAATCAATCTTTGCATATTATTGGTCAACGACTTGATCGTATTGAAGAAAAAATTGTTGAAAAAATGTTTCATTTTTGAAAAATCTGTTCTGTTAAAACCGAGAAACCTTTAATTGATTTACCCAGTCAAAGAGAAAAAGTTATGTTTAAAACTTCTCAGTCCAAGACTCTTGAAATTGTTGACAAAATGCTTTCTAATTTAAAGGTTAAAGCTGAGGGTACTTCTACAAGTACTCCAATTGCTCGAACTATTTCCAAAAAAGAAATTGTTTCTGAAGAAAATACAGATTTCGACATCTTGTTTCTTCCGCTTCTGCAAAAAGAATCTTTGATGATGATTTCCCAGAAATTAAAAGATTTGTTGGGAACTCTAAACCCATGTCATTTACTAAAAACTGGTATCCAAAACCTACTCCTCCCGATATGCGGTTTGAAGAGAGATCTTTTCAAACACAGTTTTCTGTTTCTGGCGATAAGCTTTCGAATGGAATATTGATGGTTTGTCCGAACAAGAAATCATTAATAAAATGAGTCACATGTCTATGGTTGGTATTGCTTATCAAAATAACCATGATCTTGATCAACTTTGAAATTGTTAACTTGCTTCTTCTTGGTTTTTTCGGTACTCTTCGTGGATGGTGGGATTCATACATCATCAAGAATCCAAAGAGTCTATTAAACATCTTTGTTAAAAAGAATGATGAAGGTTTGCCTATTTTTGATAAAAGTATTGGTCGTGGTATTCTGATGGTGTTAATACCTTGATCTATACTATTCTCAAACATTTTGTTGGTACTCCATCCAATATTTCATCTCGTGTTTCGATTATTTGAATAATTTGAGTTGTCCAACTATGTCCGATTACAGATGGTATCAAGATGTTTTTACTTCAGAGTGATGCTCGAGAAAGATTGCCATAAGCCTTATTGGAAAGAAAAGTTTATTGACGGTCCGCCTCCTATCTTTGCTCATAAGGTAAAACAAGAATTGATGGGTAAAAATGATTCTATTGATTATGATAATTTAACTTATGGTGATATTTTTAGTACTATTAAAAAACTTGGTATTAATATGTGTAATGATGAAAAATTGCTAAAACACCAATTAAAGAATAAAAGAAAAGCTAAATATGAAATGGGAAATTTCTCGTGAACAATATGGTTTACCTCCTATTGCTCCTTCTAGGCAAAAGAGTAAAAACATGATAAAAGCCATAAAAATACAGAAATAACTTTGTTAAACCTAATGATTTCTATGCTAAGAAGAAAAATGTTTCTAAAAACATGTTAAACAAAGATCGAGTAAAGGTAAATGCTTTAAGCGTGGTAAACCTGGACACTTTAGTAAAGACAAGTAAAGAAAAACCTGGTAAGTTGAAAAACAAGTTCAACATGTTAAACATTGATGATAATGTGCAAGAAGAATTATTCGAGAATCCTTGAATCAAACAACTCGTCTGAATCTTTGGAAGATGATTTTTCTTCTTCATCGATTCTTGTTATCAATCTTTGATGATTCTTTGATTTCCCTAATATTAAAATTGGTTGTAGAGATTCTTGTTGCAATGTTGTTAATATCATTAACGCTCTCACCAAGATGAAGAAGATGAGAAATTAATAATTCAACTAATAAATCAAATTCAAAATCCTGAATTGCAAAAAGAATATTTGGATAAATTTAAGAAAAATTTGATAAGAGATGAAATTGGTAAAAAACCAAAATCAACCATAAGTTTTGAAGAAACTTTGGAAAGATTTAATAAAAAGAAATCTAAAGAATTAACTGTTAATGATCTCCAAAATGAAATTCATATTGTTAAACAAGAGGTAAATGAATTAAAACATGAATTTAAAAGCATGAAAAGTGATAACAATAATCTCAAACAAGAATTGACAATGTTAAAACTTGATAAAGATCTTAATAAATCCAGTAATGAATAGAATGAGCACAGTGATGGAGATGAATCCGATCAACGAGTTCTTCTTTCTGATAAAGGTACTCCTGATACTTTCACCGATCCCCAACTTGTTTTTGTTAATAAATTACTTCCTCCAAAATGGTTTACAAAAGTTAAAATTATTGTTTCTCCTGAATATCATTTCACTGTTAATGCTATGATTGATTCTCGTGTAGACATGAACTGTATCCAAGAAGGATTAATTCCTTCAAAATATTTCGAGAAATCTACTGAAAGATTGGTTTTCGCTAATGGTTCTCAAATGAAAATAAAGTATGAATTGAATAATGCTCATGTGTGTCATGATAATGTTTGTTTCAAGATTCTTTCTGTTCTTGTCAAAAATATGACTGATAAAGTGATTCTTGGTCCGCCATTTTATTAATGCTTTGTATCCCTTTCTTGTTGAACATGATGGAATTACTACTTGATCCATTTGAATGAAAGTAAAATTCAAATTTGCCTCAAAATTTGAAATTGATATTGATAATCTATCTTATAAGAAAGGTTCTCCCATGCATGAACTTGTTCAAGAACTAATCATGAATTCTGATGATTTTAAAGGTAATTTTCATAACACCAAAATGTTAAAATCTATCCATTATCCTAACAATATCAATGATTCTTTGCAGGATAAATACCACTAATAAGTGGGACAATAATAATATTCATATTTATACCACTAGTAAGTGGATTATTATGGAAAAGAAAAACAAGGGAAAAGCTCCTGCACATGACTATTCTTGAAACAAAGGTTTTCCAGCGGGACGACCTTTTAAAATGCATGAAGGCGCATCTTCTGGTGTAAAACCTAGTGGATCAACATCCCTTCAAGGAGATGTCCCAGCAGAGGTGACATACTCCAATGGTGATATATTAATTGCTTTACAGGAAGTTTTGTCAAGAAATTTACAATTCCACGATGAAACTTATTCAGAATTACCAGATTCTATTAAATTCATTCTTGACAACCTTGAGTTTGCTTTGACCAAAAACCACAGTAATGTTTTTCAAAAAACCCTTAGAGCCCTTGAAATCCACCTTGTTAACCTTACTGCTCAAAATGAGATTTATATGAGCCATTATAGTAACCTTATTCCAGAAAATGACCTTGCTTCAAATATTGACTTTGTTCGAGAAAATAACCCCTGTTTCAAAAAATGAGGCTCTTGTGAGCCGTCTTAAAGCCTACACTAGTCAACTCTTTGGCAAAGAGGAAATCCATTCGATGGATAAAGAGACTATAATGGGCACTGATTATGCTAGATTGAGTCTTAAGACCCAATCCATGTTAAGAAGTATTGTTGCCAACTTGCCTTCAGATTTACAATCTCGTATTATGGATAGCAAGGCTATGTTTAGGTCTTTTGACCTATGGTCCAAGTATTTGAGAAAACTTATTCCGCCACTATTCCTGACCCTAATGAAATAGACAAAGGTGATAATGTCTTTATTCAGCTTGAATGGGAAGATCACTTTGGGAGCAGTCTCGGAGTATATGAAAAGAAACATCCATTTCCTGGTCTCCTTATTAATTTTGATGATGGTTCATATTTCACCGATGAAGATTCGGATGATAGTGATGATGATGATCCTAATTCTAGCTGGCTTTCCCAAATGTTTGAATATGGCTTTGTTAGGTTCATAAAATTAACAAGTCATAAACAAGCCAGCCAACTTCCACAGATCATTCAGAATGCTATTAAAGGATTTGAAAACTCTTCCACTAGACCTTTTGTTACCATTAGATGCTGGAGCACTCTGCCAAAATGGGAAAGAAATAACTGGATGAATGTTAACCCCTCAAAGCATCTCATTCTCATTAATGGTTATACTCACCAAGGGCCATGGTTCAAGGGAAATTCTCGATTATCCTTTAAAGATCCTTTTGGTCTTGCAAACCACTGGAGAAATTATTTTAATAATCAAATTCGTGAAGTTGCTCATAATCTATGGAAAAACTATCATTTCATAGGAAGCACGAGATAGAATTGCTGTTTTTGGTCCCAAACCCTATCTTTGATGCCTTTGTTCACCTACAAAGAAGATCATCCTAATCTAGAAAGTTTTCTCATTCCAGGGAAAACTCCAAATTTTGAGCCAATTTTATATTGCAGATTCTGTAATAAGTATGCTATTTACCATGATCATGTATGTGGTTCTTCACAAGGTCCTTTTGATCCTTTTGATGGTTATCCCTCCGATGCTCCCTCTCTTGATTGATGAGGTCACTCTTGCTACAAGACTGGTGTTACTTTATTTGTCTGGCTTGCACAATGACCAAGATAAAATATTGTCCTTCACAAATATGTTGCGGAAAATCCGATACTGATTCATAATACTCCGGATTTTGCGGAAGATTTTGATTCTCTTATTTGTCTAGCCTGCACAATGGCTAATGCTCCAATATTTGCTACTGCTAGAAGCTAGTTTTCCACTATTATGATGCTTTCAAAGGATCCCAAAGATTAATGTTCACGTGAAGACAACAAAATGCATGCCTATTAATTCCTTTTGTTGGCTTCTTTCTTATTGGCTTCTTTTGTCTTTAAAGGACACCAATAATGAGGCCTTGTTCCTACACTTATAGGGCTATTGCTGATCACTACGGAAGATTCTCATAATCTTGTAAGATTCCTCACAAGATTGTGTCAAAAAAAGGAGAAATTCCATTTTTTACTATTCAGCCACTATTCACCTGTCACTATTCATTCTTTGTTCATCCGTTACTATTCATAACACTGTTCACTCCGAATTTTGCCTATTTAAGGGGGGTTGTCCCTTATGTTTTGAGGTTTTGGTAAGCAACATTTTAGTTCTGATTTCTCTTCCCTTAGAACTAGCCTTCTTAGAGAGAGAACCCACTTGCTTCTACTACTACTACTACCTTATTTACTACATTGTTCACCCTTATTCACTACAAGCCTTGTAATCCTACAAACCTTGTAACTAGGACTAGTTCAAACTTTGTAATTGTTAAACTCAGAATCGTTGAGATCTTGTATTCACTACTACTCTTTCGTAAGTGTTTATCCTACTTTCAATAAGAAGTATTTTCAGTTCTATGTTCATTACTTTACTTGTTGCTACCACCACTTTAGACGGATTACCGCCATACCAGATGGTTCTAAATTGCTTTCATTTATTTTGAACTATTGTTCTTATTTACTTTGAATTATTTTGATATATACTGCTTGGCTGGTTCTACCGCCTTATTATTGTTCTTACGTTCAAGTTATTTACTTTCAAGCTATTTACTTTTAAGTTCTTTACATTATTTCCATTTACAATATTACTGTGCTTCCGTCTCCTTCTCTTCAGCAGTGCATCCCTTCTACCCCCTTTATGGTATATATATATATATATATATATATATATATATATATATATATATATATATATATATATATATATTTATATTTAAAAGATTTAAACTAGTTTTAAAAAGTAAGATTTTAAATTGCAATACCAAACGAGCACTTGGTCTTGGTGATTGGATTCTTTACCCTTCGGATTTTTTTTTCAGTTCTTGTGCTTTTGGGGCGTTTGGGCCTCCTTGACAATCATTGGAGTTTAGATTAGTTTAGTTTAGTGCTTTATTTATTTTTTATTATTACTATTACAATTCCATGAATGAGACCATTTTCTTAAAACAACACCAAAAACAACATTCAAAATAGCAGCTCAGGCTGCAAACCAGAAGTCCAAATGCATTGCTTACAATCAATCACAACTACAACACACCTCCATATTAAAGGATAGCTAATTAAACATTGTAGAAAACCTAATTAAAGATGAATAAAAAAAATAGACAAATGACTTTTTTAGAGATTATACAACACCCTTGTTTTGATTAACATTAGTTGTTGCTGTGATTAGGGACCAATGGAAACGTTTTAAAATATAACATGGTTTGGCCAATTCTACTCCTGCATCTACAAATAATGCTAACCTAAATTCACTATCAGTGATATAAGTTACAAATATATGAAACCAGACCTCGCAAACAACTTTACTCTTACAAATAACACTCATAACCTTTACAAACATAAACACACTCAAAACTCTCATAAATATAAACTAACCTAAATCTAATTACACTGTGTTTAGTTTTAAATTGTCGGCTAAATTCTCTAGTGCTAAAATAAAGTGTTATATTATAATTAAGTTTGGTTTAATTAAGTCAGGTCAAGAAGAAGAGTTTCAAAATTTAGACACAAAGTATGTGACCCTTGCTCAACTAAACAAGATTTTGTTTAAACAGTCAACTGAATTTGTTGTACAGCCTATTTAACTTAATTTTCGGAATATAAACCAACCCTTAGTACATAGAGTGATAGAGATGACGAAAGGCTACCGTACAAGAGTAGGTCTAAAAGTCAAACCTTCTAAAGTGTAAAAAGTTCGAAATTCTTCCCCTTAAGAGTGTTTCTCTTTGTGAAATCTTTTCAAAGTTTCTATTATAGACAGTGGTGACTCCAAGAATTTTGTTCAAGGTTGATAGTTTTTAGACCCCTTAAACAATTGATTAAACCTAGGTAATTAGCCAAGTCGATACTTAGTCCAATTAAACAAATCTAGGTTATTACAATATAAAAGATCAAATCATGCAAAGCAGCGGAAAAATAAATAACACAAGATATGATCACCCAGGAAACCAAACCGGTAAAAACCTGGGGAGGATTTGACCTAGCTATCCTCAAGATAAACTTGAATCTACTATCTTGAAAGAATCGAAGTTCATACAATAAGACTTACAAGCCCCCACGCTCGACTTCTTATTGCTACCAACCAAGAGAACTTACCTGACACGACCACGTGCAAGCTCCAAATCCACGGACTCCTTTTTTCTTGGATTCACTACCAGCTACAAGCACACCCGTTTGTGTTTTCTTTAAGCTTCAATGGCAACAACTAAATTGATCATCAAGGCGTAGATAAATTTTCTCCTTGAAAACAATAAGTTTGTGTAAAGGAAAGCTCCTCTAGATCTCACAAGAGATTTACACAAACCGCAAATATGAGCAACCCTAAAACGTGGCTAGGGTTTGCCTTTTATACTTAGGACAAATAAGAAACCCTAAAACGTTTTAAAACAACTAGGACTGAGTTGGACGAATCAGTAGAAAAACATTCTGCCCGAGCTTCGATCGATCGAGCCTATCTTTTGATTGATCGAGCCAGGCCGAAAGGCACAATCCTTTCCTGCTTTAACTCGATTCCAACTTTACATAGACGCACAACTTTGAGCTAGACTTAAACACTTCTAAACACAATGTTTTGATCATGGTTTGCTAATAATACAAATTAGAGTTCTAAATACATAAAATCCTAAACTTTAGAACTTAACAAAGGTATTCCTTAAGAAGCATAAATTACACAATCTTTTCTTTTTTTTTTAGCCTTTAGGTATTTAGGTTTGATTCAATATTAATAATTCCATTCCGTTTCGGTTGTAATAGCCGGAAAATACCGTGCTGGTAAATAAATCGGAACAAGAACCCACCCTATTCCATTTAGGAAAAAATTTCTGGTCATTACGGTCTATTTTAGGTGTTTCAGTATATACCGACCGAACTTCAAAATTTGGCTGGCATGAAGTTTGTGCTTAAAAAAAAAAAAAAAAACTTCTTAGAACCAAAAAAATTTGCATTTTGTAAACCAAAAAACCTCGAAAGGAAAAAAGAAATGAAATGAACAAAGGTACCTGACTAAAAAAAAAAAATCGTATTGAGAAATTTGAGACTCAAAATTTGAGTAGAGGCTTTGCCGCATTAGTACTACACAGAAGTTACGAACAAGGAAAAAAGCAAAATGCAGATGTAAAAGTGTAGGTGAAGATGTGATAAAATTTAAAAGTATGAAGTGTAAAAATGGAGGAGATAGAAGACATGTGTGGTTAAAAATAAATAAGAAAAAATAATTAAAAATGAGAAGTAAGTAATATGTTTGGTGAGGAAAAATAATACTATAATAAAAAAATAATAAAAATGTTGAAAATTGTGTTGTTTTGGGCGGTGTGCTTAGTCAAAGAAATCAAGTCATTGCCCCGCTTGTAGGAGCTTTATTATAAATTTTTTTTTCCAGATTTTAGTTCAAAAAATTTTTTTTTTTTATTTTTTCCTTTTTGCTTGAAAGACTCTAATATATTGTTAAGTTGCTCAAATTATGGACCAAAATTTAATTTTATTGGCATAAAAAAAATTCAGGGTGGTCCAAAATTTTTTTTTAAAGGTAAATAAATATAAAATTTTATATATATATATATATATATATATATATATATATATATTTTCAGGTCAAGGTGGTCTTGGGACCACCCTAGCCATAAGGTGGCGCCACCACTAATTATAGAGCTCCTCATTCAAAACCATAGAAAACCTAGGGCCTGTTTGATAATATTGTTCTAGTAACATTGTTTAACTATTATGGAAATATATGTGAGTGAAAAGTGTTGTAAAAATACGTGTTGTGTTGTTTAAACAACACAACCAAACACCCCCTAAATCTTTATTCATGAGCGTAGAGAAAACCTCCAAAGAGTTCTGTAGGTTTTAGTGGTTACAAAGGACTACTTTGTAGTTTAGACAGAGCCCCTTGATACAGACTAAAGCAACCAAAAACCTTTTGCAATTGTATTCTTCGACGGAAAAAGAATCTATAATTACTTCTTATATAAGGAAAACTTTTTCTTTTACAAATAGGAATTGAACTTCCCTTCTTTTCATACCGAAGAAACACAACAAAGACACCAATTACAAAATATAAGACAATTTCCAACATGCCCTCTTCTGTAAGGGAATCTTTTGGACTTTTGGTTTGTAGTTTGAGCTATTAATTGTATGAGAACAAATTTGGTCCGGACTTGGTGTAAAACCATCATTTTACACCATCTAATAGCTTCAGCTACAATAGCATTATTTCACAAAACAATCAAGAGAAAACATTAGGTTAGGCTATAGCATAAAACACTGGTTTTACGCCATACAATAGCCCTTTGCCATGTCACCCACAACTTAAATCCCTAATTGATTTCAAAAAAAAAAAAAAAAAATTTCTCATTTGTTTTCCTCTGCTTCACCACGTCATGTCCTCTGCCATGACCATGAAACACTCTAAAGTATGTTTGGTTGCCAAGAAACCTAGGGAATTAAAGAAAGAAGAAAATTCAAAAATTGCCATCTTCTGTCTTCTCCCCCAATATGAAAAGATTGTACAATTGTTGCAGCAATTAATTATCAATCCCCTTCTTCTCGGACCAAAACATTCAAAAGCCCATCTTGTACTATGCTTTGAAAACCCTATATAAAATGCTTCAAGAAGAAGAATTTCAAAATTTCAAGAAGAAAAGATAAGAAAAAAGCCCAAAATATTTACTTCCAAACCCAAGAAAACGAACTAAACACAGAAAGTTCCTCCTCCCTTTCTTTTAACCCCAATGAAATTTAAATAAAAACACGAAAAACCCCATGTTTCAAAATCAATTTTCCTAGATTTTTCCTCGTTTTCTTAGAGGTAATGGACATTTAAAAAAAAAAAAAAAAAGGACCAAAAACAAAGAAGAGGTATCAAATTAACCGAAAAAACAAAAACAAAATCAAAAAAGAAAAAGAAGAAGAAAACCCCATCTCTCTCTGTCTTCAAACTTAAACATAAAATGAACATAATCTAGAAATTCCCTTTCTGCGAATAAACCCAATTTTATAATATATGAAGAAAAAAAAAACTTATGATTCAATAATCCAATTTGATAGATTTTTTGCTGGTTTCCTCAGCACAAACAACAAAGATTTAAATAAAAAGAGAAAAGATGAAGAAGAAGAAGAAGAATGACCCACCTCTCTCTAGCTAAAAATTCCAAAACATATTCTCCGAAAGAAGCTTCTTGAACCCCAAAATCGGAGAGATTATTTTTATTAATAAGGTTGTCTTCTTGTTGATTAGTGTCCTCCTCACCCACACCCACACCCACACCCACAATCTCACAAGGAGGAAGCAGAGATGAAGTAGAGGACAAGATGCGGTGAAGCAAAGGAAAACAGCATGAATTTTTTTTTTTTTTTTTTTTTTAAATTGTTCTATTTCTCTTCCTTCAGGAGATTTAAGTGATGGGTGACGTGGCCAAGGGCTATTGGATGGTGTAAAACTAGTGTTTTACGCCACAGGCTGACCTAATGTTTTCTCAACAATCAAATACACTTAATACACACAATCACTCCTTAAAACCCACCCACATAGTCATCAGAGAAGCTTAGGAGCGTTGATGGACTGTATAAAAGCCGCTGGATTCACCATCTTTGTGGTAGAATTCAACAAAACCCAAAACCCATCAAGCCCAGGTTCGGATGATGGTTTTGCCAAGTGAAAAACTCCAAAAGCGTTGTTGGCTCAAAACCAAAACAGAAGTCAAAGTGTAAAATTTTTCACTCCAAAAGCTTTGTTGGCTCAAAACCAAAACAAAAGTCAAAGTGTAAAACCAAAACCGCCGAATGGAATGTTTATTCTAATTGTATTGTAAAATTCTCATTCATAAATCATAAGGGACATAAAAAAAAAAGGGGAGGTAGCCTTACTACTGTTTGTGCCCATTATTTGCATTTGTTAGGTTCTAAAAACTTAGGAACTTATATGTTTAGAACTCTAATGTGTATAATTGGCAAACCATGATCAAAACAAGTTGTTTAGTCGTGTTTAGACTTGCTCAAAATTGTGTCATTTATGTAAAGTTGGATTTAAGTTGTTGCAGAATTAAAAGTGCAATTCGGCTTGGTTTGATCGATCGAAACTTCGGCTCGATCAATCAAAATTCGGGCAGAATGCATTTTTCGCGAGAATTCCAACTTAGCCCTAGTTCATTTAAAACATTTAGGGTTTTGTATTTTTGCCCTAGTTATATAAGGCAAACCCTAGCCACGTTTTAGTGTTGCTCATATTGCTGTTTGTGTAAATCTTTTGTGAGATCTGTGAGGAGTTTCCTTTTACACAAGCTTAGGATTATCAAGAAGGAGATTCATTCAAGAACTTGATGATCATTCGATTCTTTTGCCATAAGAACTTAAAGAAACATAAGCGGGTGTGCTTGTACTTGCTGGAGAATCCAAGGAAGAAGGAGTCTATGGTCTCGGAGCTTGCACGTGGTCGTGTCGGTAAGTTTCTACTAGTGGGTAGCAATAGGTTGTTAGTGGTCTAAGTCCTATTGTAAAACTTCGATTCTTTCATAGTGGATTCAGGTTTATCTTGAGGATAACTAAGTTAAATCCTCCCCAAGTTTTAACCGGTTTGGTTTTCTGGGTGATCATATCATTGTGTTATTTATCTTTCCACTACTTTGCATGATATGATTGTTTAATTGTGATAACCTAGATTTGGAATTTGGACTAAGTAATAACTTGGCTAATTACCTAGGTTAATCCAATTGTGTTTTTAAGGGGTCTAAAAACCATCAGCATCAATTATTTTGTTGTACATAATCTCAAAAGAAATTTATATTTGGTTTTTAAACTGCTTCATTCATTTTGAGTAAGTATTTGAATATATTAAGAAGATTCCGGAAAGTTAGTTATTGCTTTTTTTTTACTGTCAAAAATACCTCTAATTTAATTAATCTATTCTTATTCCTTAAAAAGAGAAATAAAGTTAAGATGGTAAATCAACTAAAATTTTCTCACTACCCTCACACTTCTCACTTCCCAGCCCTACTACCCCACGTTTCTAACCAAAAATAAGAAAGAAAGGCTACCCACCCACGACTCCTATAAAAAAAAATAAAAAATAAAAACTACCAACGGTTCCAATAAAAAAAAAATTATATATATATATATATATATATGTATGTATATATATTTAAAAAAAAAAAAAAAAAAACACACACACACACTAGGCTCTGAGCAACTACTCACATTGCATAAAATTATTTCTCCACAAATACTTAACACTTATCACACCTCTAGATTGTTTTGTGATTGGAAAATATATTAATCCCAAATTATAATTTATGCAAATTATTAATTTTTACCCAAAAAAATAGAAGAGCCTCTAAGCATGCATATGAGCGTGCTCGAGAGGCCGATATTAATATAAACTAGTATGTAACTCTGTACATATGCTATAAAACATGTTGAAATTATATACATGGCATTAGCTTACACCATTTTTAAATGATGGATTTCTAAAATATGTAATGGTTTCTCATTATATATATATATATATATGTAATTTAATTGGATTTAGATTCTTCAGTTTTTATACCCAATAATTTATTTGCCATAAAAAAAAAAAAAAGATAGACACGTGGCACAAAATTAGACTCCAATTGAAATTCAATTTAGAATTTATTTGGATTTGGACTTCTCGATTTTTGCATTCAATAATTCACTTGGCACAAAAAAATAAATATTAAAAATGACACATGGTGCACAATTGGACTCCAATTGAAATTCTAATTTGACTTTCTCTTAGCTTTGCCTATTAATATATATATATATATATATATATATATATTTATTTATTTATTTAGATGAAGCCGAAGTGCTTTTAAAGTTGTAACTCAAATGACATTTTTTGGTATTTTCAATAGAGATATTAAGGATTTAAATCTCTCACTTCTTTGGCTTGTAATTATCATATAATAATGATAAAAGCTCCCCCACAACAAAAAAGAAAAAGAAAAGAAAAGGGCCAAAACATTGGGAACTAATTACTAATTTAAATTTTCAACTATTAAACTTTAGTTTATTTTATTCCTTCAACAATTAATTATATTAATGCAATCTCACTCCATTCAAACAACAAGTTAATGTCGTCATTGAATCCTCTCTCTAATTAAATATTACTAGAAATGGTTTGATATCTTTTTAAAATTTGACACTTTTCATATTAGCTTTTTAATGTTTGATCAATTTAGCATATCAACTATCTAAAAATAAAATAAAATAAATTAGAAATGAGAGGATATCTAAGAATTAAATAATTTGTTTCAGTTAGCTCAATTGGTAAAGTTTCTGATGGTTAAATAAGATATCTAGGGTTCAATTCTTGTTTACACCAAAAAGCGATTGGTGTCTTAATTTAAAGATAAAGAGCTATCATCAGCATGGTTTTGAAACCTAGACCGGACTATACGATCCAACTAGAAAAACCGCAAACCTCTCGGTTTTGCGATTTTTTTAGCTTCAAGAACCGCTCTATGAGAAAAAGCGAGAGACCCATGCGAACCGTGGTCGGACCGTATGATTCTGAGAACCATGACCGATTTTTGAGGTTTGGACGGTTTCTTTTTGTTTGACTTTTCCGGTGAATTTTGGCTAGTACACCGATATGAAGTTACGATTAGATCTAGAAGAAATGAAAAAGAAATGAAAGAACACGAAGAAGAACAAAGATCGGAAGGAGATCTGATAATTTTTGGAGGTGCTTAAGCTTCACTGATTCACAATCTTTAAATCTACTGCAGAGAGAGACAGAGAGCTCAACACTGGACCATTTCGGCCATTCTGGACGAAAAATGTATTTCGGTTCGAAATGGTTTCTTCTACAATTTTTTCATTTAAACCATGAACCAAAGGTTAACAGAGGCGTGGTGGTGGACCTGAAGCTTTAATTGGGCTGAGTGGAACTGAAGCTTGGTTGGACAAATCGTCATTTTATGGATGAAAGAGAGAATAGTTGAATAAGTGGAGAAGGAGACGAGGAGAAAAAGTAACAAAAAGAATAAACAATAAAAAATAAGAAATGGTTGAATGTTAAAAGGTGTGGCTGAGGGATAAGAAATGGTTGAAAGTTAAAAGGTGTGGCTGAGTAGAGTTATTGTCCACACAAACTCTCTTCTATTTCCAAGGTAATCACATAGGTCTTAAAAGTTACAATTTTGAAATTCTACTTTCAATTTTTTTTTAACTTTTTATTTTTTCCGTACTTAAATTTAATTTAATTTATTTTTTAAGTCTTAGATAGATAATGTTAGACTGATATTATATATTGGACTTGAGCCATTTTTATTGGGTATGTTGAGCTAAACATATAGGTTGGATATAAATTTAATAATTATATACACACTTTTAACTCAATGCATATATGGTATATATGTATTAGCAGTAATTCCGAAACGATATATCGGTATAAACCGGTATCGAAATATTTCATTTTTTTGAATAAGCCGAAACGCCTTTCGGTGTGGTATTGACTCAGTAGTAGGTGGGGTAAGTGGGAGAATTTATTGGAGTTGCCACGTTTTGCTTTGCTAGTGGTTGGAGTTTTTAACTTTTTATGTTTTGCTTTTTATTTTAAAGAAAATAATTGATTCTTATATTCCTAGTGGGCCACGTTGTAGACATGCAATGCAATACAAATATCATCCGTTCAATGTTCATCACTTTAAAAATAATAATAATAATGCATTCGTAATTTTATAAGTGCCACGTTGCGAACATGGAACACAATTACACAAACATCACTTTATATATATATATATATATATATATATATATATATATATATATATTTTATTCTAATTATTATATTATTAGATATTGTCACAAGTTTAACTAATCAACATAAAAAAACTACTAGGATTTAATATTTCTTAAAGTTATGATATAGAAAATACATTTGAAAGATAGATCTCTTTGTTTCTATAAAGGAATAATAGATCTAGATCTCTATATTTAATTGCACTATTTTAGTTCATTTTTTAAATATTTGTACTAATTTAATATAATTATTTATATTTTAAATAATTATTAAATTAATTATGATGTCATCACGGTTCGACTCTAGTTCAACCTCGGTTCGACCTCAAAAATCTTGAACCTCTCCCTTTTAAGGTTCAATGAACGGTTTGGGTTTTAAAACCATGATTATCAGGAGTGGACGCCATAGGTTGAAATTCTCCAAAAAAATGATTTAATTTTAAAATTAAGGGATAATATTAATAGTTGAGAAACTAAATTAAACTTTACCTAATACTTGTATGACCACATTAGTAATTTAGCAAAAAAAATATCTTTTTTTTTTTTTTTTTTTTAATTTTAAAGGAAAATCGTGTGAAAATGATGACTTTTTGGTTCAAGTGGCTTTTGGCTTTAACCATTTCTTTTAGCTAGCTAGGTTTATGACTTTTCATCCAAGTTGTCATTTATTCTTTACTGACCTTTGGTAAAGGTCAAGTATACTGGTGGGAGTAATACACAAATGAACTAGTTGCCGAGTATGTTTCTTATATATTGTCATATATGTATTTTATCGAAGTAGTCTACCAAAAAATATTAACTGAATAAAAAGATTCAAAAAGACACACAAGATTGCATGGAAGAACAATTTGATATTGGAAAATAAAAAATACTTCTAAAGCTTTTTCTTTCTCAGGAGATATATTATCTCTTTCGGAAATCCTTTTGGTGTAGTAATTGTCTCAAACATTTGGCCCTGAACTTCAAAGAACAGCCCCCTCCCCGCCCCCAAAAAAATGATAACGTTTCCATTTTCATTTCTCTCTCTTTGTTTGATTCAATGTGTGTGCATCATTGAAGCAAATTTATGTATCCCACTTCATCTAATGCATCAATTTCGTGTGTCTCTCTCTTTGTTTATGTAACCCACTTCATCTAATGCATCAAATTTAGGAAGTGATTTTCTCTTAATTGCGTAATACATGCCAATTCAGTACGTTAGGGATACTGATGGATCACTCTTAATTTCCTTTCAGTTCTCTTTATAAGAAAAAACAGAGAGCTATGGAAGAGAGATTAACAGCTAGAGAGAAAAGATTGAAGAGTGAAAAATTCTGTAATTGTATTAAATCATCCAGAACTAACTATACAATGTATATATATACTACAATTCACAGAGGAGAGCTCAACTGCTAAATCTAACTAACTCCGCAATATCCGGATCCATTCTAAACTACCTATATACCCAATTCTAGTAGTACACGTGTCCATATATACATCTGCTAATTCACTTAAGCTAAACTACAAGTCGTATATAAAAGACTCAATCATTTCAGTCGTTTAGCAAGCCTTGTATAAATTCTTTCAATCCCCTGTTTCATTGCTCTGCCTCTCTGCCTGAGCTGATCCTTCAAACATCCTTCTCATCAATGCTTGCATCTGTCTTCTTTTTCTTGTTCTTATTAATACTTTTATCCAAATTTTGACACTCTTATTCTTCAACACTCTTATCCAGCTTTTTTCCTTTTTGTTTCTGCACCTTACCAACCTATGCTTTTTTGCGGGATCAAGGACCTAATCAACACAAATCACGTTTCTTTATTCTTCCATCTCCTTCTCTCTCTCTCTCTCTCTCTCTCTCTCTCTCTTTATATATATATATATATTTGTTTGCAGGGAAATTAACAGAAAATAAGTAGGTACTTTTAGGAAATGGTACCCACTATGTTAAAAATTGCGTATTTCAATTGTTTTAATTTTTGTATTTTTTTTATTTATATTCATGAAATCAAGACTTCTTTTTTAAGAACAAAAAAAAAAAAGGCATTTAGAATACATAATTATAGTCATATTGGATACCATATTCTCAAAAAAAAAACATAGTAGTATTATAGAACTTCCTCAAACTATATTGACTACCAGTCACTATGATGATACAATATCAACATATTATTGCACTATGTTATAATTGTACATCTATATATATAGGTGCCAGAGGAGACTGGAGGTGTTGTGAGTGCTCACTAATTACAGACCGGCAAGTTTATGCATGTAATTATGATGTTCATTCATATCTAAGCATTCTTGTATTCTCTTGTCCATGTAGAATGAATCTTATTGAATAATTAAGTACTAGGGTTAAGATCTTTATTGATTTTATAATGTATATTTATTTTATTGTATCTAACAGAGTACAACAAAGTATCATGTTATTTATATTTTCAAATAACATACTATTATATAAACCTTTAAAATTTTTAAGATATAATCTAAACTATGAAATGAGAATGATCATTTTCCTCCAAGTTCAGACTTCCACACACCCTCCTAGGAAGATCTAACACCAAACTTTAGAAAAAAAGAAAAGAAAATGAAAATTTAGTCAATAATTGAAACATGGTGGGAGTAGCCAATTTGCAGAAGGCAAAGGCCCTTCTCTTTTGTACAAATTTTGCTTATGATTTTCCGAAATGAAAGCTTTCTTCCATTTTCCTTGTGTAGGACTGGAGCTATGCATGTCGATATCTCCGGTGGAACTGATCAAAGTTTCTCTAAATCATTTGAGAAAACAGAAACTAACTCCATAATAAGGACAACTTTCCTTGACTCAATTGGTGCCCATGAAATTTACTCATCCGAGGTAAGATTGACTAAGTTGACTTATATATAAGATGCTCAAGTCAATAGGCTTTTATTTTTTTTGGTCCATTTGAGATTCAGTAATCTTGTTGTTCATAAAGAGTACTTAAACACAGGACAATTATCATCTATGAACCACGGACACTTCATTTAAGGTGTCGTACATGAGTCATATTCGCATCATACTGGTGTCATATTGCCCTTTTTATGTTATAATTTTTCAAAAATTTCTTGTGTCATCTTAGATTATCATATATCTTATATATTATATTATTTAAAAAAGATTTTGTTAACATATGCTCTAGGCATATTCGTTTAGAAAATAATTTAAAAAATTATGAGAAAAAAAGCAACTCATTTTTTAACACTTTTCTATATTTTCCATTAACTAGACCCTTAAAATTAAAGCCCAATATTCATAATCATCAAATCCAAATTAGTATTTTATTGTAGCTTAATTTTCTGCACAAAAGTCAAGAAAACCATCTCACTCGCTTAGATAAGATAACCTTATTAATACAACTGTTGAATGTTTCTATATGTGGGGACAGCTTACAAACTTGTTACATTTTAAATCTTATACTTTAGGGGTTATTTTAAATTAAATCCGGAAGTGTGAGATTGTTACAAATTAAATCCTATAATTTCGTTAGCTTCAAATCAAATTCTAAACATCTAAAATTGTATAAATTTAAATTCCTAGCTAAATCCGAAAATCAAACCCCCTCAAACCAAATTAGAATGAGATTGATGTCATATGACTCGTATCAATAAAATAATAATTTTTTTTTTTTTTGAATTGCTTCCTTGTTTTGTGTTTAATAGCTGAGGAATTTGTTTTTGAGTTTTATAATCACTCTTTGATGTTTTATGTACGAACTTGTTAAATAAGAGTAGGATTAATTTTTCCCTCTTGGTTTCTTCTTTCAGCCCTTACAGAGACAGTGGCAACTACCTTCTTTATATTCACACTCATTACATCCATTATTTCATGCTTTGAATCTCATGTCTCTGAACCCAAGCTGCTGGTCCCGTTTGTGGTGTTAATCATTTGTTTCGTCTTCATCTTGACAATCATTCCTCTATCTGGGGCCATTCTGAATCCATTGGTTACATTCATTGCAGCCCTCAAGGGTGCTGTTACTCTTGTACGTGCATGCGTCTATTTCTTGGGGCAATGCATTGGCTCTATAATGGGCTACCTCTTGATCAAGTGTGTGATGAGCCATGATGCAGTTGTCTAGTACATGTTAGGTGGGTTGCACCATCAGTAGCAATGGGTCTGGTGTAAGCCTTGGAACTGCACTAATGTTAGAGTTTGTGTGCACCTTTATTGTCCTCTTGCTTGGTATTACAGTGGCATTTGACAAGAAAAGGTGCAAAGAACTTGGGGTGACTATGGTTTGTGTTCTCTTATCAGCATCACTTTCGATAGCAGTTTATGTGTCCATTGTGGTCACTGGGGAGCCAGGCTATGCTGGTGCAGGCCTAAACCCTGCAAGGTGCTTAGGCCCAGCATTGATTCAAGGAGGTCAATTGTGGTATGGACATTGGGTATTTTGGTTGGGGCCATTTCTAGCTTTGCATTGTTTTTTATGGTTACTCTAAAACCCTACCTAAGGAGGGCTTGGTCAATGTCAATGGAGGGTATGATATCATGAAGCTAGCAAGGGCTTGTTTTGAAGGAAATGGCTCTCCCAATTATCTTCAAGATAAAGATTTAGCTTCTATGCCATGGCATGGAAAGGCTTTTAATACATAGTTTTTATTTAAGGCTTCAAATTGTGGTTCAATTAAACTTTCTTTTCTCGTCACAAGGCTGGTCTTGTTGAAGGAAAGACTTCTTTAGCAAATGTATCACTTTCTTTTTTTTTTTTTTTTTAATCTGAAAATGCTATCCCATTTTTCCCAAAATCTCATTTTCCTCTAATGGCTTTTGGCTTTACCATTTCTCCTAGCTTGGATTATGACTCCTCCCCCGAGTTATAGTTTATTCGTTTATTGGTCTTTGATAAAAGGTCAAATATTCACATGAGAGTTCTACAAAAACGAACTAGTTGCCGAGTATTTATCTTATATTGTCAACTTTGTATTTTGTCGAAGTAGTCTACCAAAAAATATTAACTAACTGAATAGGTAGATAAAATAAATAAATAAATAAGCACACAATTATATTGGTTATCAATTTGACTTTAATTTCTCCAAAAAAAAAAAATTTTGACTTTGGAAAAAATAAATATTTCTAAAGCTCTGCCTTTCTCATCATGAGATAACTTTCTTGCGGAAACCCTTTTGGTGTAGTGATTGTCTCAAATCATTTTGAGAGCCGTGAAATTCAAGGAACACCGAACACGTTTCCTAAAAAAACAAAAGAAAAATTGTTAATTGTTATTATGATGGACTTTATTTATACAATTTAAAATTGTATGACGTGAGATTGCCATTTGAATTTATAAAACAAAATTAAATTGTATGACATTAAATTGAATTGTTAATTCAATGGTTGAGTTTTTTTTTTTTTAATTTTTTTATAGAATTTCCGCTTCTAATGATTATATTATTATAAATATTAATTAGTTTTTGGTGTAAGCAGGAAATTGAATTTCAAATAGTTTATTCAACCATCTGAGACTTTATCAATTGAGCTAATTGAAACTACTAATAGTTGACTTTTACATCTAACATTGTTAGACAATATCTCAACATATTGCATCAAGTTCTTACAATGAGATTCCATGATGTATAACTTTCAGTACTTAAAAATTATCCCAAGATCCCGGAACTTTAAAAATCATGATATTGTTGCAAAATATTTCTATTTAGACAATGAACTTTAACTTGAATCAGTTGAGTGGAAAATGGATTGAGCCTCTAGATTTCTTAGGGTACTCTACTAAATAGATTTCTTAAATCTTAACCATTCTTTAATGATTTAATAGTCTAGATTTTGTCATATCAACATTTCATTAACAATAATCTTAATTATTTTGTTTGCAATATTATTTTATCATTTTAAGAGTATTGTTAGTGGAATGCTGATATGGTAGAATTTAGACCCTTAAATCATATAAGAGTGGTTAGAATTTAAAAAAATTTATTAGTAGAATACCCTAAGAAATTTAGAAGATCTAAATCCATAAAAATATATGGTGACTCTTTGATAAAGTTTGGTGGCATTGCATTTTGCATTTAATACTTTTTTTTTTTTTTAAGAGAAAGTTTCAACCTATGGCGTCATTCTTTGATAATAGTTCTTTATCATTAGACCAAGGCACCAATCAATTCTTAGTATAAGCGGAGATTTGCATTCGATACATGATTGGTACTTTTCACGCCTTGAAGTGTAGCATTTTTTACGCCTTGATAATTAGTAGCCCTTTTCAATTCTTAGATACTTTTTTTTTTTTTTTTTGAGAATCAAATCTTTGATACCCTTTTACACACATTAATTAATAGCCATTGATAATGACTACTTATATATTATTACTAATTAAGATACGTAATCACATGATCCCTAACAGTCAACTAAATTTTTTTATATTTTATTTATTTATTTTGAGAACCTAACAGTCAATTAATAAATCAAAGGTCACTAAAACATTGGGAAAAAAAAAAAAGGAAAAATATTCAATGAGAAAGAGATTGATACTTCTAATTTAGAAAATAAGTATTTTTTATTGCCTATATATGTAACCCCATAAGTTGTTGCTCAGTGCATCCATATAGGTTTATTGGAACTGCCATTTGTTACACTGTAAGCCTTTTACATTTCCATTTTCGTTTCTATCTATTTAATTTGTTTGTCTGTTTAATTATGTGTGCTCATCATTGAAGCAAATTTATGTAACCCACTTCATCTAATGCATCATTTTCGTTTCTCTCTCTATATTTATGTAGCCAAAAAACAATATTAACTCTGGTATATATTGTTTCATGGCCAATATCAAGATGTCGAGGTAAGCCACACCACAATTTCCTAATTTCTTTCCTATACGTTATAAGATTGAGGAGGGGGAAAGGGAAGAGTAAAGAAACGTAATTTGATGATAAGGTCTTTGATCATCCAAAAACGTATAAGCCGATAAGGTGTGGAAACAAAAAGGAAAAAAGTTGATAAGAGTTGATTGATTGGTTGGGTTCTTTTTTTTTTTTTGGATTGAAATTAAGTTGATAAGAGTGCTGAATTTGAAAAAAAAAAATTTTTGGGGGGGGGGGGAGTTTATAATCGATGGACATATACACATATATGCACGCAAGTGCTTGAAACTAATTTAATTAATAAGATTTTATTAATGTGAAGTTTAAGTGATTTTTTTTTTTAAATATTTATATATATATATATATATATAAGATATAAATTTTACTATAGTCTAATCTAAGTGTATATATGTATGAAACCAAAGTTTAATATGGGAAAGGGAACAAATAGATTAACAAACCATATTTTATCTTTTGCAGTAAAAACCTAAAAGGTAGAAAAAAAAAAAACTTATTATTATTAAATGAGAATACATGTGCTTCTCAAAGTTAGGTGACCATCTAAGGCCCCAAATTATGCAAGACCTCCAAATTGTGGAAGGCCCCCAAATTTTATCCAATTAGGTAAGTTATTTGATTAAAAAAATAAAATAAGAATGTTAATTCTGTATAATGAATAAATTAAACCCTAAATTATGGCTAAAAAATAAGGAAAAAACCGTTTATGAGGAAAAAAATTGGGAAAGGAGGTTGATAAATTATACCCAAAATATAGCAAAAAAATAAAGGAAAAAATTGGCTAAAAGAAAAAGAAAATTTGAGAAAGGAGAATAATAAATTATATAGCCAAAAAATAGGAAAAAGGAGGGGGGGGGGGAATTAAGAAAGAAGTTTGTGACATAGAAGCTTAAGTCTCTCCCTCTCTCTTTCTCTCTCAATAAAACAGAACAAATAAAAATAATACATAAAAATCCTTATTAAAAAAAAAGGCTCAAACCTCCTTTTTTTTTTTTTTTGTGGTAAATATTGCTAGAAAATTTTGCATTTTTTTTTTTAAATATTTGGCTTAGACCCCAAAATGCATAGAGTTGCCCCCACAGGCACAATCCAATATTAGCCAATAACTTTAGGAATTATGGGCACGTGGTTATATATATCATCTTTTGTTAATGCTAATATTTTTATATTTTGTTTATATTCATGAAGAAAATGTGGAAATCAAAACTTTTGAAATACATAATTATAGCCATAGTGGATTCTATATTCCCAAAAAACATAGTATATAGAACTTTTAAACCATATTAAAATCCGGACAATATGGTAAATTGATAATACAATATCAATATATTATTGAGATACTATGTTATTAACATTTATAGTTAACTACCAGTGCAGATTGCAGGTGTTAAGTGATCATTGTTCATTCATATTTAAGTATTCTTATTTTATATTAACTTTTAAAATAATGTTAAATTTCAGATTGTATGATAATACAATATCAATATATTAATGAGAGCAAAAAAAAAAAACCAATATATATTGAGACACTATATTATTATTATTGTAGATTTATAGCTAGCTACCGGTGTAGACTGCATGTCCATTCATATCTAAGCATTCTTTCTTTTTTTTTTTTTTTTTTTTTTTTTTTTTTTTTTTTTTTTTTTTGAGGAAAACATATCTAAGCATTCTTGTTTTATATATAGAACTTTTTAAACTATATTAAATTCTTGACTTTAGGATAATACAATATCAATATATTAATGAGAGCAAAAAAAATATATCAATATATTATCGGGACGCTATATTATTATTGTACATTTATTGCTAGTTGCCCGTGCAGACTGCAAGTGTCTTAACTCTTAAGACTGCAAGAGGAATAGTTATTCCTCATTTTGAAGAATAGTTATTCATAAGGAATGATTATTCCTTGTAATAAAAACATAACCAAACTAAAGAATAACTAAACTATAGGAATAATTATTACATTCAAAGACTTATTACAGTCTACCAAACATGCCCTAAGTAATCACTGTTCATTCATATCTAAGCATTCTTGTTTTATTGTCTATGTAGAATGAATTTTATTGAATAATTAATTACAATCATTGACAATTTTATTAATTTTATTATTGAGATTTTATTTATTGTATTTAATAGTGTACAAAATATTACTCCCTCCGTCCCACTTTGTTTGTCCTGTTTGAAAAGTTAAACTTTTTAAGCAAACATCATTTATTATTTTGTCTACCTTTTAAAAATGTATAAGTTTCCAAAACTACACTTAAATAAATTTATCAAAAAATTGAATTAGTAAATTAATAGGGGTAGAATAGGAACATTAGTAAATTAATGACTTTTATTTTTAGAAATAGGACAATATTTTGGGACATTCCAAAATGGAATAGAGGACAAATAAAGTGGGATGGAGGGAATATATCATTTAAAATGTTAAATAATATGTCACCATAAAAATCTTAAAATTTGTACAAGGCACAGGCCCTTCTCTTTTGTACACTTTTTTCAAATATCTTTCCCAGTATGAAAGCTGTCTTACATTTTCCTTGTGTAGGACTGGAGCTATGGATATCGTTGTAGCCATTGGAAATGATGAAAGTTTCTCACAACCATTTGAGAAAATAGAAAGAAAATCCCTAAAG
The DNA here is from genome assembly GCA_028216015.1 of Quercus dentata. NCBI lineage: Eukaryota > Viridiplantae > Streptophyta > Magnoliopsida > Fagales > Fagaceae > Quercus > Quercus dentata. The sequence continues at coordinate 57,065,127 of CP116454.1, read as the reverse complement.
ACAACTTTCCTTGACTCAATTGGTGCCCATGAAATTTTCTCATCCGAGGTAAGCTTGACTTATCAATGTGTCTATAGGATGCCCAAGTATGGTCAATAGGCTTTGATTCTTATTATACACATCCATAGTCTCAGAACCCCCTCCCAAGAGCTCAAGTCAATAGGATATTTTTTCGGTCCATTTGAGATTTAAATTTTTTATTATTATCTTTGGAGAATCATGCGGGATTTAATTATCCTACTGCTTATGTATATTATACACACTCATACATACAGTGTTGTTTCTAGGAATATTTTCTAATGAGATTTTAAATTTGTATTGAAGATGTTAACAATGAATCTCTTTGTAAATAATATTTTCTTACTTCATATTGTTCATTAGGATGATAAGATGAGATCCTTTCTTATAACTTTTGATACGAAGGAAGATTTTTCAAGTCAACTCGAGTTCTCTTAGAAGATGAATTTTAGGTAGGAGATGAATTTTGCACTACACATGACTTCCTTATAAAAATTTATTCATATATAATACTAGCAAGAAAATAAATGATAAAGTATATATAAGTTCATTAGACATATTGTTTTTAGTATAATGAAGATATTAATTATTGTTGCTAAAATTGGATCTTGAAAATTATCTATTATCTCATACTATAACAAAGTTATTAAAATTAATTATTGTTGCTAAGTGAACTTTAATAGTTATTTCTTAGAATACTTTAATTTATTATTTATTAGTTTTTTTCTTTATTTTTTTCAATTCTTTTAATTAACAGTTTAACTCAACTTTGACAATTTATTAGTTTTTGTAATTCATTAAGAAGAATTTTTGTCATGCCTTTTCCATTACTCTATTAAGAATTCAGTACATTACAATAATAATAAAAAATAGAATAAAAAATGTATTCACTTCCCGTGCCCACTTCCATTACCTTAAACTTAATTTTCTTTTAATGTTTACACTATACTACTCACTTAATTGTCTTTTTCTGAAATTTAAGATCAACAAATTGCTAAATTTTTTTGTTAAGCTTGCACTTTTCCCCCAAGATTTTAGATCAAATTGGTTTGTTGTTGAGTTTTTTCTTTTGATTGAAAATGCCAAGATAAAGGTTGAACATTATACTTTTAGCAGTAATTTTAAATTAAATCCTAAAGTTGAAGGTTGTTTCAAATTAAATCCAAAAGGTTTTAATTTGTTAGTTTCAAATCAAATCTTGAACTTCTAAAATCGTATAAATTAATTAAAAATCTCCAATCAAGTCTCTTAAACCAAACTTGAATGTGATTGGTAACATATCATTAATATAATAAAGGAAAATTCTTAGTTTACATGGTACTAGCAATATAAAATTTACATTGTTAATACAATGTGCAAGTATAATTACCCGTAAACAAATTTCTGAATTATTTTTTTGCTACGCATACAAAAGTTGGCACATTTGTTCGTGAGGTTTATAATTACTCTTTGTATGTTTTATGTCTCAACTTGTTTAAGAAAGTGTGGGATTGACTTTTCCCTCTTGGCTTCTACTTACAGATGTGGAGGGCAGCCCTTGCAGAGACAGTGGCAACCACCTTCTTTTTATTCACACTCACGACATGCCTTCTCTCATGCTATGAATCTAATGTCACTGACCCCAAGCTGCTCGTCCCATTTGCGGTGTTCATCGTTGCTTTCTTCTTCCTCTTTACCATGTTTCCTCTAACCGGGGCCTTTTTGAATCCATTGCTCACATTCATTGCAACCCTCAAGGGTGCTATATGTCTTGTACGTGCATGTGTTTTTTTCTTGGGGCAATGCCTTGCCTCTATAATGGCCATCTACTTATTGAAGTGTGCGATGAGCCATGATGCACTAGAGAAGTACATGTTAGGTGGTTGCACTATCAATGATAATGGCTCTGGTATTAGCCTGGGAACTGCACTGATGTTAGAGTTTGTGTGTACCTTTATTATCCTCTTGGTTGCTGTTACAGTGGGATTTGACAAGAAAAGGAGCAAAGAACTTGGGGCGACTATGGTTTGTATTCAGATAGCAGCATCATTGGCCTTAGCAATTTATGTGTCCAGTGTGGTAACTGGGAAGATTGGCTATGCTGGTGCTGGACTGAACCCTGCAAGGTGCTTTGCCTCAGCATTGCTTTTTGGAGGTCCATTGTGGCATGGACAATGGGTATTCTGGTTGGGACCCTTTCTAGCTTGCATTGTTTATCATATTTTCTCTAAGACCCTACCTAAGGAGGGTTTGGTCAATGATGGAAAGTATGAGATTATAAAGGTTGCAAGGGCTTGTATTGGAGCAACTGGCTCTAACAAATACAAATCTGCAACTGTAAAGGCTGAGGAAAAGCCTCCCTGTATCCCTGAAACTGTTGACAAGGATGTACTTGCCCTATACCCTTTTTAATGAAATGTATATCTCTCTCAAAAAATAAAATCCCATACAACGCTTTTAATAAGGCATTTATTTAAGACTTCAAATTTGGTTCATATAAAACTTTCTTTTCTATTGGCGCAAGGCTGGTCCTGTTAATGAAAAGACTTCTTGTTTAGCAGACGTTTACTTTATCAATTAAAAGATAAAATCAAAAATGCTCTTCCATTTTCCCCAAAATTCAAATAACATCTGAGATCATCTATCTTTTATAAGGTTGTGATAAACTGATTAGCACAAAGAAAGAAGGGGTGGATGACCATGATAATTCTTGGCTCCACAGCCTTCTATATTTGCATGTCTAAAGCATATATACCATTAGCGCACACACTTTAACTGCACAATACATAACTTATGCTAGTAATCATTACACTAATCAAAATTTTATTGTTATTTATTTATTTATTTATTTTCCTGTTACCCTTGATATATTGAACACAACGCTGCAATGTATATTACTGGGAAGATGGCTGCAAAAGTGAGGAAGAAGAGGCAAGGGGCTCGTGCACCACTGAATTTGTAGAAACTGAAATCGTATTTCCCTCTAATTGCAACATGATACTCCCCAGGATTTCAGTCAATAATTTCTTGAACTCATCTTCTTTAACCAGCTTCCCATCATCCGCATTAATCATCTGAAAGACATCAGCAACAACCTTGTCCATCTGCATAAATTAAAGACCAAGTTCATCACATGTTAATTATTGTGTTAAGGCAGACAAGGCTTACTTATAAAAGCAAAAAATGATGAAACTGGTAAGCACTTAGACTTGTGGCAGTGATTGTACGTAATTGTAGAGCTTAGACTCCAAACCTTAGGTATCAGCCTACCATACAACCCTTTTTTTTACCCTTTCTTAAGCATGATGGATCTGATACATGTGGCATCTTACTCATAATAGTGTATTCACCTTAAAGGCTACAATTCTTTGAAGTACTTATTCAAGAAATCAATCAACATGTGACATCTTGATTTATGGAAAGATAAATTAAGCTGAAGCTCTTAAAACATTGAAGCTGAAGATAAGTGATCTGTGACTAGAGCAGCATACCTGGTCAACTGCACCAATTGGAGGTAGACCAGCTGATGGGGACACCACATCCAGCACCACACGAAGATACTCCTTGGACATTTTTCCATTACGATCTCTTGGCACATTTTCTAAAGCTGCATTCAAGGTCTGCATTGCATAATAGATTGTAATGCGTATTTCCCATGAGTAAAGTGTGCACTATGGAATTTATGTCAACAAATAGCAAAAATTTATCTAAAGAAAAATCGACTATTGAATTGGAATGAGTGAAATAAGATGTGTGTCACCAATATAAACCTTGTCTAATTCAAATTTGTTGGATAATAATCTCTTAATGCCACTTCCATCAAAGGTATTTTCACTATGGGCAACAATCACAGGCTGCTCCTTGAGATGTTGAGCTACACGCTCTGCTACTTTCTTAAATTCCACCAAGAATGCTTCTTGAGAGGCAGGTTTGTGCCAGTCATGACCAGCACAGGCTTGCAATGCTGGTTCCACAATGTTGTCCAAAACCTACAGAACAAAAAAACCCAGTAATTGGAAAAAGAAAAATGATATAAGAGTGCAGCTATTAATATAACCTGTGTACTAAAAACCCACATTTAGGCAGCATGAATGCTTTAGAGTTGTAGGATGTTGCTTGCCACCACGTTGAAGATGGACTAGTACAAGAAGTGTAACACTTTCCATTGATGATCTTCCTATTCTAATTATAACTATGTTGATACTGAATAATGAATTTCAGTTCAATAGTTTAAGAATAAATTACCCAAGGGTCTGAAGGAGGCATTCCTTGATCAACACTAAGTTTTTGAAAGCCTGGATTAAATGGTCACGGAGGGATCTGTCAGGTGAATCTATCTGTGAAAATATGGACACAATCTCAGCTTCAAAACTTGGGCCATTGATGAATTCAAGGAGATCTTCCCCATCAATCCGGAGGATCACAACAGGATCTCGCTTCAAACCAAACCAGCAGCCATGCCTAATAGAATGTCTGAAAGAACTTCTTTGAACTCAGTCTTGCTCACTGTTTCTTGTTTGCCATGTGTGAATTCACTCAAGACCTGTATAATTTAAGGTCACTCTTAGTTCACAGTTGATGCAAACATAAGAAGGCTCTATTTTGTATACTTAATTGATAAGCTTAATATGCTTGAACTATCACTGTTGAAAAAAGTCTAATGGTATTCTAATATTGTTTGAGCTCTTGACCAACAATTTAAATATGAACATTAGAGAGTACTAGAGGTGTTTAGTTGTGTCCCATATGGACTAAAGTACACCATATGCAGGACCACAGAATAAATTGGCAGATAACAGGACAGTAGCATCAAAAGACAGGATAAGTACGAGCTTGAGTTAGCTTAATTAGAAAAGTCTCTTATTGTTGAATGAGAGACTTAGGATCATCAAATTCTACCAACACCAAAAAGGAAGTTCATTGGTGTGTTGGCCTGAGAGTGAAGAGCAATCGTTATGGGGTGAGTGTTATTGGCTCAAATTCCGCAGTATGAAAAAATATATATAACAAGTACTTCTAAGTTCTATCCTTTATACTAACCAATTAAGAATTATAAGTTTAAAGTATTCAAATTCTATTTCATCCTAGGTGGATCTCCACTAGATTTATCAGCCTAAAAAGTAAAAACGCCCTTTTAGGTTACTCTCCAACTCACACACTTTCTCTTTTTTATAAAGTCGGTAAGGTAGTCTTAGGTATAAAACTAAAAGAGAGTATGAATAATGTAAAATAATATTATGTTGACCCAAGACCTGGGCCGGGTCTCTCTGTTTCATGAGCATGAGAGAAATGGTCCATTGCTTCCTTTTACCACGCGCCTAACTGGTGTGGTGACATTATTTTAGAATTCGTGCTTACAATAATAATAATCATTGGGTCAGCCACAACTGTAGCAAATTAGGTACAAGATTATTGCTTCCAAAAAGAAAAAAGGTAGGAGTACTAATTATTGCTTTTCCACAAAGCAACTTCATTGTAGACATTTTTGCTTGTCCCCGCAGAATTGGTATTTGGTTTAGATATTTCTGGGGTTTAATTAGCTTATTGTTTATGAACAGTTTATCAAATGATTCAAATCTAACCTTTTCTAATTACAAAAACACTTTTACACACTTCTACAATTAAGCAAATAAATTGGAGTAATGATATGAACATAATATATGTTTCAACTGCTTATATGGTCTATAGTAATTGGAGCAATATCACTCACCTTGATCTGACAGGCTATGTCAACCACTATGAAAAAGTTGGTGGAAAATGCTATCCCCTATAGCAATGCTTATTAAATAAGCCAAACCAATTGCACACTTATTATTGACAATTATGCCAAGTGCCGACTTTGCGCACATCAATATTCGTGTGTGATAAAGTCCAAAGAAAAGTTATAGTTTTCCACTACATTCGTCACTAGATTCCTCATAAAAAAGAGTAGAAAAAGAACAAAAGTAAAGTTGGAAAAGAAAAGCTCAACTGAAGAAAAGAAAAGTCCCACAAAACCGACAAAGTTGAACCATAGGTTGGATGCTTCTCGAGCTAACTAGATATGGAAATGTCGAGAAAATTGGTTTTCCTATACATGGCCTCAAGAAGGCAAGTACAACCATCACTCTCTTGAAACTTGGATCATATCAATAAATAAATACTTCTATAGACCATTTTTTTTTTAAGGATTAGGTTTATTCATAATAGTTTTTGGTGCAACTTGCAAAGTGGTGATGTCCTTGATTAAATTAAGTCCAGAGACAGAGAATATTGCTACATCCTAGAACAATGTGAACTAAACAGAGTCATAGAAGAATGAAAACAAATTCAATAACTCTAATTTATTGAAGATAATGAACTAGTAGGACTTATAGAATACCGACAACACGTAATCGAGAGCTCTTTAGTCAAAGCATATACGTGCCACCCTTATCTTCTGCGTAAGCTAATTTGAAGCTCGCAAAACAATGGATGAGTGACATGTGTTTTCCCTTTGTTTTTTTCGAGACAACAAGAACTTCGTCACAAAAAATTGACCACATGTTCATGAGTGTGATAAATAGGTTCATTTTCTTTGTTTAATACTTGGTTGAAAACCTTACTATGTTGATTTTTGATCAGCTTAATTCTAAACGGCCACAAATCCCTTCACGATTTTGGCTCAAAAACAAGAAGAGAAAAGAAAACAGAAAAGGACCACATGCCCCATTACTCAATTTATTAAAAATAATGTACATATTTGTCTGCCACATATTCCTCTTTATCTATATGGGCTTGCATGTGACATGTGTGCAAAAGAGTGTCAAATCCTTACCAGAACTAGAGACATCTTTATTGTTTATTTTGACTACTATCTAATCCACTAAACAATGGTGTTAAAAAGATAAAAACCATTTAACATAAGATGCAAAATCACATAAACTGAAACAATTAACATGCACTAATTGTTGGAAAAGAATGCTCAATGAAATCAATCTATTTTATAATTCAGATTAAATATTAGTATAAATTTAAGGATAAGCACCACGTTTTCATTGGAAACAACACGAGATGTCAGTTAAGTATATAGATTAAAAATGTCCTAAGATTAAATTTTTTGAACTTTTTTTTTCTCACTTGGCCTCACACTGAAGAACACAGAGGATCAAAAGCAAGGAAAAGTTAAGAGAAATGAGACACAAACCTCAGAATAAATGTGATCAGAATCAGGAGAAGAGCCCTGAGCAGGCAAACCCAAAGCAACACCAATATCAGCCACAGCAGGCTGGAGCTCCTTCACAGAAAGCTTACCATCTCTATCTTTATCCAACTCCTGGAACTTATGGTCCACGAAATTGCTAAACACCTGCTCGTTCTCAACCAACTCCATTATATCTGAACCGTCCAGAACCTGTCCATGTTCTACGCTTTTCTTCTTGGGTGTGCCTGTTGGAGTCTCCATTCACTGGCTTTCTTTTTTTCGGTGTGGGATTAAGCTATGCTTTCTTGTGAGTCTTGTGAGTTTTTTTTGTATGTGTGTGCGCTTTTTGGCTCTGAGTCTCGTGAGTTAGACACGAGTTAAAGTGATTGAGAGAGTTGCTTTGGTCTGGTGGGTGATAAGAGGCTGCCTTTGCTTACTCAATGGATCATCAAAATCGGCCTTAAATATGTGAGAGAGAAAGAGAGAGAGAGAGAAGAGGTGGGTGAGTTTTCTTAAGGGCATGTTTGATTTCCTCTTCAAACCGCATTTATGAGCTTATCAAAAAAAAAAAAAAAAAAAATTGTAAATTTGTAAATGTGTGATTTTAAAAAATAATTAAAATTGAGTGATCATGTTTTGACCCTAATATGACTTATTACTGATTTTAATAGATTTAAATTTAACTGAATGGTTGTTTCTCAAACAAAAAAATAATAATAACTAAATGGTTGATTAGTAATGCAACAAATAATTAATCAATTCACACACAAAGACAAGATATGTTGAAAAACATCTGGAGGCCACATCTAGTAAACCGTTTCCACTATGAAAATAGTTGTGATATAAAACTAGTTACAAAACCTCTAGAGTTCGTAAAAGTTCTTATATCCAAGCTCTCAACCCCTGCTAGCACCAATAACTTCTCATCAATAGATTTCAGCACAAATATTAATAGGTAATCACAATTTGATATCTTAGACACTTCAAAGTCACTGGAAGATTCCTTAGATCCTTTATGTTTTCCAACACCAATCCAATGCACTCAAGGTATCACAAGGTATTTGGATGGATTATCCTATCAAAGGTATGTAAGTTTAGGGAGGGTGAATGTGTGGAGGCTACAAGGTTTATTTTTTTTAGGGTGTGGATAGACTCTCCCTTCGTTTGTTTCTAAAATTATGATTTAAATTTAATTCTTAACTCAACCACAATTGAGGGTTAGTTGACTATAGGGATAATTAGGAAAGTTAAAATGGAAATCCCTAGGCAATCTCACTCAACCAAGTTTTGGTTTATCAAAAAAAAAAAAAAACAAGTTTTGGGCAAATTTCAAGTGAACCTTTTTGTGTAACTGAAATTGAAATCTTGATAATCTCACCCAAAATCTAGCTTGACACCATGAACCTCGGTTGGCTGAAATTCCTTTTGTAGCACTTGAATTTTCTTTTGTTCTTCAACCTTAATGACTTGATGCAATTACAACTAAAATGAATTGAAGACATGAAAAATTTGCACATACAATTGAAACATTTGTCGCAGATTTTGATAGAAAAAAAACTAACCTAAAAAAACTATTATGAATATACAATCTAAAAGAAAAACAAGCTTTAAGTGATAGTCTAATAGCAATGACATCTTTTGTGATGTCCTACGTATGTAATTCGATTCTCACCTTTCCTTCTTCTGGTTTCTATTTATCCAAAAAAAAAAAAAGCAAACCTTACAAAGGTAATATTTCACTCCAAACTTATAAACTACTTTCACATGTTCTTAAGACATTAATAACATGATATATCTTGTATATATTTAATGGACTTATGACTTGCTAGTGATCTTCACATCGAGTATCATTTTCATCCTTAATTGGGAGACATATCCTTGGATTGAATCATCTCAACAAAGATAGGTTTATTATTCAAACTCCTGTATTATTTATTTATTTGAAATTTGTAAAAAGAAACAAAGTGTTTTTTCTATGATTATTAGACCAATTGGATTAATCCAGCTAATCGTCCAAGCTTATAGAAATAAATCTTAATAAAGGTTTTTTTTTGGGGGGGAATAAGAAAGCTTTTTCCTATTAATCTAAAAAAGCTATCCATCCCAATCTCATATTTACCCCTAATTCAAACATTTACTCTACATAGTTTAGTCAAAAACAATGTAAATTCTTGCCATATATAATATAATCAAGAACAACCACAATATCTTTATTATGAATAGGAGTGGCCCAACAAATTTGGAGGCCCAAGGAGAACTATTTAAATAGGACCTTTTTGTTATCACTTAAATAATATTTAACTAGTATTTAATATCATAATTTTTTTATTAAAAAAATCCATTATTTTCATTTTGTAATATGCTTTTTTTTTTGAAAAATACAAAAAAAAAAAAAAAAAAAAACTTACCAAATGATGTAGTAACAAATGTGATTAGTGATACTTCAAGAAAATAATAAACAAGCATTTGAATGAATGATATTAGAAATATTATAAATTTTATAACATGTGAGGTTTACAAAGATGTATCAACAATCACAAAAAGTAATTTAAAAATGCATTTCATAGATTGTTGACGTTCACATATTATATTAATTGTCACATCAATTTGTAAAGGTTTTTGAATAAATTAATAATATTTCTAATAATTTCTTATATCAAAATTGTTTCTTGTGATTAGTACATATATTTATAAGACCTATATATTTAAAGTTGTATTATCTCTAATATTACTCAATTTTTTAGAACTTCTTAAAAATGTGAAAAAAATTATAAAACTAAATTTATCTCCCAATATCTTTAAAAATTTATATCAATATATGCCCCAAAATTTAGGGAACTTGCTCTAATAGAAGCCCTAAGTATGGCCTAAGTCCCTTTCAAAACACACCCCACAAGAAAACGAGTTATTGTGTTGTTGAAAAAATAGAAGCAAACACAGCCTAGACGGAGAGTCGTGGCCATGATTGTGTGTGTGGTTAGGACACGTGGGGCGGTATGGGATACTCAATAATTTTTTTTATTATTTATTTTAAAGAAAGGTTTGGCTAAGCCTACAAGAGTCTAGAATTCTTTTTACTTTGGTCGGCCCGTAGGTGAAGGAAACGTGGCTATGACAGGCTAATCTATTCTGACTTCGAGTGCGTAATTGGCACGTATTTTTGGTTACGTGGCCCTCCCCAATGAAGTAGGGACAACATAGTTGGCTGATCCTGTGGCTGGCTTAGGCGCTAATAAAGGTACCTGTCATTGTTGTCTTGTCGACTTCAGACTCAGAGTTTCTTAACTTTTTTGGGTGACCGGTTGCTACTGTTTCAAATTTTTAACTTAAGTTAACGGTGGTAACTGTACAAAAATTTTCATAATTATTGTTAGACAAATCATATTTGGAACACTATTGCATTATTTAGAGCGGGTATAATTTGTGCATGTGCACGGATATATTTAAAAATAATTAAAATTATATACATGTATAAGTTTAAATTATACCTGATGTTAGAATTATAATTTAGATATTTTTTAAGGCATAAATTTCTATCATATATGATAGTTTCTCATTTATGATTTAGAATTTTATTCGAATTTGTAATTCTTGGTTTTTGGACCCAAATAATTCATTTATAACAAAAATGTAAAAATTAGATCAGAGGTGTAGCACAAAATTGATCCTCAATTGAAATTTCATTTATAATCTAATTAGATTCAAACTTTTCAATTTTTGCACATAATAATTCACTTAACACAAAAATTTTAAAATTAAATTGAACATGTGACACAAATTTGGACTCAAATTTAGAATCTTATTGAACTTTTTTTAAGTTTTGACTTTAACTATATGTATAAACTATATAATCTCATTCGTTATAAAAGAAAAATATTATGAAAAAATTTCTCTCTAAATTTATTGTTCTTACTTAATTGGTGTAAGATTTCTATAATTTTAAATTTTATAGATTGAACGTTACAAATTTTATTATATAAGATTTATAATTAATGCTTCAAATTTTAAATACAAAAAAAATAAATCCATAAATTTTTATTATATAATTGATGTCATCAATCATATTAATTGCTACTTTAGTTTATAAAATTAGTAATAAACTCAACTCAACTAAAATTAGAAACGGTTACTTTATCATAGCTATAAAAGGACTGTAATACAACGAAAAATTTTTAGGTATTTTAGGAATATAGTGAAATAGTATTCATTTCTCTCACATTTGTGGTAGAGTTCATTGTGAAATTAATAAGTACATCCCACCATATATGTAAGAGGAAAGACACCATTTATTATGCTCTGAAAGTAGCTAAAGATTACTCTAATATAACTGTAATGTCTTACTTCATTTTCATCATTTATATGCAAGCTTTGTCAACATTATGGAATATGACTCGGCTCGGTTGTCCTTTTGGTTTTAGGACGACATTTTTTATAATGTTTCAATTTTTTATTTTTTTTTTAAATTAACAATTGCTTTGAGTTGATAATTTAATGCATAGTGGTTTATCTTAGATAGATTATCTATATTATGTTTTTTTCTAAACAAAGAAAAAGCTAAAGGAAAAAATTTGGCTCTTAACATATTTGGACTAGTATATTTTATCCTATACTTCTTCAAAAGTTAGCATGGTTTTTTTAGTGGACTTCTTAGTTTGCTTGTCTGTTAGAACTTCATATCCTAACAATTAAAAAGCTTATCTATGTATTGTTTTAAGTACATGACTTTTTTAGTGAGTCATGTGATTTATTTAAATAATAAAAATAAATAGTCTTATAAGTTGTAATGGAATTAAAAAAAAAAAGCTTCAAACATATTTAAAGCAGAAATTTAATTTTTTTATACAACAAATTTTGTCTCAATTTTACACAATTAATCATGACTAGTTGTTCATCACTACACAAATACTCACTACTTATAGTTTGTTAGATGATATTCTATAAGGGTAAAATTTGAATCTAGTGTTCAATTGTATTAAACTCATTATGATAGTAACATGTGTTTAAAAGTGGACACGTATTATTTTTCTAATGAGTCGATTATAACCAAAAACTAGACCCAAACCAAGTTTATTTTATACGTAGGTTTCGATTAGCTTAACTGGTAAAATTTCTGATGATTGTATAAGAGATTTGGGGTTTAATCCTCGCCTACACAAAAAAAGTAATTACTGTCAAGTCTGATGATAAAGAGCTATTATCGGGAGTGGATACCATAAATTGATACTCTCTCAAAAAAAAAAAAAAAAAAAAAAAAAAAGCTCATTTTATAATTATCCTATTTATATGAGACGTGGGACTTACGCTTGTGGTATCTGGTATGGGGCAAATGGGCTATCATGCGAGAGAGATTTATATCATATATGTAACCCCTTTCCGACCATTGACTACATGTATTTGACCACTTTGACCTCCTACTTTAAGGGATGTGTCAAACTTTTATTGGCTCAAAACTTATTGTAGCCTGTAGAAGGTGTCGTCCTACTAATCACTTGTTAACACGGGTCGCACCAGGGGTGGCGTCTTCCACATTTTCACCAAATTTTGGGCTGGACTTTCTACCAAATGATTTTTTTTTTTTTTTTTTTTCCTTTGCTGGCCATCGAATCAAAACTTCAGCATTGGCATTCCTCAATCCTCATCTCTCTATTAAAAAATTATTATATAGTTCCTCACTTTCTTTCTCTTTGACAATAAATTAAACCCTTGTTATTTCAAAATTAACAAATTAAACTTTAAAGTTTTAAATATTAACAAATGAAATCCTATAATTTTGAAAGTAATAAATTAAACACTAAGATTTTAGAAAATAACAAATTAAACATTTACCATATATTCAAATTCAGACCCAATACATAGATTTAATTTCTTATTTTTTTAAATTTTAGGATTTAATTTGTTACTTTTGAAATTATAGGTTTTAATTTGCTATACCCCCAAACTATATAAGGTTTAGAAAGCAATTTACCAAAGAAAACAAGTTCAACATGCCAAAAAAAAAAAACTATTTTAACTCTAGTAGCTTTAATTTTAGAAGTTAAAGGTGTTTTTTGTCAACACAAAGAAAGAAATGAAAAGGAAAATGTTCCCCACCCCAAATCAACTTGTTTTTCGATGATTAGACTACAAGTTTTTTGTTGACTAGGGTGGCATTTGGATTGTGTTTATTCTTCTCCCGTCTGCATTTTTTTTTTTTTTTTTTTTTACCAGTGCCTCTTGCACTGTCCATGGGACATGAACAGTACATTAAGGCAAATGTATAGTGTTTAGCGGAGTGAACAGTAACCCTTTTTTTTAATTGTTTTCAGCAATAAATTTTCAGTTTTCAACAAAATAAGCGGTATCCAAATACACCTTAGATGTAAGTTTGGATAACACTGAGAATGAAATTTTTAGTTGCGTTTGGCAAACGTTTGAGAAACCAGTTGTAAGGGCAAACGTTATGCACCTAATAGTGACATTATGATAATTTTAAGGAATATAAGGTGTGGCCTCATTTTAAGGAATTTTATTTGTCCTTTTTTTTTTTTACTTATTTATTTATTTTTAATTTAGGAATAATGTTATTAATGATATTTTGAAGAGTAAAAAGTTGGAACAATTTACAAAATAATATTTTTTTAGTATTAATTGATTAAATTGATATTATTATCTCGAAGTTGTTTGGGATATTAACATTTAAAAAAAAAAATCATATTTTGGAAACACAATATCATCACTTATAAATTATCATCCTTGCAAATAATAAGACAGAAACTACCACCTCAAAAATTATGAAATTTATTGTATACACTATTCTCCATTATAATGTTATCCAAATAAGCTACAAACATTCAAATTTCATATACTTGCACCCGGAAGAAACATTTGCTCAATGGAAAAAAACAAAGGTGACATTTGATTGTGCTCTACAACTTGTGCACGAAGATTAGGAGTGAATTTTGCATCCCATATTTTTAGGTAGTTTATTTGTTGAGAAGTGAGACAAAAAGAAACAAGTTAACTTATTTTCAAAAGAGTTAGTTTATATATCTATTTACTAAAAAATGAGACAAAAAAGTGAAAATAGACGAGACTGGCTAAAAAAATTTGCTACCAAAGAAACACTAAGAATTGCATCAACCATCATTTCTTTCTTATAAAGAGTGAGTTGAGTCGCTTCACAATTAATAACATATTTGGTATATAGTAATAGATACTACCAAATGTGCTTTAAGTATGTGAATAACTTAAAGATAAGATAAAAGGTGATTTGTTTCTAAAAAAAAAAAAAAAAAAAAGGTGATTTTAAGTGAATAAGACCATTTTAATCAAATATAATTCAACTTATTTACTTATAATCATATTTTGTCTCACCTTAAAGTAAATAAGCTAGTCAAAGGTAGGGATGGCCATACCCATTGGGTAATGGATATCCTACCCTACCCGATTCAAATGTTTTGGATAATACCCGGTTCTTCATGGGTAGAACCTAAACAAGTAAGGTATGGATATTACTCGAATAGATCGGGTAGGGTATGGATAATTATCCATACCCGACCCGTTAAAAAAAAAAAAAAAAAAAAAACCCTAAGTCTCTCACTTTCACTCACACAGTCACACACACACTCTCTCTCACCTGAGCATCCATCCTCACCATCACTCTCTCTCTGTTTCTCTCACCCGAGCCTCCATGTGTTGAGATTTGTTATTCTAGATGTTAGGTTGCTTTAGTGGTTTGTTACCACTCTGTCAATAAATCCCTATTGTTCAAGGGTAGTTATTTGATTGATTTAGTCTTACCACGTTTTTAGGATCCGATTAAACGTGGGCTGTTATTTTTCTTGTTTTCCAAGCTTTGCTTTGTAAGGCTATAAAATAGCCAAGTTTACTCTTCAATAAAACAAAGAGATTTCTCCCAAAATTTCCTAATTATTTTCATAAGCTTTTTCGATTCTTAACATTTGGTATCAGAGCCCCATCACAGGGCCTGGTTAAAATTAGAAGCAGCAGTCTTCTACGTGTGTAGTGATTAAAGCAAGATGACAGAAAGTTCTTTTGTGCAGCCCAGCGATTCAGAAGTTTGATGGCCATTATGATCATTGGGCGATGCTCATGGAAAACTTCTTGCGTTCTAAGGAGTATTGGGGCTTGGTGGAGAATGGAATTCTGCAGAAAGCGAGAAGGTCTCACAGATGCTCGGAGGAAGAACATTGAAGATCAGAAGTTGAAAGATTTGAAAGCAAAGAACTATCTATTTCAAGCAACAGATCGTTCGGTCCTGGAGACAATCCTCAACAAGGATATAGCAAAGAACATATGGGATTCTTTGAAGCAGAAGTATCAAGGTACAACATGAGTAAAGCGTGCTCACTTGCAAGCTCTCAGGAAGGAGTTTGAAATTCTTCACATGAAGGCGGGAGAATCTGTGAATGAGTATTTTGCTCGAACCCTTTCCATAGCCAACAAAATGAAAGCAAATGGTGAGGACAAGGGAGATGTTGTTGTAGTTGAAAAGATTTTTGAGATCCATGACTCCAAAGTTTGATTATGTTGTGCGTTCCATTGAGGAGTCTAAGGATATAGACACCTTAACCATTGATGAGTTGCAAAGCGACTTGCTTGTGCATGAACAACGAATAAGTTCTCATGTGGAAGAAGAACACGCTTTGAAGATTACTCATGGAGATCAACCTGGAGGAAGGGGTTGACAACGTGGAAGTTTCAGAGGAAGAGGAAGGGGACGAGGTAGACAAAGCTTTGACAAGGCCATAGTGGAGTGCTATGATTGTCATAAGCTTGGGCATTTTCAATGGGAATGTCCAAGCAAGGAGAAGGAAGCCAAGCGTGTTCAGATCAAGAAGAGATGTTGCTGATGGCTTGTATTGATATGAATAAGGTCAATGGAAAAGATATGTGGTTCCTTGACTCGGGATGTAGCAATCATATGTGTGGAAAGAAGGAATACTTCTCGGATTTTGATGAAAGTTTTGAGTTTTCGTGAAGCTGGGCAACAACTCAAGTATGGTTGTAATGGGAAAGGGCAATGTAAGGCTACAGATTAATGGAA
Source organism: Quercus dentata (assembly GCA_028216015.1). NCBI lineage: Eukaryota > Viridiplantae > Streptophyta > Magnoliopsida > Fagales > Fagaceae > Quercus > Quercus dentata. The sequence continues at coordinate 57,048,922 of CP116454.1, read as the reverse complement.
GAGCACAGATTATCACAGGAGTATTTTATGTGCGAGAGCTGAAGAACAATTTACTAAGTATTGGGCAATTGCAAGAAAAGGGGCTTAACATTCTCTTTCAAGGTAAAAAATGCAAAGTGTTTCATCTTGAGAAAGGCTTAATAATGGAGACGAAGATGGCTTCAAATCGGATGTTCATCTCGCATGCTATATCTCAACCTATAGCATCTACTTGTTTCAACACAATCACGGAAGATATGGTGCAACTTTGGCATCATAGATATGGACACTTGAGCTTTAAGGGCTTAAAGACTCTTTAGCAGAAGAAGATGGTGAATGGTTTACCACAGTTTAAGTCTCCCTCAAGGCTATGTAAGGCTTGTTTAGTTGGGAAGCAACAAAGGTTCTCATTTCAAGGAAAAGCACTGGAGAGCTTCACAAATTCTTCAACTGGTGCATCTTTGATGTTTGTGGACCAATCAAGCCCATCTCAAATGGCAAGAAAAGGTATTTAATTACTTTCACTGATGACTTTAGTAGAAAAACATGGGTTTATTTTTTGATAGAAAAATCAGAAGCCTTAGCTGTTTTTATGAGTTTTAAGATACATGTTTAGAAGGAGACAAACTCATTCATTAGAGTGTTACGTCTCGATCGAGGAGGAGAGTTTACATCACAAGAGTTCATCAATTTTTGTGATGTAAATGGCATACGAAGACAATTGACAACCGCCTACACACCACAACAGAATGGAGTCACAGAACGGAAGAATAGAACTATTATGAATATGGTTCGCAGTATGATTTTTGAAAAGCAACTTCCAAAAAATTTCTGGCCTGAAGCAGTCAATTGGACAGTGCATGTCTTGAACCGAAGTCCAATAGTGGCGGTGAAAAACAAGACACCAGAAGAAGCTTGGAGCGGAGTCAAGCCTTTAGTTAAGCATTTTCGAGTTTTTGGATGTGTCTCCCATGTTCATGTGCACGATAGTAAAAGAACTAAGCTGGATGATAAGAGCTTAAGTTGTGTTCTATTGGGAGTTAGTGAGGAGTCCAAGGCTTATAGGCTCTATGATCCAGTTTCACAAAGAATTATAATAAGTAGGGATGTTGTATTTGAAGAAGACAAGAATTGGGATTGGGATAAGAAATATGAAGAATCCATTGTGTGTGACTTGGAATGGGGTGATCTTGAGGAGGAAGCGGCTATGTTTGATGACAATGAAGAGGGGAGCGAATCTGAATCTGATCTTGAAACTAATGTAGACGCAGATGAAGAGAATTTTTCCTCATATTCCTTGACTCAAGAAAGCTCTCCTAGCTCGAATGAAGGGAGGAATAGGAGACCACCAATCTGGATGAAAGACTATGAAACAGGAGAAGGCATTTAGAGAAGAAAATGAAGCTCATTTGGCCATGTTTGCAACTCGATCCTATTCACTTTGAAGATCTTTGTGAAAAGTAGGAAATGGAGGAGAGCCATGGATTTAGAAATGGAAGCAATAAACAACAATGATACGTGGGTAATGACGGAGTTACCTAAGGGAGCAAAGAAGGTTGGAGTGAAATGGATTTATAAAACCAAGTTTGATGAAAATGGAGAAGTTGACAAATACAAGGCTAGGCTTGTAACGAAGGGGTATACTCAAGAACATAGGGTAGACTATACTGAAGTATTTGCACCTGTGGCACGCATGGAGACAATTCGATTGGTGATAGCACTTGTAGCTCAAAGAGGATGGACTATCTATCAGTTAGATGTGAAGTCCGCATTTTTACATGGTAAGCTGGATGAAGTGGTTTTTGTGGAGCAGCCTTGTGGTTATGTGCAAAAGGGAAATGAATAGAAGGTCTACAAGTTAAAGAAGCACTTTATGGGCTTAAGTAAGCACCACGTGCTTGGGTACAGTAGTATAGAGGCCTATTTCATGAAAGAAGGCTTTGAGAAGTGTGACTACGAGCATAATTTGTTTATCAAGACAAGCAAAGAAGGTAGAGTATTAATTGTAAGTCGCTATGTTGATGATCTTATTTTTACTGGAAATGATGAATCAATGTTTACAAAGTTTAAAAATTCCATGAAGCATGAGTTTGACATGATAGATCTTGGTAAGATGAGGTATTTCCTTGGTCTTGAAGTCTTGCAAAGATCTAATGGTGTTTTTTATAAAAAAAAAAATATGCTTTGGAGGTCTTTGTAACGGTTTGGAATGGACAAAAGTAATTCTGTCCATAATCCTATTGTTCCTGGCTTTAAGCTTGTGAAGGATGAAGGTGCGATTAAGGTGGACAAGACTTACTATAAACAGATTGTGGGTAGTCTCATGTATCTGACAGCTACTCAACCTGACATGATGTTTGTGGTGAGTCTTATTAGTAGATATATGGAGAATCCTACTGAGCTTCATTTACAGGTAACAAAAAGGGTGTTGAGATATTTGAAAGGGACAACTGGTTTTGGAATTTTCTATAAGAAGGGAGGAGATGATGAACTTGTTGCGTAATCGATAGTGATTATCTTTGGAGATTTAGAGGACAGAAAGAGTACTTCAGGCTATGTTTTTTTATTGAGTTCAGGAGCAGTATCCTAGTCATCAAGAAAACAACCAGTAGTAAGTCTATCTACCATAGAGGCAGAGTTTATTGCTGCAGCTTCATGTGCATGCCAGGCAGTATGGTTGAAAAGGGTGTTGGGAAAGCTGGATCAGAATCAAGGCAAGTCAACTATTATTCGTTGTGATAGTAGTTCTGCAATCAAACTTTCAAAGAACCCAGTAATGCATGGTCGTAGTAAGCATATAGATGAACGTTTCCATTTTCTTCGAGAGCTCACAAAGGCTGGTACAGTGGAGCTGGTGCATTGTGGGACACAAGAACAGTTGGCTGATATGATGACTAAACTACTCAAGCTGGATGTTTTCTTAAACCTGCGAAGGCTATTAGGAGTTTGTTCTGAGATGGATATAAACTACGTACTTGTAGAATTCAGTTTAAGGGAGGAATTGTTGAGATTTGTTTTTCTAGATGTTAGGTTACTTTGGTGGTTTGTTACCGCTCTGTCAATAAATCCCTATCGTTCAGGGAAGTTATTGGATTGATTTAGTCATTTTTAGGATCTGATTAAACGTGGGCTGTTATTTTTCTTGTTTTTCGAGCTTTGCTTTGTAAGGCTATAAAATAGCCAAGTTTACTCTTCCATAAAACAGAGAGATTTCAACCAAAATTTCCTTATTATTTTCATAAGCTTTTCTGATTCTTAACACCATGGCCCAGCACCTTGAACTCATCGCTCCGATCACCAGCACCACCACTATGGTGGTCTTCTCCATCTTCGAACCAACTCTCTCAACCTCAAAATCTCTCTCTAATCCTTGCTGAGAGGATCTGAACTTTCTCTCTATATCGCCGGCACCACCGTGGCCCGCACGCGCGTGATCTCCAACTCCCAAAGCCCCGTGTGGAACGCTTCAAGATCCCCCTTGCACACTCGGCCTTCGAAGTCGAATTCTACGTCAAAGACAACGACGTGTTCAGCGCCGATTTAATCGGCGTCGCCACCGTTTCCGCTCGCCGGATCCTCTCCGGCGAAACCATCAGTGAATGGCTGCCGATACTCAACTCACTCGGCAAGCCTCCGAAACTGGACGCATCGCTCCTACTCGAAATGAGGTTCACGAAATGCGAGGACAATCCGATATACCGGTGCGGCATCACGACCGATCCGGACCATTTCGGAGTCCGAAACTCCTACTTCCTGGTTCGGAAAGGCGGGTCGGTCAAAGAAATTCAAAACCAAACTATTCACGGCGTTTCGGCTTTGGCAGCGTTTCGTTCCACGCTACGTATGATTTCAGCCTTGATCATTCATATGTCAAATCGGTTTCTCCATTTCCTCATTTAATATAACTCTTCCATATTCTCAGACTCTCTCAAAACCTGTATGTTCCTTTTCCTTGTCCTCTCTATATGTTAATGCATTTATTTCATTACTAACACTTCTCTAGACTCTATAGGCATATACATTAATGTTGCGGAAACTAACCTTTTTACAACCCATTTCACAATTACTGTGTTGGTTGATTGTGAGGGGTGGAAGAAAAATGACGGGTCCATGAATGTTAGTCATGTCCATCACTGTTGATCAATTTAACAACTGTAACATTTGTCATGAAAAAAGTTGTGTATGTAGCTTTATTGTATATAGTAAAAACATGACCTTGAATTTTATTTAGTGACACTATGTGCTACTTCTTCTGTCTATTATATTTAAATAACTTCATCTATTGTTCAAATGTTGAATTTTGCTTATAACTAGCAAATATCCGTTGTGACTTCCTCAAACTTATCAGGGACTTTTGTTTTCTCTCATTTCAGGTATAATTCATTTCATAAAGTTGACAAATAAATGCACCAATTGTTTTCGGGACTTAAAATGATGGGGTCATTTCTTTCAAGAGCACTTTTGTATGTAACAAAAAGTGATATGGGAATTTCCCATTTTCATCAGTTAATTGCTTTTTTGTTATGCAGAAAGTTAAAATTTTAATTTGTATGTGCAGGCTTGTTTTTGGCTATGCTTATCCGGCTTATGAGTGTTTTAAAACTGTGGAGAAGAATAAGCCAGAGATTGAGCAACTTCTCTTTTGGTGCCAATACTGGTATGCATCTTCATGTTGTGTGAGTATGATGGTATCTTAGGATATAACTTATTTTAGTGCTAAAATGTGTCATTTTGTAGGATTATAGTTGCTATGCTTACGGTCTTTGAGAGAGTTGTGGATACTTTCATTTCGTGGTATGCAATTTTTGAACACAACACAAATAAGTTGATTTTTCATATAGTCCTGTTCTCTTTTGCATTTATTTTTGGATTCTTGACTTTCTTTCTTTTTTTTTGAGAAGGCTACCACTGTACAGTGAAGCAAAGTTGGCAATCTTTATATATCTTTGGCATCCTAAAACAAAGGCACGCATTTGACATCTTGAACTTGCAGAACTATTTTGTTTAATTAATTATGCATTCGTAACAGTTTCTTTGACAATAATTTTTAATTGTTTCCAGGGAACATCATATGTTTATAATTCTTTCTTCCAGCCTTATGTGGCTAAACATGAAGGGGAAATTGATCACACCTTATTGGAGTTGAGAGTTAAGGCTTGGGATATTGCAATTCTGTATTGGCAAAAGGCTGTGAATTTTGGCCAAACAAGGTTTTTTGAGATTCTGCAGTATGTTTCTTCTCAGTCAGCAGCACGGCCTAAACCTGATAAGGTATCCATTGACAAGGAAAAGTAATATCTGCTCTAGGGATCAGAAGTCATTTGTTTAGTGCATTCTACTCTGCATTATTCTGATGGTAATTGTTAAAATTGGGATAAGAATGTTGATTACTCGATCTTTTGCCTTAAGCTCATTATGCAGAAACTGTGTATACTTGATCCTTATACATCAAAATTTTTTTTTTTTTGGCCCTTTTATATGGTTTAATACTGAACCTAAGTAGTTGGAGTTAAGGCATTGTTGTCTTAGGCAAACTTTATTTGTTAAGACAAGGTAATGAGATTGTATTTAACTAAATTTAGAGAAACAACTGATAGAATATTTGTTTCATTGCACATCATTCCATAGCTCATTTTGATATTTTATTATATTCTGCATCAAGTTTTACCTTATCATAGAATATAATATGATACGATGAATTGAAGGCCTTCTACTCTTCGCATGTACAAGACTCAAATTTTATAAAAGCAATTTTTCGCCAGAGTAATTCACAAAGTCCTCTTGGCTTTGATCTTATGTGTTGCTTCTGCACCACAGCTTCCTGCAAAAGCTTGTGCATTGTTCAATCTCTTAAAATGGCTGAATGGTGACTAAAGTTAATTGCATTTAAAATGGATTTTAATACAGTAAATGTGTATAACCTTTGTCAAGGAATCTATAAGTTGACCATACACACAATATCATGTTGTGACTTGTGAGGCTTAGAGAATTTCCATATGTAAGTTTCTGTTGTCCCGCTATCAACCAGGGATCTTCTGCAGGTAAGCTTACTAGTTCCCAAGATTTACTCTAAATTCAAGTGCTCTCATGTTCCAACACATGGCTTCCTCCTGTGTGGGTGAGACAGAGCCTTGAACAGAATTGGCTTCCTACAGTTATGGGGGAGACAGCCTAATATACAAAATATTTGGCTATTTGGCGTTTAGATGAAGATACAGGGAGAAAAAAAGCAACTTCACGAGTAAAAGAATGACTTACATTTAGGCCTGGAGGTGATAATTGTTGCTAGGTGGCTTCCTTGATGACTGCCATATATGATTCATTTTCCTTGGCGCCCACCGTTCAGTGTAAAGGAAGAAACATGAAGAATTGATTAGTTAACATTTATGAGAGGCGATCATTAGTCTTTACTCTTCACTGCCTTGATCTCTCTTTGAGGATTGGATCTTCGTAGAGAAAAAATGCTTGCGACTTTATGGAAGTTATTTTTTACAGGCCTTTAAAATCAAGTTTACTGAATTGTGAAAGAGAGAGATAAGCAAAACACGTATGAAGCGTTAAGAGTAATATATATAGGCTGCCAAGAGAAGTTTTTGGAGCAAGGAGTCCTAACTCCTAGAGGGATTTTGTTCACTCAATAAGTTAGGTGCAAATGAATATGGCTGACCCCAATAAGTTCACAGGACATTAAATGTAAACATGATTGTTTTTACAATTTCAAGAAATTGAGAATGTAAAGTTATAATGCTGAATGTGATATTTAGGAAAGACTAGAAAATGCTGTTAATTTAAGATTAAAGAAATGTATACCTGGATTATGTAGAAATATGAGAAAGTATTGAAAGAGGGAATTAAATTCTGTACAACTATTTCCATGATAGTGAAAAATTAGCACTCATTTCATATACATGAGAGGCATGGGTTACAAATGTGGACAAAAAAGCTATGCATTGAGGTTGAAGTACAACTACTGCAATGTTCTCCAGGTTACAAACACTATTGTGGTAAGATTTTGATTGGCAGCATTTGACAATGTAATCTACAATATGATTTATATCCTCGGTCATTTGTGAAGAGAGAGCCAAATCTTGAAATTTCTAGAAGATGTTTAATCTAGGGAAGCTTGCTCAAGTGAAACAGTAAGGTTGCACGAGAGAACTTCATTCTTGCTTGAGCAAATTAATTGATCATACGGAAAGTTTGCTTGCATCTTGCTCAAGCGAGATAGTCAGATATTGCTTTTATAAAACATGACTTGGTGAGCAAGACGTGCGCAACTTTTTGAATATATCAAGGCACATCTTACTCAGTAGGTAGGCAAGCTATTCTAGAAAACTCTGCAGAGCCTCCTTGCTTCTAAAAATATCAAGTTGATTGAATATTTATTGGTTAAGTTATAATTGTGTCTAGATAAAATTTTTCGTGAGTTCATGTTCACTTAGTTGGATTTTACTATCCTCAGTGTGATCCACTAATCCTTGATCCCAGTGTCATGGATAAAGCTCATCCCCTTAATGCCTAGTCTTACTTTGATGGTAGTACATGTGCTTATTGTAAGGTTCACATAAGAACGTTCCTGCAATCTATAGATGAAAGGTATGATTGTTTGTTGAAGAGGGTTTGACTGAACCTTAAACCATTGTAGGTGAGTGGTCTAAGGATGATTGACGTGAAAGCAATTGGAATAGTAAAGGATTGAATGCTATATTTCATGTTTGTTTCACAAGAAGAGTTTGAAAAGATATTTATGTGTGAGAAAAGTAAAGAGGTTTGGGATATCTTGGAAAGAACATATGACAGAACTAAAACTGTGAAGAACTCAAAATTACAAATGTTAACATCTAGGTTAGAAGAAATTAGGATGAAGATTTTGTGAGTTCTACACCAAACTAAGTGACATAGTTAATTCAAGCTTTAACCAAGGAGAGTGAATCCCTGAGTCCAATATAGCTAGGAAAGTCATTAGATCTCTCCCTACTAAAAGGTTCCATCCCAAAGTGGCTGTCATTGAGGAAGCGAGGATCTTGACACTGTTAAGACAGAAGAATTAGTTATAGCTCACTTTTAAACCTATGACTTCCTTCCCTCAGCCTAAGAAAAACAAGTCCATTACCTTAAAAACAGTCAGGGAAGAAGAAAATGATACCTCAAATGAATAGTGGTTGAATGATGAGGACCTAGACCTATGTGCTAAGAACTAAGAAGTTCAAAAAGTTTTTCAAACCCAGGAAAAAAACTAAAAAGAGCAACTAGCTACTTAGCCTTCTACTGCCTCCAGTGAGAGTTGTGAAGAAGCTAGTGAGGAGGAGGTTGATGATGAGGAAGGACTTTTGGTAGCCTATAATAATCTTTTCAAGGAATGTAATAGATAGAATAAAATCCCAAAGTTGTCCCTTAAGAGTTTGAATGAGATAGAGCATGAAAAGGAGGTCTTATTGGTTGAATTGGATGAAGCAAAGAGGTAGTTTGGAAATGACAAGGAAGAAAATGCCTCTATTTGAGAAAACTAAGAAATATGGTGAGAAAATTGAAAACTCTAAATCTCTGCTAAAGAAGTTCTCGAGTGAAAATTTGAATCAGTTGTTTTGTTCTCAAAAGACTAGCTATGATAAAAGTGGGTTAAGGAGGATACATTGGTGAGGGATTCTCTATCCCATCCATCTCACAGTCCCCCTCGGGGACTAAAGGAAGAATGTCCCTTCAAACCCTGTGTATAATTCAATTTATCCTAAGTTGAATGAAAAGGGGTTTAACAAACCAAGTTAAAGCCCTAACCCAACAATTAAAATCAAAGGAAGATCACTTATGTTATGTCTTACGGTACATGGTCCACAGAAGGTCTTCGAAGTTTATGTATGATGCCTTGACAGTGGAGACTCTAGACACATGAATGGTGATAAATCCTTGTTCAAGACTGTATCAAATGATGGTACAGGAGACATTGCTTCCTTTGGTGAGGGTGGTAAATCACATGTCCTTGGCAAAGGAACTGTTGATGCTTCTGGTCTACTAGTCCTAAATGATTTGCTATGTATTGAGGGCCTTTAGTAATGAGCATCAATCAAATATATTATGAAGAGCTCGTTGTACAATTCTGCTAAAAGGAAGGTTCTATTTATGATAAAAAGGAAAATATACCGTTGGTAAAAATATTATAAAAAATTAAGATATTATTACTTTTTTAGAACAAAATTGTTATTAATAACTACATATATACTAATAATTTAAATAATAAAAATTGAGGGGGGGGGGGGGACGCTGCCTCCTGCTGTCCAAGGGTGGCTCCGTCTGTGCACATAAAGGAAAGAAAAAGAAATTTTAACAAAAAAACACACTACAAACTCAACTCCACAGCCATAATATTATGTATTAAGTTAATTGTAGATGCAAAAAGATTTTTCTTATTAAAAATATTCGTTTGAGGGGTTAAAAACATTAAGTACATCTGGACAAGAAATTTTGAAATGTGGATGAAATGATAAAGTATTTTACAAAATGTTTTTTTTTTTTTTTGGGTGGGGAAGTCAAGAGAAAACTTTCATTCAAATTGTAATGGGATAGCAGTACAGCAATCCAAATATCCATTAGGTACCAGAAGCATTAGGCATATCAGCATGATTAACTTACTTGAATAGCCTTAGCTACCGGTGCCTTCTTTAGCCAACAGATGTGCCACTTATTTCCCTTCCCGCCGTGTGAATTGGACCTAAGAAATTCCATCAAAAGCGCGTTCTCCTTTGATTCTCTATATTACTGTAATGATTATTAAATGTGGCCAAGATGAGTATTGACATTGTAGTCATTCGTCTATATTTATATATATATATATATATATATATTTATATATATATATATATTTAAAAATTGAAACATAACATTTATTATTGTTATTCTCTAATTGAGTCACATTATCACCATGTCACAAAGTTTTTATTTTCCTTTTTTTTTTTTTGGTTTTCACTTCACACATTCTCTTTAGGACAATACTTAGGTTAGGTACAGTACCTTAGATGCTATTCCTTAGGTTCCCCTCTTAAGATTTAGTCACATGGTTATTTAACTAAAAAATACACTTTCATCCCATGAGAAAAAACTCACATGGTAGAATCTTAAAAAAGGAACCTAAGGAACAACACCTAAGTACTATACCTAAGTCTTACTCTTCTCTTTAATCAATACCATTTTTTCTCTCTCAACTCGTCATCTTTCCATCAATCCTATTTTATACTATTAATGACATTCTCATTGAATCTAAATTGCCTTAAATTCAGCAATCACTTATTCTCTCTCTCTCTCTCTCTCTCTCTCTCTCTCTCTCTCTCTCTCTCTCTGACTTCCATATTGAACAAATGAGAAATTATTAGGTCTACCAAGAGAACTACTAATGTGGTCCTCCCAACTAATGAGATAATATCATTTATGTAAATGTGTGAGTGAACTTCCTACTTAGCACAAAGAATAAAAAATAAAAATTATCAAGTGATGTCATATTTGCTTAAATAAGAGCATTTTATTAGTTGGGAGGTTAAGGAGACCACGTCGTGAGTCCTCTTGGTAGACATAATAATTTCTCCAAGCAAACGGCTTCTTTCCCCATCAAAACATTCAATTGCCTCCACTTGGATTGAAAACCCATTGAATTACAACTACAATTGGAATTCCACCCCAAAAGTCACCAAATTACAATTACAATTGGAAAGTCGATTTGAGGTCAGTTTTTCTTTTTCTTCCCTTGGACTCTTTGGATTTTTTGCTGCAATTTTTATGGATTGTACTGGATTTTCTTTTTCGGGGTTGTAAATTCCATGTTTCTTTTTTCGTTTTTCCAATTTTTAATTGATAGTCTATTTCTTTGTATTTATGTTTACAACTTTTCTTTACATTTGTGTTTTACCCATTAAAATTTTTTGTGTCTAAAGAATTGGAATGTGTTTTATTGATTTAGTACATGATCATTTGCCTCCCATTTGTTTATTTTATTTTCTGGATGGCTTTGTAATTTCTTTTAATCTTATCTAAATCTATACTCATTTTTAACTTTTAGATTAACTTAGAAGATGAAACAAAATGTTATGATTGATAGGTTTATATGATTATTTTCATTAATTTTTTGACAAATTACGATGTAAAGGTTTGTGCTGGATTTTCATTTCCAAAATTGTAAATACCATGTTTCTTTTCTTTTCTTTTTTTTTTTTCAATTTTCAATTGATAGTCTATTTCTTTGTATCCATGTTTACAATTTTTCTTTACACAATTGCATTTTACCCATTAAAATTGTACTTTAAAAAATTATTAAATGCATACTATAAATTCCACTATTATAATAATTCTTAAATAATATCTACTTAAATATTCACTATTAGATCTTTTAGGTACGCAATCAATTTTTTTCTCCTAAATGGGTATAATTTTCCTCTTAAATTATTCCTAGGAGGCTTTTTTTTTTTTTTTAGTAACTAAAAAGTCATTTTTTTGGGGAGGGGAAGGGGGAGTAACCTAAAAGCCAAGAGTTAAAAAATTAATTTCTATATACAATTTCCCTTCGGGAAATTATTGTGTACTCCCGGAGTATCATAAATGCGTACTCCCTCCTCTCACATGAATGGTGGGTCCCACTAATTAAATTTATGGTGGGACCCACCATTCATGTGAGAGGAGGGAGTACGCATTTATGGTACTCCGGGAGTACCTAATAATTCTCCTTTCCCTTCTGATATAATTAGGGGAAAAAAGTTGTTCCCTACCTATATATTTCTTCTATCTAATTGAAAAAAAAAAATTTATAAAATTCTCATTTATGAAGGAAATTATTTTTTCCGATAAAAATTTTTGGAAAAAAAATGAATATAGAAAGTCTTAAATATTTCATAAACCTATATGGGAGCCCAAAAGTCATCTATTCAAACTTACTATTATGTTACCACCTTGGATTTGATGAGTTTTTTTTTTTTTAAAGAATATATATATATATATATATATATATATATATATATATAAATATAGACACACACCCCATCATCATCATCATCACATTAACTATGCAACTTGCCACTTATAAATACATTTTTGAATTACCAAAACATACATGACCTCTTCCTCCTCCCCAACATTTCCCCTCCCTATTTATATATCATATAAATAAATAAATATATTTTTTCCTTCCCCTACATATATATATATATATTTATATGTGTTCTCTTTTAATCTCTCTTAAAACCAATAAGCATAGTATTTGTGATATATGTATATATATATATATTTTTTTTTAATTATCACTACATGTTTGTTTTTTATATCTACTATCAAAGGTACCCCTCAATCTCTCTCTCTCTCTCTCTCTCTCTCTCTCTCTCTCTCTCATATCGATTTCTCTATAATCTTGATGTTCTATTTGCTAAAATTTAGAAATTGTGTTTAGCTTCATCTTGTTAGGTTCTTTTTTCATGATCATTGGTTTATATGCTGAGAGTTGGGTTAAAGCCGAAGACTTGGGAGAGATCAAACAAGATACCGTTGCTATATGAATATTTTATAAAGCAAGAGTATTAATATATACAAAAAACAAATATGGACATATATAAACAATTATACCATGAATACTTGTGGGGCGGAGAACTCGTAGCCCAGGCCCACTCTACATTAGGGCCCAGGGCCCAAGCCGAGGAGAGCCATTACCGAGGACGACCTCTTGCTCGGCACCTCACGAAATGCACGAAGAAAGGGGCAAGGCGAGTGTAGGGGCGGGGCAAGGGAAAAAACTGCCAACATCATAATACAAAACCCCGTATCGACAAGTCCATACTTTAAACCATACCCCTTAACTTTCCCAACGACCCCAAACCACTCTAGGCATGGGTTGACAGACAGTGCACTTTAAAAGTGAAACTTACACGTGGACTCTAAAAGGGAAAACAAACACTAGTATAAAAGGAAACCCCCCCGGAAGAAAGGAGGACTCTCCCCCGGGAAAAGGGAGAACGGGAAGGATATAAGGCTCCTCGGACGGCGTCCAAGGACTTAAGTCATACAACCCGTACTAATGGAGGGTTTGGCTAGTCAAACCAAGCCCGCCCATATAAGAACTTCCATAGACGCCACGATTAAACCGTCCATCTGTGCTCAAGGTCATGCCTTTCAAGCCCACTCTCTACAAATCATATTGTTGGGGTCATTTGCATGCGAGCCCAACGTCATTCCTGGGCCGTTAAATAAATCGTGTCCCTACAAATACGTTTGCTTTCCCCAACCTCCTTTTATGTTATTTATTGATTGACTAAGATCAACTACATATTTAGCTTCCTTAGTTTTTCACATTTTTTAAATTGTATGGAATGGAAAAATAGAAATTATTATATGTTTTGAGGAGAAATTTTTTTGTAATATTTGATTCTTGTTGGAAAATTTAGACCCCAGTTGATAGAATTAACTAGTTTTAAACCCAAGTTGTTAATTAGATTTATTATGAATAAACCTTGTTAAAACATACTAACATCAATATCATGTCAAAATCATGCAAAAAAAAAAAAAAAGATATGATGACCCAAGAAAACCAATGAAACAAACTAGTTTCACAGTAAAAAACCTAGGGGGAAACCTTCCCGAAAAGCAGTCCACTATAGTAAGGAGAAGTTTCAGACCTAGTACAAAACCTTTGTCCCTAGACTCTACAATCCCCGTAGATGAACTTACAGCAGAAACCTTCTACCGCTTCAAAACCTCCGAACTCTTCAATATATGAACGCCATCCTTTTGATGCACGGATCCCAGGACGTGACTAACCAATGATGCACGACTCCCAATACGTGACTAACACACCAACTTGAAGAAGATGTTGGTTGCAAAGTTCTTCACTTTATCAACAATGAAGATCAAGAAGTACTTCATTACAAAACTCTAAGGCGAAAAAGATGCAGTAACTTCTTTCAGAGAGAATAAGGCATCGGTCACCTTTTGCATATGTTCTCCTTGTATTCTCTTATGTGATGGCCTCTAAAATAAGTTTTATATAAGTCTAGGGTTGTGAGAAAAGAAACCCTACACATACATGTCAGCATGGGCTGAAAATCAAATCTGGAAATCTGAATTTCGTAAGGCTTAGTAATTCTCGATCGGTCGAGAAGGTGTCGAGGGGACAAGAGCTTTCTCGATCGATCCACCAGCTGTTGAGAAGCTATTGAGATTGCGATAAAAATAGCTGAAGATCTCGATAGATAGCCTAGTTGTCAAGAGGTGTCGAGAGGTGTCGAGCAGCTATCGAGCTTTAAAAAATCAGCACTTCTTCACTTGTTTCTTGGAGAGATTTGTATGGCTTCAATACTAGACTTGAAACAAGGTTTCTTGAAGTATTTAAACACATCCTAAATCAACCCAAATACAAGTAAAGTGCGTTTTGTCAAAGGATAAGCCAATTATATAAAATAGTGACATATGTTCCTAACAAGTGAATCACATATGTCCTAACAATTCTCATATATGAGTTTAGTGATGATCAAAATAGAAAATTTGCTTAATAGTTCTTATGTGATAAAATGGAAACAAAGTTTGGATAAATTGCTTATTAACTTTTCCAAAAATGCAAAATAATATTAGCTTTCATATGAAACCATCAAGATTCATTTTCATGTTCTAATAAAAATTATACTTTTCCATTTTTTAATTGTGTTGTGTTTTGATGTATATCTCACTTTATTATAATGTATTACAAAATATTTTGTCATATATAATAATTGAAAGTAAAATGCAACATGATTTCTTGCCAAAAAAAAAAACATGTATATATATGTGGGGTCGGAGAATTTATGACCTGACCCACTTTACATTAGAGCTCAAGGCCCGAGCCGAGGAGAGGCATTGCCGAGAACATACAATGAAAGTCCAAATGGCCTAGGGATATAGCCGAGGACGATTTTGTCCTCGGCATCCTAGAGCGCTTTTAAAAGAAAGAGCGACAAAGTGTAGGAGCGATCCAAGTAAAAGGTTGCCAATACCGCAATTAAGTACTCTGCGCCTGATAGGTCCATGCTCTTGAGCTTTTACAACCACCCCCAACCACTTTGGGTATGGGCTGAAAAGACAAGTACCAGCCCTAAAATGCGAAACCTACACATGGACGCATAAGAGAGGGGAAAGGCTAGTATAAAAGAAAGGGGAAGTAGCCAAGAAAGAGGGGGGGGGGGGGACATATCGTCTCCCGGACCATTGAGCCCTAAAAAAGGAGAATAATAAGAACATGAAGCTCCGAGGACGAGGTCTAAGGACCGGAGCCACCGAGGTCGTGTTGGAAAAAAGTCTTGTTAGATATGCCAGGTTCACCCTCGTGCAAATTACTATGAAAATTGATGTGCAACGAAAATTCGCTAAGTCATCTCCCATCCATATGCGTCGTCCAAAGGATAGACAAGAGGTAAGTCTTTGCTAACTCGTCCGTCTGTCCTTAAGGACAGACGAGCTCACTATCGTCCGTCGTCGTCCTTGAGGACAGACGGGGCTTTTAGCGTTCGTCCGTCAGTAAAGGACGGACGAGCTTGTTACCATCTCCTCGTCCATAAAGGACAAGGGAGGTTACTACGTCTCCGCCGAGTGGAAGAACGAACCGTCGCGCCGATCCAAGCCCAACCGTTGTGAAATACAAACTTCTACGTTAGTTACGGAAGTTACTTCCGAGCCTGTTGGATTCCTCAACTCGTAGGAGCGGTTACTAAACAAGTAACCGCTTCCCGCATACTATATAAGCACACGCCGATGAAAGAGTAAGGCATTCTGTTCTTGAGAAACCGAGTTTACATTTTTCAGTCAGAGACTAACTTCACCATCGGAGGGTTCTTGGCGGCTTCCACCGGTCTCCTCTGAGTTTTTACTTGTTTTCTCAGGATCCAGTCACAAGTTTATCAAGGCCCGGCATTTTCAGTCCACTGATATCCCCGAGTTCATCGGTTGGCGCCGTCTGTGGGAAAGAATAACGTTTGATTTCCATTGTTGGATTCTGCGATTTCTTTCTTGGACATAAGGGCTGAAATGGTCCGAACAAGGTCAAGGGCTACCAGCCCAGGCCCTCAAGAAAGCAGAGGCGACCGTCAATCGGTGCCTACCGTACAACCGCTTACATCCAACAACACGTGCAATCCATGGCTGCTACTATGGCAGAATTAACCCGCCAGAACCAGGAGTTGGTTAGAGAACTTAACATGAGGAGGCAGCATTGCGATGAGAACGTTGGAAGACGGGCCCAGAGCCAAGATGAGAGGAATGTCGAGTTTGAAAGCCAGTCAAGGGGTACCCCTTCAAGGAGGGTGCCTCACTTGGAAAGGGAGATGGACCAAATGAGAAGAACTATGAATGAGATGAAGGAAAATATGAAGAGGACCAACCTCGTAGAGGACTTGGTTCACAGGATCGACTCCCCTTTTGTGCCTCCTATCAATGCTCACCCTTTGCCACCGAAGTTCAAGATGCCTTCCTTAGATTCATATGATGGGACGCGAGATCCATTTGACCACATTGCCACCTTCAAAACTACTATGCATTTTCAAGGGGTTTTGGATGAAATAATGTGCGCGAGCTTTCCCCACTACCCTTAAAGGACCCGCACGAGTGTGGTTCAGCAAAATACCTCCGAGCACGGTAACGTCCTTCGAAGAATTAAGCAAGTTGTTTGTCAACAACTTCATCGGAGGACAGAGGCATAAGCGTTCCTCGTCTAGTTTGCTGACCATAGAACAAGGGGAGAATGAAAGTTTGCGGTCGTTCATTACGCGGTTCAATAGGGAAGCTTTAGCAGTGGACGAGATGGATGACAAGCTCCTCCTGGCGGCTTTCCACAATGGGGTTCACTCTGATTTGTTCATTCACAAGCTATATGAGCAAGAGCCTCGGACCATGGCCGAACTCGTCCACTCGGCCCAGAATTTTATGAATGCAAAGGATGCTATCATAGCCAAGAAGAGGAAGAGAATTGAGAAAATGAATGCTAACCCCACTTGCCACTCAAAACAAGGTCCTCGTCTTAAGAAAGGACGAACGAAAGACAAAAAGGATCGTGACGGGAAGGCAGGCCCTCAAAGACGAAGTCAGCAGTATACGCCATTGAACATGCCACTTGATCAAGTCCTAATGCAAATCAAGGATGATCCTTCCTTGAAGTGGCCAGAAAAAATGAAGGGAGATCCAAATAAGCGCAATAGAAACAAGTATTGTCGCTTCCATAGAGACCATGGGCATGATACGGACGAATGTTTTGATCTAAAGTAGCAGATTGAGAATCTTATAAGGCAGGGGAAGCTAAGAAGTTTCCTAGGACGAGACCACAAGGACGAAAAACTCAAGGGAAAAGCTCAAGAGTCATCACAGCCACCTCTCGGAGAAATCAGAGTTATTGTCGGAGGGAGCTCTACAGATTCGATCATCCAGTCCAGGAAAACATATACGAAGGTGGTGCAGAGCGTCCAACTCTCCGGACGACCACCTAGAGATAGGGATACGGACGAACAGGCAATCACATTCACCGAAGAAGAAGCTGAAAGAATCCACCATCCTCATGACGATGCTATTGTCATTACCTTGCTCATCGCCGACTACACAACCAGGAAGGGTACTCGTTGATAATGGAAGTTCGGCAGATATCCTGTATCTTCCGACTTTTCAAACAGATGAAGTTAGGACGAGGCCGTCTTCGTCCGGTGAATTCTCCATTAGTAGGTTTTGGTGGAATGAAGGTGCAGCCCGTGGGTACTGTTACATTACCGGTGGTAGTTGGGGCATATCCACAGCAAGTCACCAAGGACGTGAGTTTCCTGGTAGTAGACTATTCGTCCTCCTATAATGCCATAATTGGGAGGCCAACTTTGAATAGTTGGAAAGCGATTATGTCCACCTATCACCTATCAGTCAAGTTCCCAACAGACTATGGAGTAAGACAAGTGCAAGAAGATCAAGCGGCGGCGAGAGAGTGTTACTTGGCTATGTTGGCCCCTGACGAGCAAGTGCAGACCATGACTATTGAAGAAAAAAGGGTCGTGGTAGAACCTATTGAAGTGTTGGAAGATGTTCCTTTAGACGAAAGGAACCCCGAGAGATGTACCAGGGTGGGGGTAGATCTAGAAGGAGGAATTAAAGAAAACCTTGTCCAGTTTTTGAGGAAGAACATAGATGTGTTTGCTTGGAGTCATGAGGATATGCCTGGAATAGATCTTAATGTCATCACCCATCACACGAACGTATGTCCATCCTCGAAGCCAATACGACAAAAGAAAAGGGTGTTTGCTCCCGAGAGAGAAAATGCTATTAAAGACGAGGTTCAAAAATTGATGGCGGCGAAGTTTATCCGAGAGGTGTACTATCCAGATTGGTTGGCCAACGTAGTGATGGTCAAAAAGGCGAACGGCAAGTGGAGGATGTGTGTGGATTTTACTGATCCGAACAAGGCTTGCCCAAAAGATAGCTATCCATTACCACGCATTGATCATTTGGTGGACTCAACCGCGGGCCATAAACCGCTTAGTTTTATGGACGCTTTCTCGAGATACAACCAGATACGGATGGACGAGGTTGACCAGGAGAAGACCTCATTTGTTACTAGTCGGGGCTTGTTCTCATTATGAAGTAATGCCCTTCGGCTTGAAAAACGCTGGAGCAACGTATCAACGATGGTCAATCACATGTTCCGTCCTCAGATTAGGCGAAATGTCGAAGTGTATGTGGATGATATGTTAGTGAAAAGTTTGGAAGAGTGTAAACATCTAGACGACTTACAAGAAACCTTCAACACACTCGGGTGATACGAAGATGAAGTTGAACCCCAGCAAATGTGCTTTCGGAGTAGCATCGGGAAAATTTCTTGGATTCATGGTCTCACAGGGGGATCGAGGCAAACCGGAAAAGATCAAGGCAATCCTAGAAATGAAGCCTCCATGAGAATATTAAAGAAGTTCAATCTCTCACCGGGCGAGTTGCCGCCCTCAACAGGTTTGTCTCCAAATCTATTGACAAGTGTTTGCCATTTTTCAAGGTTCTAAAGAAAGCATTCGAATGGACGGACGAGTGCCAAAGAGCCTTCCAAGATTTGAAGACGTATCTTGTCACGCCCCGTTGCTAAGTCCGTCCGTGGTAGGAGAGGAACTGTTTTTATACCGGGCGGTGACCCCACATCTTTGTGAGCTCAAGATCGATAAGAGAAGAAGAAAAATGCAAAAGCCAGTGTACTACACCCGGTAGAGGGCATTGAGGGGGGCGGAAGGGCGATATCCGCTAATAGAAAAGCTGGCCTTCGCGCTCATCACGACTTCTAGGAAGTTAAGACACTACTTCCAAGCCCATGTAATCAATGTTATGACAGATCACCCACTTAAGAAAGCTATGAACAAGTTGGAAGCCGCAGGACGCCCCGATCCAATGGGCGGTCGAACTCGGCGAGTTTGATATCCGGTACCAACCAAGACATGCTATTAAGGCTCAAGCCCTGGCAGATTTTATTGCGGAGTTCACACCAAGATGCGATGATGAAGTGCGGGAGGATAAAAGGTGGGTGGTCCATGTAGATGGCTCGTCCACACAAAGATGCGGGAGGAGTAGGGGTGGTTTTGCAATCCCCCGAAGGAGACAAGTTGAAGCATAAAGTCCGTCTACAATATCGACCAACTAATAATGAGGTGGAGTATGAAGCTCTGCTTAAAGGGCTAGAATTGGCTAAGTCCGTAGAAGCGGAGTCAGTTCTCGTCCTAGGAGACTCTTTGTTGGTAATGGGCCAAATAAATGGGACATATGAGGCGAAAGAAGAACGAATGAAAAAGTACTTGGAGAGGGTATTACAGCTTGTGAAAAAATTCAAGAAAGCTAACTTCATTCAAATCCCGAGGGAAGAGAATGCGGAAGCAGATACCTTAGCGAAGGAAGCCTCAGCAACCGGAACAACCGACGAGTATGATGAAATTGAAGACGTCCCGAGTGTAGATCTCCCGGAAGTGTAGCAAATAGGGAATGAAGAAAATTGGATGACCCCAATCGTCTCGTATCCGAAGGACGGAGACTTCCGGAAGCAAGAGACGAAGCTAAAAACTCGAGGATAAAAGCGGCCTGTGCACGTCCTTATGGACGAAGTTCTTTATAAGAGGGGCTTTTCTCAACCTTATCTTAGGTGTCGGCCCTAGAAGAGGCGAACTATGTCTTTGAGGGAAGTTCATGAAGGAGCTTGTGGAAACCATTCGGGAGCTAGAACGCTCATCC
Source organism: Quercus dentata (assembly GCA_028216015.1). Classification (NCBI taxonomy): domain Eukaryota; kingdom Viridiplantae; phylum Streptophyta; class Magnoliopsida; order Fagales; family Fagaceae; genus Quercus; species Quercus dentata. The sequence continues at coordinate 57,028,723 of CP116454.1, read as the reverse complement.
ACAAAGTCGTCCGTGCAGGGTACTATTGGCCAACTGTCCAAGCGGATGCAAAAGCTTATGTCAAGGCATGTGACAAATGCCAACGATTCAGCAATATCCCCAGGCAACCATCAGAGTATCTCACCCCAATGATGGCCCCGTGGCCTTTTGCTCAATGGGACCTAAACATCCCGGGTCCTTTCCCACTTGGAACTAGACAGATGAAATTTTTGGTGATAGGGATTGACTACTTCACGAAGTAGGTGGAAGCAGAACCATTGGCAAGCATTACCAGTGAGAATGTAAAGAACTTCGTCTGGAAAAATATACTATGCAGGTTTGGAGTACCCAAGATACTAGTATCCGACAATGGGCGGCAATTTGACAATACCCTTTCAGGGGACTTTTGTCAACACTTCGGAATCCACAATCACTACTCCTCTCCCGCCCATCCACAAGCAAACGGTCAGGGTGAGGTTACAAACCGATCCTTGTTGAAAATCATCAAGACTCGTCTTGAGGGGGCAAAGGGAATATGGCCGGATGAGTTACCTGGTGTCCTATGGGCATACAGGACGACGGTGAGGACCCCTACAGGGGAAACCCCTTTTAACCTAGCCTATGGGAGGGAAGCGATTATACTGCGGAAGTGCACATGGCCACTCATAGGGTGACATCATATCACGGCAAGGATAATGAGGAGCAACTCCGTCTGAACCTCGATCTTATAGACGAAGTGAGGATGAGCGAGCACAAAGCGGCGAAGTACAAGAACCTCATGGCTAGGCAATATGATGCAATGGTGAAACCAAGGCGCTTTAACATAGGAGATCTCGTCCCGAGAAAGGTCTCCTTGGCAACCAAAAATCCAGCTCATGGGAAACTAAGCCCCAATTGGGAGGGACCCTACAGAGTCATCAACTTTAAAAGGCAAGGATCCTATTATTTGGAGGCCCTGGACGGGAGAAAGCTAGAACATCCTTGGAACGTGGAGCACACGAGGAAGTACTACCAAGTAAGAATGAGCGAGCGAGTATCACGTGGGACGAGCTTGGAGCTTGCTACTCTTTATATTCTACTTATGTTTAATTATATGTTTAATACTATTGCTTTGCTATTTATGTTGTGGTTTTTTATCATGATTCGGACGAAGCTATGAAGTTAACTAAATAAAAGGCACAAGCATGTATGTGCCCTATCTGTAAACGATGTGTAATGTACAAAATGTTTTGTGTGAAATTCGAACTCCATGCTACTCTCGTTCAAAGCTAACCTACAAGGTGGCTAGGAACGAAATATTTTAACTGTCAATGAGACGAATAAATTCTCTGGACGCGGAGATGTAACGTCTAAAGCTTTCCTGAAGGAAAAGCAAGATCAAGGCACCCCATCCTAATCAAAGGACGAGGTAGAGCCTATAATAAGCCCAGAATATTCGTCCATGAGGGTAAAGCAAAGATGAGGTACCCTCATCCAGGTCAAAGGACGAGGGAGAACCCAACTTGGCAAACTAAATGTTTGTACAAGGCAAAATGTGCGTCCAAGCCTTAAAGCAATTAGGACAAAGGATGAGGCATAATGCACATCCAGGCCCTAAACAGTAAGGCCCATAGACGAGGTTTTTAGACAGCCCCGTACATGGACGAGCAAGGTCAGTAAATCTGTGGATGGTCGGGGACATGAAAGAAATTTTAGTCTAAGGACGAGAAATAACCATTGAAGTTTTAATAGATGGTTTAAACACACCAAACATGGACGAGTAAAGTATGAATGCATGCATACGAAATGAAAAATCTCGTCCATACATAAAAGAAATAAAATCCACCAACTGTTTGAAGGGCGAACAACCAACGTCCAAACACCCTTGCGAAAAACTAGTTTCAATACCTCGTCCTAAAAACTTTGGACGAGTTCTGTGTACTTGAATTACATCAAAAGATCCCAAAACAAAGGATCGGAGAAAAAAAAAAAAAAAAAAAAAAACTTGTTCTTAAGCGGGAGGGGCGGTGGGTGGCTGGGTGAAGGCATCGTCTTCAATATTGACGTCCCTCGAGCTGGTTTGGAGAAGAGAGTTGGTAGCGGCGTTCAGATTAAGTTTGATAGAGCTCAAGCCCACCTCAGGGAAGTGTTCAACAGCGTCCATCCTAAAATCTTCAAAACCCGCTGCATAGTTGCGGTCCAGTAAGTCTGTGAATTCCTTGGACGCTTTGAACTCCGCAATGGCATCGTCCTTAGCCTTGGAGAGGGAAGTACTCAGCTCGTCATTCTTCGCTTGAAGGTGGTCAAGACGAGAATCTTTCTCCACCACAGCAGGATTCAACTCTGCGATCAAATTTAGTTGCTCCGCTTCCTTCTCCTTAGCCTCAAAGACAACCCCACCCATTTCTTACTCTTGTCCCTCACGCTTTTTATGGTCGTCTCTAGCAAAATCCTCGTCTTGTCCAACTCTGTGGCTTGCCTAGACGCTGCGATGAACTTGGACATGGCTTGCAAAAGAAAAATGCTTGGTTAAGACGCCCAAAAGATAGTGAAATAATAAAGGCAAGACGAAAGGAAATTTACCTTAAAAAGATCATGAACACCAGAATGTTCAAAATCTTTTAAAGACATGTCATAACAAGCATGTATGTCCTCGTCCTTCACAGCTTCTTGGAAACGTTGCCAAGCCAAATCTTCGTTTTCAACTATGTTCAAGACACCCTCGACGAGGGCTGAGACGAGATAGATGTAGTCGTCCTAGGAGGGGTCTTGGATGAGGTCGTCTCCACAGGTGGAGATACGTCCACATCAATTGGTTGGACGGAGAGCTGGCCGAGGCGGGATAGGCTTGGCCACCTTAGACGATGACTGTTTCACTCTTTTGTCACGACGGCCGGGAAGGCTCCCTAAGTCCAAATTCCTTGGTAGGGACTTCCTTTTGTCCCCAGCAGACGGACGAGTCTGAGGTACAAATGTCGGGACGAGCGTCCCGGCCTCGGGACGATCCCCTCGCCCACAACCTCTTTTCCCTTGTTACCTTTCATTGTTGCCATTCCTAAAAAAAAAAAAAAAAAAAAAAAAGGGGTTTTGTTTTAGAGCTAACATGAAAAGAAAGGGTAAAAGACGTCCAGTTAGAGGCTTACTTCTCCTTATTGTTATCTCGTGCGCGAGTGCTTCGTCAGAAGGATTAGGACCAAGTCCCCACTTGGCAAGTCGTCTAAGCGTCACTAGGGAGTGGAAACTCCTATCTGCGTATAGACGAGCTCGTGGATGCGATCACGGTGAAACTTGCTAAGAGAAGGACGCCCAACAACTGTAAAGGAGTGAGTTAGAATACAAAAAATAATAATAATAACTAAAATAAAAAAAAATAAAAAAAAAAACTTACCCCGAGGACGAAGGTTCCCTAGGTCCCCAGTATAACGACCAAAAGTGTCCCGTCCAACGTCCGAAGGGTTTCCGGCCCAATTCCCGGAGACGAAGAAAAACTCCGTCTTCCACTTTCTGTCAGACGAGGGTAGGGACCTAATCATTCTACAATCTTTGCCCCTGGCGATAAACTAGTAAAAGCCAAGGGATTGATGAATTTCGGAGGTTTACAACAATAGAGGAACTCGTCCACTATAAGAGGACGGTCCCCCCCAAACACCTCTCTCCATAGGACTTGCATAGAGATGACCAATCTCCATGCGTTAGGATTAAACCGACATACCCCCAAACCTAACCTAACTAGTAATTCCCTAATGAACGCGTTTAAAGGAAATCTCAAACCCCCCGGAAGATAGGCCTCATAGACGCCTATCTCAAAACGAGGATCACAACACCATTCTCCACGGACGGGTAACCTAGGGTTAAGCAAATGCAGGATCTGGTACCATACCCTCATATTATCTAACCTTTGTTAAATCTGTTTTAGAAGGTATGTCTATTGCACTGCTAAATACAAGAACTTCCTCCTCGTCCAAAGGGATAGACGGAGGGACGGACGAGGAAACCCTGGACGAGGTACCTGCCCGGGACCCCGAGGCCTTCCTAATTTCTTGTTGTATAGCCTCTAAGGGAAACCCGGGGACACCGGAAACATATTCCTCGTCCGTAGAGTTCCCCCCATCACTACTACTAGAACCACTAGAACTAGTCTTGGACACGGATTGGTACTCGTCTATGGCCTTTTCTAGACTGTCGCTAGACGACATTTTTTTAGAAAAGATCAAAAAACCTAAAAGACAAGAGAAGAGGGAATACCTGGCTCTAAGATGAATGAAGGCTACGGACGCGAGGAAATTCCTAGACGAGGCTCTAGACGAGGAATGTCAAAGAACGAAAATCTTAGAAATGCAGAGGGCAACGGAGGAATTCCCCTATTTATAGGAAATTGACCTGGGCATACAAAACGACACAACCAATCAGGAAGTGACACGTGGCATTCATCTCGAAAAATGAAGCGACGAAACTCATCACCAATGAGAATGTGACACGTGGCATCTCGACGTATGGGCTTTCTAGGTACAACGCCTGGTTGTTCGTCTCCTTAGACGACCCATATGAACGAGGGGGCAAGCGATGTGCAACGAAAATTCGCTAAGTCATCTCCCGTCCATATGTGTCGTCCAAAGGATAGACAAGAGGTAAGTCTTTGCTAACTCGTCCGTCTGTCCTTAAGGACAGACGAGCTCATTATCGTCCATCTGTCCTTGAGGACAGACGGGCTTTTTAGCGTTCGTCCAAATGCAGCAAGCGGACGGACGAGCTTGCTACCATCTCCTCGTCCATAAAGGACAAGGGAGGTTACTACGTCTCCGCCGAGTGGAAGAACGAACCGTCGCCCGATCAAGCCCAACCGTTGTGAAATACAAACTTCTACGTCGATTCGGAAGTTACTTCCGAGCTGTTGGATTCCTCAAGCGTAGGAGCGGTTACTAAACAAGTAACCGCTTCCCGCATACTATATAAGCACACGCCGATGAAAGAGTAAGGCATTCTGTTCTTGAGCGAGTTTACATTTTTCAGTCGAGACTAACTTCACCATCGGAGGGTTCTTGGCGGCTTCCACCGGTCTCCTCTGAGTTTTTACTTGTTTTCTCAGGATCCGATCGCAAGTTTATCAAGGCCCGGCATTTTCAGTCCACGCGATATCCCGAGTTCATCAAAAATCATGACTAACTACCGTCCGATAACCAAGGCCTAGCCTTTCAGCCCACTCTCTACAAATTTATTGTTTGAGCCTTTAACGTTCGAACACAACACACCAATTTGGGGTCGTTACAAATTGAGTCCTTACAAAATATATACACACACAAAAACAAAATCAAGATATAGACTTTTTTACTTACATATATATTATACGTATTATAGTGTAATCGCATTATTGTGAAATGAGTTTGGTACTATTGCTTATAAGTCTCAACTATTATTTTCATTCTTTACTTAACAAAAAAGAATATGACATCAAAATTATCTCGCACATTACGCAGGTCTGCGATTAGTATATTATATATAAAAGTAGAGATCTCATGTGGAAGTGCATGAGCTCCAGCTATGTGGCGCTCTAATATTGTATTTAGCCTTTTTTTTTAATCTCTTCTCATTAAGTTGTTTTTACTGTTACCTAAAAAAATCACATTAACTTCTTTTTATGATTATCTAAAAGATGGGCCGTTGTTGAAAATTAAATCAAACCTTATGAAAAAGCCCAAGCCCACTTATTCCCTTACATATTATGACCTAAGCATTATCCTTCCTATGTGTAGATGATAACCTAGACCTGAACAAGCTTCCCTTCGGATACTCTTCAACTTCTTTACAAACGACGATTTGTAGTTCAAATTCACTGATCCTATTTGACCAAACTAATGTTCCTACTCATTTTTCAAGTCTTAATTCAACCCTTTTGTTTAAACAAATAGAGTTGTATTGTCAAAGAATATATATAATCACTCAAAAAAATAAAAATAAAAAGGAAATGTACAGTCTCACCTCTCTATTTCTCTCTCTCTCTCTCTCTCTCTCTCTCTCTCTCTCTCTCTCTCTCTCTCTCTCTCTCTCTCTCTCTCTCTCTCTCTCTCTCTCTCTCTCATTTTGAGTGTTATATTAGGATTCCCCAAATTGAAGATAATATTCAATCTCACCAATGGGCTACACATTGGAAGGATTGGCTACTAAGATAATGAGTACTTCTTTTTTTGTATTATAGGAGTAACTCTTAGGTACTCTCAGAGCACGATAAATAGTGCTCATTTATCTTACATTTATGGTAGGATCCACTCATTAAATTCATAGTGAAGTCAAGTGCCTAAGAATTTTACTATACTCCAAAAGTACCTAAGAATATTACTATACTCCAAGAGTATTTAAGAATTTTCTGTGTTAAAGAAAAAGTCAAATGCTATGTGATATGACATAGTCACCAATAGTTATATTGCATTCAATTATATTCATATTAAATTTTGAGTCGTCAATGATGTTGTGGTACTAGGTATGAAAACCAATTTGTTAACGATTTTTGATATGCTCCTACAACCAATTAAGAAATTCACAACAAGTTGGATCAAACTGTTTGTGCCTTCGAATTGTAGTTTTTTTTTTTTTTTTAACACAAATGCATGAAAGTGGTAAGTCCATCATAAGCATAAAGATTATCATAAGTTCAGATATTGATAAATAGGTAATAGATTCTAATATCATTTGTCATTTTAGTAGATTCCAATAGCATTTGTCATTTCTGAAAATCTAAACAATTTATAGGATTCTAGCTACAAATATTTGGCATAAAATCTATGATGCAAAAATAATTTTGGTATCTTCCTGTTATAGTTATTGTTTCAGTTTGAGACCAATATATATATATATATATATATATATATATATATATATATATATATATATATATATATTTTTTTTTTTTTTTTTTTTTTTTTTGAGAGAGTTTCAACCTATGGCGTCTGCTCCTGACGATAGCACTTTATCATCAGACCAAGACACCAATCAGTTTTTGGTGTAGGCGGGGATTGAATCCTAGATCTCTTATACAACCATAAAAACTTTACTAGTTGAGCTAACTGGAACCCACAAGACCAATATAATTTAATTATACTTTTTATGTAAAGTTTGAGACCAACATACTTTTAGGTAAAGTTTTCCTGTGCATCATATGTATTTTTGACTAGTTACTAAAAAACAAAAGTCCATAATCATTAAAAAAAAAAAATCAAGTTTATACTTGCGTTTTTGTATCAGCATTTTCAAAAAAAGTTAAACATTCACAAAAATCTGGAAAAAAAATTAAAAATTAAAAATTTGAATTTTTTTCCTTTTCAAACTGAAGGAAAAAACAAAGATATGGAAATTTTCCATTTCAACAAACCGAAGAATAAAATGATTGTCATCAAAAAATGAGCACACCAAACCGAAGCTTTGCACATTATTTTTGATAATTGGTTCACCCCGTATCAGATTAGATGCAGACCTTTTTCTTTCGACACAATAATTTAGCACCCAGCCTAAACTACAATAAAAATACTATCTTATTTACTTAAAATCTCTCTCTCTAAAAAAAAAATTTATTTACTTAAAATCATATTTTGTCTCACTTTTTTTATTTTTTGGTTAAAACCTATTTTTTCTCGCCTTTAAACAAATAAGCTAGCCAAAGGCTTGCCGATCAAAAAAGGATTTAAAAAAAACCTAATAGCCAAAGGCATGGTGATGATCTTATAGAAGTCGGCCTTATGAACAGTGGTGTCGGTGTGATTGAATAATATGATTGATGTGGCATTAAACCACGGCAACCGAGTGGGAGTCCTGCGGTTAACTACAAAAACTGTCAAAAGGAAATTCAAAACCAGAGGCACTCTCTATTCGCGGCGTTTCGTGCCACATTCTGCTTCATCAAATGTCAATGCGGTTCCCATAAAAAAAAATCTCAATTCGGTTCACATTCTCAGACTCTCTCTAAACCTGTATGCTCTTTTCCTCTGTCCTCTCTATATGTTAATGCATTTATTTCAAGTTTTACTAACACTTCTCTAGACTTTAGGCATACATTAATGTTAACCCTTTTTTTACAACCAATTTCACAATTATTTTGTTAGTCAGTTATGAGGGATAGAGAAAAAATGACAGGTCCCTGAATGTTAGTACTTAATTGTGTCCATCACTCATAGTTGATCAACTTAGCAATTATAAAATTTGTAGTGAAAGAAAAAGAAAAAAAAAATGACTAGTGGGTCTTATTTTAATAACTTCATCTATTGTTCAAATGTTGAATTTTGCTTGTATATTTGGTAGTCGACTGAGTTATCAACCTTTGATATTGGCCCATAATTAGGAAATACCTGTTGGTTCTTCCTCAAACTTATCAGGGACTTGTTTTTTCTCATTTCAGATAGAATTGATTTCATAAAGTTGAGAAATAAATGCACCAATTGTTATCGGGACTCAAAATGATGGGGTCATTTCTTTCTGTATGTAACAAAAAGTGATATGGGAATTCCCCATTTTCATCAGTTAATTGCCTGTTTGTTATACAGGAAAGTTAACAACTCTAACTTGTATTTGCAGGCTTGTTTTTGGCTATACCTATCCGGCTTATGAGTGTTTTAAAACTTTGGAGAAGAATAAGCCAGAGATGGAGCAACTTCTTTTTTGGTGCCAATACTGGTATGTATTTTCATGTTGTGCTAGTATGATAGTATCTAGGGTACAACTTATTTTAGTGCTAAAATGTGTCATCTTCTAATTTTGTAGGATTATAGTTGCTATGCTTACTATCTTTGAGAGAATTGAAGATACTTTCATTTCATGGTATGCAATTTTTGAACGCAACACAAATAAGTTGATTTTTCATATAGTCCTGTTTTCTTTTGAATTTATTTTTGGATTCTTGACTTTCTTTCTTTCTTTTTGGACAAGGCTACCACTGTACAGTGAAGCAAAGTTGGCAATCTTTATATATCTTTGGCATCCTAAAACAAAGGCACGCATTTGACATCCTGAACTTGTGGAACTATTTTGTTTAATTAACTTATACATTCGTAACAATTTCTTTGACATAATAATTTTTAATTGTTTCCAAGGAACATCATATGTTTATAATTCCTTCTTCCGGCCTTATGTGGCTAAACACGAAGCGGATATTGATCACACCTTATTAGAGTTGAGAGTTAAGGGTGGGGATCTTGCAATTCTGAATTGGCAAAAAGCTGTTAGTTTTGGCCAAACAAGGTTTTTTGAGATTCTGCAGTATGTTTCTTCTCGATCGGCATCATGGCCTAAATCTGATGAGGTTTCCATTGACAAGGAAAAGTAATATCTGCTCTAGGGATCAGAAGTCATTTGTTTAGTGCATTCTACACTGTATTCTTCTGATGGTAATAGTTAAAATTGGGATAAGAATGTTGATTACTCATTCTTTGGCCATAAGCTCATTATGCAGAAACTGTGTATACTTGATCCTTATACAACAACGTTTTTTATATGGTTTAGCACTGAACCTAAGTAGTTGGAGTTAAGGCATTGTTGTGTTAGGCAAACTTTATTTGTTAAGACAAGGTACCGAGATTGTAGTTAACTAAATTTAGAGTAATAACTTAGAGAATATTTATTTCGTTGCACATCAGTCCATAGCCCACTTTGATACTTTATTTATATTTTGCATTAAGTTTTACCTTATCATAGAATATAATATGATACGATGAATTGAAGGCCTTCTACTCTATGCATGTACAAGACTGAAATTTTATGAAGCAATTTTTGACCAGTAATTCACAAAGTCCTCTTGGCTTTGATCTCATGTGTTGGTTCTGCACTACTACTTCCTGCAAATGCTTGTTTATTGTTCAATCTCTTAAAATGGCCAAATGGTGACTAAAGTTAATTGCATTAAAAACATTGCATTCAAAATGGATTTTGTTAGGTTCTAAAGACTTAGGTTTTTATGTATTTAGAACTCTAATGTGTATTGTTGGCAAACCATGATCAAAACAATATGTTTAGTCGTGTTTAGACTTGTTCAAAGTTGGTTCAGTAGGGTCACGCTCCGAAACGAACCGCAACCGTAGTTGGGTCCGCACGTGAATGGGCTCCCACAATATCATTTGTAGAGAGTGGGTCCGAAAGGCTAAGTCGTGGTTACCCGGCGGTGGTTCCGTTAAGTTGTTCATGCATGGCTTAGAGGTCTTTCACCCTTTTAGCCATCTTTTCCCCTCCGGAGAGGGGCCTCTTCCATTAGGTTACATATTTTCCTTTTATATTAGCATGTGTTCAATTTCCTTCGTCCACGTGTAGGGTCGACCTTTCCAAGACCGATACTTGTCCCATCAATCTAATCCCGAATTTGTTGGAGATTGTCGGTAAAGCCTAAGAATCCGGTTTTATCAGTGCGAGTGTCATATTAATGAAGGGTACTAAGGACAATTCCCGAGATATTTTTCGATCCTTTTAGTTATTTGGTATTCCATCCTTATCTATGGGATTTAGGAGCTGCCGAGGACTATGCAGTCCTCGGCTGTATTGGTGGGCCTTTTTGGACTCCATATTTCGAGCTTGGGCCCTGGCTTCCTTGAGTTTGGGCCTGTGGACTCCTCATAAGTGAGCGGACCGGGCCCATAAACTATTGGGCCCCACAATAGCCCCTCAAAACCCTGTTGTCCAACTCCTCGGTTGGAAAGGTGGGTTTTGATAATACCGAGCCTTTATTGCGGCTCATTAAATTCGACCCTTGATCAATGTCGGCGACTTTTCACCTCCCCAAGGAATGCGCCGGTCTACAAGATGTTTCCCTCGACTTACGCGTGATGCGTTTATTCCGTTTGGTTATCCATAGTGCGCTTTCAATACCTTCCTTTTACGAGGCCTCCCAAATCTAGCGGTTACGGATAGCTTGGAGAAACGAAACGGATTCACATTTATTAGCAGATTTCTTAGAGGATCAGAACGTGTCACGTACCCTCGTCTTTCTCCCCTATATAAAGAGAGAAGACAAAAAGGTGATTCTCTCATATATGAATCCCTCCGACTCTTCTTAGAATTCACTTCTTCCATCTGGTTATTCCTCATTTGATAACACGTTCCCCATAGTGACCAACCATGAATGAATCCTTCCTTTCCCAGAAACACCATGCCCTAACAAAACTCGAGATGGCTCGGTCGGGGCAAGGGTGGCGGAGACTCAAGATTTGTCTCCCCATTCTTTTAGCCAAAATCCGAAGCGGGGGCTCGTCACATCCTTTTTCCGGTGTGACCGAGTCGAAAAACTCCTTGTCATCTCCATCCGCTCTCTCATGAGCATACCTAATATGTCTCCCCTTCTCCCTCTTTTGCTCCTTTTATTTTTCTTTTCATTGCTTCTCTCTTCTTCTCCTCCTTCCCGCTCATATCCTCCATCTTCTTTTCCCCTTGCATTCTTCAAATGACAAGAGTTTTCTTTCAAGTGCTTTCATGTGTTCCAATTCTTCTTCCTTCTCCTTCATTATTTTTGTATAAGGATCTTCTCCGATGTGAGCAAGATCGAGGGCGAGAGATTCGAGAGAGACTTTGAAGGCGAGTTCAGAAGACACCTGATGATTTACTTATTTGTATTACGGATGTCATTCTTGCTTTAGCAATTCATTTTTTTTGTATAGGCTTGTTTAAGCCCTTCCTTGTACGTTGTAATCATTTTTCATATTAATAAAAGTTATTGTTACTCTATTTCGTATGTCTTGTTTATATATTCTAATAAATGTGAAAATCTTGCTCGGCATAATAATATAGCATTTGAATCAATAATAGCTTAGGCCAAAGTAATCGGTGATAAAAAGATGCTACGATAACTTTAACAGAATTAGTATTCAACATAACAATCCGACCGATGAAGGAATAAGACTTATCTTAAAATTGGCCGTGATGGGTGCTAAATGCTCGGTAAGGTGTAAGAAGCGATTATCCGAGGACACGTTACCCACCGGATGAACGACCTCCTTAGGTTGACGATCATTAGGTTATTTTGTCCTCTTCCACGACACGCGAGCCTTGACCTTTGCCATTACTCAAGCCGAGAAACTTCTTCATTCGAGCCGTTGATTTCCCGAGGAGCTTAAGTCCAAAGACTTTGCAAAACCTGGGTTTTGTTTGGGGCTTATGCTTTTTATCCTATGTACTTGGTTTTCCCTTAACTTGAATCCGAGGACCATGCAAGTCTTAGGTTCTGTCCAAGAGTACTTGGTTTCCCCTTTAGCTTAAGCCCGAGGACCATGCAAGTCTTAGGTTCTGTCCAAGAGTACTTGGTTTCCCCTTTAGCTTAAGCCCGAGGACCATGCAAGTCTTAGGTTCTGTCCAAGAGTACTTGGTTTCCCTTTTTAGCTTGAGTCCGAGGACCATGCAAGCCTTAGGTTCTGTCCAAGACTACGAGTTCAGATTTTCCTTTTCATCAAGCATTTCCCGAGGCGCTAAACAAGGTGTCCCTGGGCTTTCACGCAAAGTGGGCCTGGGCCGCGAATTCGATTATCCCACGAATTAAGAGATGTTCCTGCAACCTCTGGCCATGCAAGACTTCTCGACACCCCAAGGATCGAGGCGCGCCTTTACGAGGCTCCTTGAGTTTCGTGGGCTGCGATTGACGTTGGAAGTTGAGCCAAGATCACTTTATCTGTAGCGCTCCTTGGGACGACGCGTGGGTTGATTGCCATCATCTTGTCTTTTCAAATAAATAGGAGGGAGGGAGGGTTGCTTTATATATATACACCAATCCTTTCGGTTTTCTCTCACATCATACTTCCCATATCCGGAGCTCTCCTTTCTTGGCATAACATGTCGGAGGCGAGGGTTGGGAAGAAAGAGCTCTCTCCGCCTTGTAAACGCCGTGTCCTCATGAGGCTTATATCAGTATGGTATGGGCACAAGAAGCACAAGTTCGGGAGAGTACTCCATCTCGTCCGGGGGGGAAAGAGTGCCTCTCCCTCTTTTAGCCAAAATCCGAAGCGGGTTCTGTTCATGCCAGAACTTTGGTATGTCAGAAGAAAGGTTCTCCGCCATTAGCGCCTCTGCTTAGCAAAGCGGTGAATATTTAGAGAAAGCCCCTCGGTTTCCCACTCCCTGCACCTTTCCTTCAACGGTGTCGGGTTCAAGTTGGGTTTCTTTGGCTGCTTTTGAGTTATGGGCATGTAGGAGCGCGGAGGAAGAATAAGGTCTTGGGGCAGTAGCCAACCTATCCTCCGACATACCTCCTCGGCTTTCTCCGACTTTCTTGTATTTTTCTTTTTCTTGCTTATGTAGTACTTATGTAGTAAGCTCTAACGTAGGCTGATTTCCAGCTTTTCATCGTTAATCGTACTATTGCTTCGTTGTAATGAAAATAGAAATTTATGCACTTGTCTTAGGTATTGTTCTTTTGGCACACCACCCCGTGAATGAGTGTACTCCCTGTATGTGCTTGCTTTCTCGGCGATACTTAGGGCAGGAGCCCCTTGAAACACGATTCAACTCGTTCTAACTTACCTAAACTACCGGGCGTAATAATAATTGATAGTAAGTTAAATTTAGGAAACTAACCTAGGTAACGGTTGAACGTCTGTGATATGTGCGAGAATCTTTGTCCGAGAAACGATGAACTCCAAATAATTCTTTGAAGGGGGTGATCGAGCATCGAGCGATTTCGATTATGTTTTTGGAAACATGTCACTCCATTTCGTATTGGTCCTTTTGGCGTTGAGGGTCCGAGGGCAGACTAGAGTGTTCGGGCAGATCGGGAGTTAATCCAATTGTTGATGGAAAGTCTTCCTCGGGTAGATTCTAAGATCCACGTAACGTAGTTTTCTTTGTAAGTAGTTGGTTTCCCCGGAGGCTTGGGTCGAAGGGCCATGCAAGGCCTTGGTTCTGTCCAAAACTTGTATTCTTTTGTATAAGTTGTTGGTTTCCCCAGAGGCTTGGGTCGAAGGACCATGCAAGGCCTTGGTTCTGTCCAAAACTTGTGTTCTTTTGTATAAGTTGTTGGTTTCCCCAGAGGCTTGGGTCGAAGGACCATGCAAGGCCTTGGTTCTGTCCAAAACTTGTATTCTTTGTGTAAGTTGTTGGTTTCCCCACAGGCTTGGGTCCGAGGACCATGCAAGGCCTTGTTTCTGTCCAAAACTTGTATTCTCTGTGTAAGTTGTTGGTTTCCCTGCAGGCTTGGGTCCGAGGACCATGCAAGGCCTTGGTTCTGTCCAAAACTTGTATTCTTTTGTATAAGTTGTTGGTTTCCCCGCAGGCTTGGGTCCGAAGACCATGCAAGGCCTTGGTTCTGTCCAAAACTTGTATTCTTTTGTAAGTAGTTGGTTTCCCCCCAGGCTTGGGTCGAAGGACCATGCAAGGCCTTGGTTCTGTCCAAAACTTGTATTCTTTTGTATAAGTTGTTGGTTTCCCCAGAGGCTTGGGTCCGAGGACCATGCAAGGCCTTGGTTCTGTCCAAAACTTGTATTCTTTGTAAGTAGTTGGTTTTCCCGGAGGCTTGGGTCGAAGGACCATGCAAGGCCTTGGTTCTGTCCAAAACTTGTATTCTTTGTGTAAGTTGTTGGTTTCCCCTGAGGCTTGGGTCCGAGGACCATGCAAGGCCTTGTTTTGTCCAAAACTTGTATTCTCTGTGTAAGTTGTTGGTTTCCCCAGGCTTGGGTCCGAGGACCATGCAAGGCCTTGGTTCTGTCCAAAACTTGTATTCTTTTGTATAAGTTGTTGGTTTCCCCAGAGGCTTGGGTCCGAGGACCATGCAAGGCCTTGGTTCTGTCCAAAACTTGTATTCTTTTGTAAGTAGTTGGTTTCCCCGGAGGCTTGGGTCGAAGGACCATGCAAGGCCTTGGTTCTGTCCAAAACTTGTATTCTTTTGTATAAGTTGTTGGTTTCCCCGGAGGCTTGGGTCCGAGGACCATGCAAGGCCTTGGTTCTGTCCAAAACTTGTATTCTTTGTAAGTAGTTGGTTTCCCCGGAGGCTTGGGTCGAAGGACCATGCAAGGCCTTGGTTCTGTCCAAAACTTGTATTCTTTTGTATAAGTTGTTGGTTTCCCCAGAGGCTTGGGTCCGAGGACCATGCAAGGCCTTGGTTCTGTCCAAAACTTGTATTCTTTGTGTAAGATGTTGGTTTCCCCACAGGCTTGGGTCCGAGGACCATGCAAGGCCTTGGTTCTGTCCAAAACTTGTATTCTCTGTGTAAGTTGTTGGTTTTCCCAGAGGCTTGGGTCCGAGGACCATGCAAGGCCTTGGTTCTGTCCAAAACTTGTATTCTTTATGTAAGTTGTTGGTTTCCCCAGAGGCTTGGGTCCGAGGACCATGCAAGGCCTTGGTTCTGTCCAAAACTTGTATTCTTTGTGTAAGTTGTTGGTTTCCCCGGAGGCTTGGGTCGAAGGACCATGCAAGGCCTTGGTTCTGTCCAAAACTTGTATTCTTTGTGTAAGTTGTTGGTTTCCCCAGAGGCTTGGGTCCGAGGACCATGCAAGGCCTTGGTTCTGTCCAAAACTTGTATTCTTTGTGTAAGTTGTTGGTTTCCCCAGAGGCTTGGGTCCGAGGACCAAGCAAGGCCTTGGTTCTGTCCAAAACTTGTATTCTTTTGTATAAGTTGTTGGTTTCCCCTGCAGGCTTGGGTCCGAGGACCATGCAAGGCCTTGGTTCTGTCCAAAACTTGTATTCTTTGTGTAAGTTGTTGGTTTCCCCGCAGGCTTGGGTCGAAGGACCATGCAAGGCCTTGGTTCTGTCCAAAACTTGTATTCTTTGTGTAAGTTGTTGGTTTCCCCAGAGGCTTGGGTCCGAGGACCATGCAAGGCCTTGGTTCTGTCCAAAACTTATATTCCTTGTGTAAGTTGTTGGTTTCCCCAGAGGCTTGGGTCCGAGGACCATGCAAGGCCTTGGTTCTGTCCAAAACTTGTATTCTCTGTGTAAGTTGTTGGTTTCCCCGGAGGCTTGGGTCCGAGGACCATGCAAGGCCTTAGTTCTGTCCAAAACTTGTATTCTTTTGTATAAGTTGTTGGTTTCCCCAGAGGCTTGGGTCCGAGGACCATGCAAGGCCTTGGTTCTGTCCAAAACTTGTATTCTTTGTGTAAGTTGTTGGTTTCCCCAGAGGCAAGCAAGGCCTTGGTTCTGTCCAAAACTTGTATTCTTTTGTATAAGTTGTTGGTTTCCCCAGAGGCTTGGGTCCGAGGACCATGCAAGGCCTTAGTTCTGTCCAAAACTTGTATTCTTTTGTATAAGTTGTTGGTTTCCCCGCAGGCTTGGGTCCGAGGACCATGCAAGGCCTTGGTTCTGTCCAAAACTTGTATTCTTTGTGTAAGTTGTTGGTTTCCCCACAGGCTTGGGTCCGAGGACCATGCAAGGCCTTGGTTCTGTCCAAAACTTGTATTCTCTGTGTAAGTTGTTGGTTTCCCCAGAGGCTTGGGTCCGAGGACCATGCAAGGCCTTGGTTCTGTCCAAAACTTGTATTCTTTGTGTAAGTTGTTGGTTTCCCCGCAGGCTTGGGTCGAAGGACCATGCAAGGCCTTGGTTCTGTCCAAAACTTGTATTCTTTGTGTAAGTTGTTGGTTTCCCTGCAGGCTTGGGTCCGAGGACCAAGTAAGGCCTTGGTTCTATCCAAAACTTGTATTCTTTTGTATAAGTTGTTGGTTTCCCCAGAGGCTTGGGTCCGAGGACCATGCAAGGCCTTGGTTCTGTCCAAAACTTGTATTCTTTTGTATAAGTTGTTGGTTTCCCCGCAGGCTTGGGTCCGAGGACCATGCAAGACCTTGGTTCTGTCCAAAACTTGTATTCTTTGTGTAAGTTGTTGGTTTCCCAGGAGGCTTGGGTCCGAGAACCATGCAAGGCCTTGGTTCTGTCCAAAACTTGTATTTCGTTGCTCGTTTATTCGTTTCTCAAAGGTTAGTTCATCGAATAAAGCGGGGGAAGCGATCTTGATGCTTGAAACCCCTAAACTTGCCATGCCACCGGCATTATGAAGCGTAGCCCCTAGTGGGAGCTTGTATCGGAACAACGACATGGTGTCGCCGGTCGCGAAGGCGTCCTTGTAGACCCTCATTCAACAGAAATTCAACCGCATCGCCGCTCGAGCTCACGCGTAAGCCTCCCCTCGAGGCAGGCGCCAATTGTAGGGTCACGCTCCGAAACGAACCGCAACCGTAGTTGGGTCCGCACGTGAATGGGCTCCCACAATATCATTTGTAGAGAGTGGGTCCGAAAGGCTAAGTCGTGGTTACCCGACGGTGGTTCCGTTAAGTTGTTCATGCATGGCTTAGAGGTCTTTCACCCTTTTAGCCATCTTTTCCCCTCCGGAGAGGGGCCTCTTCCATTAGGTTACATATTTTCCTTTTATATTAGCATGTGTTCAATTTCCTTCGTCCACGTGTAAGGTCGACCTTTCCAAGACCGATACTTGTCCCATCAATCTAATCCCGAATTTGTTGGAGATTGTCGGTAAAGCCTAAGAATCCGGTTTTATCAGGTGTAGTGTCATATTAATGAAGGGTACTAAGGACAATTCCCCGAGATATTTTCTGATCCTTTTAGTTATTTGGTATTCCATCCTTATCTATGGGATTTAGGAGGCTGAGGACTATGCGGTCCTCGGCTGTATTGGTGGGCCTTTTTGGACTCCATATTTCGAGCTTGGGCCCTGGCTTCCTTG
The DNA here is from genome assembly GCA_028216015.1 of Quercus dentata. Taxonomy (NCBI): domain Eukaryota; kingdom Viridiplantae; phylum Streptophyta; class Magnoliopsida; order Fagales; family Fagaceae; genus Quercus; species Quercus dentata. The sequence goes on along the minus strand of CP116454.1, from coordinate 57,011,154 downwards.
AGTTTGGGCCTGTGGACTCCTCATAAGTGAGCGGGCCGGGCCCATAAACTATTGGGCCCCACGGGTTCGTTTATGTAAAGTTGGAATAAGCTGATGCGGGAACCATTTAAGCTTCTCAGGCTGGTTCGATCGATCGAAACTTAGGCTTGATTAATCGAAAATCGAGTCGGATGCGCTTTTCTGCAGAATTCCAACTCAACCCTAATTTGTTTAAAACGTTTAGAGTTTTCTAATTTGTCCTAAGTATAAAAGACAAACCCTAGCCACGTTTTAGTGTTGCTCATATTGCTGTTTGTGTAAATCTCTTGTGAGATCTAGAAGAGCTTTCCTTTACACAAATTTAGGGTTTTCAAGGAGGAGATATTATCTACACCTTGATGATCAATTCGATTCTTTGCCATTAAAGTTTAAAGAAATACAAGCTGGTGTGCTTGTATCCGGTGATGAATCCAAGAAAGAAGGAGTCTGTGGATTCGGAGTTTGCACGTAGTCGTGTCAGTAAGTTCTACTGGTGGGCAGCAATAAGAAGTCGAGCGTGAGGGCTTGTAAGTCTTATTGTATGAATTTCGATTTTTTCTAGTGGATTTGCTTTTTACCTTGAGGATACTTAGGTTAAATCCTCCCTAGGTTTTTTACCGATTTGGTTTTCTTGAGTTATCATATCGTTGTGTTTTTTATTTTCCTTTGCTATACATTGATATGATATATTTGTGTTAACCTAGATTTGCTAATTTGACTAAGTAATCACTTGGCTAATTACCTAGGTTAATCATTTTGTGGTTTTAAGGGGTTTAAATACTAACAATTGGTATCAGAGCGGGTTGCTCTTTTGTTTTAGATCTTTTGATCTAAGAGCTGATCCTTGACCCCTGTTATCATAGATAATTTGAAGTGTCTTTTCGATCATGTTTTCGCTCATGCTTCTGTTGATTTTATTGATGCCTGTGAAGCTCTTCGTAAGGAATTATTGAAATCTATGAAAATTGCTAAGAAATACAAGGAAGAGTTAAAATTGGCTAATTTTGAAAAAGATGAATTGGTTGTTAGAATAGATAAATCTAATAAAAAGAATGAATTTTTGAGAAATCAAATTTCCTCTCAAGATGAAAAGATGAAAAGTTTGAAACAAGAGTTAGATGAATCTAAAGCTAAAATTGAAAATTTGACTAGTACCCAGACTGCTGTTGATAATAGAAATGTTTCTATTTCTCTTAAGCCTAAAACTGAGAAAGTTTATATCCCTCCTTTCAAGAGAAATGATAAAGAAAAGGCTTATTTTGCTAGGTTAGACAAAGGTAAAAGTTCTGATGTAGATGCCGATGTTTCTAAACCCTCTTGTTAGAGAGCATAATAAATCTGTTTTTGTGCCTACTGTCACCTTTGTGGTGTTGTTGGTCATATTAGACCAAATTGTTCTTTGTTAAGGTAAGAACCAAAACTGTGACCGGAAACCCCACTAGGAATACCGATGTTCCTAAATTTGTTCTTGTCTGCCATTTTTGTGGTGTCTGTGGTCACATTCGTCCTAATTGTCATAAATTGAAATTTAAGCATTTTGTGTTTCAATCTAGGATTTGTGATGATATTTCTCTTGTCATAAGTTCATATAAATTGTTTCATATTCTTTTGAAAAATTTGAACTTGTTGGCTTGTGAAAGGAATTTGCGGGATTTTAGTTTTTCTTAGAAGATTGGTGTAATTCCTCAAATACACTCTGCTTCTCATGGATTTTCACCTACAAAGCCGACGACTCATGCTATATGGGTGAGAAAAAATTTTCTAAGGTGAGTGTTGATGACTTGTCTCTAATTTAATTCTTTCAATTGTTTATGAACATGTCTTGTTTTTGTTTTTTGTTGTTTTGTTTCTTTTAGAATGTTTTTTTTATATAATAAAAAAAAATCCAAAAACATTGAAAACTTTTCAAAAAGACAAAAATATTTTATTTTGAGTCTTGTTTTATTTTTCATGAGGATTACATGAATTATGATATCTCTCTTGATTTAGAACATGCTTGACATTGTGGAGAAACTTGAATAGTATGTGTTATATAAGTGCTAAGCTTTTTTTGATTTTGTATGAGTATGTACTAGTTTGTAAATGTACTCAAGGGTTAGTTAAGAAATTGATATTTCTTGTTTATATACCCTCTATAGCTTAGTTAAGCATTGTCATGCATTGCATTTGTATTGTTCATTTAGCATAATGTGTGCTTTTTGTTTTTGGTCATAAATTTTTTAAAACCAAAAAGATTTTTGTGTTTTGTATTTTACATCTTGGATTTATAATCAAGGATTGACCATATTATCTTTACATAACAAGTTTATGTACCTTGTTTAGCTTTGATGAGCTTACTTATTGCACTTTACTAGTTGAAGCCTTGTAGTGCATGTTGTGTGGGAAAGATGTTTATGGTTTTGATCATTTTGTCTTGATCTTGAAGTCACTTGCCTTTGACTATCGGACTTGAACCTTTAGAGAAAAGCATAAATAACCATCTCACCACTATTTACTAGCCAATTATGAACACCTTAGTGCATATCGTAAGATTTTGTGCTCGAGAAAGTGTAGCACATACACAAAAAGAACATAAGGTGTAGCTTCGATTTAAATGCTAAAATTGGTGTGTACATTATTGGACTTAATGATTACATCTATCAAATAAAATTGGTGTATACATTATCCCGACTATTTTAATAAGTTTCTGAATAATTAAAATTTGTGAGTACAATATGTGGCAAACTCAAGAAACTTACATGATTGCAAGTTTATGATCTAGAAGATGTGGGAGTTATATGATATAACTCTTTAGGTGATGGTCTCTTTCAAATTCAATGTGATGAATTTTATAGATTGATTTCTATTTATATTTCACCTTACATGTATCTCAAATTTTTCCTAGTTGCACACACTATACAAGTTACTCTTTACTAAACATTGTGCATGCTATTGTGTGTGTCTTTAGTTTGACCAACCAAGTTTGCAAATACTTTAAGTTTTGTGCAAAACTGATTTGATGCTTGAAAATTTATGGAGAATGTAAGAAATTTTAAATTTGGGAAAATTGGGCTTCAATTCTTGTCTTTGAAAATCATATCATCACATACTCATGCATTTTGTTCCTCAATTTCAATGCTTTGAGATGTTTCTAAAACTTTTTCAAAAACTGTGTTTTCTCAAAAATTTGTGAGTATCTATCTGTTTCGATTAATCGAGTCTGTTTTTCGATCAATCGAAATCGGTTTTAAAAATTTAGATGAGCCTATGTTTGTTTCGATCGATCGAACTTAATACTTCGATCAATCGAAAATCGTATGGGAAGTTTTTTTAAAAAACTGATTTTCGATTAAGACAAAACACTTTTTCAAAAAGTTCTTTACCTTTTCTCTCTCCATATGACTCGGTCAAGGCTCAATCTCAAATTTTTGTCATTTTCGTCCATTCTTTTTGCAAGGTTTTCCTCTCCCAAGGCCGGTAAGACCTTTATACCCTTCCCTTTGCATTTATTTTCATGTTTTCATGCATAAACTCATGCATTTTGTTGGGATTTTCGGACTTTTTCAAATTTGGGATTTTTGTTGAATCAAGCTTCTTTTTCTGAAATTGATCATTGGGTTTTGTTCCTATATTGTTATAATCATGTTATATGATAGTTAAGTTGATCAATTTGGGGTTTTGTGATAAATTGAAAATTCTAGGGCTTGTATTGAACCCGATTTGGGGTTTTTGTTCAAATTGGTTCAATTGATGAAATTGGCTTGTTGTAGTGATGTAATTGATCATTATTTTATGTCATCTATCTTATGTAATGATCAATTTGTCAATTTATTACAAATCGATCAAGTGGTTTTTCAAAATTTTGGGGTTTTTTGTTAGAGCATTAGCATTGGAAAATGCTAATGCTACTCTATTTTACCATTCTAAAAACTCACTTTATCATTATACCATCCTATTTTACAATACCTCCACATCCCAAACTTATATTTTCCTCTTTTACTCATTAAAATAATATATTTACAAAATAAAATAATATATATCAAAATTATATCTTTTCTCTATCATCTATCTCCTCTCTCTCATTTTTAGCTCTCTTTCATTTTCAACTCTCTTCCAAATAAACCCCAGAAACCTCACGGCAACCCCCAGAAACTTCAGCCCTGAAACCCATGGCCACCACCATCATCACGACAACCCCCCACCTTCACCACCATGAACCCACATATGACCCATAATAAAAACCCCACCCCCTTCCACCACGCCACCACCCCACGGCAACCCCAGAAACCCATGGCCACCACCATCACCACGGTAACCCCCCACCTTCACCACCATGAACCCACATGACCCATAATAAAAACCCCACCCCCTTCCACCACGCCACCACCCCACGGTAACCCCAAAAACCTCGGCCCCGAAACCCATGGCCACTATCATCACCACGGCAACCCCCCACCTTCACTACCATGAACCCACATATGACCCATAATAAAAACCCCACCCCCTTCCACCACCACCACCACCACCACGGCAACCCCCAACTCCACCACCATGAACCCACAAAAAAATCCATCCCAAAATCAAATTAAACCAATAGCAAATTCTGAATCCACAAGATGACCCACAAAAAAAATCAAGTCAAAATTTACACAAACCCAGCTACAAACCGATCTCGCCGCTGTAAACCACACCGGAAACTCATGAACACGCCGCCGCAAACCACCATACCACGCCGCCGCATACCCATGAACCCGTAAAACGTACCCAAAAATATCCAGAAATCGCCACCATACCACGCCGATCTGACTTCCCGTCTCACCTCCACGTCGGACCCACGATCCACGCCTTTAAAAGCCCACCGTGAAAGAGAGACGTGATGAGAGAGAGAAGCCGTTGTGGTGAGAGAGAGACGTGATGAGAGAGCTGTTGTGGAGAGAGAAATGAGAAGAGAAACAAAGGGAGAGAGAGAGTCGGAAAATGGGGAATAGAATAATATTATAAGTTTTAGAATTGTGCTACAGTACTATTCTACCTTTAGAATTATCTTGTAGCACAATTCTAAATATTTTTGCAATACTTCCTTATGACATTCTACGATGCAGTAGTTATTTGGTGCATTTATGCTAAAATGCTCTTAGATATGGCATTAGCATCTTCTAATGCTAATGCTCTTAGAAACTCTATGCTCAAGCCAAATTTGTGAACTTGAACTTAATTTGAACTTAATTGCACTGCATTAGGCCATGCATCCCTACATTTAATTTGTTCATGCATCATATAGATTTTTGTTCTATATTTTTTTGTGCTAACTTGCGATCTGCTCTTGGTTTTTTTTTTTTTTTTTTTTTTTTTTTTTTTTTTTTTGCTTTGTGTCTTGGTCCTTATCCTAGCACCATGCCTAGGAAGACTAAAGCCCATAGGACCCCCTCCACTTCCTCTGAGTCTCCCTCTAGGAGTGAGGTGTTTAGGAATGACCAAAGCAGAGAAGCCTTTGAGAAACCGAGGCGTAAGCGTAAGATTTGGGGTGAGCGTTCTGTGTTTTTAGATGAGATTGATCCAGCCATAAGGGCTAACTTTGAGTCTAGATGTTAGTTGTCCCTATTAGAGATACATTATCCACCCCCGACCGCCCTGATTAGAGAGTTCTTCTCGAATCTCTCTTGCCATGTCTATGATTCCAACACTCTTGTTAAGAGTTGAACACGAGATGTTGAGTTCACCATTACTCCTCGGGTAGTGGCTGAAGCTCTTGGGGTTCCGGTCGTTAGGGAGCCCGACTATCCCTCTGATAAGTCTCCACCCTTAGATGTTGTCATGTCATACATCATTGGGTCTTCTATCCAATGGGGTTCTAATCCTCGGATCACGTCTGCTGAACTTACCGAGACCGCCTATCTTTTCTTTAGGATAGCGTGTCATTCTTTGTGGCCTATTTCTCATCTCCACACCATCCCTCTAGAGCAATGTGTGTTTTTGTGCGCTTTTGTTTTAAGTGCGTTTATCAACTTTCCTCATCTGTTCCTTCGTTCTTTGAACGAGGTTCATAGGAGTTCTGTCGTAGGGCATGCGCTTATCCATCCTATTTTCATTCATAGGATTTTGTTATTTTTGGTCTAGATGGTTTCCCTTCTGGTGAGCCTGTTCATGTTGTTGCTCCCCTAGGTGCCACTTTTCTTAGGCGGTGGACTGCTCACTTGAGAGTTGATCCCATGTGTCCTAGAGTTGTGCCTTGTGGTGTTGTTCCCCCTCATTCCTCTTCTACAGGTGTTGATGTTGCTAAGACGTCTGGTGCTGCTGTTGCTAATGCCGATGTTCCTCCACCGACTACTTCGGATGATTCGGACATTCGACGTACGTTGGATCATGTCTTAACTGTTCAGGCGGCTCATGGACAGATTTTGGTGGGCGTGCTCGATGAGATCCGTGCTTTGCGCACTGAGTTGGCACATTTTAGACAATATTCACCGCCACCTCCTTTTTTATGATGGTTTTTTATTGCACTTTGGCATTCCGTCACAAAAAGGGGGACTACAAATTTGAGTTGAGCTCTTGTAGAGTTTTGTCTTCATGGGGAGAGTATTTTTTGGTTGGAGCTTGTGGAGTTTAGATTGTACCTAGGTGCTTCACATTGTATTTTATCCTTTTTAGCTCTTGCCATACTTTTGTTGGGTTGTTCATATTAGGGGGAGTTACTTTTATTGTTTTATATGTTTCTTGTTTTCAATCGCTTATTGATTTATATTTATGAGTTTTTCAATGATATATGTCTTTATTGTGTGTTGTTTGAAATCAAGAATTTATTTTGTTTACTTGTATTTTCCACACTTGCGGTTATGCATTTTGTTTAGTGTTTCAGAAATATACGAGTTGATTCAATTGAATTTCTTTGTCTACACTTGCAAAGCGATGGATAGTAGTTAGGATTGAATTTTTTTTATGAGCATTTGTTTTGTAAAAGGGCTTTTCTTTGTAAACTTTGAGCTTCTAGTTGTGTTTTGTCACGAATTGCCGAATGGGGAGTTTGTTAGATTCTAAAGACTTAGGTTTTTATGTATTTAGAACTCTAATGTGTATTGTTGGCAAACTATGATCAAAACAATATGTTTAGTCATGTTTAGACTTGCTCAAAGTTGGTTCGTTTATATAAAGTTGGAATAAGCTGATGCGGGAACCATTTAAGCTTCTTGGCCTGGTTCGATTGATCGAGCCTGGTTCGATTTATCGAAACTTAGGCTCGATCAATCGAAAATCGGGTCAGAGGCGTTTTTCTGCAAAATTCCAACTCAGCCCTAGTTTGTTTAAAACGTTTAAGGTTTTCTAATTTGTCCTAAGTATAAAAGACAAACCCTAACCACGTTTTAGTGTTGCTCATATTGCTGTTTGTGTAAATCTCTTGTGAGATCTAGAGGAGCTTTCCTTTACACAAACTTAGGATTTTCAAGGAGGAGATATTATCTACACCTTGATAATCAATTCAGTTGCTACCATTGAAGTTTAAAGTAACACAAGCAAGTGTGCTTATATCCGGTGGTGAATCTAAGAAAGAAGGAGTCCGTGAATTCGAAACTTACACGTGGTCGTGGGTAGCAATAAGAAGTCGAGCGTGGGGGCTTGTAAGTCTTATTGTATAAACTTCGATTCTTTCTAGTGGATTTGCTTTTTACCTTGAGGATAGCTAGGTTAAATCCTCCCCAGGTTTTTTACCAGTTTGATTTTTCTGGGTTATCATATCGTTGTGTTTTTTATTTTCCGCCGCTATACATTGATATGATATATTTGTGTTAACTTAGATTTGCTAATTTGACTAAGTAATCACTTGGCTAATTACCTAGGTTAATCCGTTTGTGGTTTTAAGGGGTCTAAAAACTAACAGATTTTAATATAGTAAAAGTGTATAACCTTTGTCAAGGAATCTGTAAGTTGACCATACACACAATATCAGGTTATGACTCGTGAGGCTTAGAGAGTTTCCATATATAAGTTTCTGCTGTCCCACTATCAACCAGGGATCTTCTACAGGTAAGCTTTCTAGTTCCCAGGATTTACTCTAATTCAAGTGCTCTCATGTTCCAACACATGGCTTCTTCCTGTGTGGGTGAGACAGAACCTTGAACAGAATTGGCTTCCTACAGTTTGGGTGATACAGCCTTATATACAAAATATTTGGCTATTTGGCGCTAAGATGAAGACACCGGTAGAAAATAGCCACTTTTTCACAAGTTAGAGAATGACTTGGACGTTTAGGCCTGGACTTGTGGTAACTGTTGCTAGGTGGCTTCCTTGTTGACTGTCATATATAATTCCTTTTCCTTGAGTCCCATTGTTCAGTGTAAAGGAAGAAACTTGAAGAATTGATTAGTTAACCTTTATGAGAGGCGATCATTAGTCTTTTCTGCCTTGATTTCTCTTTGAAGATTGAATCTTTGTAGAGAAAAAATGCTAGCAACTTTATGGAAGTCATATTTTACAGGCCTTCAAAATCAAGTTTACTGAATTGTGAAAGAGAGAGATAAGCAAAATACTTACAAAGTAGAGTAATATATGAAGGTTACCAAGTAAAGATTTTGGAGCAAGGAGTCCTAACTCCTAAGGGGATTTTGGTCACTTGATAAGTTAGATGCAAATGAATATAGCTGACCCCAATAAGTTCACAGGACATTAAAAGTAAACATGACTGTTTTACAATTTCAAGAATTTGAGAATGTAAAGTTCTAATGCTGAATGTGATATTTAGAAAAGACTAGATAATGCAATTAATCGGAGATTAAAGAATTGTATACCTGGATTATGCAGAAATATGAGAAAGTATTAGAAAAAGGGAATTAAATTCTGTACAACTATTTCCATGAGAGTGAAAAATTAGCAATCTGTTCATATACATGAGAGGCATGGGTTACAAATTTGGACAAAGAAGCTATGCATTGAGGTTGAAGTACAACTACTGCAAAGTTCTCCAGGTTACAAATACTATTGTGGTAAGATTTTGATTGGCAATATCTGCTGACAATGTAATCTACAATATGATTTGTATCCTTGTTCATTTGTGAAGAGAGTGCCAAATCTTGAAATTTCTAGATGATGTGTAATTTAGGGAAGCTCGCTGGAGTGGAACCAATTTTTGCTCAAGTGAAACAGTAAGGTTGCACATGGGAACTTCATTCTTGCTTGAGCAAATCAATTGATCAACCCAAAAGTTTTGTTTGCATCTTGCTCAAGTCTCGCTCAAGCGAGATGGTCAAATATTGTTTTTATAAAACATGACTTGGTGAGCAAGATGTACACAATTTCTTGAATATATCAAGGCACATCTTACTCAGTAGGTAGGCATGTCACTCTAGAAGACTCTGCATAGCCTCCTTGCTTCTAAGTTCTAACCTCCCCTGGTTTGATCTTGATCTCGTGCTGGGCTTTGCATTCTCATGGCATACCTTTGATTAACTTCAAGTTCCAAATTTTATTTAAACCAAAAAGTTCATTGCTTAACATTAGTGCTTGCATTGATATCTTGGAATTCATGTAGAAGAAGTGTAGAGGTTTTTGGAGTTCCAGTGGTGAACTCAATACTACTGTGTTAGTAGGGTCTTGTTATAAAGGTTTTGTGAGAGTCTGTAAAATCATTCATTATAATTAATATCATGATGGGGTTTAGTATCCCAGAGTGGTGTATTTATTTATTTATTTTTCACTGAAGAAGTTCTTTGGTTTTAAACTTTGTTACTAAATCTTCATGTTTTTATCTTTATTGCTGTGATAGATTTGGCCCTGGATAGATTGTTTACTAATGCGTAAAATAAAAATATAGATTGTTTACTAATGCGTAAAATAAAAATATCTAGTTGATTGAATATTTATTGGTTAAGTTATAGTTAGGTCTAAATAAGATTTTTTATGAGTTCATGATCACTTAATTAGTTATGTTTTACTATTCTGTGTGTGATCCACTGATGCTTGAGCCCTAGCTGTCATGGATAAAGCACGGCCCATCAATGTTTAGACTTTGATGGCAGTATTTATGCTTATTGTAAGGTTTACATAAGAATGTTCCTGAAATCTATAGATGAAAAGGTATGATTCTTTGTTGAAGAGGGTTGGGTCGAACCTTAAAGTAGTGTAGGTGAGTGGTCTAAGGATGAGTGACGTGAAAGCAATTGGAGTAGTAAAGGATTGAATGCCATTTTCATGTTTGAAAATATATTATGTGTGAGAAAAGTAAAGTGGTTTGAGTAGTTTTCTCTCCCCCGTAGGAGCTTTATCTCTCTCGTGTAAGGGCGTCTTTCTCCCATAGCTTTCAAATTGTGGGTTTTCTCTTTGGCTATTTAGGAGTGATTGTCTAAATATGGTCAAGCACTGAGCATTAGTCATGGAACAATCTATATTGGATGGTTTACAGAATTTGCAATTAACCAAAGAAGTAGAAGAGAGCATCCAAATTTCAACTCATAGTAGAGCCGATATGCTAGAGGAGTGTCATCTTAGTCTGTTTGGTAAGCTCTTATCAAACCGACAGAAAACCAACGTGCTCTAAAAAGCACCTTAAGATCTGCTTGGAAAATAGGATCCGATTTGAGGATAGTAGATGTTGGGAATGACAATCTCTTGTTCAAGTTCGGGTTCAGGATATCAAATGGAGTGGGTGGAGAAGAACGGTTCATGGAATTTTGATAACAATCTTCTCTTCTTGTGCGAGTTGGAAAAAAGGTATGTCATTTGAAAATATAGTGTTCTCACCTTTGCCTTTTTGGGTTCAAGTATGGGGAGTCCTATTTGAGCTGGTGACAGAGGATACTGCAAGAAAAATTGGGAATAGGATAGGTATTTTTTCGGAGGCGGACTAAAGATCTTGGCAAGCCGATCAAGCTAAGTACATGAGGGTCAAGACCGAGATACCTCTGGACAAACCTCTTCGCAAAGGAGGCTATCTGATGGGTATGGAAGGGGAGAAGTTGTGGGTTACTTTCAAATATGAAAGGCTCCCCTACGGTGTGCTACATCCGGGGTAGACTTGGCCATGATGACAGGCACTGTGTGGCCACGGAGACGAGGCGGGTGACAAAATAACAATATGGTGATTGGATTAGAGCTGTTGGAGGATACAAGGGAGGTCGAAATATAGCAAAACCGGGAAAGGAAGAGCGCCAACCATCTAGCAATGAGAGCGGGCGAACCAATATTCAATCGGCAACGGCAGAGAAAGCAAGGTTTGAGGAAGGTGGCGGAAGCAAAAGTTTGAAGGGGACAGGGTAGCAGAAAAGCGGGTGTCCCAGGGTGGCGTAGGTGATGATGACAGGTCAGGGAGTCAAATAGCTAATCGCCCGAGTGGATGTGACAAGATCGAGGTAAGCCTAGCAAATACGGAGAAGGAAGAGGCTTCACGATCTACTAGAAAGAGTTTGAATTTTGAAATACTTAGCAATGAGGATAACACGCCAAAGGATGGGCATTTAGTGGTGGGCCTTAAAACAAGAAATGAGCTTGAGGAGCCTGAAGTCACAAGTCCAGTCAAGTCTATTTTAGAACCTTGAAGACATGATGAGGAGCGCTACTTGGACATGGGCTCTAAGAAAATTATAAACCCCAAGGCCAAGGGAAATTTAAAAAAGCTTGCAAGGGAGAAAGGCCCAATTGATGTGATAATGACGGGCCAGGAAAGAATAGTTGGTATTAAGAGAGTTGGAGAGCTGGGGAAATTAGAAGCGGAGGAAAACAGGAAGACTAAGAAGAAGTATGAGCAAAACACTAAGGAAACGGCGGTGGCTGCCGAGCAACACCGCCGAGAGCCATGATGGCCTTATCTTTGGAATCGCTAGGGGCCTGGGACCCCCCGGTTAGTTGGAGTATTTGTGCAACCTGGTGCAGCGCTGGGATCCCGAGGTGATCTTCTTGACAGAAACAAAAAGGAAGATTGCTGATATGAAGAAGGTAAAGTTGAAATTGGGTTTTGTTAATGGTTTCTATGTTCAAAGACAAGGGAGAGGAGGCGGATTGGCTATGTTTTAGAGAAAGGAGGTCAATCTAGAGATTAAGAGTTATTCGAAGTACCATATCAATGCAGTAGTAACAGAGGAAGCTTCTGGTTTCAAATGGAGGCCAACGGGCTTTTATGGTCACCCAGAGACGCATCGGAGGAAAGAATCTTGGCAGTTCTGAACACATTTGAATAGTCAATTTTAGTTGTCTTGGCTTTGTTTTGGTGACTTCAACAAAATCCTCTCTCGGGAAGAAAAATTAGGAGGAGCTCCGAGGCCACAACATCGGATGGAAGCTTTTAGAGACATTGTTAGTAAGTGCGAATTTATAGATTTAGGTTATTCTTGTTTTAATTTTACCTGGTGTAACCAACAAGAGGGGAATAATAGAGTTTATTTGAGGCTGGACAAGGCTTTAGCAACTCGGGATTGGTTGGAGCACTTCCCAAGAGTAAGAGTGCAGCACCTAGAAGATACAACGTCTGATCATTTCCCCATCCTACTTACCGATTCAAATAGCACTCATGGGCGTGGAAAACACAGATTCTTTTTTAAGGCTATTTGGGTCAAATGGTCCGATTGTAAGGAGTTGATTGAAGAGGCCTAGAAGGCAAGTACAAACCTCCATGATCCAAGTAGCTTCAATACTAGACTTTAGAATTGTGCTAGCTCTCTGTCTAAGTGGGGTAAGTCAACCTTTGGTCAGATTCCGAGAAAGATAAAGGAAAAGCAAGCTACTTTAAGTGAGCTAACAAAGAAGGACACGGCAGGGCAAAACGGGGCTGAAATCAATAGGTTAAGGAAGGAAATTAATACTTTGTTGGATGATGAGGAGTTGTGGTGGCAACAAAGGTCAAGGGTGCAATGGTTAGGGGAGGTCGATCGTAACACGAAATACTTTCATCATCGCGCATCAGAGAGAAGGCGCAAGAATACAATTATTGGGTTGTGGAATGATGAGGGTGCATGGTGTGAAAGTAAGGAGAGCATAGTCAAAATAGTTATTGACTACTTTGAAGATATCTACACTTCCACTCACCCGACACGTGTGGAAGAGGTAACTGACCTGATCCCTACCAAAGTGACCGCAGAGATGAATGCTGCACTTACTCGGGAGTTCACCATTGAGGAAGTCGAACAAAGATTAGGAAAAAGCACCCGACCAAAGCGCCTAGCCCAAATGCTATGTCAGCTTTATTTTACCAGAAATATTGGGATATTGTAGGCCATAATGTTGCTAATATGGTGTTAAATGTGCTTAATTCGAATGCATCTATATCTGATATTAATAACACTTATATAACTCTAGTTCCAAAAGTAAAAATGCCTAATAGAATGAAAGATTTTCGTCCCATCAGTCTCTGTAATGTAGCTTACAAACTGTTATCCAAAGTGCTGGCCAACCGCCTCAAAACCGTGCTGCCTCAAATAATCTTTGAGAATCAAAGCGTCTTCCTCTCAAAGAGACTAATCACCGACAACGTGTTTGTTGCTTTTGAGCTAATGCATTATTTCGAGCATAAAAAGAGTGGAAATAATGGCTATATGGCGGTTAAGCTGGATATGAGCAAGGCCTACGATAGGGTCGAATGAGATTTTATTGAAAACGTAATGGGGAGGATGGGTTTCCATGAAAAATGGATTGGATGGGTGCTGAAATGTATTACAACTGTCTCATACTCTATTCTAATTAATGGGGAGGCTCATGGCAATATCTCCCCAACTAGGGGACTAAGACAAGGGGATCCCCTTTCCTCCTATTTGTTTCTTCTCTATACGGAAGCCTTCTCTACCCTTATAGATGATGCTAGTAATAGACAAAAGCTCAATGGTGTCTCCATATGCAGGGGCTGCCCTAGTGTCACACATTTATTTTTCGCGGATGATAGTCTGCTTTTTTGCAAGATTGAAAAGAGGGAAGTTAGCAAGCTCATGGAAATCCTTGAGCTCTATGAGGCAGCTTCGAGGCAAAAAATCAACACAAAGAAGTCCTCGGTGACCTTTAGCCACAATACCTCTCTTGAAACCAAAAATGAGGTTCTGGGCATCTTGGGACCAATGCAAGACTTAAGGCAAGGGAAGTATCTCGACCTCCCATCAGTAATTGGCAAGTCGAAGAATCAAGTCTTTGCATAAATAAAAGAGAAGGTGGGGAAAAAACTCTCTGGATGGAAGGAAAAAATGCTCTCAATGGGAAGGAAGGAGATATTAATCAAAGCAGTTATACAGGCAATACCAACTTATACCGTGAGTTGTTTCCAACTCCCAAAAGGGTTATGTGAGGACTTGGAAAGGAATTTTTTGTGGGGGTAGAGAGATCAAGAGGCTAAATTGGCTATGGTTAGTTGGGGGAAAATGTGTAAACCAAAAGTATAAGCGGGTATGCACTTTCGTAACCTACAAGCATTCAATCTAGCAATGTTATCTAAGCAAGCATGGCGAATCCTCATGAATCCTTGCTCTCTGATCGCAAGAATATACAAAGCTAAGTACTTTCCCTAAAGTGATATTTTAGGAGCAAAGCTTGGTTGCAATCCTTCTTATGCATGGCAGAGCATATACAAAGCTTAGCAATTATTAAGAGGGGTACAAGGTGGCGGCTAGGCAATGGTAAAATGATTCACATATGGGAAGATAAGTGGCTGCCTACTCCAACTACCCATAAAATCTGCTCCCCCCAACAAGATATTGAAGATTTTCCAATGGTATCATCACTAATTGACGAGGATACAAGGTGTTGGAAGGTGGACAAAGTGAAGAGGTTTTTCCTCCTTTTTGAAGCTGAAACCATTCTGAACATTCCCCTTAGCTACAGTCTACCGGAGGATAGTGTTATGTGGATGGGGAATAAGCGTGGCGTTTTCACCGTTAAGAGTGCATACTATGTTGCTCTTCCCCTTGTAGAAAAATCTGATGTTAGGGAGTGCTCAACTAGTGATTATAGGACTCGCTTGTGGAAGAAAATGTGGCAACTAAGGCTCCCTGCCAAGATCAAAATTTTTTCTTGGAAGGCTTGCATGAACGGGCTACTTACTAGGCTTAATTTGGCTAAGCGTGGTCCGAACATTGAAGCCAAGTGTCCGCTCTGTGAGAAAGCTTTTGAAAGCACCAGCCATGCTTTAATACATTCTGACAAGCTTGGGGATGTTTGGTTGAATTGGCAAACTTGCCCGATGAACCTATTGGGAGGAACATCAACTTGGTGGATTTAGCATTGGAAATTTTGGATGCAGGTACCCCACAGGACACGGAAACCTTCTTTGCAACTGCCTGGTCTGTTTGGCATAACCGGAATATGGTGGTTTATGAGTCAAGTGGCTCTTCCCCCTCCCAGATTTGGAATATTGCTAGGCGCACCTGTAAGGATTAAAGAGATGATGTCACATGTTGCATTTTGAAACAACAACCACTTGATGTGGGCTGGGTGGCACCCCCGCCTGAATATTATAAAATAAATGTTGTTGGCGCTACTGTGGGGGAGAGGAGTATGTCCTACGTGGGTGTGGTTATCCGAGATAGCAGGGGCTCGGTGATTGCTGCGGGTAGTAAAGTTTTGAATGGAGCTTATGTTGCGGAGGTCACAGAAGCTCTTGTTGTAGAGGAAGGAATCCGCTTGGCTAAGGAGTTGGAGCTTTTCCAAGTAATTATCGAGTATGATTCAGTCGTGGTGATTGAAGCCATTGGTGCAGGCAATTGTAAAGGAGAGCTGGGTCCGATCGTTCAAGGTTCTTTAAAGCTTCTGCGTTCCTTTAAGAGCTGGAAAGTGAGGCACCTGAAAAGGGACTACAACAAGGCGGCGCATAATCTGGCACAACTTGCTAAGGCAACTGGAATATCTCAACAGTGGAGAGGTTCAGAGTCCCCAATGATTCAGAGGGTTCTTCCAATGTATAGGGCTAAATGTTAAATTTTGTATCTGTCTTCCGTGTTTCTACCTCTCTTTAGGCCTCTGTTGTGTGCCAATTTCGGGTTAATGAAATATCCAGGTTCAATTTCCACCAAAAAAAAAAAAAAGTAAAGTAAAGTAAAGTAAAGTG
This sequence comes from Quercus dentata, assembly GCA_028216015.1. Classification (NCBI taxonomy): domain Eukaryota; kingdom Viridiplantae; phylum Streptophyta; class Magnoliopsida; order Fagales; family Fagaceae; genus Quercus; species Quercus dentata. Next base: position 56,995,154 of record CP116454.1, on the reverse strand, counting down.
GTTTGGGATCTCTTGGAAACAACTAATGAGGGAACTAGAACTCTGAAGAACTCAAAATTACAAATGTTAACATCTAGGTTATAAGAGATTAGGATGAAGCTTTTGTGAGTTCTACACCAAACTAAGTGACATAATTAATTCAAGCTTTAACCTAGGAAAGTGAATCCCCAAGTCCAATATAGCTAGGAAAGTCATTAGATCTCTCCTTACCGAGAGGTTCCATCCCAAAGTAGTTGTCATCGAGGAAGCAAGGATCTTGACACTGTTAAGATAGAAGACTTAGTTAGCTCATTAAACCTATGAATTATCCTTCCCTCGGCCTAAGAAAAACAAGCCCATTACCTTAAAAACAGTCAAGGAAGAAGAAAATGGTACCTCAAATGAATAGTGGTTGAAAATGATGAGGATCTAGACCTATTTGCAAAGAAGTTCAGAAAGATTTTCAAACCTAGGAAAAAAGATAAAAAGACCAAATAGCAACTTAGCCTTTTACCGCCTCAAGTAAGAGTTGTGAATAATCTAGTGAGGAGGAGGTTGATGATGAGGAAGGACTTAAGGTAGCCTATATTGATCTTTTCAAGGAATGTAATAGGTAGAATAAAATCTCAAAGCTTTCCCTTAAAAGAGTTTGAATGAGATAGAGCATGAAAAGGAGGTCTTATTGGTTGAATTGGATGAAGCAAAGAGGTTGACTAGAAATGACAAGGAAGAAAATTCCTCTATTTGAGAAAACTAAGAAATATGGTGAAAAAATTGAAAACTCTAAATCTCTACTAAAGAAGTTCTCGAGTGACAATTTGAATAAGTTGTTTTGTTCTTAGAAGACTAGCTATGAATGAATGTCCCTCCAAACCCTGTGTATAATTTAGTTTATCCTAAGTTGAATGAAAAGGGGTTTGACAAACCAAGTTAAAGCCCTAACCCAACAAATTAAAATCAAAGGAAGATCACTTATGGTACATGGTCCACAGAAGGTCTTCGAAGTTTATGTATAATACCTTGACAGTGGAGACTCTAGACACATGAATGGTGATAAATCCTTATTCAAGACTGTATCAAATGATGGTACACAGAGACACTTGCTTCCTTTGGTGAGGGTGGTGAATCACATGTCCTTGGCAAAGGAACTGTTGATGTTTCTGGTCTACTAGTCCTAAATGATGTACAATGTATTGAGGGCCTTTAGTAATAAGCATCAATCAAATATATCATGAACAACTAATTGCACAATTCTACTAAAAGGAAGGTTCTTTTTATGATTAAAAGGAGAAAATACAGTTAGTAAAAATATTATAAAAAATGAAGATATTATTACTTTTATAGAACAAAATTGTTATTAATAACTACATATATACTAATAATTTAAATATATATAAAAAAATAAAAAAAAATTGGGGGGGAGCGTTGTCACCTATTGTCCAAGAGTGGCTCCGTCCGTGCACACAAAGGAAAGAAAAAGAAATTCTAATATAAAAACACACTACAAACTCAATTCCAAAATCATAATAATTATGTATTAAGTTAATTGTAGATGCAAAAAGATTTTTCTTATTAAAAATATTCATTTGAGGGGTTAAAAACATTAAGTACATGGACAAGAAATTTTGAAATTTGGATGAAACGATAAAATATTTTACAAATTTTTTTTTTTTTGGGGGAAGTAAAAAAAAAACTTTCATTCAAATTGTAATGGGATAGCGGTACAGCAATCCAAATATCCATTAGGTACCAGAAGCATTGGGCATATCAAGATGATTCAGTTACCAAAAAAAAAAAAAAAAAACTTTCTTGAATAGCCTCGGCTACTCATGCCTTCTTTAGCCGACAGATGTGCCACTTATTTCCCTTCCCGCCGTGTAAATTGGACCTAAGAAATTCCATCAAAAGCCCTTTCTCCTTTGGTTCTCTCAGATTCTGTAATGATTATTAAATGTGGCCAAGATATGAATATTGACCTTGTAGTCATCCGTCTATATATATATATATATATATATATATATATATGTGGGGACACAATTCTAGTGACCCAATCCTTGTTGATCAAGTTTTGGCCCAAGAAGTTCCACACAATGAATTTTTTTAGAGTGTGGGCTAAAGAACTTAGCTTGAGTTAGCTTAAACGGTTTGTTGCATGGGTTAAGGGAATACAAAAATAAAAACGAAAAATGCCACCGTAAAGAGAGGTCCCTCACAATTGATCAGGCCTAAAACTTGATTAATGGACACAGATTAATGCAGTAAGATTTCCCTACAGTGTTCTCTCCTCCTTTTTTTTCCGTCCCCCCTCTTGGTGGACTTCTTACATATTATATAGGCCCTTTCCTATCATCCGGGTTTTACACTTATTGATCATCCAAACCCTTACTTGAGCACCTGTCCCATCAGACACCCCTATCAATTCATTGTGAGTTACGGTAGCCAAGGTAGCATTGTTCAAGGGTCTTCTCTTCATTAATGCGGCCGTAAGAGTAGTTGTAATGCATTTAATGTGGTGGTGGCAGCCTTTGTTGATATATCTCGGGTTTCCTTCCTTTTTACGTATTTGGAAGATGAATTGTAGTGGCTTGGACGTGCCTTTGATCTGGATTTTGCGGTGTCCGAGGAGAAATTACTCCTCGGACATGTTCTCTTTGCCCTAGTGGGCCTAAATAAGGATTGCTTGGGTCTCGATGTCTCCTCGGACGGGCTTCGTTCTCGGACGAGCCTAGGGCCCAGCCAACCTATTATTTTGGGCCGGTCCCCACAATATATATATATCTAAAAATTGAAGCGTAACATTTATTATTGTTATGCTCCAATTAAGTCACATCATCGCCATGTCAGAAAGTTTTTATTTTTTTATTTTTAATTTTTTTTTTTGGGTTTTCACTTCACATGTTCTCTTTAATCAATTCCATTTTCTCTCTCTCAACTCATCATCTTTCCATCAATCCTATTTTATACTATTAATGACAGTCTCCTTGAATCTAAATTGCCTTAAATTCAGCAATCATTATTCTCTCTCTCTCTCTCTCTCTCTCTCTCTGACTTCTATATCAAACAAATAAGAAATTATTAGGTCCACCAGGAGGACTGCTGATATGGTTCTCCCAACCAATAAAATAATATCATTTATGCAAATGTGTGAGTGAACTTCCTAATTAGCACAAAGAATAAAAAAATAAAAATTATCAGGTGATGTCCCATTTGCATAAATAGGAGCATTTTATTGGTTAAGAGATCAAGAAGGACCATGTCCGCAGTCCTCCTAGTGGACCTAATAATTTCTCCAAACAAATAGCTTCTCTCCCCATAAAAACATTCCATTGCCTCCCTTTGAATTTAAAACCCACTGAATTACAACTACAATTGGTATTGCTTTCTTTCCAACCCAAAAGTCACCAAATTACAACTACAATTGGAAAGTCTATTTGAGGTTAGTTTTTCTTTTTCTTCCCTTGAACTTTTTGGCTTTTTGGCTACAATTTTTATAGTTTGTAATAGATTTTCTTTTTCGGGGTTGTAAATTCCATGTTTCTTTTTTTCTTTTTCCAATTTTCAATTGATAGTCTATTTCTTTGTGTCCATGTTTACATAATTGTGTTTTACCCATTAAAATTTTTTGTGTCTAAAGAATTGGAATGTGTTTTATTGATTTAGTACATGATCATTTGCCTCCCATTTGTTTATTTTATTTTCTGAATGGCTTTGTAATTTCTTTTAATCTTATCTAAATCTATACTAATTTTTAACTTTTAGGATAACTTGGAAGAGGAAACAAAATATTATGATTGATAGGTTTATATGGTTATTTTCATTAATTTTTCAACAAATTACAATGTAAAGGTTTGTACTGGATTTTCATTTCTAGGATTGTATATACCATGTTTCTTCTTCTTCTTCTTCTTCTTCTTCTTCTTTTTTTTTTTTTTTTTTTCAATTTTCAATTGATAGTCTATTTCTTTGTGTCCATGTTTATAATTTTTCTTTACATAATTGCGTTCTACCCATTAAAATTGTACTTTAAAAAATTATTAAATGCATACTATAAATTCCACTATTATAATAATTATTAAATAATATCTACTTAAATATTCACTATTAGCTCTTTTAGGTACGCAATCAATTTTTTCCTCCTTAATGGGTATACTTTTCCTCTTAAATTATTCCTACGAGACTTTTTTTTTTTGGTAACTAAAAAGTCATTTTTCTTTTTTTGGGAGGGGAGTGGGGAGATACCTAAAAGGCAAGAGTTAAAAATTTAATTTCTACATACAATTTCCCTTCTAGTATAATTAGGGGAAAAAAAGTTGTTCCCTACCTATATATTTCTTCTATCTAATTGAAAAAAAAAAATCAAGAAAATTCTCATTTATGAAGGAAATTATTTTTTCCGATAAAAATTTTTGAAAAAAAAAATGAATATAGAAAGTTTTAAATTTTTCATTGTGGGGCCCAATAGTTTATGGGCCCGGCCCGATCGCTTATGAGGGATCCACTGGCCCAAATCGAAGGAGATCGGGGCCCAAGCTCAGAACTAGGAAACAAGAGATGACCCGGAGACACAGTAGAGGACGGTTTCGTCCTCGGCAGCCCTGCACCCTTACGGATTGAAGTGGATCATGAGCGAACTTGAAATATCAGAAAATATCTAGGAGAGTTTGTCTCTAATACCTTTCCCGACATGACACGCGCCCTAGCAGAGCCGGGATATTAGGCTTTATGGATCGTCTCGACCATTTTGGGATTAGGCGATGGGACGAGATATCTGTCTCTGGGAAGATCGACCCTACACGTGGACGAAGGACAACGAGCGTAGGCTAGTATAAATGAGAATGTTATGCGAACACCAAAGAGGAGGACACATCTCGGCTTCTCGGAGAAAGAATTGAGGAGAGAGAATTCCCGAATGATATACGCCGCCACCACAAAAATCCCACCTGCGGGCCACCGGGGACAACACCATCGTTCCTCGGTCTCAATCCGAGGAGCCAAACCCATCAAGTTACAGGGTTAAAGGGCCTGAATGTTCAGCCCAAAGCTCCTCCCCGTCCCGGCTCTCTCAGATTCGACTCGAAATAATGCCCCCTGTGACCCAACGCTGGCCTTTCAAGTCCACTCTCTACAAATGTTATTGTGAGGGATCTTTCGCGCGAGCCCAACTCCGTTGTTGGGCCCTCAAAGATTTGTGTCCCTACAATTGGCGCCGTCTGTGGGAAAGGCTTGCGCGTTGGCGCAGAAGGCGTTTGAATCAACTCTCTAGCCAGGTGAAGTCCGTGGGATTTCCTCCATCTCCGGCGACATGCGATCGTTGCTCGACCCAAACTTTTGCTAGGGGCTACGCCCTGCAGTGCCAACAGCCTTGTGGCAGCTCTAGGGGCTTCCGGCTTCAGGCCAAATCCCCCCGCCATGATCTAGGGGCTGATCTTAAAAGTTTTGGACAGAACCAAGGCATTGCATGGTCCTCGGACTCAAGCCCGTGGGGAAACCAAGTACAAAAAGGAATTCTTAAAAGTTTTGGACAGAACCAAGGCATTGCATGGTCTCCGGACTCAAGCCTGTGGGGAAACCAAGTACAAAAAGGAATTCTTAAAAGTTTTGGACAGAACCAAGGCATTGCATGGTCTCAGGACTCAAGCCTCGTGGGGAAACCAAGTACAAAAAGGAATTCTTAAAAGTTTTGGACAGAACCAAGGCATTGCATGGTCTCCGGACTCAAGCCTGTGGGGAAACCAAGTACAAAAAGGAATTCTTAAAAGTTTTGGACAGAACCAAGGCATTGCATGGTCCTCGGACTCAAGCCTGTGGGGAAACCAAGTACAAAAAGGGATTCTTAAAAGTTTTGGACAGAACCAAGGCATTGCATGGTCTCCGGACTCAAGCTTGTGGGGAAACCAAGTACAAAAAGGAATTCTTAAAAGTTTTGGACAGAACCAAGGCATTGCATGGTCTCCGGACTCAAGCCTGTGGGGAAACCAAGTACAAAAAGGAATTCTTAAAAGTTTTGGAGAACCAAGGCATTGCATGGTCCTCGGACTCAAGCCTGTGGGGAAACCAAGTACAAAAAGGGATTCTTAAAAGTTTTGGACAGAACCAAGGCATTGCATAGTCTCCGGACTCAAGCCTGTGGGGAAACCAAGTACAAAAAGGAATTCTTAAAAGTTTTGGACAGAACCAAGGCATTGCATGGTCCTCGGACTCAAGCCCGTGGGGAAACCAAGTACAAAAAGGAATTCTTAAAAGTTTTGGACAGAACCAAGGCATTGCATGGTCCTCGGACTCAAGCCCTGTGGGGAAACCAAGTACAAAAAGGGATTCTTAAAAGTTTTGGACAGAACCAAGGCATTGCATGGTCCTCGGACTCAAGCCTGTGGGGAAACCAAGTACAAAAAGGGATTCTTAAAAGTTTTGGACAGAACCAAGGCATTGCATGGTCTCCAGGACTCAAGCCTGTGGGGAAACCAAGTACAAAAAGGGATTCTTAAAAGTTTTGGACAGAACCAAGGCATTGCATGGTCTCCGGACTCAAGCCCGTGGGGAAACCAAGTACAAAAAGGAATTCTTAAAAGTTTTGGACATGAGAACCAAGGCATTGCATGGTCCTCGGACTCAAGCACGTGGGGAAACCAAGTACAAAAGGAATTCTTAAAAGTTTTGGACAGAACCAAGGCCTTGCATGGTCCTCGGACTCAAGCCGTGGGGAAACCAAGTACAAAAAGAAAACAATACAAGTTCTCGACAGAACCAAGGCCTTGCATGGTCCTCGGACCCAAGCCTCTGGGGAAACCAACCGCTTAAAAGGAAAAATTGGGTTACATGGATTCTCTCGTTTTGCCCCCGGATCCTCAACGCTAAAGGGACCAGTATGGAATGGAGTAATGCGTCTCCAAAAGCACAACCGAAGTCGCAACAACGCTCGGTCACTCCCTTGGATGAATTATTTGAAAATTTGTCGTCCTCATGCAATATTCTCGTGCTTACTACGAAACGTTCAACTGTTACCCAGGTTAGTTTCCTAAATTTAACTTACTATCAATTATTATTATGTCCGTAATATAGGTAAGTAAGAACAAGTTGGAACGAGTGGAATCGTGTTTCAAGGGGTTCCTGCCCTAAGTATCGCCGAGAGAAAGCACATACAGGGAGTACACTCATTCACGAGGTGGTGTGCCAAAAGAACAATACCCAAAACAAGTATATAAATTTCTATTTTTATTACAACGAAGAAATAGTACAGTGTACAATGAAAAGCTGGAATCGGCCTGCGTCAAAGCTTACTACATGAGTACTGCATAAGCAAGAAAAAGAAAAATACAAGAAAGCTGGAGAAAGCCGAGGAGGTATGTCGTAGGAAAGGTTGGCTACAGACTCGAGACCTTATTCTTCCCCGCGCTCCTACCCGCCCATAACTCAGTGCACCAAAGAAACCCAACTTGAACCTCGACGCCGTTGAAGGAAAGGTGCAGGGAATGGGAAAGCGAGGGGCTTTCTCTAAACATTCGCCTGCTGCTAAGCAGAGGCGCTAATGGCGGAGAACCTTTCTTCTGACATACCAAAGTTCTGGCATGAACAGAACCCGCTTCGGATTTTGACTAAAAGAGGGAAAGACACTCTTTCCCCCCGGTCGAGGTGGAGTACTCTCCTAAACTTATGCTTCCTGTGCCCATCTGCATCTTGTTATGAGCCTCATAAGGACGGGCGCCCGTGCGGAGGAAGTTCTTTCTTCCCAACCCTCACCTTCAACATGTTACGCCGAGAAAGGAGAGCTCCGGATATGAGGAGTATGATGTGAGATAAAACTATGAGGATGGGCGAATATATATAAAGCAACCCTTTCTCCCTCCTATTCATTTGAAAAGACAAGATAATGGCAGTCAACACACGCGGCGTCCCAAGGAGCACTGCGGACAAAGTAGTCTTGGCTCAACTTCCAACGTCAAGCTGCGGTCACGAGACTCAAGGAGCCTCGTAAAGGCGCGCCTCGATCCTTGGGGCGTCGAGAAGTACTGCATGCCCAGAGGTTGACGAAATATCTCCTAATCCGCGGACTAATTGAATTCGCGGCCCAGGCCCGCTTTGCGTGAAGGCCCAAAGACACCTTGTTTAAGCACTTCGGGAAATGCTTGGTGAAAGGGGAAACCAAGTACTCTTGGACAGAACCTAAGGCTTGCCTGGTCCTCGGACTCAAGTTAAAGGGGAAACCAAGTACTCTTGGACAGAACCTAAGGCTTGCATGATCCTCGGACTCAAGTCGAAGGGGAAACCAGGTACTCTTGGACAGAACCTAAGGCTTGCCTGGTCCTCGGACTCAAGTTAAAGGGGAAACCAAGTACTCTTGGACAGAACCTAAGGCTTGCATGGTCCTCGGACTCAAGCTGAAGGGGAAACCAGGTACTCTTGGACATAACCTAAGGCTTGCCTGGTCCCCGGACTCAAGCTGAAGGGGAAACCAAGTACTCTTGGACAGAAACTAACGCTTGCATGGTCCTCGGACTCAAGCTAAAGGGGAAGCCAAGTACTCTTTCACAGAACCTAACGCTTGCATGGTCCTCGGACTCAAGCTTAAACAAAAAAGGGAAAACCTGGCAACAATGAAAACACAAGTCTCGGATTCAAGCCTAAGGGAAAAATCAAGTACATAAGATAAAACGCATAAGTCCCGAGCAGAACCCAGGTTTTGCGAAGTCCTCGGACTCAGGTTTCTTTTGAAATCAATTGCTCGAACGAAGAAATTTCTCGGCTTAGATACTAGAAAAGGCCAAGGCTCGCATGCCGTGGAAGAGGACAAAATAACCCGATGATCGTCGGCCTAAGGAGGCCGTTCATCCGATGGGTAACATGTCCTCGGACAATCGCTTCTTACATCTTATCGAGCACTTAGCACCCATCGCGGCTAATTTTGAGATAAGTCTTATTCCTCATGGTCGATTATTATGTTAAAAAATAATTCTGTTAAAATTATCGTGGCATCTTTTTATCAACGATTACTTTGGCCTTAGTCATTATTGATTCAAATGCTAAACTATTATGCCGAGCAACGCTTTCACATTTATTAGAATACGTAAATAAGACACACGAAGTAGAGAAACAATAATTTTTATTAATATGAAAAAAGATTACAACGTACAAGGAAGGGCTTAAACAAGCCTACACAAAAAATGAATTACTAAAGCAAAGAAGTATTCGTAGTACAAGTAAATAAATCATCGGGTGTTTTCTGAACTCGCCTTCGAAGTCTCTCTGAAATCTCCGCCTCAGCATCTTTGCTCATATCGGGAGAAGATCCTTATACAAAAATAATGAAGGAGAAGGAAGAAGAATTGAACACATGGAAGCACTTGAGCAAACTCTTGTCGCCGAGGAGTGCAAAGGAAAAAGAAGATGGAGGACATGAGCGGGAAGGAGGAGAAGAAGAGAGAAGCAATGAAAAGAAAGTAAAAGGAGCAAAAGAGAGAGAAGGGAAGACATATTAGGTATGCTCATGAGAGAGCGGATGGAGATGACAAGGGAGCGTTTCGACTCAGTCACACCGGAAATAGGATGTGACGAGCCCCCGCTTCGGATTTTGGCTAAAAGAATGGGGAGACAAATCTTGAGTCTCAACCACCCTTGCCCCGACCGAGCCATCGTGAGTTTTGTCAGGGCATGGTTTTTCTGGGAAAGGAAGGATTCATTCATGGTTGATCACTATGGGGGACGTGTTATCGAATGAGGAATAACCAGATGGAAGAAGTGGATTCTGAGAAGAGTCTAAGGGATTCGCATATGAGAGAATCACCTTCTTGTCTTCTCTCTTTATATAGGGGAGAAAGACGAGGGTACGTGGCACGCTCCGATCCTCTAAGAAATCTGCTAGTAAATGCGAAACCGTTTCGTTTCTCCAAACTATCCGTGAATCGCTAGATTTATGAGGCCTCGTAAAAGGAAGGAATTAAAAGCGCACTACGGATCACCAAACGAAATAAACGCATCACGCGTAAGTCGAGGGAAACATCTCGTAGACCGGCGCATTTCTTGGGGAGGTGAAAAGTCGCCAACGTAGAACAAGGGCTGAATTAAAGAAGCCGACATAGAGGCCCGGTAACATCAAAACCCACCTTTCCAACCGAGGAGTTGGACAGCGGGGTTTTGAGGGGCTATTGTGGGGCCCAATAGTTTATGGGCCCGGCCCGATCGCTTATGAGGGATCCACTGGCCCAAACTCAAGGAGATCGGGGCCCAAGCTCGTAACTAGGAAACAAGAGATGACCCGAGAGACAGTACCGAGGACGGTTTCGTCCTCGGCAGCCTGCACCTTTACGGATTGAAGTGGATCATGAGCGAACTTGAAATATCAGAAAATATCTAGGAGAGTTTGTCTCTAATACCCTTCCCCGACATGACACTGCCCCTAGCAGAGCCGGGATATTAGGCTTTATGGATCGTCTCCAGCCATTTTGGGATTAGGCTGATGGGACAGATATCTGTCCTGGGAAGATCGACCCTACACGTGGACGAAGGACAACGAGCGTAGGCTAGTATAAATGAGAATGTTATGCGAACACCAAAGAGGAGGACACATCTCGCTTCACGGAGAAAGAATTGAGGAGAGAGAATTCCCGAATGATATACGCCGGCCACCACAAAAATCCCACCTTGCGGGCCACCAGGGACAACACCATCGTTCCTCGGTCTCAATCCGAGGAGCCAAACCCATCGAGTTACGGGGTTAAAGGGCCTGAATGTTCAGCCCAAAGCTCCTCCCTGTCCCGGCTCTCAGCAGTTCGACTCGAAATAATGCCCTGTGACCCAACGCTGGCCTTTCAAGTCCACTCTCTACAAATGTTATTGTGAGGGATCTTTCGCGCGCGAGCCCAACTCCGTTGTTGGGCCCTCAAAGATTTGTGTCCCTACATTCATAAACCTATATGGTAGCCCAAAACTCATCTATTCAGACTTACTATTATGTTACCACATTGGATTTGATGAGTTTTTTTTTTTTTTTTTAGAATATATATATATATATATATACACACACACCCCATCATCGTCATCATCATCATCATTATCACATTAACTATGCAACTTGCTAGTTATAAATACATTTTTCAATTACCAAACATACAAAGTCCCTTCCTCTTCCCCAACATTTCCCCTCCCTCAACATTTATGTATCATATATATATATATATATATATATATATTTTTTTTTTCCCTTCCCCTACATATTTTTTTATTTATTTTATATATGTTCTCTTTTAATCTCTCTTAAAACCAATAAGCATGATATTTGTGATGAATTTTTTTTAATTATCACTACATGTTTGTTTTTTATATCCACTATCAAAGTTACCTCTCTCTCTCTCTCTCTCTCTCTCTCTCTCTCTCTCTCTCTCATATCGATTTCTCTATAATCTTGATGTTCTATTTGTTAAAATTTTGAAAATTTAGAAATTGTGTTTGGCTTCATCTTGCTAGGTTCTTTTTTCATGATCATTGGTTTATATGTTGTAAGTTGGGTTAAAGCCAAAGACCAGGGAGAGATCAAACAAGATACCGTTGCTACATGAATATTTTAGAAAACAAGAGTATTAATATATACAAAAAATAAATATGGACATATATAAACAATTATACCATGAATACGTTTGCTTTCCCCTACCCCTTTTATGTTATTTATTGATTGATCGAGATCAACTACATATTTAGCTTCCTTAGTTTTTCACGTTTTTTAAATTGTATGGAATGGAAAGGAAAAATAGAAATCATTATATGTTTTGGGGAGAAAAGTTTTTGCAATAGTTGATTCTCATATATGAGTTTAGTGAATATCAAAATAGAAACTTTGTTTAATAGTTCTTATGTGATAAAATGGAAACAAAGTTTGGATAAATTGCTTATTAACTTCTCCAAAAATGCAAAATAATATTAGCTTTCATATGAAGCCATCAAGATTCATTTTCATGTTCTAATAAAAATTATACATTTTCCATTTTTTAATTGTGTTGTGTTTTGATGTATATCTCACTTTATTATAATGTATTACAAGATATATTGTCATATATAATAATTGAAAGTAAAATGCAACATGATTTCTTGCCCAAAAAATATACACACACACACACCAAAAAAAAAAAAAAAATCAAGATATAGACTTTTTTACTTACATATACATTATACATATTACAGTATAATCACATTATTGTGAAATGAGTTTGGTACTATTGCTTATAAGTCTCAACTATTATTTCATTCTTTACTTAACAAAAAAGAATATGACATCAAAATTATCCTGCACATTGCACATGTTTGCGACTAGTATATTTATAAAAGTAGAGATCTAATGTGGGAGTGCATGAGCTACCGCCATGTAACGCTCTAATATTGTATTTAGTCTTTTTTAACCTCTTCTCATTAAGTTGTTTTTACTGTTACCCAAAAAATCACGTTAACTTCTTTTTATTAAAGATGGGCTGTTGTTGAAAATTAAATCAAACCTTATGAAAAGCCCAAACCCATTTATTTCCTTACATGTTATAACCTAAGCATGATCCTTCCCATGTGTAGATGAAAGCCCATACTTGAACAAGCTTCCCTTCAAACTACACATACTATTCAACTTTGTTACAAACAATAGTTTGTAGTTCAAATTCACTAATCCAATTCAACTTCGTTACAAACAATAGTTTGTAGTTCAAATTCACTAATCCTATTAGAGTGTATGGTCAAATAAAATGGAAATGTACTCTCTCTCTCTCTCTCTCTCTCTCTCTCTCTCTCTCTCTCTCTCTCTCTCTCTCTCTCTCTCTCTCTCTCTCTCTCAGTGCTATATTAGGATTCTCCAAATTAAAGATAATATTCAATATCTCTCAGTGCTATATTAGGATTCTCCAAATTAAAGATAATATTCAATATTACCAATGGGCTACACGTTGGAACGATTGTCTACTAAGATAATGAGTGCTTCTCTTGCTATGTTATAAGAGTAATTCTTAGGTACTTCCGAAGCATGATGAATAGTGCTTCCTTATCTCACATTTATGGTAGGGTCCACTCGTTAAATTCATGGTGGAATCCATCATGAATGTGTGAGGTGGGAGCACCATTTTACTATACTCTAAAAGTATCTAAAAATTTTTCATGTTAAAGAAAAAGTCAAATGCTATATGATATTACATAGTCACCAATAGTCATATTGCATTCAATTATATTCATATTAAATTTTGAGTCGTTTGTGATGCTATGGTACTAGGTATGAAAACCAATTTGTTAATAACTTTTGATATGCACTTACAGCTAATTAAGAAATTCACAAGAAGTTGGATCAAGCTGTTTGTGTGTCTTCAAATTATAGGTTTTTTTAAAAAAAAAAGTTTATAGTTGTGTTTTTGTGACGGCATTTTCAAAATTTTTAAATATTAACAAAAATCTGGAAAAAAAATTAAAAATTAAAATTTTGAATAATTTTTTTTTTTTCCTTTTCAATCTGAAGGAAAAAACAAAGATATAGGAATTTTCCATTACAACAAACCGAAGTATAAAATGATTGTCATAAAAAAAGGAGCACACCAAACCGAAGCTTCGCATATTATTTTTGATAATTGGTTCACCCCGTATCAGATTGGATGCAGACCTTTTTCTTTCGACACAATAATTTTTTTTTTTTTTTGATAGGACGACACAATAATTTAGCACCCAGCCAAAACTACAATAATGATTTTTAGCTGTATCTCACTGTGATAAGATGAATAATTGAGGCTAGCATGGTTCACGTTTGTACTTTGTTGGAACTTTTGCTAACACGTCACAAAAATCCAAAGCACTTTTTCTTTGGCACTGGTATTTGATTTGACACAAGATTATCAGATAGAGGATGAAGAAAACACAAATTCCTAAAGGTAGAGAATAACTACTTTTTTTTTTTTTTTTTGGGTTAGGTAAAGTGGAAAATTTTCATTAGGATAAAGAAAAGGAGGGGCCCGAAGCACAAAAAAAAAAAAAAAAAAAAATCCAAAGCACTTTTTCTTTGGCACTGGCATTTGATTTGACACAAAATTATCAGATAGAAAGATGAAGAAAACACAAATTCCAAAAGGTAGAGAACAACTCTTTTTTTTTTTGGGTTAGGTTTTTTTTTTTTAAATTTTTTTATTAAATTTTTTTATTTTTACACAAATTCATGAAAGTGATAAGTCTATTACAAGCATAAATATAATCATAAGTTCAGATATTGACAAACAATTAAGATATTGTGATAATAGATTCTAATAACATTTGTCCCCTTAGTAGATTTTAATAGCATTTGTTCCTTTAGTAGATTCTAATACCATTTGTCATTTTTGAAAATCTAAACAATTTATAGTATTCTACTCACAAATATTTGGCATAAAATCTATTATGCAAAAATAATTTTGGTATTCCACAGTAAAAACTAGAGAGAACTATAGAAACTTTTAGTTAAATGCACACCATTTTTTTTTTTAAGTCTTCCTGTTTTATTTATTATTTAAGTTTAAGATCAATATAATTTAATTATATTTTTTATGCAAAATTTGAGACCAATATACTTTATTTTAGGCAAAATTTTTTCATAAAGCGTACGAGTTTCCGACTAATTACTAAAAAAAGGTCCATATTCATTAAAAAAAAGTTTATAATTGTGTTTTTGTGACGGCATTTTCAAAAAATTTAAATATTAACAAAAATCTGGAAAAAAAATTAAAAATTAAAAATTTGATTTTTTTTTTTCATTTTCATACTGAAGGAAAAAACAAAGATATAGGAATTTTACATTTCAACAAACCGAAGTATAAAATGATTGTCATCAAAAAATGAGCACACCAAACCAAAACTTTGCACATTATTTTTGATAATTGGTTCACCCCATATCAGATTAGATGCAAACCTTTTTCTTTCGACACAATAATTATTATTATTTTTTTTTTTTTTGATAGGACGACACAATAATTTAGCACCCAGCCAAAACTACAATAATGAAGTTAGCTGTATCTCTTTCTCAAAAAAAGAAAAAGAAAAAGAAAAAGTTAGCTGTATCTCAATATGACAATTGATAAGATGAATAATTGAGGCTAGCATGGTTCACGTTTTGTCGTTTGTTGGAACTTTTGCTAACACGTCACAAAAATCCAAAGCACTTTTTCTTTGGCACTGGCGTTTGATTTGACACAAATTTATCAGATAGAAAGATGAAGAAAACACAAATTCCAAAAGGTAAAGTGGAAAATTTTCATTAGGATAAAGAAAAGGAGGGGCCCGAAGTAAAGTAAAGCACAACTACAATCAGTCTTGGTGTGGAAAATTTGGATACGGTTGACCGTTGACGAAAAAAAAGAAGACCGAATTTAAGTGGAATGAAATTATAACAATATAAAATATAATTATAAAATAAATTACTTTGTACGCAACTTGTTTATAATTATGCTGTAAGGCTTGAAGTATTTCCATCTCTCTCTCTCTCTCCAACAACTTGCACATAACAATATATATTCATGTTATGTAAGTTAGGCGGAAAAAAATATAGAAGTAATTTTTTGTGTAGTTAAAAATTAAAATTTTTAGTACTGTCACTATAAATGTTCTAACTTAAAAAAAAAAATCTTCGTTAGCCTAGTATTAAAAAACAAAATATTGTATTTTCTTTTATAAATGATTGGATTTTAAAGTATTTAAAAATAATAATTTTTTATATTTATAATTTTTTAATACTATATAAATGTTTATTTAAAGTTTTTTTTTTATACTCTGAGGCTTAAAATCTTAACCCTACCCCTAATTAAGGTATATAATAAATGGTAATAGTATAGCCTATCTTTTTGGATGTAGCCAACCTTTATAGATGCCTACAACTCCAACTGGCAGCGAAATTTAAATATAAATGAGTTAAACGAAAGTGCCCTAACCAGCTTGGCCTCAATTTTTTTCTTCAATTTTTGGACTTGTATATAAGACAATACAAGCCAGCCACGTAGTCACGTGATGAACATTGTACAATAGCAGGAGGGCTTTCTTGCTCTTCTTTTGAGGCTTTCTCTCTTATCACATCAATGCTGCTACAATCTTTTGCCAAGTACACAGAAGAAACTGTTTTATTTATCAGCCCTACTCATATTTTAAAATATATATATATATATTTTAAGGGTTCGCTAATATATGCTAGAACATATACTAATTATCAATTTTATAAAAAATTAAAAAAGAGATATATAAAATTAATCTCTTTTCTATATAAGTATACGTTAATAAAATTCATATTTTAATCACATATAAGTATATCTATATGTGTTAAATTTTATACTTTGTATTAATACTAATTCAATAAGTTATGTTATAACTTAGTAAGAGGATATTTTCAAAAAAAACTTAGTAAGAGGATAAAAATAGTGAAAAGTTGAAAAAAGTTGAAGAATATAATAGATTTAGTTAATAGATTTAGTTTTTCATGTGTGTTTGATTAGAATGATTAAAAAGTGAAGCTATAAAAAAAAATAAGAGAATAAAAACTATAAATTGTATAAATTTACATTTATGATCCTATTACATAAAAATAAAATAAAAAAACAAGTTTTTTTTCATATACTTTATAAAGTGATTTTTTTAATTACTACAAATTTAGAAACTAATACAACTAATAAAATATCTGGCAAAGGAAAAATAAATAAATAAAACTTTCGTTTAATATGAAAAAATCAAAACAAAACAATTACCCAACCAAACAATCCAAAGAAATGTTTTTTGTCCTATTTTCCACCATCCTTTCCTATCCTTCCTCAAATCAACCTTTCACTTGTATCTGGTCCTCTAGTTATTGTCACCCACTCAGACTTTAGTCAATAAGTCTTAACATTTTACTTTATATTTTAGACTTGGGCATAAGACAACACAAGCCCCTATCAAAAAAAAAATATAAGACAACACAAGCTAGTCACGTAATCACATCAATGCTGCTACAATCTTTTGCCGAGTACATACAGAAGATACTGTTTTTTTTTTTTCAGCCCTACTCAAAAGTTTTTAATAATAATTTTTTTGACATATGAAACTTTATTAATTTTTTTTTTTTTTTCATAACAATCATCATTTACACACTTTTTTTTATCATTGAAACGTAAATGTATAAAAAAATAAAACTAAATGTAAAATGTTATTGTGAATAAATTTTACACAATTATAAATAACTCATGTGAGAGATTGTGGGATTTTTTTTTTTTTTTTTTTTTTTTGAATATTTTGAATATTAAGAGATTGTGGGAGTTAGTTGTACAAAATACAGTGCTTTTTCTAATTTAAAAAGCAAATGCTTTTAGGTTCACTTTTCTCCGAATCGAATTGGGGAATAAAAAAAATCAAATCTTGGACTTGGTTTGCGCTGATCGTGTTTAGAAGTTCGGTTCCGGAAAAGACATTCCCAATCCGTGCATCACGTGGGCAAGTCTGAATTTCAACGTGTGAACACCCATTACTATTTCCTGCAAACAATTACTTCTCTGACTTGTCCATTCCCAGCTGCTGCAGCTGCATTAAATTCAACTTTGCCCACCACTAATTTCTTCACCAGCCAGTCCTCTACCAGACGAGATCTAAGTCGGATCAACGCGTTTTTGGGCCACTAACTACGGCAGTCCTCTTTCAGAGAGTGCAAACTCTTTCAAAATGTGAGCAAACTAACATTCAAGGCTCCCATTCGATCCATTCTTCTTCTTTTAGGTGAAGGGAAATGGCTGATTTACTTCATTTTTTGGACTTGCGAATAAGACAATAAAGCCAGTCACTTGATATACAATAGCTGAAGAGCTTTCTTGCTCTTCTTTTGAGGGTTTGGCTCTTGTCACATCAATGCTACTAGCATCATTTGTCAAGTAAATACACAAGATCTATATTTTTTAATTTTAGCCCTACTCATATTTTTAATAATAATAATATCTTCCATGTACGCAGGGATATATATTAATAATTAATTTTACAAATTTTTTTAATGATAAATTGAAAGAAAATGTCAAAAAATTAATCACTTTTTTATTAATAAAATTTCTAAAATTGATTACAAATATATGTAGGGCGGCTTGTTACATCCGGGTCTAAAGCAAAAATTAAAACGGAGGTTTTTATATATTTAAATATGACTTTAAAAAGTTAAATATTATTTAAATTTTATTATTTTATTCTATGTGTAAAATTATTAATAATTAACATGAATTATGTATAAATTTTTTTTATAGAAAATCTATGGACATAAAAAATTTGATAAAACTTTTTACACTTTTGATGTGGTAGAATGATAGTGGTAAGTAAATGAGTAATATTAATGGTAGACCTAGGTGAGAACTAGTAAAAATTTGCCAACTTAATTATTATGAAAAATGTTGTGAATTTTTTTGTGTATTGCTCTTTTTTATTTTTGAGAAGTGCTACATTCACAATAGAATCCATCAATGAAATTATTTTTTTGCCATCAATAACAGAATATAACAACCTGCTACTTAGGATTTGTTGTAAAAATATTGTGAAAGATATTATGAACGCAACGTTTCTATCACTCTTTTTTTTCTTATTTTTCATTTGATAAAAAATATTATTTTATTTATTGGCTAATATTTGAACTTAATTAAATTAAAATTTGACGCTCTTTTTTTTATACTTCGGGCCTTAGGCGAATGTATCAATTACATGTAGTGTTAAGTCAACACCGAATGTATGCCTTAAGGTATATGTTAGTCTCAATTGGTAAAGTTTTTTATGGTTGAATAAGAAGTCCGAGGTTTAATTCTCGCTTACACCAAAAATCGATTAGTGTCTTGATTTGATGATAAAGAGCTATTATTAGGAGCAGACGCTATAAGTTGAAACTCTCTAAAAAAGGGTATACGTTAGTAAAACTCAGTATATCTGAATGGGTTAAAGTTTATTCTTTGTATAAATACTAATTCAATAAGTTATGTGATAAATTAGTAAGTGAATAAAAAATAATGAGACGATGAGAAAGTGAAAAAATATAATAGATTTAGTTTTTTATGTGTGTTTGGTTGGAATAATTAAAAATTGAAGGGATAAAAAATTGTAAATTGTATAAATTTACCGCTCAATTACATAAAAGAAAAAGTTTTTTAATAGTTTATAAAAATAATTTTTTTAATTAATACAAATTTACAAACTAATACAACTAATAAAACATCCGGCAGAAGAAAAATAAATAAATGAATAAATAAAATAAAACTACTGTTTGATATGGAAAAAACAAAACAACACAATTAAACAACCAACCCGTGCATGTTATGTTACAGGATAGATGCTCTGGAGTCATTTTTCCTCTATCCTTGCCCAATCTAGTTTTCTTTCCATATATCTATCCATAGAGGGGTTGATTTTTTTTGTGGGTTTGGGAAAAGAACACTCGAATGATTGTCACACCAAAATCTTTCCCCTTTTTCCCCCAACCAAACAATCCAAATAAATGTTCTCTCCTATTTTCCATCTTCCTTTCCTATCCTTCCTCAAATCAACCCAACGGAAGCTTTCACTTGTATCGGGTCCTCTAGTTACTGTCACCTACTCAGACTTTGGGTTTTTTTTTTTTTTGAGAAACAGACTTTTAGTTAATAAGTCTTAATATTTTACTTTATATTTTACATTTGGGAATAAGACTACACAAGCCAGTCACATGATATACACAATATCCGGGCCGGAGAATAGCTATCCTCTCTAATCACATCAATACTGCTACGAATCTTTTGCCAAGTACATACAGAAGATACTGTATGATTAGCCAGCACGAGTAGGAAAAAAACAGGGCTCGCAGTCACAAAAAAAAAAAAAAAAAAAAAAAAAAAAAAAAGACTGGCTATATACAACAATATAAAATATAAAAATAAAATAAATTACTTTGTATACAACTTATTTATAATTATGCCGAATAATTGAGGCTAGCACGGTTCATGTTTTCTATTTTGTTGAAAAGTTTGCTAATAGCATTCACGTCAATGATTCTAAAAATTTTAGTATTTAGAGCTGTCTGGTAAGTGTGTTTAAATAAAAGTTTTCAGTTTTTTAAAAATACATATGAATAAAAAAAACGTATGAAAATATGTGTAATATTGTTTAAAAATTGAAAATATGTGTTTAAACTTACGTACTAAGTATCCGTTTGCATACAATTTATTTTTGTTGAAACTGAAAACTGAAAATATTATAGCAAAATAATTTTTAAATGTGTGAATAGTACCGTGAGATCCATTTTTAATATTTTTTAATGTATTAACAAGATCGCTTGCTAAAGTGCATGAACAGTGATAATTGTCTCCTACGCAGTAAATCCATGGATGGTTTACTCATACAACGAGTCTCTTTCTATCTCTTTTGTATCTAACATCCTACGTACCATTTCATTGTTTTGTCTTTCATACAATTCTTTCAAGCTATCATCATTATTTCTAAGACTATTATCTTTTTTATCTTTCTCTTTTTTTATTATTTCTTTCTCATTATCTATTCGCTTCTCATGTAGAGATTCTTTCTTGCTTGTCTCTATTAGGTTCTTTTGTCTGTCTGTGTCTATGATTTGTATTGAACTAGAAACTTCTTTATTATTTTGAATTTCCACCATTTCTTTTAGTCTGTCATTTTCTATAGTACTTCTATCTTTTATACGTGTTACTCTTTCCTTAATTGGGCCAATTTCTTTGTCAACTAATCTGTCAGTTGCTTTTAATGTCTGTAAATTCTTATCTACAACTTCTTTTGAATTACTATTTATATACCAATTATTTGTCATAGTTTCTGTAAAAGATGATCTTTGATGGGGTCCAAATTCTATTTCTACAGAGTCAAATTCTTTTTTAAAAGGTGAATTTAAAACTTTCATTCTTTCATAGAGGTCCAAAAAACTATCATTTTTCTTTTCAACTTTAGTATATGTATTAGATCTGTCAATATTTTCTAAAGATTCTAATTTTCTATTAATTCTGTCTAAAAAACTATTATTGTGTTTATTAGTCTGTCAGTTGATTTTATCTCCTGTTAAATTACTCCAATTATTTGTATTATTATAGTTATAATTATCCATTTCATTGTCAGAATCAGAATCTGTTTCATAATCCATATCACTATTAGAACAATTTTCATCTATATCTTTCATGTTATAACCTTCATCATAAACTATATCATCATAGTCCATGTTTCAATTAGTGTGTGCCTAGCCTAAGTGTGAACAAGCAAACAGATGATGAGCTGATAAATGTATTTATTCTCTTTCTAAGCAATTAATAATTATCAAGCGGAACTATTACTAACCATTGGTATCCTTGCTATCGAGACCACCTCCTCGGGAAACTCCATTGCGGGACCACCCAAACAACGCTTTGTCCGTCGGCTACAACAAAGGGGCTGACCAACGCGAAATTATGGTTTGCCAACGAGTCTCTAGGCTAACCAACGCTAACAAGGAGCAAGTAGTGGCTATGTAGTAATATAAGTTCCCAGTAACTTCTTAATTGCAAAGAAATAAAACTCATACACCTACCATCCATGGCTCTGATACCATTGACTACCCAGGAAAGAGCACAGCAGAAATATAGAAGCATAAACAATGATAAAATAGTTGATAAAAAAGATAATAGCAAAATAGATATAGTCAAAATAAATTAAAACAGAGTATGGAATATGAAAACTGAAACAAATAAAATCTTACTTGAAAATACTTATGTCTTTGATTATATTTGAAAACAAACTGTCTTTCTTACAAGCTTTGAAAATAAGAGTTGTCCGAAAAGTTACAAGATTACAAAGTAAAATCTGTAAAGGGTTACAAGATTGTCATGCGGAAAGGTAAGGTTACAAGATTACCAAAAGGTAAAGTAAAGTACAAAAGTCTACCAAAGTCTTTCGGGGGAAAGGGAGAAGGAAAGCTATAAAGTCTATTTAAAGGAGGGAGAGAGCTGTCTTGGACCTTGGAATTAAACTGGAAATTTGGACCTAAAACCTGGACCTATCTTCTATCTTCTGAGTCTGTCCTTTTATAGATGAAGTGAACCATGATAAGTCTTCAAAAGTAACTTGAGTTAAGTAAAGTGAACTCAAGTTAATCTGTCGGTAGAATCTTGAACAGTAAAAGTCTATCTCAAACAGTAATAGTCTTTTTACATGTGAATAATATTCTGTCAAAATATCTTTCAAAATATCTTTTCGGATGCATCGTATTTGTCCTGGACTGTAATGGATCTGCCTGGAAGCTATTCATGCATGTCGGTGAATAGTGATCTGTCTGGAAGTGAATAGTGATATGTTGTCGGTGAATAGTGATCTGTCGTTGTTGTCTGTCGGAAGAGTATTCTGTCTGTCTGTGCTGATACCATTAACTACCCAGGAGAGAGCACAGCAGTAATATAGAAGCATAAACAATGATAAAATAGTTGATAAAGAAGATAATAGCAAAATAGATATAGTCAAAATAAATTAAAACAAAGTATGGAATATGAAAATGAAACAAATAAAATCTTACTTGAAAATACTGTCTTTGATTAAAATCAAAACTCGCTGTCTTTCTTACAAGCTTTGAAAATAAACACTGCCTCAAGAGTTACAAGATTACAAAGTAAAATCAGTAAAGGGTTACAAGATTTGTCTGTCTGGAAAGGTAAGGTTACAAGATTATCTGTCTGAAGGGAAGGTTACAAGATTACAAAAAGAAAGTAAAGTACAAAAGTCTTTCGGAGAGGGAAAAGGAAAAGGAAAGCTGTAAAGTCTTTCTAAAACTTGGACCTTGGAAATAAACTGGAAACTTAGACTTTAGAACTGGACCTGTCTTCTGTCTTCGAAGTCTGTCTATTTATAGATAAAGTGAACCATGGTAAGTCTTCAAAAGTAACCTGAGTTAAGTAAAGTGAACTCAAGTTAATCTGTCGGTAGAATCTTGAACAGTAAAAGTCTATCTTGAACAGTAATAGTCTATCTCACAAGTAGAATCTTAAACAGTTGAACAAGTAAAAGTCTATCTTGAACAGTAATAGTCTATCCGGTAGTCTGTCCGGTACGCATCTTTGGTGAATAGTAACCTTTAGTATCTGTGAGAATCTGCGTACGAATAATATTCTGCTAAATATCTTTCTGGATCTGTCTTCATTCTGTTATTTTATCTTTTGGTCTTTTGTCTTCTTTTTGTATCTATCTGTCTCTTGTCTTCTTTTTGTCTCCTTCTGTCACATGAGTCCTGTAGTTTGAAGAGGAGAATAAAGGAGGATTCCATCTGTCTGTATCTGTTGGAGACTAATCTGGCGCAAGGGGATAGTGACTTGGCGCAGTGTCTATCTTGTCTGTTATTTTGTCTAACCACTTGAATACACTGTCATTTTTGAACTTGTATTCTGAAGGGATATTGTCTCTATTGAGACGCCTTCATGTTTTAACTGAAATCTGTATTAAAGATTTTTTGGCAGAATTTGGTCTGTTTGAGATGTTAGCCTTAGAATGGCTATCTTGCTTGCCAGACAATTGACCGTTAATTTTAAAATTAACTAATTAAAGGTTATTATGAAATGGTAAAATATATGATGAGAAAGGACAAGAATAAACTAAAAGTCATGAACCTATAGTACAAGACAAAAATCCTGGCAAAGGGATAGGAGAAATGATGGAAAGATACGTAGGAACAAAAGAAAGACTAGAATAGTCAACAAAAGTAGGAATTATATATATATATATATATATATATATATATATATATATATACATATATATATATATATATATACATACTTAAGTATATATATACTTAAGTACTACTGCTACTGGGTAGAATAGTATTATCTACCATTGTAGGAATCTCATCATCATCTATCACTAAGTCTGCCATTGTAGGAATCTCATTATCACTTTTATCTTTTGAGATGGAAATTTCTTTCAATAAGTGTATATCTTTGTGGAATGGGGGTAGGAGGAACTTAAAGAAAACTTCTGTCTTTAAAATATTAGTACATATTCCATTATCTGTCGTGAAAAAAGGGTAGATTAAAGCCAAAAAAGGATTTCCTAATATAACTTTAGAGGACAACTTATCTATTAAGAAGAAAGGTGTTCTAAACTTGATTCCATTATTATATATGTATGCCTTAGTTAGTTTATTACTTATTTTAAGTCTATCACCATTAGCCTGAGTTAATCTGTCTGTCGTTGATTCATAATACTTAGAGGGTATTAATCCTTCTTGTATGCAATTCATTTCAAAGACTGAATCAACAAGGGCAATAACAGATTAATGAAAATTCTTTATGAACTACCAAAGTTATCTCTGTGTACCACTTTTGAAATATCATTCTGTCAATTATATTTAAAAATTCATCTTTATCATCTTCTTTATGAGAACTTTCACCAATATAATATGTCTGTCAAGAAGAGAGGAGTCCGTCAGAGGTTCATTACAATATTTAATTCTATCTTTTATGCTAATTACCTGCGCAATTATCTGTTCAACCATACCTTTTAATATGAAATTTTCTGATTTTAATTTTTTCAGTTCATTTTTTAGGTTATTAATGTCTATTTGTAGGTCTGTCACAGTTATAGGTTTATTGGGTTTAAATCTATCAGTAATTTCAGTAAAATTATAAGTTGATTTATAATCTTTTAGATCTATTTCAAATCTATCAGTTTTAGTTAAAGATTCTTTTAATTTAGATAAATAATCCTTTTTAGATTGTAGGTCCGGAAGTTTATCTATCAAATCCATTATTATGTCTTCTTGTTTTGTTAAGACACATATTTTTAATTTTCTTTTACAATAACAATTATCAGGATTATTACAGTTACATAATTGAACATTTCTATCATGTGAAGAAACATCTGTAGAGGAGGATGAAATCTTGTTATTATTATCTATCTGGTGAATTTCATTATTTGTTTCATCACTATCTGTCAGTTCTATTATACTCATTAATTTATCCTTTAATTTCTTGATATATCAAGTTTATTTATCTGTCTTTGAAAGTTACAGTATCTGCTAGTGTGTCCCTTTTTCCCACATTTGAAGCAAGTAATGTCACTTTCCCTACGTCTATCATGTTTCTTTCTTTTGGATTATTCTTTCTTGTCTTTAGACTTACTTTTATAATATCTTCTATTATTGTTCTTATATCTATCACTTCTGTCATCTTTCTTTTCTTTTCTTCTTTTCCTAGAGGGAGCAATTAATGGATCAAAACCATATTGCTCACAAAAAGTTCCTAACTCTTTTTTAGCAAATCTTTTTTCTTTTTCTATCTGGTTTTTTAGTCTTAAGTCATTACATAGCCATAAACCTGTTTTATTAATTGAAGATATTATGTCTCCATATGTTAGGCTAGGATAGTCTATAGTTCCGTCATTATTAACTATATCAAGTCTAACTTTCTGAGCAAAGAAATAGGGTAAACCAAAGAATAAATTTTTCTTTTCAAGAGGGGACTGTTGACAATCATTCCTACTTAAAACTTTTGAAATAAAAACATCTTTATACCATCTAAAATCTGAAAGTTGTGGACATCTTAAATTAATTAAAACATCTCAAGCTCTTTCTTTATATTGATTGGGATCACCAACAAAATGTTTAGTTATAGTAAAAATTAAAGTATTAATCGCATCTTGTGAAGGCTGTCTATCTGTCATTATAACACTTCCATCTGTTTCTCTTTTAACATTTGTCAATATTCCATTTCTGTCATCATTATTTAAATAATGATCCCACCAGCCTTTCAAATCGCCAAGAAACAAAGTGACAATTAAATGAGCTATCCGATGATCCTGTTTTCCATGATTTTTATAAACATTAGTGAGCAAAGTCATTTCATGTAAAAGGTTTATTATTTTATATTCGACATTCCATCAATATTCCATTCATAAATTAAGTTTGGCGAATAAGATGAATTAACATAAGTATGTCTTTCTTCAAATTGTAAATCAGGGGGAGTAGGTTTAGGATACCAATTCTTTCTGGGGTATAAGTCGTCAATCTTTCCTTTTTTACGATCTTGTGATGAAGATGCTAAAATTAATTTATTAATTCGTAATTTATCTGTAAATTGTGATTCCAAATTATTTATATCTGTCAAATCTGTCAATTGATTGTCTTTTGATTCTTCATCCTCTCAAGAGTCAGTTCTTCCTTTTGTATTTAATGTTATAATATTCTTATTTTTTAATGGCTCAATATCCTTTGATGATTCTAATTTCATTAAGTCTAATTTTTTATTTATTTCGTTAAGTAAATTATCATTTTTCTCTGTCATGGGTTTCTTTAAAGGTGCTCTAAGGTGAGGAGGTATCTCATGAGGGATAAATAAAGGGGTATTGGATGTGTTTTCTTTTTTTTATGGAAGTAGAAGGGGGTATTAGTCTGTCTTCTATATCTTGTAGCTTTTGACCAATAGTTTTTAGATAAGTATTGGTGTAATTGTTCTGTTGAATTATACTATCTAGATTCTTATTATCATCACTTAGACTGGGTCTTTTAATAGGTGTAGCCAAAACTTGGACTCCACTATTTTGACTCAATATAATTGATTCAAATGGTGGATAAGTCTGATACACTTTCTCATGATTTTCTGTCTTTGTCCATGATAATATTTTCTCTATTACACTTATTTTTTGTTATGATAGTCCAAAAAGTCAAAGAAACTAAAGTGTGTCCGTAAGTCTGTCATCATTTCAAAATACTTAGTTCTTAAATTGTTTCTTTCATGTTCATTATATTCTTCAAAAAATTGGTTCTTTTTCTGTCATTATTTTCGTGTTTTAAATAATCATATTTTAGTAGTTCTTTATCTAAAACAAATTCTTTAGATAAAATATTAATTTGTCTATCATCTGTAAATCCTAATATATCTGTGTGGGTAGGAGAATCAGGTTGAGGTTGGGGCTGATAAAGAGGTTGGTGAACATTAGAGGTAGGTTGTGTGGTATCCGTCGGATAATAAGCTCGCTCTGTCGGTTGTGTGGTATCCGTCGGATAATAAGCTGGCTCTGTCCGAATAGGGGTTTTCTTAGTATTTATAGGGGGAAGGTGTATAATCGGAGGAAGATTCTAAGGAGGTAAACGTCTGGAATCAGAGAAAGGTGTCCTAGAGGAAAAGGAGCTTCTAGGGGTAAACATCATTGGGGTCTTTTTCTCGCTCGTAGAACTACTAGGTCTTATGAGACTATCAAGTATGTCCTGTCATTATTATTAAAAGAAATAATAACTGTACCATCCGTATTTTGGGCTATGAAGTCCGGTTCAGTGTTTTCTATTTTTGGTGTGGGGGCAATAGCTTCAAGTTGCCATCTTTCAGGAAGGGTTATATCTTTCCACCGTATTTGTTGAGGTACCCGTAATCTAGTATTCCGGGTTGAGGCTTGCATAAGGAGAGTCTGTCCTTTAGGGGAAGGATCAACTATGGATTCAGGGTCTAAAGTGGTTTTCATTAGTTTATAATAAATCCTATAAATAATAGCTAAAGGTTCTAAGCCTTTTTTCATGTAATAACCATTTGTTTTTACATTTAAAGTTAAAGCATCCATAATATTTTCGTTTAAAGGCTTAAAGCAAAGTTAGGATAACAATTAAAATATACTTGGTCCTTTATGTAAACTTGTTTCCATCATTCCAAGGAGTGAGTCATCAAATCTTAAATGTCTGTCATCTCTTAAGCAAAGTAAAACACTTGCATTTAAAGCTTCTCTTGTTAATGGTTTAACAAACTACTTGAACCAAACCAACATGTAAAAATGCATATTTTGTCTATGTCTGTCAATTGAATCTACCGAGAATAATGAATTGTTTCATATTCATTAAATAAAGAGTAAGTTCTTTCAACAGTTTTTATGGTGTAATCTGTCAAAAAGATAATTTAGAAAAAGTAGTCTATCGTAGATTTTATCAGTTCTTTCAGTTGGTATATTCCATTTATTCCATTCTAGTAAATTTCTGTCTATATCTCTCATGCTAAATTCTTGAGAATTAACTATGTTATCACTTTCCATGTTCAGATTAGTGTGTGCACGACCTAAGTGTGTCTTAGCAACTGATAATGAGCGACTAAACATATTCACTACTTGCTCCTTGTTAGCGTTGGTCAGCCTATTTTGAGAAACAGACTTTTAGTTAATAAGTCTTAATATTTTACTTTATATTTTACATTTGGGAATAAGACTACACAAGCCAGTCACATGATATACACAATATCCGGGCCGGAGAATAGCTATCCTCTCTAATCACATCAATATGCTACAAATCTTTTGCCAAGTACATACGAGAAGATCTTTGTATGATTAGCCAAAGACGAGTAGGTAAAAAACAGGGCTCGCAGTCACAGTATTAAAAATAAAAATAAAAAGACTGGCTATATACAACAATATAAAATATAAAAATAAAATAAATTACTTTGTATACAACTTATTTATAATTATGCCGAATAATTGAGGCTAGCACGGTTCATGTTTTCTATTTTGTTGAAACGTTTGCTAATAGCATTCACGTCAATGATTCTAAAAATTTTAGTATTTAGAGCTGTTTGGTAAGTGTGTTTAAATAAAAGTTTTCAGTTTTTTAAAAATACATATGGATAAAAAAGCGTATGAAAATATGTGTAATATTGTTTAAAAATTGAAAACATGTGTTTAAACTTGCGTACTAAGTGTCCGTTTGCATACAATTTATTTTTTCTGAAACTGAAAACTGAAAATATTATAGCAAAATAATTTTTAAATGTGTGAATAGTACTGTGAGATCCATTTTTAATATTTTTAAATGTATGAACAGTATTGCTACAGTGCATGAACAGTGATAATTGTCTCCTACACAAGAAATCCATATGATTTTACTGTTTATGCGCTGAAAAAAAAAGAAAAAAGAAACATGAAATAGAAAACGTAGGCGCACAATAATCTCTGTTCAAACCAGCACTAAACAGGACCTTTAAGATCTCAAAAAAAGAAATGATATGTTCACAATATTTTTACTATAAATCCTAAGTGGTAGATTGTTAGTGGTTGTTATTGTTGAGACAAAAATGTAATTTTAGTATTATGTTCAAATTTCAACCAATAACAACAAACCACCATTGATTTGTTGTGAAAATATTATAAAAATATTATGAACATAACACCTCTTTCTCTCAAAAAATTACTTTATGGGTCTTGTTAACTGGGGCTGCACAACACCCGTTAAGTCCGCATGATTTTACTAAACTAGCCTGGGAAATCAAGAAAAACAACAACACATTAATGATGCGTGTCGACAAAGATAAAATACAACAAATATTGTGAACATAACACCTCTCTTTCTCTCTTAAAAAATTACTTTATGGGTCTTGTTAACTGGGGCTACACAAAGACCGTTAAGTGCGCATGATTTTACTAAACTAACCTGGGAAATCAAGAAAAACAACAACACATTAATGATGCGTGTCAGACGGCATAAAATACAACAAATATTACAGGCTTTTACTTAAATACCCCTTGAGCCATTTTTACCATCTCCCCCATCCTTTGGTTTCTTCATTCATCCTTATCTTTTGATTTTTCCCCCATTCCTACACATTTTGTGTCACGCGTAACACGAAGGTAAACGTCAACTATTTGTTATTTATTTATTAATTATTATTATTGATGACGCCGAAAACCGTCACCAATGGGTCACACCGCACTCGCGTCTCGAATCGAACCCGCACGACGGAACAAACTAAAGAATCCTTCAGAGAGCACCGGTGTGGTGCCGGCCAAAGGCTCTCCGACGGTCAACTTAGAATTTCTCTGTTTTACTTAGTGCGTTAGAGAGGGTTCATAAAAGCATACCTCGATTTCTGTGGGTATTACGCCTTTTATAGTGATGAGGGGTTGACTTTTCCTTTTTGGTTTCCACATCTTTTCAATGTGGGACTCTATTCCCAATTCTTCCAAACGTGGTGAGCAAGGATTCTCATTTCCGGATCATGGGCCCTTGCTGCGTTAGTAGTGATGGGCCTTCAAAGTCGGGACCATACTTACGCAAGTGCAAGAGACCCAATCCGTCAGGCCCATTAAGGTAAGCCCATCATGCCCAATATTTTATCATCTTGATTTGCCCCCTTCACCCCAATGATCCGTCACCTTTAAGGTCAAAGGATCAATGGGGTGACGATCCTTACATATGGCTATGACGGATTCATGCAAAATAGAACGACGGTCCCCACTGGATCAACCCGTCAAAGGAAGAATCATCAAGTTTGACGGATACATGGCGGGTACAAATCTGTTGGTACGCACCGACAAAGGTTGTCGCATTTATTAAGCATGCCACGTGTCACTCTTTGAATGGTCGTTGTATAGGATCGAAGCGCCGTCGTCTTCCGTGCACTTCCTATATATATAAGGCGCCTCACTCTTTCATTTTTCAATTTTCACTCAGAAAACACTTGTCAGAGCGAAGCCGTCAACCTTGTCAGAGCAAAGCCGTCAGCCTTATCAGTGCAATCCGTCGAGGACGAATACTTGCTGATTACACCAACCGTCACCTATCCTCTGCTAAGTTCGGTAAGTGCTTCTAATTTACTATAGTCAAGTTACATTTTCGTCCATGCATTGTTGTTAGGCTTTCCATACCCGTCAACACTTTCAAACCCGTCGGTCTTAGGTTTTATTGTCAATTGTAGGAAATGTCTAGTGCGTCAAGTAACCCGTCGGTGGTTCGTGATGGGACGGAATACGAGGATGTATACCGTCCGGTCATAAAGACCAAGAGAGCCCCGGCGAAAGTAGGAGTCCGTCTGCCTCCTCTTCATCCTCAACAAATGAGGATGTGGAGATAGTTGAAGTAGATGGTTCCGACGATGACGGGGATCGAGCACTGGAGTCTGTCGTAGGTGCCGATGGACTAAGGCAGTTCATCATGTTACCAGAGTGGACGGTGCATAGGTTTACATCCGTCATCAGAGAGAAACACTTCAAAGCACCTTGTAACCAACTTTCAAATCCCCGACTATGTTTCCATCCGTCTACCTTACGCGTCGGAGAAGTGTTACTATGAAGGGGTAGACGGTGTCGGAGTGTATGAGCGGGCGTTGAAGGCCGGACTTCGATTCCCGCTTTCTACACTTCATAGGGAACTCTTACATTATCCGGGGTTGTCCGTCACCCGGATATCCCCTAACACCTGGAGGGTCTTCATAGCCATGGAGATTCTTTACGGTGCAATGTCAAACGGGGAAAGGAAATTGACGGTCCGTGAATTTCTTCTTTGTTACCGCCCCGCACGAAATTTCTGGATCAAGGGGATGTACAGTTTTGCTAGTCGGAGCTCCTTGTTGAAGGTGATTTTGAGACCCGGACTCAAATAGAGACTGGAAGAGTCGGTACTTCTTCCTGGAGGGTGACAGATGGATGAACCATCCGGGGGAGACGGAGTACATGCCCGTCGACATAACTTGGGCGATTATAAATCGAGACACGTATGCATCCGTCTTAATTTTGTACCGCTATTCATATCCGTCCGATTATATGTGTAGATCTTGATCATCTTTCTCTCAGTGTAGACGGCGCCCACAAGTCAGCCTCGAGGAGTTTAGCTTCCTTGAAAAGGTTTGCAAGAAAACTACGCCGGAGGAAAGGACTTGGGCTAAGTTGGTGAACCCGAGGACCATACACTGCACTGCGACGGTCCCCGAGCCCACCCAAGAAGCAATAAGATACGACGAGCGAGTTCACGGACGTAAGCCCGTCAACTTTACTTTAACATTTACCTGGCTTTATTTTGTTTTAATTTCATCCGTCATTATTTGCAGAGATGGATGACGCAAAGAGGAGAGCTTTGATCAAGTCCCAAGCCGTCAAGAAGAGGGAATCCGCGAGGAGGTTCCTAAGGTGTCACTTGAGTCCCTAAGAGGAAATCGACGACAAAATCCAACCGTCCATTTAAGCAACCAAAGGTCTCTCTTGAACCCGTGGTTGGCTTAATGGCCGAGGGTAACAAAGGCCGTCACCCCAGCCAAGCGGGGAAGGGTAAGGGATTGATGACGGTCCCAGACGGTAAACAAGAGAGACCTCCTTCCCTTCTCCGTGATGACTCCGGTATGCATTGAGAAGGCGTCGTCCATCATCACGGCAGAAGACTATGAAGACCTGGGAAACCATTCGACGGAGGCCATGGGGGAGACGGGCCTCTTTGCCGTCGCTCAGGTTGGTTATGTTTGTCAAATAAGTTTTTATTTTTCTTTCTTGTTGTTACTTACATTATATGACGGTCTCTTTTCTATTTGCAGTCCTTGGTCATGATGAAGGGACTACTGGACCGGTGTCTCAACCGTGAGAGTACCTTGGACCGGGTGCGCGCGAAGGCGGAGCAGACGGAGGAAGAGCTCGGACAACTTCATAAATGGAGGTCCAAGATGGAGAAGAAGCTGGAGCTTTACGAGCGGGCGAGGAAGGAGCTGGAGGAGAAGACGGCCACTTATTTGACGGCCATAGAGAATAAAGAGGCTGAGATCAAACAACTCAAAGAAGAGCTCCGTCAAAGCTAAAGTGGCAGCCGTCGAGGAGTATCGATGCTCGGAGTCCTGTTTGAGCGAGCTGTCGGACTCCTTCCTTCAAGGCTTCGATGATTCCCTCCGTCAAGTCAAGCAGGCCTATCCAGAGCTGGATTTGACAATGGTGAAACTTGAGGACCAAGCCCGGACTTCTGCCCTCCCCGTCGCCTCCGAGAATACGGAGTACCTCTTTGGCGAAGACGCCGTTCAAGGAGACGGAGAGTCCGTCCCGTCGAAGGATGTCCAAGTCGCTAAGCAAAAGAAAGATTAATCTCTTTGTAGTTTATTTTGAGAACCATCCGTCCTCTTGTTTATTTTTTATTTTTATTTATTTACATTTTAATCGTCCGTCTTCTTTAATTGTATTAAACACTTGCCTTTTGGGCTTTTGGCTTAATGTTCATGTATCCTTTCTATAATTGCTTGGTACTTTGTTTAAAGGTCCGTCCTCTTTCCGGAGGAAGGGCTTGTGTTCATATATCCGTTTAAAGGTCCGTCCTCTTTCCGGAGGAAGGGCTTGTGTAATCACCTTGGTAATCCGTCGATTGTGTATGTTTCATCACCTTAGTGATCCGTCCACTGTGTGGAATTATGTTCAACTTAGTGATCCGTCCACTTTGTGGACTTTCGTTTCATCACCTTAGTGATCCGTCCACTTTATGGACTTACGTTCCATCACCTTAGTGATCCGTCCACTTTGTGGACTTACGTTCCATCACCTTAGTGATCCGTCCACTTTGTGGACTTACGTTCCATCACCTTAGTGATCCGTCCACTTTGTGGACTTACGTTCCATCACCTTAGTGATCCGTCCACCGTATGGACTTACGTTCCATCACGTTAGTGATCCGTCCACTTTATGGACTTACGTTTCATCACCTTTGTGATCCGTCCACTTTATGGACTTACGTTTCATCACCTTAGTGATCCGTCCACTTTGTGGACTTACGTTCCATCACCTTAGTGATCCGTCCACTTTGTGGACTTACGTTCCATCACCTTAGTGATCCGTCCACTTTGTGGACTTACGTTCCATCACCTTAGTGATCCGTCCACTTTGTGGACTTACGTTCCATCACCTTAGTGATCCGTCCACTTTGTGGACTTACGTTTCATCACCTTAGTGATCCGTCCACTGTATGGACTTACGTTCCATCACCTTAGATTTCATCACCTTAGTGATCCGTCCACTTTGTGGACTTACGTTCCATCACCTTAGTGATCCGTCCACTTTGTGGACTTACGTTCCATCACCTTAGTGATCCGTCCACTTTGTGGACTTACGTTCCATCACCTTAGTGATCCGTCCACTTTGTGGACTTACGTTCCATCACCTTAGTGATCCGTCCACTTTGTGGACTTACTTTTCATCACCTTAGTGATCCGTCCACTTTGTGGACTTACGTTTCATCACCTTAGTGATCCGTCCACTTTGTGGACTTACGTTTCATCACCGTAGTGATCCGTCGACTTTGTGGACTTATATTTCATCACCTTAGTGATCCGTCCACTTTGTGGACTTATATTTCATCACCTTAGTGATTCGTCCACTTTGTGGAAGTGATAATCCTCGTAGGCTTATCCTTCCATCTTGCGGACTTGATTTGGTATCCGTCCATCTTGTGGACATCAAGTGATCATCCTTTAGAAGGATCCGTCCATCTTATGGACTTTATTTTGCATCCGTACATTTGGTGGAACTCGGTTACTTTGTGGGCAATTGTAACGACATTCAAGTAGAAAATCAAAGTTGATAGAAATGTGTAAAGGAAAAGTGCCTGCCTTTAGGGCTTAAAAAGGCACGACAAGATTGTAGCAAAAATAGTTAAACAGTTGATGGAAAAGTTAATAATGTCAAAAAGTCTTAAAATAATAAAAAAAACTGGTTGTCGTGTCGATATTATTGGTAATATTTCCTCAAATGCTCGGCATTCCATGGATGCGGTAGCTTCTCTCCGTCTGTTGTCTCCGGGTGGTATGTTCCTTTCCTTTTCCACGACGTAACTCTATAAGGTCCTTCCCAGTTTGGGCCGAGTTTTCCCTGTGTAGGGTCTCTAGTTGCGCCCATGACCCTCCCGAGTACGAGGTCTCCCACTTGAAAGTTTCTGTGTCGGACCCGGGAGTTGAAATGTCCGGACATGCGATCCTGGTATCTAGCGATCCTTTGCTCTGCT
Source organism: Quercus dentata (assembly GCA_028216015.1). NCBI lineage: Eukaryota > Viridiplantae > Streptophyta > Magnoliopsida > Fagales > Fagaceae > Quercus > Quercus dentata. The sequence continues at coordinate 56,960,506 of CP116454.1, read as the reverse complement.
GCCGACCTAACCTCATCTATCAGGTCCAGCTGTAGCCTCATGGATTCATCATTCCCGCCCCTCGTCATGGTTGTGAACCCCGTAGCTTGTGAGCCCGACTTCTGCTGGGATGATCGCCTCGCTCCCGTATGTCGGTCGAAATGGCGTCTCTCCTGTCGGAGTCCTCGCCGTTGTCCTGTATGCCCACAATACGCTCGGCAATTCTTCTGGCCATATACCCTTTGCCCCCTCGAGCCGAGTCTTGATAATCTTTAACAGGGATCGGTTCGTGACTTCAACCTGGCCGTTAGCCCGAGGATGGGCGGGTGATGAGTAGTGGTTTTTATTCCCGGTGTGTGCGAGAAATCTCGGAAGTGGCCGTTGTCGAATCGCCTCCCGTTATCCGAGACAAGAACTCTAGGAATACCAAACCTACATACGATGCTCCGCTGAGACAAAGCTTCTAATGTTCTTTTTCGTAATGGTGGCCAAAGCTTCCGCTTCTACCCATTTTGTGAAGTAGTCAATACCCACTACCAAGAACTTTAGTCGCCTTATCGCCGTTGGGAAAGGTCCCATGATGTCTAGTCCCCATCGAGCGAACGGCCATGGAGCCGTTATAGGGGTTAGTTCTTTCTTTGTTTGTCCGATGAAATTGCTGAACCTCCGGCACTTGTCGCAGACTTTTAACGTAGGACTCGGCATCCTTCTCGCATGGTTGGCCAAGTAATACCCGGCTCGTACCGGTTTGTGCACTAGCGACCGCGATCCGAATGGTTCCCGCATATCCCTTCGTGTACTTCCCTCATCACGTAGTCCGCCTCTTCACACCCAGGCATCTAAGATAGGGACGGAGAAACCTCTTTTGTAAAGAATATCCTTTATTAAGACGAATCTTGCCGCTTGGACTTTTAGCTTTCTTCTTTGCCTCCTTTTCTTCTCGCGCAAGAACCCGTCCCTTAAGTATGAAGTTATCCGGGTAGTCCAGTTTGCTTCGGAGCGTATCTCCCGCATGTTGTCGGGGTTTATTAGCGGAAAGATTTGAACAAAGGAAAGTACATTACCCGGTGCCGTCATATGTTCTCATTGAACGGCTTTGGCTAGCCGATCGTGAGCTCGTTTTCTCCCCTCGGGATCGGCGGAACATTGCTTTTAGCCCGTCGACTCTCGCCCTTACTTGACCAAGGTATCTCTTCAATCTTTCCCCTTTGCATTCATAATCTCCGTTTACTTGATTGGTCACGACTTGAGAGTCGCAATGCACGACCACACTTTCAGCTCCGGCGGCTTTGGCTAGGTCGAGTCCTGCCGCCACCGCTTCGTATTCTCGCTTCATTGTTGGTAATGGGGAAGTCGAGATGGACCATACATTCAATCTCGTCTCCTTCAGTGTGACAACAATACTATGCCGGCTCCTCCAACTCGCTTATTGGATGATCCGTCGGTGTAGATGTTCCAGCGGGGGGTTCCTCGCCCCTTGTCCGCGTCCGCGTAAACTCGCTATGAAGTCGGCTATAGCTTGTCCTTTAATGGCCACACGTGGTTGGTACTTGATGTCAAATTCGCTCAATTCTATTGCCCACAGCGTCGGTCGACCCGCGGCTTCAGGATTGCTTAGAGCCCTACGCAAGGGCTTGTCGGTTATGACGTTCACGGTATGGGCTTGAAAGTAGGGCTTGAGCTTGCGAGCCGCCGTGACCAATGCAAAAGCGAGTTTTTCCATAGGCTGGTATCTTTCTTCGGCACCGCTGAGCGCCTATTTGGCGTAGTACACGGGGGCTCGTGCCCTATCCTCTTCTCTCGATCAAGGTCATACTGACGTTGTGACGCAGTGAGACAGCCAAATAGAGGAAGAGTTCTTCACCTGGTTGCGAGGGGCTCAGAGAGAGGTGGTGAAGATAGATAGACTTTTAACTCCTCGAAGGCTCACGACACTCGTCCGTCCACTCGAACGACTTTTTCAATATTCGAAAGAAGGGTAAACACTTGTCCGTCGCTCTTGACACGAATCTATTCAATGCCGCTACCTTGCCGTTAAGGCTCTGTACTTCCTTCACGTTTCTCGGGGGCCATCTCCATTATGGCTCGGATTTTGTCCGGGTTAGCTTCAATCCCCTTTGAGATACCATGAATCCTAGGAATTTGCCTGCCGTCACACCGAACGCGCACTTTCCCGGATTTAGTTTCATGTTGTAGGATCAAGCGTGCGAATGTTTCCTTGAGATCTTCCAAGTGGTCTTCCTCCTTCCGGCTCTTCACCAAAGATATCGTCGACATAGACTTGGACATTCCTCCCGATTTCTTTGTGCGAACATCTTGTTCATTAGCCTCGGTATGTCGCCCTGCATTCTTCGGATCGAATGGCATTACTTTATAACAGAAGAGTCCTTGACTGGTTATAAACGAAGTCTTCTCCCGATCGTCCTTGTGCATTCGGATCTGGTTATAACCCGAGAAAGCATCCATGAAGCTTAGCAATTGGTGTTGAGCCGTCGAGTCTACTAGTATGTCGACCCTTGGAAGGGGATAGCTATCTTTGGGGCATGCTTTGTTAAGATCGGTGAAGTCCACGCACATCCGCCATTTGCCGCTCGTTTTCTTTACCATTACCACATTCGCTAGCCAATCGGGGTAGTAGACTTCCCCGATGAAGCTTGCCTCTTGGAGTTTGCGGACCTCTTCCGCTATTGCTTGGTCTCGTTCCGGCGAATACTCTCTTCTTTTGTCGGACGGGTGGGAACGAGGGCAACACATTCAACTTATGTACCATGACCGAGGGATCGATTCTGGCATATCGTCATGGCTCCAAGCGAACACATCCTTATTGTTCCTCAAGAAAGCTACGAGCTCTTGACGGATTGCGGGTTTGGCAAGCGTTCCGATCCTTGTGGTTCGATCCGAATTGGGGCGCCGAGAACTATCTCCTCTAGCTTCTTAGTAGGTTCTGCCGCCGTCGTTCGGTGTTCTTCTATGTTCAAGGCCTGGATCTGGTCTTCCACCTCCATCATAGCTACGTAGCATTCTCGTGCGGCAATTTGGCTTCCGCGTAGCTCTCCTACCCCATACTCCGTTGGGAACTTGATCATCATCGGTGGTATGTTGATGTTGCCGCCTTCCACGAGTTGAGAGTGGGTCGTCCAATAATAGCATTGTAGGTCGACGAGCAATCGACCACCAAGAATGTTACGTCCTTGGTGATTTGTTGGGGTAGTCTCCTACCGTCACCGATAACGTGTGGCGCCCAAAGGGAATATCCTACTCCCCCCGAAACCAACGAGCGGGCGTTTGTCGGTATTAGCAGACTCTCTATCAATCCTCATTTGTTGGAACGCCGGATAATACATGATGTCGGCGAACTACCGTTGTCGACCAACACCGGTGGATGTTGTAGTCGTCTGCCCGCAAGGTGACGACGAGGGCATCGTCGTGTGGATGGTGTAGGCGTCTTGCATCCTCTTCCGAGAACCCGACAATGGGGCCTTCCTTCTTGCCATCTTTGGTACCGTGCCCGCCATTTGGACATTCAGCCACCATCCGAAGGTACGTTTTGCGTGCCTTTTTTGACGATCCGGCCGCAGCTGTTCCTCCAATTATCATCCTTATGTCCCCTATTGGGGGCCTTGGCCGCTCGTTTTCTCGACGGGGGTGTTGTTCTTGTTGGGGTTGATCCATTCTTTCCTTGTCGACGAACTTCTTGACTTTCCTTGTTGGATAAGGTTTTCGATTTGTTGCTTCAAGTCGTAACAATCGGCGATGTCGTGACCATGGTCACGGTGGAAGCGGCAATATTTGTCTCTTGACCTTTTGTTGGGATCACTCTTGACTTTCCGGAAACGTCGGGATCCTTCGTCCTTAATCTGCATTAGGACTTGGTCTATCGGAGCGGTCAACGGGGTGAAACTTGTGAACCTTCCACCCATGGGTTTTGGACGTCTCTCGTCCCTTCGATCTCCCATCCGTCCTTTCTTCCGCCCCTGGTCCTGTCGGGGATCCTCTTGTCTGTCTCTTTTCTTCGGTCTGTCTTCTCTTGCTAGTAGAGCGTCTTCAGCGTTCATATACTTGGTGGCCCTGTAAAGCACCTCCGACATTGTCTTTGGGTCGTTTTTGTATAGGGAGAACAAAAACTTACCCCCCTTCAGCCCGTTTGTGAACGCGGCCACCAATATCTTGTCGTCGGCTTCGTCAATTGAGAGCGCTTCTTTATTGAAGCGTGATATGTAGGCCCGTAACGTCTCCTCCTCTCTCTCGCTTGATGTTCATCGGACAAGCCGTGGATTTCTTGTACCGATGTCCTCCAATGAAGTGTGTAGTGAATCGAGCGCTCGGCTCCTTGAAGGTGCCGATGGAGTTTGGTGTTAGTCGGCTGAACCAAATCCTCGCCGCGCCCTTCAGGGTTGTAGGGAATGCCCTACACATAATTGCGTCTGCCACTCCCCGAAGGTGCATCAGGGTTTTGAAGGTCTCCAGGTGATCGAGAGGGTCCTTTATTCCGTCATAACTGTCCATACTCGGCATGCGGAACTTGCTCGGCAGGGGGAAGGAATTGACGGACGCCGTAAATGGCGAGTCGGTCCGGTTAACAAGGTCGTCAAGGTCACCGGACACTCGCCCCTTGAGAGCGTTCATCAAGACTTCCATCCGCTCCTTCATCGCTTTGCATTTCGCGATGATGGGTTGTGGAGCTGTATCCGTCATCTGAAGGGATGCTAGCGCCCCGCCGCACTTGTTTGCTCGGTGCGTTGCTCTCCTGCGTCCGTCATTATTTCTCCTCTCCGCACTTTGTTCCCTTCTTGATCTCCTGGCTATTCACCGCCGCACTCTTTTGATTCATTTTGCTCTACCAGGTCGTGGTTTTGCTTGGTGAGGCGCTCCACGGCTGCGGCGAGCGTCTTGACCTGTCTCTTGAGTGCGGTCGTAGGGGTTTCTTCGTGGACGTCGTTAGTGGTTGCCATCGAGCGCGTGAGTACCATGTAACTCTTTTGTCTAGGAATGTTATGTCGTTTCCCACAGACGGCGCCAACCGATGACGTCGAAAACCGTCACCAATGGGTCACACCGTACTCGCGTCTCGAATCGAACCCGCACGACGGAACAAACTAAAGAATCCTTCAGAGAGCACCTGGTGTGGTGCCGGCCAAAGGCTCTCCGACGGTCAACTTAGAATTTCTCTGTTTTACTTAGTGCGTTAGAGAGGGTTCATAAAAGCATACCTCGATTTCTGTGGGTATTACGCCTTTTATAGTGATGAGGGGTTGACTTTCCTTTTTGGTTTCCACATCTTTTCAATGTGGGACTCTATTCCCAATTCTTCCAAACGTGGTGAGCAAGGATTCTCATTTCCGGATCATGGGCCCTTCTTTGCGTTAGTAGTGATGGGCCTTCAAAGTCGGGACCATACTTATGCAGGCGCAAGAGACCCAATCCGTCAGGCCCATTAAGGTAAGCCCATCATGCCCAATATTTTATCATCTTCAATTATTATACTTTAGCCTCCAAAAAAATAACTTTTTAAAAAAGAAATAAGACCCCTAAATTCAAATGTTCATGAGATGGAACATTTAAAGAAAAAATTTATCTAAAAATAATAAGAATACATAGATAAAATTAGTGGCATGGTAAAAATAAATAAATAAACTTATATATTTAATCTCTTATAAACATACATGGCTCTGGTTGGATTGGATCGACTGGTTATACTTATACATGTTCAATCTCTTGCAAGCATTCTCTTTTCAATATATATTATTAAAATTCACATAATATGCCTAAATATATTCGAAATTTCTAGATTCATCAAAACCAATTCTCAAAAATAAATCAAACTTAAAATTAAAATAAGGGTAACAAAATAAACTTAAAAATATGGTGAGTTGCTTTGAGTCATGCGAATTGAAAAAATTATCAATTCAAACTTGCCACAACTTAAGACTTAGATTACATCCTTCCTATATATTTCTTTTACTTTGTCTTTAAATTGTAACTAGGAAAAAGAATCTTGCATTTTCTCTTATTTATGTTCATTTGTTTAACAAATAAACCAAAATTAAGCCAAATTTAAGCTTGACTATTAAACGAGCTAAGCTCAAACATGATAATATATTTGTGAATAAGCTCGTGAATATGATAAAAGTTTTATAGTTTATTCTAATTAATAATTCCATTCATAGTAAAATTCCTTGATTTGTGAAGGGGTAAAAATAGGTAGTCAATGGTTTTACTATAAATGAGAAAGGCTAAAGTGTAAAATACACCCCTAAAATTTGGGGTTTTGTAAATTTTCTCCCTAAAGTAGGGCTACTTTAGTAAGACGACTAAGATTATGCATTGCATTTTCGGGATTGTAAGTAGGATCGGTAAAATCTAACTGATCCTACATTCATGAAAAATCCTACTAAAAACCCAAATTTACTTTAGGTTGGTTTAAAAAAATAAAAACCCAATCAACCTAATGGATAGAAATAATCCAATGGGCCTTAAACAATGTTGAAGTGTTGAAAATACCTCTATGTAAACTAAAAATATCAAAAACAAATTTCACTTTAAATTACAAACTTATTCCATATAGCCTTAGTTATATGGGATCAAAAAATGATTATCTTCCTAAGTATTTATTTATTATATGTTTATGTTGTTAGAAATGAGATAATTGTATTATTTTGAGCTTAGCTATTGTGTGTCACTATAAAATAAGCATTTAAATTTACTGATTTGTTTAGTTAGGATAGATGCATCAATTGAAGGAATAGGAATTAAATCTTTTTTATGCAATTTTTTTTTATATATAAATGAATTCATAATTTATATGATTATTTAACAAGCAAAGTCATTACTAGTGTGCACGCGTGTGTGTGTGTGTGTGTTGTTGTTGTTGTTGTTGTGTGTGTGTGTGTGTGTTTTTTTTTTTTTTTTTTTCTCTCTCTCTCAAAAAAATGTATGATCTTACTAGCCACAATTCCACCAACCTCCCATAATCCTATTTAGGATTCTGATTTTGACAATATTTTCTAGCATGTCCATGACATTTGGGGTTTAAATCCTCTCTCAACCAAATCAATTACATTTTCGCCCATTTTTTTTTTGTAACATTGAACATGAACATCTTAGGTAACCGTTGGCATTTGACTCTATTTCAACCAAAAAGAGGGGCAAAAATGTCAAATGCCAACAGTTACCTAAGATGTCCATGTTCAACATTACAAAAAGAGGGGCAAAAATGTAATTGATTGGGTTGAGAGAGGATTTAAACCCCAAATGTCATGGACATGCTAGGAAATGTTGTCAAAATCGGAATCCTATAGGATCATGGGAGATTGGTGGAATTGTGGCTTGTAAGATCATACATTTTTTAGAAATTTTTTTTTTTGCATAAAAAAGATTTAATTCCTATTCCATCAATTGATGCATCTATCCTAACAAAACAAAGCAATAAATTTAAACGCATATTTTATAGTGAAAGACAATAGCTAAGCTCAAAAGAATACAATTATCTCATTTCTAACAACGTAAACATATAATAAATAAATACTTAGGAAGATAATCATTTTTTGATCGCACATAACTAAAAGACTATATGGAATAAGTTTGTAATTTAAAATGAAATATATTTTTGATATTTTTAGTTTACGTAGAGGAATTTTCAACACTTCAACATTGTTTAAGGCCCATTGGATTATTTCTATCCATTAGGTTGATTGGGTTTTTGTTTCTTTTAAACCAACCTAAAGCAAATTTGGGTTTTTAGTAGGATTTTTCATGAATGTAAGATCAGTTAGATTTTACCGATCCTGCTTACAATCCTAAAAATGCACGATATTAGTCGTCTTACTAAAGTAGCCCTACTTTAGGGAGAAAAATTACAAGACCCCAAATTTTAGGGGTGTATTTTACACTTTAGCCTTTCTCATATATAATAAAACCATTGATTACCTATTTTTACCTCTTCACAAATCAATGAATTTTACTACGAATGGAATTATTAATTATAATAAACTATAAAACTTTTACCATGTTCACAAGCTTATTCACAAATATATTATCATGTTTGAGCTTAGCTCGTTTAATAGTCAAGTTTAAATTTGGCTTAATTTTGGTTTATTTGTTAAACAAATGAACATAAATAAGAGAAAATGCAAGATTCTTTTTCCTAGTTACAATTTAAAGACAAAGTAAAAGAAATATATAGGAAGGATGTAATCTAAGTCTTTAAGTTGTGTCAAGTTTGAATTGATAATCTTTTCAATTCGTTTGACTCAAAACAACCCACCATATTTTTAAGTTTATTTTGTTACCCTTATTTTAATTTTAAGTTTGATTTATTTTTGAGAATTGGTTTTGATGAATCTAGAAATTTGGAATATATTTAGACATATAATGTGAATTTTAATAATATATATTGAAAAGAGAGCACTTGCAAGAAATCGAACAAATATAAATATAACTAGTCGACCCAATTTAACTAGAGCTATATATGTTTATAAGTGATTAAATATATAAGTTTATTTTGAATTTTTTTTTTTACTTTGCCACTAATTTTATCTATGTATTCTTATTTTTTAGATAAATTTTTTTTTAAATGTTTTATCTCATGAATATTTGAATTTAGGAGTCGTATTTCTTTCTTAAAAAGTTGTTTTTTTGAGGCTAAAGCATAATAATAATAATAATAAAAAATGGTTAACGTTACCTTTATGTTGCGCAGCCATGTAGGAAAGGAGGAAAATATCAAAAGATAAGGATGAATGAAGAAACCGAAGGAGGGGAGAGATGGTAAAAATAGTTGAAAGGATATTTAAGTAAAAGCATGTCATATTTGTTGTTTTCTATGCTGCCTGACGCGTATCATTAATGTGTTGCTGTTTTTCTTGATTTCCCAAGCTAACAGCACCCGTTAACAAAAACCATTTTCTTTTTGGGTTCGGTAAAGTGGAAATTTTCGTTAGGACAAAGAAAAGGAAGGCCCGAGGTAAAGTAAAGCAGAACTACAATCAGCGTCGGTGTGGAAAATTTGGGATTTAAATTAGGTATAACTTTAAGGCTTTTTGTTAACGGGTGCAGCGAAGTCTGCATGAATCTTTTAAATTAGTGTGTCAAATCAAATGCCAGTGCCAAAGATGAAGTGCTTTGGAAAATCTTAACCAGCACCAGGCGGTGCTGGTGAAGTGCAGAAAAGACAAAAAGAAACTATCAGAAAAAGTTCAAAGAATTTTTAAATAGTACTTTCAAAGCTGAAAAAATATATGAATTGAAAAAAAGACAAAAATATGTCAGAAAAAGAAAAAAAATTGTAGTTAACGGATACTGTACGGTACCGTTAACACAATCCAAAAAATAGTAGAAATTTTTTTTTTATTAATGTGTGTCCAAAAATGATCATTATTTTTTTAATTTTTGAAAAATAATTTTTAAAAATAGAAAACTTAAACGTGTGAACCGGATCCTTATAAAAAAAAAATAGTTCTTAGAATTTGTGTTTTCTTCTTCTTTCTATCTGACAATTTTGTGTCAAATCAAATGCCAGTGTCAAAGATAAACTGCTTTGGAAAATGTTAACCAGCCCCGCTGCTGCTAGTGAAGGGCAGAAAAGACAAAAAGAAATTATCAGAAAAAGTTAAAAGAATTTTTGAATAGTACTTTCTAAACTGAAAAAAAAAATATGAGTTGAAAAAAAGACAAAATGTGTCAGAAAAAGAAAAAAAGTTTATGGTTAACTGGCACCGTGCGTGCCCATTAACACAATCTTAACTTTAAATTGGAAATTGAAAATTTGAAAAATAAATTTTAAATTTCAACTATTAAAAAAAAAAAAGTTAAAAAGTTAAAATTAAAAAATTAAAGTGATAAAAATTGATGTGAGTGGGTGTGGTATAATTGTATGGTAAAAATTGATGTGAGTGGATGTAATTGCACCGTAATTGCACCCGGATCCAGATCGGAAAATTTGGATACGGTTGACCATTGACGAAAAGAAAGAAGACCGAATTTAAGTGGAATGAAATTATAACAATATAAAATATAATTATAAAATAAATTACTTTGTTCACAACTTGTTTATAATTATGCTGTAAGGCCTGAAGCATTTTCCTCTCTCTCTCCAACAACTTGCATATAGCAAGCTGTATATAACCATATTCATGTTATGTAACTGTTATCACTGATCCAATGGAAACAGAAGTGCCTAAAGGGCAGGGTTGAGTGAATTCTTACAAAGAGAGTGTATTTTCTTGCGCAGTCTGAAGTAACATCCAAAGTCCCTATTTATCTTCTTTCTGGTGAATAGGAATGGCAGAGTCTGTTGTGTCCGGCGTGGTGACAAGGCTTGGTGACTTGCTCCTACAAGAAGCAATATACTTGTACGGTGTGAGTGACAAAGCTCATGAGTTACAAACTGAGCTTACACGGATACAATGCTTTTTAAAAGATGCGGATGAGAGGCAGAATGAATCAGCGTTTGTAAAGAATAGCGTTGCAGAAATGAAAGATCTTGCTTATGATGCAGAAGATGTCATTGCTACTTATGCCCTCACAGTTGGATCCAGAAAGGGAAGAGGCATTCAGAAGGTCCTAAAGAGGTGTGCTTGCATCTTGGATGAAGGAATCACGGTACACCAGTTTGGGTTAAAGATTGATGTTATCAAGACGAGAATTTCTAATTTGAAACAGAGTTTTCAAGAATATGGCATAATAAGAGACTCAACAAGGCAAGTAGGGGGGCCGAGTTCTTTCAATGAGATGCAACCAGAGCAAAGAGAAACATATTCTCATCTTCAACAAGACGTTGTTGGGTTCGACAATGATCTAAAAGAATTGGTGGAGTTTTTGCTGAAAGAAGAGGAAGACAAAAGAGTTGCTTCCATATGCGGTATGGGTGGTCTGGGAAAGACCACTCTTGCCAAAATGGTTTATAATGACACCAAAGTCAAGCAGCACTTTGACTGCTTCGCTTGGGTATGTATCTCACAACAATGTCAAAAAAGACCTGTTTGGGAAGAAATTCTGATTAGCCTTGTCTCTAATCATAAAAGGGATCAAATTAAAGATTGGTCTAATACAAAGCTTGTCGAAGAACTTCTTAAAGTTCAGCAAAACCAAAAGTGTTTGGTTGTTCTAGATGATATTTGGAAAATTGAGGACTGGAACATTTTACGTGAAGTCTTCCCAACGAAAGAAACTAAAAGTAAGGTATTGATTACTTCTCGTATTAGTGATGTGGCTTTGCGTGCGGATGGTTTTCATAAACTGGAGTGTCTAAATCCTGAAAAGAGTTGGGAATTGCTTGACAAGCTGGCAATATCTTGGAGATCAGGTACAAGTAATATCTAGTACTACTTTATTAAATTTTCTTTTTTGGAAATATTTTAATTTGAAGAAAATTTTCTTTTCGTTTTTCAAATTATTTTGACATAAAAGAAGAGTAGTAGGTGTGGTACTTGCATAAAATATATTTAGAGTATGTTCAGTAGGCTATAATAAACAAACGCAATTAATTAAATTAAAAGAATTTAAAAGACAAAATAAAAAATAACTTGATAATATTAAATTTTGCTAGTTCTAAATGAAAACATTTTTTTAGAAGGTTCTAAAGGAAAACATATAAATGTGTATGCATGTTTTTTTCCTCTAATATCAATCTTTATTTGGAACTTGTGAATGTACAAAGTAGAAACTTTTTAATCCCAAAATTATGAACAAAAATGTCGCCTCAAGGAAAAATAAAGGGTCTTATTTCAATTTCATTTGGTATGGCTAAATTGCATTTGATGACATCAAAACATAAAATTTCAATGACGAATAAAAGATAGAGAAATATTTCCTTAAAATATTTGAACAAGTGTACGTAAATGCAGGTTACATAATTTTAACAATAGATAAATTAATGCATATAAACTCGACAAACTTTAATTTTAAATTGTGTAAATAATTCTTCTCACTCTAGATATAAAATTGACAAATGGTCAAGCTTACAGTTCATATTTAAATTAGATGCAAACCAACTAATGATAGTTCCAGAAACTGAATACTAATGCACATAAAATGAAATTAAAAAAAATTCTGAATTAAGTTTAATTGGATTTTAAATTAATTTGTGAAACTGATATGGCCAAGCGCCTCCAGGGCCACCATATATTATTATACGCTATAAAGTAGTGTTATTGGCACAATATTTTTACAACAAATTCACAACAAATTAAGTCAAGATAATAAGTTGTTATTAGTTTTCATCTTAGTCTACTACTGATATCACTTGTTTCTCTGCTATTAACAACTTGTAAGAGGTGGATTGAGCTTTAGTTCGGGGATTCAAATGAACCCTTAAGTTGGCCAAAAAAAAAAAAAAATTACATACAATTTTTTTTGAACCCCTAAAATAAAAATTTAAACACCTTGAATATGTCCACTTAACAATTTATACTTATTAAAGTTACAATTAACTATTTGTCAATTCACTCAAAAAATAGATTTATATTCTTAATTATATAAATTCAAACGATTTGCATTTCCTCTCACTTAAAAAAAAATGCATTTTCTCACTTTCTAATCACATGTAAATGGTATAGTACTCCAAAAAAAAAAAAATTGTATAAATAATTGAAATTTGATTCTGACAAAGAGTTTGTTGATGAGCTAAAAGTCATAGTATGGTCCATACGCAAGGAGCAAAGTTCCCCAAGTGGTTCATCCCAAGGCTTTCAAGTCTTAAAATATAGTTTTTTTTTTAAATTTATTTTTTATAATTATTTTAGTTATTGATGTTGTGGTAATCGTTGTTCAAGAATAACAAAATAATTTTGTTTGTTGTTGGCTTTCCAGAATCTGAGAACAAAACTTATATGAAGAAGTTAGGGGAGGAAATGATTGAGTATTGTGGGGGTTTACCATTGGCAATCACTGTACTTGGAGGTCTTTTAGCAACAAAGCAAACACGGGAAGAATGGGAGGATGTGCATAAACATGTCAAATCATACCTTTACGAAGAACAAAACTTACGAGTCAACAAGGTGTTAGCTTTAAGTTATAATGATTTGCCTTCCCACTTGAAACCATGCTTTCTATACTTAGGTTATTTTCCTGAGGATTTTGAGATACCAACAAAACAATTGATTCGAATGTGGATGGGTGAAGGTTTTATATCACAAATTCAGCAGAGAGGAGGAAGAGAGGATACAATGGATGATGTTGGAGACCGATATTTAAGGGAGCTAGTGCAAAGGTGCATGGTTTTAGTGGGGAAAGAGGGCTCACTTGGAAGGATCAAAACTTGCCGAATGCATGATCTTATGAGAGACTTTTGCGTATCAAAAGCCCTAGACGAAAATTTTCTCCATTTCACCAATACTCTTTCCATGAAACAACGTGAAGCACAAATTGGTAAAGTTCGAAGACTTGCCATAATACAAGAATCAGGTGATAATTCCATCAAGGGAATTAAATTTAATGAATATCCTTACCTCAGGTCTCTTTTCTACCTGTCTTGGCTTGATAAATCTCTTTTTAAAGAGTCATGTTTCAAGAAATTCAAGTTGGTTAGAGTCTTACATCTAGAGTATTTTAAAAATCACCCAAGAAAATTACCTAAAGACATTGGATGTCTCATCCACTTGAGATATTTATCTCTGAGAGGAAGCAACATAAATGAGGTGCCATCATCTATTGGCAATTTGAGGTGCTTGGAGACACTAGATTTACGGATCTACTACTACTCATCATATGATTGTGGTTTATTGGACTACCTCTCCATACCGAGAGTGCCAAATTTGTTTAAGTATATGAAACTGTTGAAGCATCTTTATTTACCTAGCAATTATAAAGTATGTGATAAGTTGGAACTGGGTAATCTTAGTTATTTGCAAACATTGGTGAATGTTCAGCCCAAAACCATCAAAATTCCTGCATGGTTCAAACTCAACCGTCTTCGGGTTCTTAAAGTGAAGAATACTAAACGGGCCCAAGATGCAGTGCAAAAGCTAATATCAAGATGTCCACTTGTAGAAAAGCTAAATCTATATGGGCGTATAAAGAAGCTTGTAGAAGCTCGCCAATTCTCTCCAAATCTTGCCAAGTTGACCTTAAGTGGGACTTGTCTTAAAGAAGACCCAATGCCAACCTTAGGGAAGTTGCCCAATTTAAAAATCCTCCGCCTCTATTATAATGCTTTCGTAGGGAAGGAGATGGTTTGTTCTGAAGGAGGATTTCCTTTGCTTCAGTATCTTGTCCTTGTGGAATTGCAAGAATTAGTGCAGTGGAAGGTGGGGAAAGGAGCCATGCCCAGTCTCTGTCGTTTGGTAATAAGCAGTTTAATACATCTAGAAGAGTGGAGGGTGGAGGAAGGAGCCATGCCCAATCTCGGTCGGTTGAAAATTGGATATTGCATAGAATTGAAGACGGTCCCGGATGGATTGAGGTTTGTCACAACCCTTCGGGAATTGGAGATCAGTGGGATGCCGATGTCATTCAAAGATAGGCTTGACGAAGGAGGATTGGATTATGACAAAGTCAAACATGTGCCTTCCCGTGTATTTCAAGATTGTTACAGAGAATGATAATCAGGTATAGTAATGAATTCTTGCATATTTGATAAATTTTAGAGCGATTCTTTTCTTCTAAATATCTCTCTCCAATTAATTCAAAATTTCACCGATAATATTAAGTAAAATTTTCCGTAATGTAAGGGTATTTCTTCTTTTGTTTAGAATGAAACTCTTATCTATTATTTACTGCAATTTACACACTTATTCATTAGCTTCTGAACCCACAACCAATCTCTCCATTATATTACAAGCAAATTCTTTTCTGTTTCATCTTGTGGTGGTCTCTTGATTTTCGCCGCTGTTATTAACAATTTGTTCTTTCTTTTCACCCATTTTTTTGGGTCTTTCAACTTCCTTTTCATTCCTACAGCATAAATACATAGTGGATGGTGTCAGTTATACAATTTGAAGAATATGATTGCATAAACTCATTAAACATATTCTCTGATGCCTATGTGTAGTGATGTATAGAATTGTTTGTTTGGTGATGGTACTATGCCTTGTGATATTTTGTTGTCTGGTTTGTTTTTGCATTGGTTTTGCTTTCTTGTTCTGCTTTTCTGGCTTTGCTATGATTGCACTCTTTGTTCATGTATTCAGTTGAATAAAAGAAAAACAATGTATCATTGGAGGAGAAACATGATTCTTCATTTAATGTGAGATTCCTCATATTTCTTTAAGTTATGTTTATCTTGCAGCATTTTAGATGTATATTGTTTATAGTGGAGCTAGTTCAGTCTGTTATTGTGTTAAGCAATAGCACAGTATCTTATTGATATGGGAATATCAATTTGCATGGATGAAAATCGCTGCTTTTTCCGTATCAATATAGTAACTAAAACACTAGTTATGCTAGATGGAACTTCTATTCCTTTTAGATTTTTTGCCATAATTGGAACTTTATAAATTCAACATGATACATAATCAGAATGGTAATTAAGAAGCAATTTGGTTGTTCTTAATAGTAATTTAACTAGTTCTAGTTGAATAGTGTTGGTTAAATATGAGTTGTAAAATGCTTATTGTATACTAGAGTATGACGTTCTGATATAGTTATACCATTGAAACTAGTGGGGAATCATAGCCTTTGATTTTGAAGGATATTTGTTTTTGAAAATTTTGTATCAAGAGTTGTATCAAATGATTATTTATGTTTTCTTCTCAGTATACCCATAATTAATGTTTTAGGTGAGCCTTGAGTTGATAACCATATGGGAGTTTTATTTCTTTGCAAACATTTGAATGTTTTTAACTTGGACAGCTCAGCTCAATTTCTCTCTAACCTCAAGGATTGTAGAACTTTCTTTGCCTCCATTGGCAATGAGAAAAATGCTAGATTTTACATGATGGCAGGTATTTTTGGAGTATAAAGGTCCCACAAGATTGTACATGGAGCTGCAAAGCTGTCATAAATATTAGAAGTGAGGTTAGGTGTTTCATAATGTTTGAAGTTGGGGATGGTAGGAGGTTTCCTTAGCATATGATAATTAGGTTCCTACTAGGATCCTTTTCATGAAGTATAGCTTTAGGATTATCTATGGTGTCGTAACTAAATCTTAGGCAAAGGTGGATTCTGTTCTAAAGAACAAAATAAGGGTTTGGAAACCTGCAATGTCCAAAGAATTAATCACCATACAATGCTAGTTGTGTTTGGTTGAGATTAAAGATAAAGATACAGCTAGGTGGTCTGTGACTAGATCAGGCTGTTTGCTCTTGTACAGCCATTTGCAATGAACATAATGCTAAGGCAGATGCGGTAGGGTGGTGGAGACTCTGGTGGTTTAACCTTGCTATCCCCTGTGATAGTTTTTAGACCCCTTAAAACACGATAAATTTAACGTAGATAATTAGCCAAGTTGTTATTTAGTCCAATTTAACAAATCTAGGTTATCACAATCACAAAGATCATATCATGCAAAGCAGCGAAAAGATAAATAACACAAGATATGATCACCCAGGAAACCAAACCGGTAAAAACCTGGGGTGGATTTGACCTACCTATCTTCAAGGTAAACTTGAATCCACTATCTTGAAAGAATTGAAGTTCATACAATAAGACTTACAAGCCCCCACGCTCAGACTTCTTATTGCTACAAACCAAGAGAACTTACCGACATAACCACGTGCAAGTTCCGCATCCACGAACTTCTTCTTTCTTGGATTCACCACCGGATACAAGCACACCTGCTTGTGTTTTCTTTAAACTTCAATGGCAACTACCGAGTTGATCATCAAGGTGTAGATAATATCTTTTCCTTGAAAATCTTAAGTTTGTGTAAAGGAAAGTTCCTCTAGATCTCACGAGAGATTTACATAAACAGCAATATGCGCATCACTAAAACGTGGCTAGGGTTTGCCTTTTATACTTAGGACAAATTAGAAAACCCTAAAACGTTTTAAACAACTAGGGCTGAGTTGGAAATCTGCAGAAAAAAACATTCTGCTTGAGATTCAATCAATCGAGCCTAAGTTTCGATCGATCGAGCTAGGCCGAAATGCATAATACTTTCTGCATTAGCTCGATTCCAACTTTACATAAAACGTACAACTTTAAGCAAGACTAAAACAATTCTAAACACATTGTTTTTATCATGGTTTGCCAACAATACACATTAGAGTTCTAAATACATAAAAACCTAGGTCTTTAGAACCTAACACCCTGGTTCTGTTAATTAGTTGATTAGTAGTCAAAAACAAACTGACAACTAGAGAAAAATTTTCTTAGTGGGGTTTACTTGTGGTTGCTTGTGTGTTTTGAGAGTAGAGATCATCTTTTCTTAGAATGTTCTTTTGCCAAGAGAATCGGAGACACTGTCATTATGCGTTGCTTAATTTCAAAGGCTAAGTGCAATTGGCAAGATCTAATGAGCTAGGGCATTACTAAGGGAGAAGCCTGAGATTATCTATTTGTAAGCTTGCCCATTAGGCCAATGTGTATTAGGTTTGGTCTTAGAGGAATGCCATTATACATAATGGGTTAGTGTGGCCTGAAGAGCAGATTTTGAGAAGAAATTAGAAGGATGTTAGAGGTTGATGGGAATCCTGAACCAAATTCCAAATATCATTTTTGAACAATACTCTGCTATAAATTTTTTTGTTATTCCAAATATTTGTGAGTATTACTAATGTTTAGGAGGTGTTTTGTTTTGGTGTGAAAGTTTCTGTACTGTGTTCTTACCTGAGTTTCTGTTGTGTTAATTTGTAAGAATCTAGTCTCTTGGGATAAGGTTTGGGATTTAATAGCCTCTGTTGTATTCTTTAGCCTTGGTTCACTGTCCCTAGTTTCTATTGTTTGCCTAGCTTTTGTCTAGTTTGTTCTCTATTTATAGTATCCTTTACTAATTCATCCAAAAAAAAAAGATTAACGGCGTTATTTAGTCATTCTTGATATAACTTTTTTTAATTATAAATTTACATTCTCAAATTGTTGAAATTGTAGGAGTCATGTTTGCTGTTAATGTCCTGTGAACTATTGTGTTCTTCTATCTTCTTCTGCATCTATCTTATTAACCAACAAAAAAACTTGTCAGCCTTTGCTCCTAGACTTCTGTTGGTTGCCTCTATGGCCATAATGGTTGTTTGTGTTTTGTTCATTTATCTTTTTCATATTTCTGTAAACCTCTAGGCGTAAGACTCAAAGTTGATTGAAATTCAGTTTTTTATTTTAAAAAAAAAATTCAGAAAAAAGAACTTCGTGCTATCATTTACAAGGAGTAAAAATTGAATTGCAATTTATACACTTATTTATTTGGTTCTGAACCCACAACTTACCTCTCCATTATATTACAAGAAAATTCTTTTCCACTTCATCTTGTGGTGGTATCATAATTTTTGTTGGAGAAAATGGGCATTTGCCCATTTAAAAAAAAAAGTCTATCATTTTGCCCCATTTCCCAAATTAATCAGGGAAATGCCCCTCTTTTGATACTCGATTTTCTCAAAATTGAGTTATAAAAAAAAAAAAAAAATTCTGGAACTCTATAGTGGCGTTTTAAGGAGCCTATAGTGACGTTTTAAGGACTTGTAATGGTGTTTTGTAATCCGATCTCCATGAAGTCGAGTTACATGCAATTTTTTTTTTTTTTTACCTATAACTCGATTTCATGGAAATCGGATTACAAAACGTCACTATAGGTCCTTAAAAACGTCACTATAGGGCTTAACTCGATTTTGAGAAAATCGAGTTTCAAAAGAGGGGCATTTCCCTAATTAATTTGGGAAAGAGGGCAAAATGTTGGATTGTTTTTTTGAAAGGGGCAAAAGCCAATTTTTTCCAATTTTTGCCACTTGTATTAACAGTTTCTTCTTTCCTCTTCTCCCCTTTTATGGGGTCTTTCTATTTTTTTTTTCCAGGTTTTTCTACTTTCTTTACTTTCCTACAACATAAATATATATTGGTTGATGGTGTGAATATAGTTCCAAATTTTACTTAATGAGTTCATGTCTATAGTATATTTCATTTTTGATGTTTTGGGCTTAGTCATTCTCCTTCGGTTTTTTTGCTGATGAGATCATTTATGGTCTGCAACTGGTACAGGTTGGTGTCAGTTATACATTTGAAGATATGATTGCATAGGCTCATTAAATATATTCTCTGATGCGTATCTCACAGCATTTTAGATGTGTATTGTTTATGGTGAAGCTAGTTCAGTCTGTCCATGTGTTAAGCAGTAGCACTGTATCTTATTGAGCTGGGAATATCAATTAGCATAGATAGAAATTGCTGATAGAAAATTGGAACACTATAAAGTCAACATCATACATAATCAAAGTAATCATTAAGCAGGAATTTGGTTGTTCTTGATAATAATTTATATAGTTCTAGTTGAATAGATTCTTAGGTGAATATGAGTTGTAAAATAGTTCTTGTAAACTAGAAGATGAGGTTCTTATACTATTGTGATTTGTGGGGAATCATAGCCATTGCATATGTAGGACACTTTTTTATTATTTTTCTGTTGAGAGTAGTATCAAATGATTATTTATGTTTTCCATTTCTCAATATACCCATAATTAATGTTTTGGGTAAGCCTTGAGTTGATAACCATAATGGAGTTCTATTTCTTTGCAAACATTTAGGGTTTATAACTCTTCAAGAGCCTTGTGGCTCAATTGGTTGGCATCTCCTAGTGTATCCATGACATCTAGGGTTCAAATCCCCCTTCCCTTGTTGTAACTATCGAATTATCATTTTGGTGTTTATAACTTGAATGACTCAGCAGTAGTTGCCCTTCAACCTCAAGGATTGTAGAACTTTCAATGCCTCAATTGGCAATGAGAGGAGTGCTAGATTTTATCTCATGGCAAGTATTTTTGGACTATAAAGGTCCCACGAGATTGTACATGGGGTGGTAGAGCAGTCCTAAAATTTAGAGGTGAGGTTAGGAGGTTCGTAAACTTTGATGTGGGGGATGGTAGAAGGTTTTCTCATGACATGATAATTGGGATCCTATTAGGATCCTTTTCATGAAGTATAGCTTTAGGATTATCCTGATGTAGCAACTAAATCTAAGGCAAAGGTAGATTCTATTTTGAAGAACAAAGCAAGGGTTTGGAAACCTGCAAGGTCCGAATAATTAATCACCTTACGTAGCCAGTTGTATTTGGTTGAGTTTAAAGATGATGATAAAGCTAGGTGGTCTGCAACTAGATCAGGCTTCTACTCTTGTGTAGCCATCTGCAATGAACATAACGCTAATGCAGATGTGGTGGAATGTTGGAGATTGGTGGTTTAATATTGCTATCCCCTAGTTCCCTTTATTGGTTGATTAGGAATAAAAAACAAATTGACAACTTGAAAGAGATTAGCTCAGTGGGGCTATACTGGTGGCTGCTTGTGTGTATTTTGAGAGTAGTGAGCTTTTTTCTTAGAATTTCTTTTGCCATGAGAATCTGGGACACTGTTACTAGGCACTGCTTAGTTTCAGAGGCTAAGTGCAACTGGCATGATCTAATGAGCTAGGGCATTACCAACTTGAGAAGGAAAAGCCTAAGATCCTCTATTTTTAAGCTTGCTTTGTGGGTCACTGTATATTATATTTGGTCTTAAAGAAATGCCATTATACAGAATGGGTCAGTGTGGTCTGAAGAGCAGATTTGTGAAAGAATTAAAATGTTAGAGGCAGATTAGAGCCTAGAACTAAATTCCAAATATCATTTCTGAACAATATTCTTTGCCATATATTCTTCTGCTATTCAAAATATCCATGTTCTATTTTGGTGCCCTGCTTTGGTGTAAAATCTTACGTAATATGTTCTAACATGTGTTACTGTTGTGTTAATGATGCAAGACCGTTAAGAAATTTAGCACTATATTAGGTTTCTTGATGAATTCTTGAATAAGGATTAATGTTTAAGAGTTTAGGTTAGAAAAAAATGAATGTTAACGGCTGTTTAGGGCTGAAACAGGGGATAAACAGAAAATAACATAAATAAAACACTAGGCAATCACACCTAGGTCTTCCTAAGCATCACACCTCGGATAAGTTTGCAACACACAAAAATAGTTTAAAATAAGTTACTGAATTTTATTAATCAATCACAATATTCTGATATAACATAACTACAAAAGAGCTTTTATATAGAGGCTATAGTGATCCTTTTCCTAGTAGGACTTGGACTCTAAATAACCTATTCCTAGAATGAATGGGAATACTAATAATAATTAAATCAAAGAATTAATAATACGTAAACATAAAATAAGACTCATGAGCCTTTGGTATGGTCACAATTCCAGATTTTTGGAAATTACCAAATTGCCCTTATTCTAATAGAACTTAATTAAAACTGATCCAGCAATTTCTCAACCTAAAAGACTCGATACTAATAACTAAAATGACCTATCAAAGGTGCTTCGAGGGTCCAACATCAAAACTAGACCACAATTCTTGAATCTTGTTATATTTAATCTTCTTTTTCCTTGAGCTCTTCCTTGTCCTCAATAGTTAATTTGTAGCAATCTAGTCTCTTGAGATGCATTTTGGGTTGAAATAGCCTCTGTTGTATTCGTTAGCCAAGGGTTCACTCTCCCTTGTTTCTATTGTTTGCCTTGCTTTGTTGTTTGTTCTCTACTATTAAAATCCTTTACTGTATCAGAAGGAAGAAAAAAAAAAAAAAAAAAAAAACCCTCAAATTAACTGCATTATGTAGTCAATCTTAATATAGGACTTTTGCATTATAAAATTTGAATCTCTTTTATGCTTCCAATAGTATTTCATATCATAATCCAGGAATACATCTCAAATTCACAGAATTAGCCCGTCATTCTTAAATATTTCTGCATTATAAGTTTACATTCTCAAATTCTTGACATTGCAAGACAGGTCATGTGTATGATAATGTCCTATGAACTTATAGGGGTAAGCTATATTCATTTGCATCAATCTTTTTGCGTGAACAAAACCCCATTAGGACTCTTTGCTCCTATATTTCTCATGGTACCCTTTAGGGCGTCTATGTATTGCTCTTACAGTTTGTGCATGTTTCGCTTTGTTTTGCTTCTACATTGTAAGTTAAAATTTATTTGTTTAAATTTTGTCTCTACAGATGTCTGCTTAGAATAGGTTTCCAAAGAGAGATCAAGGGAGTAAAGAAGACTTAAGACTTCCTACCACAACACTTTAACCAATTAATTCTTCATGTTTCTTCATTTACACTGAAATAATTGAATGATTGGAATCCATAGAAAAGTAATTTTTCCCTGATAATATTGAGCAAAATGAAGCTATTATCTATTCTTTTATTGAAATTTACACACTTATTTACAAGAAAATTCTCTTGTGGAGGTATCTTAAATTTGGCCACTGTTATTAACAGTTTCTTCTTTTCATTTTCTAACCTTTTTTGAGGTCTTTTTATTTATTTATTTCTTTTTTGGTACCTGTACTTTCGTTTCATTCGCACAGCATAAATATATTGGTTGATGGTGTAAATGTAGTTCTAAATGTTACTTTAATGAGTTCATGTCTATATAATGTTTCATTTTAATTCGTTTTTTGATGTTTTGGGCTTAATCATTCTCCTTTGGTTTTTTCGCAGGTGAAATCAATCATAGTCTGCAACTGAAACCATTCTCCTTCGGTTATTAAACATACTCTCTGTTGCCCATGTGTAGTGATGTAAAGAATTGTTTGTTTGGTGATGGTTCTCTTCGTTGTGATATTTTGTTGGCTGGTTTGTTTTTGCATTAGTGTGTTTGTTTTAGTGTTGCTTTCTTGTTCTGCTTTGCTGGCTTTGCTATGATTGCACTCTTGTTGATGTATTTTGTTGAATAAAAAGAAAACCAATGTATCATTGGAGGAGAAACAAAATTCTACCTTTAATGTGGGATTCCTCATATTTCTTTAAGTAATGTTTATCTCACAGCATTTTAGATGTATATAATTTATAGTGAAGCTAGTTCAGTCTGTCATTGTGTTAAGCAATAGCACAGTATCTTATTGATCGTGGAATATCAATTAGCATGGACAAAAATCGCTGCCTTTTCCGTATCAATTTAGTAACTAAAATACTAGTTATGTGCAATTGAGAAATAAAAAATTATGCAGACAAATTATGTTAGATGGAACTTCTATTCCTTATAGATTTTATGTTGTAATTGGAACTTTATAAATTCAACATCATGCATAATCAAATTAATAATTAAGAAGTAATTTGGTTGTTCTTAACTGTAATTTAAATAGCTCTAGTTGAATAGAGTGTTGGGCAATATGAGCTGTAAAATGCTTATTGTAAACTAGAAGATGAGGTTCTTATATAGTTATACAAATGTGATTAGTGGGGAATCATAGCCATTGCATTTGTAGGATATTGTTTTTTGAAAATTTTCTGGTGAGAGTAATATCAAAAGATTATTTATGTTTTCCAATCTCAGTATACCCATAATTAATGTTTTAGGCGAGCCTTGAGTTGGTAAATGTATGGGAGTTTTATTTCTTTGCAGACATTTTAGAATTTACAACTTGGACAGCCTCGCATAGTTTCACTTCAATCTTGTGGATTGTTGAACTTTCTATGCTTCCATTGGCACTGAGAGGAGTGTTAGATTTTACCTCATGACAAGTATTTTTGGACTATAAAGGTTCCACAAGATTGTATATGGGGCAGCAGAGCTAGCCTATAAGTTAGAAGCGAGGTTGGGAGGTTCATAAAGTTTGATTTTGGGGATGGTAAAAGGTTTTTTATTATGACATGATAATTGGAATCCTTCTAGGATCCTTTTCATAAAGTATAGCTTTAGGATTATCCATGGTGCCAAAACTAAATCTGAGCCAAAGATGGATTCTGTTTTGAAGAACATAAAACCTGCAAGGTCCAATGAATTAATTATCATACAATGCCAGTCGTGTTTGGTTGAACTTAAAGATGAGGAAGCTAGGTGGTCTGCGACCAGTTCAAGCTGGCTTCTCTTGTGCAGCCATCTGCAATGAACATAAAGCTAAGGTAGATGAGGTGAGATGGTGGAGACTCTGCTGGTTTAACCTTGCTATCCCTTGGTTGCCTTTATTGGTTGATTAGGAATTTTTTTTTTTTTAAAAAAAAGGTAGTAGAGAAATTTTAAAATTTGGAACAAAGATGTACTTGTATTCTACTTTCGACGACATAATACATTCGACTATAAAGAATCTGTAAATTAGAAGGGAAAAATATTCTAACAAAAGAGAGATTTGAAAATTTTGCATCTTAGAATCATTATTGATGTTTTTAAGAAATTAATTGGTATAAATGTCTCTGAAAAATCTAAATCTTGTTCCTTGATGAAAATAAGATTTCTAATTAATCAATCTTCCCATTTTGGATTAGAATTTGGTAACTGTGATGTCAAGTATGATAAAAGAGGGAACTCACATGACCATAGAGACACCTTACCATTATTCTTATAATTCATTATATTGTTAAAATCCAAATTTATTCAGTTATGCACCTGCTTCATCAATCATGTTCTCTCTTTGTTTACTAAAGAATAAAAAAACTGGCCTTGCTGTATTCATATGCAAAATATTAGGCAGTGTGCATGGACTGACGTGTTTCCTTTTGTTATGTTCACTAAAGAATAAAAATGTTAAGGTATGCACTGTGCAAAGATGCTCCTATGTGGGTAGTTTCTCCAATGATCTCGACACTACTAAATCTAAAGGTCATGGACTAGTTCAAATTAAAGAAATGGAACAAATGAAAAATAATAATTTTTTGTCTAGATGAAAAACTCTTGCTAGGTCACTTTCTGGGTAACTTTTACCTACAAATAATGCAAGTCTATGCAATGTCTTGGTGCTATAATGATTTATTTTTCTTCGGTTCTTTAGGTATTAGGGCATGTAACTCTCCACTAAGTTAATTAAAACTCTTAAATAATGAAATTAGCAGGCAACTGCTCTGACTAGTAAGATTGCCAAGCTAGTTAGAAATTCCAAATCCCGAATGTAGAGACTTGACTAGTTTAAGAAGACATGAGATGGAGAAATGGTTGAAATTCAAAATTTAAATCATTTATACAACTTATGTTAGGTTCTAAAGACTTAGGATTTTATGTATTTATAACTCTAATATGTATTGTTGGCAAACCATGATTAAAACAATGTGTTTAGAAGTGTTTTAGTCTAGCTCAAAGTTGTGCATTTATGTAAAGTTGGAATCGAGTTAAAGCAGGAAAGCTTTGTGCCTTTCGGCCTGGCTCGATCGATCGAAAGACTGGCTCGACCGATCGAAGCTCGGGCAAAATGTTTTTCTGCAGATTTTTCCAACTCAGCCCTAGTTGTTTTAAAACGTTTTTAGGGTTTCTTATTTGTCTCAAGTATAAAAGGCAAACCCTAGCCACGTTTTAGTGTTGCTCATAATTGCGGTTTGTGTAAATCTCATGTGAGATCTAGAGGAGTTTTCCTTTACACAAACTTAGGGTTTTCAAGAAGAAGATTTATCTACACCTTGATGATCAACTCAGTTGTTGCCATTGAAGTTTAAAGAAAACACAAGCGGATGCACTTGTATCCGGTGGTGAATCCAAGAAAGAAGGAGTCCATGGATTCGGAACTTGCACGTGGTCGTGTCGGTAAGTTCTCTTGGTTGATAGCAATAAGAAGTCGAGTGGGGGGGCTTGTAAGTCTTATTGTATGAACTTCGATTCTTTCAAGATAGTGGATTCAAGTTTATCTTGAAGATAGCTAGGTCAAATCCTCCCCAGGTTTTTACCGGTTTGGTTTCCTGGGTGATCATATCTTGTGTTATTTATTTTTTGCTGCTTTGCTTGATTTGATCTTTGTTTTTGTGATAACCTAGACTTGTGAAATTGGACTAAGTAACAACTTGGCTAATTACCTATGTTAATCAATTGTGTTTTAAGGGGTCTAAAAACCATCAACTTAAAAAGAGATTATTGTGATTATTTTAACATTCTTTTACACTTTGGACCAAATACCTACCTCAATGCTTATAATGTACTGAATAAGGGACTTTGTCAACAATAAGACACCTAGTGCACCCATGTGTTCATATCCTTATCACAATTTTGAATTATAATTTCTATAATTAAAAAATTAAAGCATTCACACAAAAAAAAAAAAAAAAAAAAATACAACTAAATGAGATTGTTCATCTAGGATTCCTTGATAATGAAGATTCATCTATGAACCTCTTCTAAAATATGTGACTATAATTCACATCTATGTTTATGCTTTCAAGTTTATGACTGGAATCATATACTTGAATTTTGTGTCTACAGTTGAGATAAATGCAGGACATGTGCTTTTAATTATTTGTTGTAGCCTGGAACATCTTCCATTTTCCATGCGTCCACCGGATAGGTTGTCTACGAATGGTTTTTTGTTGAGACACGATTACTTTTCCATTTACTGAAAAATATCGTAGTTCAATTGGAATTGCTTCAACTTCACATGCAATTGATTAATTACTAGCTTCAGGTTCACATTGACCGGAAACCATTATTTGTGTTAGGTTCTAAAGACTTAGGATTTTATGTATTTAGAACTCTAATTTGTATTATTGGCAAACCATGAGCAAAACAATGTGTTTAGAAGTGTTTTAGTCTAGCTCAAAGTTGTGCATTTATGTAAAGTTGGAATCGAGTTAAAGCGGGAAAGCATTGTGCCTTTCAGGCTGGCTCGATCGATCGAAGCTCGGGCAGAATGATTTTCCGCAGAATTTTCCAACTCAGCCCTAGGTGTTTTAAAACGTTTTTAGGGTTTCTTATTTGTCCTAAATATAAAAGGCAAACCCTAGCCACGTTTTAGTGTTGCTCATATTGCGGTTTGTGTAAATCTTTTGTGAGATCTAGAGGAGTTTTCCTTTACACAAACTTAGGATTTTCAAGGAGAAGATTTATCTACACCTTCATGATCAACTCAGTTGTTGCCATTGAAGTTTAAAGAAAACATAAGCGGCTGTGCTTGTATCCGGTGGTGAATCCAAGAAAGAAGGAGTCCGTGGATTCGGAGCTTGCACGTGGTCGTGTCGGTAAGTTCTACTGGTTGGTAGCAATAAGAAGTCAAGGGTGGGGGCTTGTAAGTCTTATTGTATGAACTTCGATTCTTTCAAGATAGTGAATTCAAGTTTACCTTGAGGATAGCTAGGTCAAATCCTTCCCAAGTTTTTACCGGTTTGGTTTCCTGGATGATCACATCTTGTATTATTTATTTTCCGCTGCTTTACTTGATTTGATCTTTGTTATTGTGATAACCTAGATTTGTTAAATTGGACTAAGTAACAACTTGGCTAATTACCTGGTTAAATCAATTGGTTTTAAGGGGTCTAAAAACTATCAAGTGGTATCGGAGCGGAGTTGCTCTTTTGTTGTTGATCTTTTGATCACCGAAGTGATCCTTGACCCCTTTGTTATGAATTCTTGGAAATTCTTTTTGCTTATTCATCAACTTGCTTACTTTGTGTATTTGTCCCTTGTTGAGTTTGTTAAATCTTTCCTTGGATGTCTTGGTCTTATCATATGTGGTAATAATTATTTGTGTTATACTACCTTAAGCGCCTTAAAGGCACGTGATTCTTGTCTTTGGTATTTGGATAGTGGTTGTTCCAGGCATATGACAGGAAACAAAGGATTATTCAAGACCCTCTTTGAAGGAAAGATTGGGACAATCACTTTTGGAGATGGAAGCAAATCTGTCATCAGAGGCATTGGAACTGTGGACATCCAGGGTTACCGGACATTGAAGATGTTTGGTATGTTGATGGACTCAAGGCAAATTTACTCATCATCGGTCAGATTTGCGACAATGGACTGAATGTTCTCTTCACTAAGTATGAATGTGAGATACTTGATGGAGGAGGTGATTGTATGTGTGTTGGTGTAAGGACGGATAAGCGTATGGATTGACACCAAGCATAAGCAACAAGTGTTTTAGTGCAAAGATTGATCAAGTTGATTTATGGCATTAACGGTTGGGGCATGCAAGTCATAAGCAGTTAGAAAAGATTTCCAAATGTGATGCTGTTGTTGGTTTACCTAAGTTTGAGAAGATAGATAAGTGCATATGTGGACCATGTCAGATAGGTAAATGGATAAAATCTAAGCATCTGTCGGTGGCTAGTGTTCAAACTTCAAGACCTTTGGAGTTACTGCACATTGATCTTATGGGTCTTGCTCGAGTTCAGAATTTAGGAGGAAAGAGGTACATTCTAGTGGTTGTGGATGACTTTACCGGATATACTTGGGTTGTGCTTTTGAAAGATAAAGCTAAGGCTCCTGAGAAGATGATACATCTGTGTAAGAAATTGCAGGTTGAAAAAGATCTTGTGGCAGCGAGAATCAGAAGTGACCGTGGAAGAGAATTTGAGAATACCAAGCTGGCTACCTTTTGCAATGAACAGGGCACACATCAAGAGTTCTAATCACCCAAGATACCGCAATAAAATGAAATAGTTGAATGGAAAAATAGGGTCGTTCAGAAGATGGCACGTGTCATGCCGCACAATAAAAAATTGCCAAAATCTTTCTGAGGAGAAGCGATTAACATTGCTTGCCATACACCTAATCGGATGTATTTCGGACCTGATTCCAAGAAGTCTCCTTATGAACTCTGGAGAGGAAAGAAGCCGGTCGTTAAGTATTTTAGGATATTTGGCGTTGATTGTTACATTCTACGTGATAGAGAGAACCTAGAGAAATTTGATGTAAAAAGTGACAAAGGATATTTTCTAGGGTACTCCTCTACTAGTAGAGCATATAGAGGGTATAATCTGAGAACCAAAACTGTTATGGAATCGTCAAATGTTATGATCAATGATGAAGTATGTCCAGAAGCACATTCAGAAAGTAAAACTTCGGTTCAAGATAAGCCTATGGAGGTTAATGACTCACTTCCTGTTGATTATGTTGGGAAACATAGTGATGGGGAGCTAATGGTGTTGAATGATGCAATTTCTGTGCCATCAAGTCCCGAACCATCCATTCCAGTTCATGAGACTCAACGGGTTCAATATGAGTTTAGTCCTTCCTCGTAACGAGAAAGGTACATCCACATCTCTAGTTAAATGTCCTTCCTCTAGAGTAAGGCTTAATCATCCCTCCTCAAATATATTGGGAAATCTGAATGATAACATGAGATTAAGGTCAAAAGCCTTAAGTGTAATTACACACTCATGCCATCTGTCCTAATTCGAACCGAAAAAAGTAGATGAGGCACTTCAAGATGCTGATTGGGTAAACTCTATGCATGAAAAACTTCATCAATTTGTTCGGAATGATGTGTGGGAATTAGTTCCTAAACCAAAGGGTGTAAATGTAATTGGAACTAAATGAATCTTTAAGAACAAGTCAGATGAACATGGTATTGTTATCAGAAATAAATCAAGACTTGTTGCTTAAGGCTACACACAAGTGGAAGGGATTGACTTTGATGAGACCTTTGCTTCGGTAGCAAGATTGGAATCCATTAGGATACTATTGGCTATAGCTAGTCATCTGAAGTTCAAGCTATATCAAATGGATGTTAAAAGTGCTTTCTTGAATGGAATGTTGCAAGAAGAAGTATATGTTGAACAACCTAAAGGCTTTGTTGACCCTCACAGACCGGATGATGTGTATAAATTGAAGAGAGCACTGTATGGTTTGAAACAAGCTTCACGGGCTTGGTATGATAAATTGATTGTATATCTCATCGAGCATGGCTTCAAAAAGGGATTTGCGGACACTACTCTCTTGAGAAGAAAGGATAAGAATAGTTTTGTTGTAGCTCAAATTTATGTAGATGATATTATTTTTGGTGCTACTAATGACTCTCTTGCTCATTCTTTTGCAGATGAAATGAAGGTGATGTTTGAAATAAGTAAGGTTGGTGAACTAACTTATTTCTTGGGATTACTGGTGAAGCAAATGGACTCGTGGATTTACATCAACTAAGCAAAATATGCAAAGAATCTAGTCAAGAGATTTGGACTGGACAATGCTGCCCATGCTAGAACACCAATGGCCGCCAATGCAAAATTAACAAATGATCCATTAGGTGAGTCTGTTGATGTTACACTATACAAAAGTATGATTGGATGTCTTTTATATTTGATTGCTAGTCGGCCCGATATTGCATTTAGTGTTGGTGTTTGTTCTAGATTTCAATCTAATTCTAAAGTTTCACACTTAAATGCCGTCAAAAGAATAATTAAATATGTTGCTGGAACTTGTAATTATGGATTATTTTATAGTAAAGAGTCTAATCTGTCTCTTCTTGGTTTTTCCGATTCTGATTGGGCTGGTAATGCCGATGATAGAAAAAGCACCACTGGTGGGTGTTTTTATGTTGGTGCAAATCTTGTTGCTTGGATGAGTAAAAAGCAAAATTATGTATCCTTGTCTACTGCCGAGGCAGAATATATTGTTGCCGGAAGATGTTGCTCACAATCGCTTTGGATGAAAAAAGTTTTAATTGATTATGGGATATCCTAAGATACCATGGTGGTTTTCTGTGATAACTCTAGTGCTATTGACATATCTAAGAACCCTGTTCAACATTCTAAGACTAAGCACATAGAGATTAGGTATCACTTCATTAGGGATCTTGTTGAAAGAAAGATTGTGTCTCTTGAATATATTCCTACCGAACGTCAGAATGCCGACATTTTCACCAAACCTCTTGATAGAAGTAAGTTTGAGACTCTTCGTCAAGTAATTGGTGTGATTCTGTGTCCCCGATCCGTGTTGGTCTTCTTGGTCCTTGTGCTTCATTGCTCTACCCTTTGTGACCATTGTTCTTTGGTTTTGTTGTGTTTTTTGTTTTCTAGGATTTGCATTGCATAACATTCATGCATTTCATTCTAGGTGTTTTTTTTTTTAATTAAAAAAAAAAAAGGAAGCAAATTTTGTTTTTGTACTATTCTTCTTGGTTTTTGAGAACAAGGTTGGTCAATTTATTTTCACATAACATGTCGTTTGTACCTTGTTTAGATTTGATGAGCTTATTTATTGCACTTTACTAGTTAAATCTTTGTAGTGCATGTTATGTGGGAAAGATGTTTATGGTTTTTTGATTACTCTGTCTTAATCTTGAAGTCACATGTTTTTAATTGTTGGACTTGAACTTTTAGAGAAAGGCATAAATAACCATCTTACCACTGTTCACTAGCTAATCATGAACACCTTAGTGCATATCATAAGATTTTGTGCCCGAGAAAGTGTAGCACATGCACAAAAAGAACATAAGGTGAAGCCTCGGTTTAAACCGCTTAATACTTAAAATTGGTGTGTACTATTACGCTTGATGCCAAACTCACATGACTTAAAATTGGTATGTATATTATGAGGCATAAATTCAAGAAATTTACATGATTGCAAGCTTATGATTTAGGAGATGTGGGAGTTATATGATGTAACTCGTTAGGTGATAGTCTCTTTTAAATTCTTTGTGATGAATTTTGTAGACTTTGTGATTGATTGCTATTCACATATCACCTCACATGTATTTCAAGCTTTTGCTAGTTGCACACACTACACAAGTTACTCTTTGCTAAACTTTGTACATGTTATTGTTTGTGTTTTATGGTCTGACCAACCAAGTTTTGCAAATACTTTGAATTTTGTGCAAAATTAATTTGTTGCTTGAAAATTTATGGAGAATGCAAGAAATTTTATTTTTGGGAATTTGGGCTTAAAATTCTTGTTTTTGAAAATCATATCATCACATACTCATGCATTTTGTTCTTAAATTTCAATGCTTTGAGTTGATTCTAAATGTTTTTCAAAAAGCTGTGTTTTTCCTCAAATTTAGTGAGCCTTTGCCCATTTCGATCGATCCATTTTGTTTTTTGATCAATCGTAAATTTTTAAAAATATTAGAGAGAGCCTCTGTTTGTTTTGATCGATCGAAACTGATTTTCGATCGATTGAACTCTTTTCAAAATGTTTTGATAGAGTCTCTGTCTGTTTCGATTGATCGAGGTTGTTTTTCGATCGATCAAAACTCGTGAAACATGTTTTTTAAAAAGTCAGATTGTCTTTTTCAAAGGTACTTTTTCAAAAAGTTTTTCAACCTTTCCTCTCTCTCCGACTTGGCTAAGGCTCCACCAAAGATTTTTTGTCGTTTTCTTCCGAGATTTTTGCAAAGATTTTTCCCTTCCTTTTGCATTTTATTTCATGCATTTTTCATGCATATTCATTGGCTATTTTCAAGACTTTTCATATTTTGGGGTTTTTGATGTTTCAAAACTTTTTTGGTGAAATTGATCATTGGGTTTTTGTTCTAGGATGTTATTATCATGATTCTTGTAATTTTATTTGATCAATTTTGTAGTTTTTGAAAAATTGAAAATTCTAGGGTTTGAAATTGTTCCAAATTGGGGATTTTGTTCAATTTGGGTTAAATTGATGAAATTGGCTTGTTAAATTGATGTATTTGGTCATTAATTTTTGAACTCTATCATGTATGATGATCAATTCGTTAATATCTTTCAAATTGATCAAGTGGTTTTCCAAATTTTGGGGTTTTTGTGTTAATACCTCTATGTTCAAGCCAATTTTGTAAATTTGAACATTTTGGACTTAATTGCACTGCATTAGAACATGCATCATATCATTTAAATTGTTCATGCATCATATAGATTTTTATTCTATATTTTTTTTGTGCTAACTTGCAGTTTGCCCTTGGTTTTGTCTTTTGTGTTTTTGTTCTTTTGCTCTGTGTTTTGGTCCTTATCCTAGCACCATGCCTAGGAAAACTAGAGCCCATAGGACCCCTTCCACTTCCTCTAAGTCTCCTTCTAGGAGTGAGGTGTTTAGGAATGATAAGTGCAGAGAAGCCTTTGAGACTTTGAACGATGAAGCGTAAGATATGGGGTGAACGAGCTGTTGTGTTAGATGAGCTTGATTCAGCCATTAGGGCTAGTTTTAAGTTTAGAGGTTGGTTGTCTCTCTTAGAGATAGATCATCCACCCCCGACCGCCCTGATTAGAGAGTTCTTCTAGAACCTCTCTTGCCATGTCTATGATTCCAATACCCTTGTTAGGAGTTGGATACGAGGTGTTGAGTTCACCATTACCCCTCGGGTAGTGGTTGAGGCTCTTGGGGTTCCGATTGTTCGGGAGCCCGACTATCCCTATGATGAGTCACCCTCATTAGATGTTGTTATGTCATACGTCACTGGGTCATCTATCCGGTGGGGTTTCGATCCTCGGATCACGTCCGCCGAGCTTACCGAGACCGCCTATCTTTTCTTTAGGATAGCGTGTCATTCATTGTGGCCTATTTCTCATTTCCACATCATTCCTTTAGAGCGATGTGTGTTTTTGTTTGCGTTTGTTTCTAGAGCGTCTATCAGTTTTCCTCATTTGTTCCTTCGTTCTTTGAACGAGGTTCATAGGAGTTCTGTCGTAGGGCATGCGCTTATTCATCCTATTTTCATTCATAGGATTTTGCTCTTTTTAGGTCTAGATGGTTTCCCGTCCGGTGAGCTTGTGCATGTTGTTGCTCCCATAGGTGACACCTTTCTTAGACAGAGGGCTGCTCACTTGAGAGTTGCTCCTTCACGTCCTAGAGGTGCGTCATTTAGTGTTGTTCCCCCTCCTCCCTCTTCTACAGTCTTTGATGTTCTTTGAGACATCGGGTGCTACTCGCTGATCTTTGATGTTCCTCCACCGACTACTTTGGATGATTCAGACATTCGCCGTACGTTGAATCATGTCTTGATCGTTCAGGCGGCTTATGGACAGATTTTGGTGGACGTGCTCGATGAGATCCGTGCCTTGCGTGCGGAGTTGGCGCAGTATAGACCACCTCCCTTTTGATGATGGATTTTTTTGTTTGCCCTTTGGCATTCCGTCACAGAAAGGGGGAGTACTTTGTAGAGTTTTTGCTTTCGGGAGGAGTATTTTTTTTGGTTGGAGCTTGTGGAGTTTAGATTGTATCTAGGTGCTTCACTTTGTACTTTACCTTTTTAGCTCTTGCCATGTTTTTGATGGGATATTCATGTTAGGGGGTGTAGTATTTTTTGTTGGCACTTTATATGTTTCTTGTTTTAAACTGTTTATTGATTTATATTTATGAGTTATTCATTGATATATGTCTTTATTGTGTATTGTTTGAAATCAAGAAGTTAATTTGTTTACTTGTATTGTTTCCACATGTGGTTATGGATTTTGTTTAGTGTTTCAAGAAATATACAAGGTTGATTCAATTGAGTTTTGTCTACACTTGCAAATCGATGGATAGTAGTTAGGATTGAATTTGTTTTATGAGCATTATTTTTGTAAAGGGCTTTTTATTTTGTAAACTTTGAGCTTCTAGTTGTGTTTTGTCACGGATTGCCAAAGGGGGAGTTTGTTAGGTTCTAAAGACTTAGGATTTTATGTATTTAGAACTCTAATTTGTATTATTGGCAAACCATGATCAAAACAATGTGTTTAGAAGTGTTTTAGTCTAGTTCAAAGTTGTGTATTTATGTAAAGTTGGAATCGAGTTAAAGCGGGAAAGCATTGTGCCTTTCGGCCTGGCTCGATCGATCGAAGTTTAGGCTCGATCGATTGAAGTTGAGGTAGAATGATTTTCTGCAGAATTTTCCAACTCAGCCCTAGGTGTTTTAAAACGTTTTTAGGGTTTCTTATTTGTCCTAAGTATAAAAGGCAAACCCTAGCCACGTTTTAGTGTTGCTCATATTGCGGTTTGTGTAAATCTCTTGTGAGATCTAGAGGAGCTTTCCTTTACACGAACTTAGGGTTTTCAAGGAGAAGATTTATCTACACCTTGATGATCAACTCGATTGCTGCCATTGAAGTTTAAAGAAAACACAAGCGGGTGCGCTTGTATCCAGTGGTGAATCCAAGAAAGAAGGAGTCCGTGGATTCGGAGCTTGCACGTGGTCATGTCGGTAAGTTCTACTGGTTGGTAGCAATAAGAAGTCGAGTGTGGGGGCTTGTAAGTCTTATTGTATGAACTTCGATTCTTTCAAGATAGTGAATTCAAGTTTACCTTGAGGATAACTAGGTCAAATCCTCCCCAGGTTTTTCTTGGTTTGGTTTTCTGGGTGATCATATCTTGTTTTATTTATTTTCCGCTGTTTTGCTTGATTTGATCTTTGTTATTGTGATAACCTAGACTTGTTAAATTGGACTAAGTAACAACTTCACTAATTACCTAGGTTAAATCAATTGGTTTTAAGGGGTCTAAAAACTATCAATTTGTTTATCCTGCTCTTGTTATTGCTGTGACCAAGATGAGCTGAACGAGTTTGAAAATATATTTGGGTTGTGAAGTAGTAAATGAGGCCCCTGATACTATTGTAATTATTAGGGGCTTGTTAGCCATTACTTATGAATGAATGAAACACAAAATTTATTTAGTGAGAGTAGTATCAAATGATAATGCATCTTTTTTTTTATTTATTTATTAGTGGCGGTGATTAATGAGTGTTACTAGAGCTAAAGATCTCACACCCCCACCCCTCTTATCTCTAAGTATACCTATAGTTGACATTACCGCAAACATTGAATTAATAACCGTGGGGGAGTTTAATTTTCTTTCCAGAAATTTAACATAAAGACACACTGTTTAACAGTGTTTGATACTTGGGGAGCTCTGTAGTAGTTGTACTTCAACGAGCATTGCTTCTTCATCCAAACGATGTAGAACTTCCAATGCCCTTTATTTTAATAGGAGTGCTACATTTCTACTCTCAAGACACACTATTTAAATCTCTTTTTTGCTTCCATTAGTATCTCATGTTTCTTCTGCATAATCCAAGTATACATTTCCTTTAATCTCAACTTAACAATATTATCCAAGAATATTTCTGAATTATAAGTTTACATTGTCAAATTGTTGACATTGCAAGACAGGTTATGTTTGCTATTAATGGTTTTTAGACCCCTTAAAACAATTGATTTAACCTAGGTAATTAGCCAAGTTGTTACTTAGTCTAATTTAACAAGTCTAGGTTATTACAATAACAATGATCAAATTAAGCAAATCAGCGGAAAATAAATAATACAAAATATGATCACCCAGGAAACCAAACCGGTAAAAACCTGGGGAGGATTTGACCTAACTATCCTCAAGGTAAACTTGAATCCACTATCTTGAAAGAATCGAAATTCATACAACTAGTCGCTAACCCGTGCGATGCACGGGAAATGTATTGAGTACAATATATAATTTAATCTTTGTTTATTTTACTACAACACCAAAATTGAATTTGTAAAATAAAATCATATAACTAAAACATTTGTTAATGACTATACGTTTTGGACATTTATTAAACTATATTATTATTATTATTATTATTATCAACTTAATAAAGTATTTTAATATATGATACCAACATGCTTCAAGAAAATGTCCAACACTGAAAACAATTTGAAAACAAACTCAACTAAACAGTTTGATGAATAAATATATTACAATCTATAATATAAGCCAAGAAATAAACTTTGAAACCAATATGAACAAAATCCACGTCAAACAAAACCATTTCGATCATTAAGAATATGACTCACTAAAGTCATGAAAAACACAGGATTCATTACAAAAAAAAAAAAAAAAAGAAAAGAAAAAAAGAAGAAGCATCTTTAGTCTTTATAGATTTTGCCTAAGTACCCTGATACGATGACACATACTCACAGAAAAATCATTAAAGAAAGAATCAAAGAACATACACAACATGTACATACGCTATGAAAGTAAAAATAAGAAAAACAAAAGAGATGTAAACATGGACAATTAAAGAAAAAATATAGGAAAAAAAAGTTAGGAATAGAAATATAAGATAAAGATGGGTTACCCTCAAAAAGAATAATCCATGGATATTCATTGAAATCTTCTAGATAATTTTCGATAATAGAAAAATAAAACCCAAAAGTTATGATGTTAAAACTTCCAAAAGGCCAATTTTTTTTAAAAAAAAAAAAATCAGAAGATTCAAAGCTTCAAAAGTATTGAAATAAAACAATATTTATATAATTACGCAATAGAGAAATACAATAGAAAGAAGGGAATCCATGATTATAGCTTTTCTACTATTGAAATTGGCTAGACAATTAAATATATTGCAAAAAATGAACTTAAAAATTCATATGTAAACCAAATTGTGGGGCCCAATGATTTGAGACCCTGGCCCATTTATTCATTGGGGCACGAGGCCCGAGCCGAGGAAGGTCATAGCCCAGGCTCGGTAATACGATTACAAAATAGTCTTGGGACACGGTAGAGGGCGATTTGGTCCTCGGCATGTCCGAGGTCTCACCGAAAGGAAGGGCAAAACGGTATAGGAGCAGCTTGGAAAAAATCTAAAAAATATCCGGGTCAATAAAGAAGGATACATTTGGAAAGTGTAACGACCAGGGGAAAGCTGTCCCTTCTCGCCATTCAATACTCGCACTTTTGTGAGCCACACTCTTCGACTTTTACAACCACCTCCAACCACTCTGGGTATGGGCTGATGGGACAAGTATCGGTCGTGGAAAAGTCGATCCTACACGTGGACGAAGGATAAGGAACACATGCGGGTATAAAAGGAAAAGTGAGCAATTCAGAAGAAGAGGGTGGGAAAAATGGCAAAAAACTAGAGCCTCCGACCCGCCTCCGGAGAAGGACTTCTAGGGCGAAAACGACTTAACCATGTATGAACACCACGAAAAACCCACCGTCCGGTGACCAAGGCCTAGCCTTTCAAACTCACGCTCTACAAATGATATTGTTTGGGCCTTTTATGTGCGAACCCAATATCGTTTTGGGTCGTTACAAATCGCGTCCTTACACAAACAATTAGAAGATTTTGAGCCAAGAATTTATTAAAACAAAACAAAAATTATGTGACTACACAATGGAGAAATATAATAAACAAAAAAAATATGTCTACACAACATAGAAATATTAGAGAAATATGAGTTACCTTTTAAATGTTAAAATTCAAAATATTAAAACTTTTAAAAGGTTAAAAAAATTTGAAGATTTAATCTTGAAGAAAAATAAGTTTTTAGATTTCCTATGCAAGTAATTCTTAAATAGGAGAGAGTAGAGGTGGTGGGAGAGTGTCCTTATTTGGCTAGAAGTCTAATTTGCATTGGAAAAAGAAAACAGTGATGAGGTGGAAAATTTAATTTAATTTAAATATTGTGCTGACGTGGAAAATTGTGGGAACTTCAAAAGTTTCGGTTTTATATATATATATATATATATATATATATATATAGATAAGACTTACAAGCCCTCACACTCGACTTCTTATTGCTATCAACCAGTAGAACTTACTGACACGACCACGTGCAAGCTCCGAATCCACGGACTCCTTCTTTCTTGGATTCACCACTAAATACAAGCACACCCACTTGTGTTTTCTTTAAACTTCAATGGCAGCAACTGAATTGATCATCAAGGTGTAGATAAATTTTCACCTTGAAAACCCTAAGTTTGTGTAAAGGAAAACTCCTCTAGATCTCACAAGAGACTTACACAAAGCGCAATTATGAGCAACACTAAAACGTGGCTAGGATTTGCCTTTTATACTTAGGACAAATAAGAAACTCTAAAAACGTTCTAAAACACTTAAGGCTGAGTTGGAAAAATCTGCAGAAAATTATTCTGCCCGAGTTTCGATCGATCGAGCCTGTCTTTCGATTGATCGAGCTAGGCCGAAAGGCACAATGCTTTTCTGCTTTAACTCGATTCCAACTTTACATAGAAGCACAACTTTGAGCTAGATTTAAACACTTCTAAACACATTGTTTTGATCATGGTTTTCCAACAATACAAATTAGAGTTCTAAATACATAAATCCTAAGGCTCCGCTTGGAAGGAGGGAATGGAATGGAAAGGAATAAAAAGAATAATTTTAGAATATTCTTCCCTTCTCTTGTTTGGGAGTTTTAATGGAGGGAATGGAAAGTCCATTCCCTTGTTTGGGAGTTTAAGTGAGAGGGAATGAAATGGGTAGGAGGGAACACTCATTTCTCTCTATTCCCTTAAAACCTCAAATTTTCATTCCCCCCGAAATTAGGAGGAATGAGAGGGAATGAAATTAGATTTAATGATTTTTTTACTAGAACTCCCAAAAAACCCCTATATATTCAACCTTTTATTTTAAAATAGGGCTCTAATAGTAATATTGTCATAAAATGATTCCATTCCATTCTCTCTATGTTGTTCCCAAACGGGATTACTTACATCTCATTTGTAACACCCCAAACCCATACCAAGGATTTAGATGCACAACTTGTCTTAGAAATACTCAACAATAATATAATGGAACAGAGCGTAATTAAATATCCACAAATAAACTTCAAATAATCAAAATCTTTCCTATGAAATCCATAAAACAAAAACTTTAACAATAAAGTCTCCAAATACAATCTCAAAGAGTTCCACAAATGCCAAAATTACTATCCTAAGAAAATATACTAAAACAATCCCTCAACTAACATAGCTCCAAAAGAAGTCTTCAATCTATGTCTCCAATGATCTACCACCAAAAGATATTCCACTTTGCTCTAATCTGAAAGGTGGAGAAAGGGGGTGAGCTAGAAGCCCAATAAGAGACTACATAACATGAGGATGTCTTTCAAAACAAAACATTAGTATCATTAACAAAATATAGTCTTTACAAAACATTTACCATAATATTGTAATCAGTAAATAAAATAGTAACCACTTTAATTGGCCAAAATACACTAGATAGGTAGAAACAATTTAATATAGTAATAAACAATTTTTCCACTTGTAACAGCCAATAACAATAAAACAATAGTTTGATGTGGAAAACATTAAACATTAGCCAGACAAAGACATAAGCTGCTAAACACTCGGTGGGTGATTCCCATAGGGAACAATAACACTAACCTCAAAGAGGCAACACTGGCTCTAAAGAGCAAACAATAACACCGCACCACACCACAATAACACTACATCGGCCGAAGGCCAACACTTAACCCTGTGTTGGCAAAGGTTGCAGACTATCTTGTTGACTATTTGAAAACATTCTTACTTTATTACAATATTGTCAATACCAATCATATATCTTATAACAAATACTTTCTCAAAAATATAGTTTTGAGTCATTCTTAACACATACTGATTCAAGGTAACACTTAAGAAATAATAAAATTTAGGTATGTGTACAAAGCATTGATAATAGTATAAGTTTTTGGAAACTTCACTTTTGCAATTGTGTATATATAAATATATTTTTACCATAAATATATATATAGATATAAACGTCCCGAGAGACGTCATGTTTCAAGTCCACTTACCTCTAGTTGCTAATACTCGTAGTCTAGATCCAAAATCAAATGAGCTTTTCCTCCACACCTAAAAGTAAAGGAGTAACATAATTATATAACTAATCCACCTTGACGTATACCAAAAGGATGAAAGGGACACTTCCTAAAAATTTTATGCTTATAGATCATATTATCCCACCTTACATATACATGGCATCCAATAAGATTCCTACCCGTAAGACATAGAAAGGATGCTATAGGTTTACAAATTTATTTCTACCCGTAGGACCTAGTAACTCGTAGCATGCATTGATAAAAGTTTAGAACTTGACCACAATATAGATTACAAGATTCAAAAGTCCAGCCCCACAACCATGCGTAAGCACTAGCAACTAGGTTATTTCCATGAGAGTTTGAGAGAGAGGTATACCTGACCACACGACCATACGGATGCAGGATTTGTTTCTTGTAACTTTGCCGTCTCTCTCTCTCTCTCTCTCTCTCTCTATCTATCAGCAGGAAACCCTAACCTACTATCACGTTAAAATTATTTTCACTTGGGCTCAAATATAAAACCCACTAAAAGCTTAAATAAGCCTCCCAAGACTTCAATTCCCACTAAACTCGTATTAAGGTTGTTTAGATGGGGCAGAACTCTAAAGAATTCCAATAACACTTAAACTCCTAATCCAATTAGGTTTTAGTCTCTTATCCTTGTCCTTAATCGATAAGGAGACTAAAAGTTTAATATGAATAATCCACAAAATAACTCTCACGTTACATCTTTTATTTATTTTCTTTGTAGATATCATAATATAAAATAATATCACCTTCACAATAAATTAAATAATTCATCAATTTCACTTTAGAAGCAATAAAATTAAATTTAAGTGAGGCGGGTGTTACATTCTCCCCCTCTTATAAAATTTTCGTCCTCGAAAATTCAAACATACCTCAATTTACTAGTGCTTCAATCTTAGTAGGGTCCCTTTGTAATTCCATCTCTAAAGATCATATGTCCTAAGAACACCACTTTATTCAACTAGCACTCACACTTTCTCAATTTAGCATGCAACCTCTTGTCTCTTAAAATTTGCAAAACAATCCTCAAAAATATCACTTAATCTGACCAAATGTCACTTCTTAAACTTAGCATATATATATATATATATATATTTTAACAAAAGCGCCCCAAGGAAAGTACACTAGGCCGTAAAACTCAAAGCAACATGATATGCTCCCAACCAATCCATATTATATTGTCTATAACCACACAATAATTACATAGACTCAACAACCATTGTTTCACTTCATAAGAGAAAAATAAGGAGATGGTACCTGACTTAGATTCCTCAACACCTTGCCCAAGAATGGCAAACACTCTTCCTTGGATTTTTGGCCTATGATTTATATCATTAGGCTCAGCCCTTGGCTCACTCTTGAGATCTGGGCAATCTTTGATAAAGTGTCCAGTTTTGCCGCATTTAAAACATGCTCTTGACTCCAAATAGCATGTTCCACCATGAGCCTTTCCACATCTTGGACAAGTCTTATGTGCCTTCTTGTTTGAATTAGGCACCCCTTGCTTCTTGAATGAAATTTCACTAGACTTTCCCTTAAGAAAATTACTTTGATTTGGCTCCCTCTCCTGATCATTGGCCATTGAAAGACGATTGCAATTTCTCTCTGCTATGAGAGCTCGATCTACCACCTCTGCATATGTTTCCAATTTGAACATGGAAACCGGTCCCCGAATTTCCTCCCTTAAACCCCTTTCAAAATGCCTAGCCTTCCTTGCTGTGTCAACCATGTGTGGACCAAAGCGGGATAATTCAGCAAATTTCCGCTCATACTCATACACCGATTGAGTACCTTGTGCTATGCGAATAAACTCAGCTTCCTTTTGGACCATTAAACTATCGGGAAAAAACCTCCTACGAAAGAGCTCAATAAAATGCTTCCAAGTTATAACTTCTCTCCCATGTGTCCTCTCTGTGGACTCCCACCATTCCAATGCATCACCTTTCAATACAAAAACAGCAAGGATAACTCGTTGCCCATCACTAACCTCCATTGCCCTAAAGAGTCTTTCTATCTCCTTAAGCCGGTTGTCGGCCTCTATTGGATCCTTTGTACCCTTGAAAGTAGGAGGGTCAAGCTTTCTAAACTTCTCTAAAGCACAAGTTGGATTGGTGGCTCCTACTTGATGTTGCACTATATTGGTTAAACCCCCAATGGCTTCAATAATAGCTTGAAGATTAGTGGTTCCCTCAGCATTCGATTGACCATTCCCTGTGTTCCTCCTTGGTGGAGCCATCTCTCTAAGCAATACAACAAAATATCATAAGTACTGATTTTAAATATCCTTGAAGGTCAAAACCAACAAACAGCTAGTGCAACAATCATTCCTACACACTCCTAAAAAAAAACACTATGAAAGGTCAAATAATTCTAACATTAAAATTCCTAATGATCACACTCTTGTTCCAAAATAATCTTAATATTAAACCTATAAGTCTACAGAATCATAAACCTATGCTCTGATACCATAACAGTAACACCCCAAACCCATACCAAGGATTTAGATGCACAACTTGTCTTAGAAATACTCAACAATAATATAATGGAACAGAGCGTAATTAAATATCCACAAATAAACTTCAAATAATCAAAATCTTTCCTATGAAATCCATAAAACAAAAACTTTAACAATAAGGTCTCCAAATACAATCTCAAAGAGTTCCACAAATGCCAAAATTACTATCCTAAGAAAATATACTAAAACAATCCCTCAACTAACATAGCTCCAAAAGAAGTCTTCAATCTATGTCTCCAATGATCTACCACCAAAAGATATTCCCTTTGCTCTAATCGAAAGGTGGAGAAAGGGGGTGAGCTAGAAGCCCAATAAGAGACTACATAACATGAGGATGTCTTTCAAAACAAAACATTAGTATCATTAACAAAATATAGTCTTTACAAAACATTTACCATAATATTGTAATCAGTAAATAAAATAGTAACCACTTTAATTGGCCAAAATACACTAGATAGGTAGAAACAATTTAATATAGTAATAAACAATTTTTCCACTTGTGTGACCAATAACAATAAAACAATAGTTTGATGTGGAAAACATTAAACATTAGCCGAACAAAGACATAGTTGCTAAACACTCGGTGGGTGATTCCCATAGGGAACAATAACACTAACCTCAAAGAGGCAACACGGCTCTAAAGAGCAAACAATAACACCGCACCACACCACAATAACACTACATCGGCCGAAGGCCAACACTTAACCCCTGTGTTGGCAAAGGTTGCGGTATCTTGTTGACTATTTGAAAACATTCTTACTTTATTACAATATTGTCAATACCAATCATATATCTTATAACAAATACTTTCTCAAAAATATAGTTTTGAGTCATTCTTAACACATACTGATTCAAGGTAACACTTAAGAAATAATAAAATTTAGGTATGTGTACAAAGCATTGATAATAGTATAAGTTTTTGGAAACTTCACTTTTGCAATTGTGTATATATAAATATATTTTTACCATAAATATATATATAGATATAAACGTCCCGAGAGACGTCATGTTTCAAGTCCACTTACCTCTAGTTGCTAATACTCGTAGTCTAGATCCAAAATCAAATGAGCTTTTCCTCCACACCTAAAAGTAAAGGAGTAACATAATTATATAACTAATCCACCTTGACGTATACCAAAAGGATGAAAGGGACACTTCCTAAAAATTTTATGCTTATAGATCATATTATCCCACCTTACATATACATGGCATCCAATAAGATTCCTACCCGTAAGACATAGAAAGGATGCTATAGGTTTACAAATTTATTTCTACCCGTAGGACCTAGTAACTGTAGCATGCATTGATAAAAGTTTAGAACTTGACCACAATATAGATTACAAGATTCAAAAGTCCAGCCCCACAACCATGCGTAAGCACTAGCAACTAGGTTATTTCCATGAGAGTTTGAGAGAGAGGTATACCGACCACACGACCATACGGATGCAGGATTTGTTTCTTGTAACTTTGTCTCTCTCTCTCTCTCTCTCTCTCTCTATCTATCGCCAGAAACCCTAACCTACTATCACGTTAAAATTATTTTCACTTGGGCTCAAATATAAAACCCACTAAAAGCTTAAATAAGCCTCCCAAGACTTCAATTCCCACTAAACTCGTATTAAGGTTGTTTAGATGGGCCAGAACTCTAAAGAATTCCAATAACACTTAAACTCCTAATCCAATTAGGTTT
Source organism: Quercus dentata (assembly GCA_028216015.1). Lineage (NCBI taxonomy): Eukaryota > Viridiplantae > Streptophyta > Magnoliopsida > Fagales > Fagaceae > Quercus > Quercus dentata. The sequence continues at coordinate 56,916,060 of CP116454.1, read as the reverse complement.
TAGTCTCTTATCCTTGTCCTTAATCGATAAGGAGACTAAAAGTTTAATATGAATAATCCACAAAATAACTCTCACGTTACATCTTTTATTTATTTTCTTTGTAGATATCATAATATAAAATAATATCACCTTCACAATAAATTAAATAATTCATCAATTTCACTTTAGAAGCAATAAAATTAAATTTAAGTGAGGCGGGTGTTACATTATTCCTTTTCATTCCTTTATTTTAAAAGATCCAATCAAGGTTACTTAATTCCATTCCATTCCATTCTTTTCCATTCATTTCCCTTACTTAAATACATTCCATTCCATTCCATTCCTTTCCATTCCCTTTATGACCATCTTATTCCATTCCATTCCATTCCCTTATGAACTCCCAAGCGGAGCCTAAGTCTTTAGAACCTAACAGCTATCATTGTCCTGCGAACTTAATGGGGTCTGCCATATTCATTTGTATCTATCTTATTGAGGGACCAAAATGCTCTTAGGACTCCTGGCTCTTATGCTTCTCATGGTACCCTTCAGAGCCTTTATGTATTACACTGACTGTTTGCGCATGTATTGCTTCTGTCTCTCTTTCAGAATCCGTAAACTTGGTTGTGCTTATGTATTATATGTCATAATTTATTTGTAAGAATTTTGCCTCCACAGATGTCTTCATCTTAATTTGGACGGCAAGTAGAGATCAAGGGAGGAAAGACTTCAGATTGCCTCCCACAACAGTTAATTAATGAATTCATAAGGTTTGTTCATTTACACTGAATGGTGGGACTCCATAGAGAAGGGATTATATATGACAGGCTACCTATAAATATTTCTCACCTCCAGGCCCAAATTTCCAAGTCATTCTTTATCTCGTAATGATGTTGCTTTTTCCTGCTTGTATCTTCATCTTAATCCCAAATAGCCAAATATTTGTATACAAGGCTTTGCCTCACCTTAATTGTAGGAAGCCAATTGTGTACAATGCTGTGTCTCACCCATAGATTTGGAAGACGTGTTGGAAGATGAGAAATCTTGAAAATGAGTAAGGATTCAGAACTAGTTTATTGAAATTGATCTGAATTAGAGTGCGTAATTTCAGGCTTTCTGCTGGCTATGCCAAAGCTACAAGTCGTGTGAAGTTGTCTTTGTTATCTTTGTTAAACCACAAGTAGTTTGTTATTTGGGTTGTTAGTTTGTTAGAATTTTTCCCGCTCTGTTTCTTGTATATAAGAGTAGAGATGTATCCATTATTCATTATGCAATATACAGAGCAATTTTCAATATAGTTAAATTAGATGGAGAAAATATCTGGTAAATATTGGGGTATCAAAAACTTATGGGGAAACTCACTGAGGCTAACAATTTGATATTGTGTACATGGTCAACATAAAGTCAGTTTATGCATTCTTTAACAAAGCTATACACTTTACACTAAATTGCACATTGCACAACCAATGGCAAGAGGACTTTGTGAACTAAACTGGCCAAAATTTCTTTGAAAATTTTAGTCTTGTCATATTTCTTCACAAGGTAATGCTTGATGCAAAGTATAGGTAGAAGAAAAGATCAATATCTATTACAACTGCTAATTCTTCTCAAAAAAAAAAAAAAATTATAAATGCAAAGAACAGTACACGTTTTTACAGAAAATCACGTGCTAAACAGGCGTGTAAATAAGCACGCTGGGATCCTGAAGATTGTCGCCAATACGGCACCGTTCCATTTAAATGAAACGGTGCACTTTGATGATTAGTGAGTCGTATATAATTAATAAAGATTGAAATTTCCTTTTTTTTTTTTTTTTTTTTTTTTTTTTGGGTTAAAAGATTGAAATTTCCTTATTATCCCCTTAGTCAGTCCGTCCTCTTCATAACCCCACACACAATAATGAAGTTGGCTGTATCTCACTATGAAAAGATGAATAATTGAGGCCAGCTAGCATCATTCACGTTTTCAACTTTGATGAAACTTTTGCTAACACGTCACAGAATTCCAAAGCACTTTTTCTTTGGCACTGGCATTGATTTGACACAAAATTCTCAGATTGCAAGACGAAGAAAACACAAATGTGCGAAAAGGGAAGGTTTGAGTTAGGTGAAGTGGAAATTTTTCATTGTGGAAAATTCGGACACCGTTGACGAAACCAAAAAAAAAAAAAAACAAAGACTTGAGTTTAAGTAGAGTATGTGCGAAAAGGGAAGGTTTGAGTGAAATTATACAAAGAGAGTGCAGATTCATTGTGAGCAAATTAACATTCAAAGCTCCCATTCCATTCATCTTCTTTTCGGGGAAGTGAAATGGCCGAGGCGGTTGTTTCCGGTGTGGTGACAAGGATTGGTGACTTGCTCGTACAAGAAGGAAATTCTTGTCCGGGGTGAGTAACCAAGTTGAGCTGCTACAAATTGAGCTCAAACTTATGCAAGGCTTATTAAAGGATGCAGATGCAAGGCAGAATGAGTCAGAGCTTGTAAGGCAGTGGGTTGCTGAAATAAGAGATCTTGCTTATGATGCAGATGATATCATTGCCACTCATGCCCACACAGTTGGATCCAGAAAGGGAGGAGGTGTACAAAAGGTCCTCGAGAGGTGCAGTTGCATCTTGGATGAAGGAATTACAGTGCACCAGGTTGGGTCAAAGATTGAAGATATCATGACAAAAATTTCTAACTTGAAAACAAGTTTTCAAGGCTATGGCATAAGGGAGTCTAAGATAAAAGGAGGTGGATCCAGTTCTTTTAATGAGAGGCAACGAGAGCAAAGGCAAACATTTTCTCATCTTGAACATGACGTTGTTGGGTTTGACGATGACTTGAATAAATTGGTGGAGTTTTTGCTTAAAGAAGGCGTAGACAACAGAGCAGCTTCCATATGTGGTATGGATGGTTTGGGAAAAACCACACTTGCTATGATGGTTTATAATTACTGCGAAGTCAAGCAACACTTTGATTGTCGTGCTTGGGTATATATTTCACAACAATGTCAAAGAAGATGTGTTTGGGAAGAAATTTTGATTAGCCTTCTGTCTAAAGATCAAAGGGTGAAATTCAAAAGTTGAAGGATGCAGAGATTTTTGAGAAACTTCGTCAAGTTCAATGAGAGAAAAAGTGTTTGGTTATTCTAGACGATATTTGGAACATTGAGGCCTGGAACACTCTACAGGAAGCCTTCCTAGTGAGGGGTACTGGTAGCAAAATACTGCTTACCTCTCGTAATAAACAAGTGTGTTTGCATGTAAACCTCAGAAGTTTCCTTTGTGAATTGCAGTGTCTAAATGAAGAAAGGAGTTGGGAATTACTTGACAAGATAGCAATATCTTGGAGAGAAGGTACAACTTATATCTAATCCTGCTTTACTCTAATAATTTTTCTTTTTGGGTAATAATAATAATAATAATAATAATAATAATAATAATTTGTTTATTTATTATTATTATTATTATTATTTGTAAATAAGGAAAAGGTAACAGATGCCTTTAAAGATGTTACTAATCACTAAGCTGTATAATGCATGAAATATTTTAAGATTAAATGTTAATTAATATGTCTAGATTTAATTTCTCTAATTTCAATTATTGGAAAGCTAAATTATTCTACATATTTGGTAATAGATGCCTTTAAAGGTGTATTTTAAAGACTATTATATATTTAATTATTTATATATATATCTAAAAACCGAATCATAGAATTTAATGTTGCTACTCTCTTATTGTGTCACGTCATCCAATTATTTTTAGCTCATACTCTCTCTTTTTTAACTCTTCTTTTCTTTATTAATTTTTCACTTTTTGCAACATTTCCTTCTATCTTTTACCTTTTGATTTTTCCACTCCTCTCTACTCTACTGTAACTTTTTCTTTATTTATTCGTCTTCCTCTAATTTTGACTCTTCTTATCTCATCTTCTTTACTATAAATAAAATATTATCTCCCATTCAATCCATATTTCCCACACCAGAATATGATAACTCTCTCTCTCTCTCTCTCTCTCTCATAGTTTTTTTTTTTTCTTTGGTGGGTTTATAATTCTTTCTTGCGTCTCCACTATAGGGTAATGAATTTTTGTTTTGAACTCTTCTCCCATAAAAAAATGTGATTACTCTCTCTCTCTCTCTGTGTCTCTGTCTCTCTGTCTCTCTCTCTATTATATATGTATGTATGTGTGTGTATATATATTCTTTTGGTGAATTTTTAATTCAATCTTGCATCTCTACTTTAAATTGATCTAATTTGGTTGTGTTTTTAAGCTGTTATCTTTTTTTTTTCTTTGATTGTTAGATGTGGTCCTATTTTATTATAAATATATTATATAACAATATTATATTATTCTATTACATAGTATGGTTTTTATAATTTGGTGTTTACAACTATATCTTTTATTTTGAATATTCTTCTCATTATCTTTTATTCTATATTTGTTATTCTCTCCCCAAAAAATGTGATGTACTCTCTCTCTCTCTCTCTCTCTATATATATATAATTCTTTCTTGCAACTCTTGATACGTTTTGGTGTTGTGTTTTTTGAGTTCGCATCACAAGTCTTTTCACTCCCTCTTATAATTTTGGTTTGATATTTATTTGAGTTAATCCTTAGTTAGTTTGGAAGTGAGAATTTGAGTTTATATCAAAACACAATCCACATCATGACTATCATGAATTTAAATGTGCCTATCAATTATTTGAATAATATCAATTGTAATTATGTGATAATCTCTTCGAGAGAATGAAAATTTTAAATAATGAATTTGAAACTTAAAAATTTTAGTTGTACTAAAAGAAATTAAGAAAAATATAATTCATAATAATCATATATGGACCACTTCAATCAAAAGGATAATATCAAACAAAAACACCAAAAATGATAAATTTGTAGTATATTTGTAAAAAAAGAGAGATAAATTTTTTTTTAAAAAAAACTGTTTAATATTTCGGAAGAACAAATTATATACAATTAAGTTAAAGCGTAAATTATATATTATACTACATCTCAAAATAATCATATATTCTCATGCATCGCATGGATCTGCAACTAGTTTTAATAAAAAATAAAATACATTCTGTTTATACAATATTGGTTGTACAGGGAGATTTTTTTTTTATTTTTTTATTTTTATTTTTTTGGTTGAGAAAAGTACGGGGAGATAGTTATTATGTATACCTTTTGTCAATTCAGGATGAGACCTATAACCATTTTATCAAACTTCGCCTCAAATAAAATATTATCCTACATAAGAGATAGAGTTTGTAATTTTTTTTCTTTTTTTGAGAAGAGATAGAGTTTGTAATTGATACGCACGTTGAAATACATAGTCAACTATTGAGTGAAACTCAAATTTCCACTCTCAAAACAAGTAAATATTAATCTAAAACTAAAAGCAAAATAAAGTGATAAAAGAGAGATGTCTTATGATTGAAAAAACAAACGCCAAAACATGCATTAACCAGAATAGATTTACCAAAACAGCAAAATGCATTAGCTCAAAATATGGTTAACTAATATTTGAATACAAGAATAAAGCATAGAGAAAGATTTCTCTAAATTTTAGCAAAAGTAAATTGCTGAATGTTTCCAAATCATTTAAATAAAATATTATTGCACATAAAACGAAATTAAAACTTGTGATTAGATTAAATTCCATTTTAAATATTTTCACTCAATTTAAATCTGAGCAAGAGTAAGAGTTAAAAGCCATATATTAGTACAGTCCATATGCATGGAGAAAATTTCTTCAAGTGGTTCATCTCTAGGCTTTCAAGTCTTAAAATATAGTTTCATTTTATCATTTAGTTGCTGATGTCTCGTTGTTCAAGAAAAAAAAAATGATATTATTTTGTTTGTTGTTGGCTTTTTAGACCGTATGCCCAAAACTTATATGGAGAAGTTTGGAAAAGAAATGATTGGATATTGTGGGGGTTTGCCATTGGCCATCACTGTACTTGGAGGTCTTTTAGCAGCAAAGCAAACACATGAAGAATGGGAGGATGTGCTTAGACATATCAAATCATACCTTCATGTAGAACAAAACTTAAGAGTCAACAAAGTTTTAGCTTTAAGTTATAATGATTTACCTTGTCACTTGAAACCATGTTTTTTATATTTAGGTCATTTTCCAGAGGATTTTGAGATACCGACAAAAGAATTGATTCGGATGTGGATGGGAGAAGGTTTTGTATCAGAAATTCAGCACAATAGAGGAAGAGAGGATAGAATGGATGATGTGGGACACCAATATTTAAGGGAGCTAGTGCAGAGATGCATGGTTCTGGTGGGGAAAATGGGCTCACTTGGAAGGATTAAATCTTGTCGAATGCATGATCTTATGCGAGACTTTTGTGTATTAAAAGCCGAAGAGGAAAATTTTCTCCATATTACCAATATTCTTTCCTTGAAACCACGTGAAGCGCAAAACGGTAAGGTTCGAAGACTTGCTATCTATTTGGAATCAGATGATAATTACATCAAGGGAATTAAATTCAGTGAATATCCATACCTCAGGTCTCTTCTCTACCTTCTACCTCGTCAAAGTAATCTTCTTCAAAGTTATTCTTATTTTAAAGAGTCATGTTTCAAGAAATTCAAGTTGGTTAGAGTCTTCCATCTGGAAAATTTTCGAAATCACGACCGCAAATTACCTAGAGACATTGGATGTCTCTCTCAAATATAGCAATATAGAAAAGGTGCCATCATCTATTGGCAATTTGAGGTGCCTGGAGACACTAGATTTGCGGATCTTCTCCAAACCAAGAGTGCCAAATGTGTTTAAGTATATGAAACAATTGAAACATCTTTATTTACCCTGCACTTATAGGGTATGTTGTAAGTTGGAACTGAGTAATCTTAGTTATTTGCAAACATTGGTGAATGTTCATCCCAAAACCATCCAAATTCCCACATCGTTCAAACTAAACCATCTTCGGGTTCTTAAAGTGAGGAATAATAAACAGGCCCAAGATGCAATACAAATGCTAATATTAAGATGTCCACATATAGAAAAGCTACATCTATATAAACATTTAAAGAAGCTTCCGGAAGCTCACCAATTCTCTCCAAATCTAGCCAAGTTGACTTTATCGGGGACTAAACTTGAGGAAGACCCAATGGAAACGCTAGAGAAGTTACCCAACTTAAAAATCCTCTGCTTCCGTCGTGCGTTAGAGAAGTCACCCGACTCAAACCACCAATACATTGGACGTGGGAGCTTTAATGGGAAGAATATGGTTTGTTCTAAAAATGGATTTCCTCTGCTTCAATCTCTTCTCCTTTCTAACTTGTACTACTTAGAGGAGTGGAGGGTGGAGCAAGGAGCCATGCCCAGTCTCTTTTGTTTGGAAATTGAATTTTGTGATAGTTTGAAGATGATTCCTGATGGATTGAGGTTCGTCACAACACTCCAGGAATTGAAGATCAAAAACATGAGAAACTCATTCGCAGATAGGCTTCACGAAGGAGGACCATATTTTGACAAAGTCAAACATGTGCGTTCCCTTGTATTCCAATCTTAAGACAGAGAATGATAATCGTTAGCAGCTACAAGGTACACCAATGAATTCTTGCACTTGCATTTTTTATAAATTTTTACGGGCTTCTTTTCTTCTAAATCTCTCTCCAATTAATTCAATTTCCACCCGATAATATTTAGCAAAATTTTCCCTAAGGTAAGTTTTTTTTTTTTTTTTTTTTTTTTTTTTTTTTTGAGGAACAAGTAAGTGAAACTTTATTAAACTAAATCAAGATTGAATACATCATCCAAATCCGAAGGTAGTTCTTCTACCCATACATCAATGTCTACAGATACAATTGCTCTTCTAGCTAAAGCATGTGCCAACTTGTTTCCCTCCCTTCTCACATGTTGGAAATTACATGTTACTAGAGATGTAGTACAGCTCCATATTTCTCCATATTTTGTATTGATAGCATTAATAATCCGTAGGCAATCTCCCTCAAACATGAATTTGGAAAGACTAAGCTCCCCCGCAAATGTCACAGGCCGGGAAGCCGCTAATGCTTCAGCATGTTCTATGGATTGAGGCAACACTATTTTCTGACTTAGAGCACCCATAACATTCCCATTGCAGTCCCTAATCACCACTCCAATATCTGCCGTGTTGTTGTTTTCAAAGAGAGCTGTGTCAAAGTTGGCCTTATAACAATCCTCCGGAGGTTTTGTCCACTTTATATGGTGTCGTTGCACCCTCGGCCTAGTGGGCTGTTGATGAACATCAAAAAATTCAACCACCAACTCCTTTGCCTTCTTGCTAATCTCATGTAAGGGCCATGAAGGTTGTTGCACCCGGATTTTATTCCCCCCTCAATTTACACACTTTTTTATTAGCTTCTAAACCCATAACCTATCTCTTTATTATATTTACACACTTATTTGCCACTGTTATTTATAGTTTCTTCTTTCTTTTTCTCCCCTCTTTTAGGTTCTTCTACTTACTTTTCATTCCTACAGCATAAATATATATTGGTTGATGGTGTGAATATAGCTCTAAATCTTACATGTCTACAACATATTTCTTTTTAATTCGTTTTTGATGTTTTTTTTTGTAGGTGAAATCGTCCATGGTCCGATATGCTTGCTTTGATTCATCAAACATATTCTTCGATGCCTATGTGTAGTGATGTAAATAATTGTGATATTTTCTTGGGTGGTTTTTTTTGCATTGTATTGTATTTGTTTTAGTGTTGCTTGCTTGTTCTGGTTTTCTGCTCTGCTACACTCTTTGTGTATTCTGTTGAAAATAAAAAAACCTATGTATCATTCAAGTTATGATTTATCTCACTGCATTTTAGATGTATATTGTTTATAGTGAAGCTAGTTCAGAATATCCTTGTGTTAAGCAGTAACACTATATCTTATTGAGCTGGGAATATGAATTAGCATGGGCGAAAATCACTGTTTTTTCTTTATCAATATAGTAACTAATGTTAGAGATATATATTGTTCATATTAGCCCAATGTAATAGGCCCAAGCCTAATTCTACTTTGTGTGCAAGTCAAGTCTCCTACTTGTACTAGAAGTCTATTAGTCTAGGGTTTAGTCGCCTATATATACTCATGTTAGGGTTTATTGTAACACAAGTTATTGTATTACACTCTTATACACAATAAAGATGTAGCCCTTAAGGGATTCCTCCGTGGATGTAGGCCGACAAGGCTGAACCACGTAACCCTCGTGTTCTCGATGTTCCTATTCTATGCTTCTCCTTCCGCATTCACTCTAGCATACACAACATGGTATAACACATCACATTGCGTTGCTAATAATAATAATAACATAATATTTAACCTGTGTATAAGAGTGTAGTACAATAACTTGTGCTACAATGAACCCTAACATGAGTATATATAGGCGACTAAACCCTAGACTAATAGACTTCTAGTACAAGTAGGAGACTTGACTTGCACACAAAGTAGAATTAGGCTTGGGCCTATTACATTGGGCTAATATGAACAATATATATCTCTAACAACTAAAACACTAAAATGAAAAATTATGTAGACAAATTATGTTAGATGGAACTTCTATTCCTTTTACATTTTATGCCATAGTTGGAACTCTATAAATTCAACATCATACATAATCGGAGTAATAATGAAGATGCAATTTGGTTGAGTTGATAACCATATGGGAGTTTTATTTCTTTGCAAACATTTTAGAATTTATAACTTGGATAGCTCAACATAGTTTCACTTCACTTCAACCTCAAGGATTGTTGAACTTTCTATGCCTCCATTGGCACTAAGAGGAGTGCTAGATTTTACCTCATGGCATGGACTATAAAGGTCCCACAAGATTTTAAATGGGGCCACAGAGCTATCCTAAAATTTAGAAGTGAGGTTAGGAGGTTCATAAAGTTTGATGTTGGGGATGGTAGAAGGTTTTCTAATGACATGATAGTTGGAATCCTACTAGGATCCTTTTCATGAAGTATAGCTTTAGGATTATCCATGGTGCAGCAACTAAATCTAAGGCAAAGGTTGATTCAGTTTTGAAGAACAAAATATGGGTTTGGAAACCTGCATGTTCCAAAAAATTAATCACCATTCAATGCCTGTTGTGTTTGGTTAAGCTTAAAGATGGAGATAAAGCTAGGTGGTCTGCAACTCGATCAAGATGGCTACTCTTGTGCAGCCATCTGCAATGAACATAAAGCTAAGGCAGATGAGGTGGGATGGTGGAGACTGTGGTGGTTTAACCTTGCTATCTCCTAGTTGCCTTTATACGTTGATTAGGAATAAAAAACAAACTGACAATTAGTTTTTTGGGTCATTCTATTTTCTTTTTATTCCTACTGCATAAATATATTGGTTGATGGTGTAAATATAGTTCTAAATGTTATTTTAATGATTTTATGTTACAGAATATTTCATTTTAATTCGTTTTTGATGTTTTGGGATTAATCATTTTCCTTTGGTTTTTTTGCAGGTGAAATCATCCATGGTCCTGCTACTGGTACGGGTTAGTGTCAGTTATACAATTTCAAGGATATGATTGCACTGACTCATTAAACATATTCTCTGATGCCTATGTGTAGTGATGTAAAGAATTGTTTGTTTGGTGATGGTACTCTGCGTTGTGATATTTTGTTGGGTGGTTTGTTTGCATTAGTTTGTTTGTTTTAGTGTTTCTTTCTTGCTCTGCTTTGCTGCTTTGCTATGATTGCGCTCTTTATTCATGTATTATGTTGTATAAGAGAAACCAATGTATCATTGGAGGAGAAAAATAATTCTTCATTTAATGTGGGATTCCTCATATTTCTTCAAGTTATGCTTATCTCAGAGCATTTTAGTTGTTTGTTGTTTATATTGAAGCTAGTTCAGTCTGTCCTTGTGTTATGCCGTAGCACTATGTCTTATTGAGCTGGGAATATCAATTAGCATGGATGGAAATCTCTGCCTTTTCCGTATCAATATAGTAACTAAAATATTAGTTATGTGCATTTGAGAAATAAACCATTATGCAGGAAAAATATATTTGATGGAGTTTTTATTCCTTTTAGATTTTATGCCATAATTGGAATTCTATAAATTCAACATCATACATGAGCTGAATAGTGTTGGGTGAATATGAGCTGTTCTATAATCATTTTTAGAAGGAATTTGGTTGTTCTTAATAAGAATTTAAATAGTCCTAGTTGAATAGTGTTGGGTGAATATGAGCTGTAAACTGCTTCTTGTAAACTGGAAGATGAGGTCGTTACTCTTTAGGTTTTTATGCTATTGTGCTGAGCTCTGTAATGTACTAATGTGAGCTTGTAACCCAAGTGGGGGCATAAATGTGATGGGACTTTGGTCCAAACTAGTTGGTCGGATTTCAGTGAGGCTTTCAATCTGGCCTGCCAGTTCCAAGCAAAGAGATGAGCCAATGGACTTGAGCTAAGGCTCTGGGTTCAGTGGTTCCTAAAGATGAGGGCAATGCGCTGGTTTCACAGAGCAGCAACAACCTCCCACTCTTTGCTGTGGAAGGATAACGGGCCAGTGCCAATTGGATCCAACATGGCCCACTGGGTTGAACCCAACTGAACCATCACTTTTTCATTTCATTTTCATGACCAAAATTACTTTTCCTCTTACTTATTGAGGACAATTGAAAAAACATTTCTCTTAGAAGAATCTAAAACAAATATGTCCAAGATATTACCTATCTAATCTAAAAAAAGGGTTTTTATGCTATTGTGATTAGTGGGGAATTGCATATGTATGACAGTTATTTGAAATTATTTTGTTGAGCGTAGTATCAAATGATTATTTATGATTTCCATTTCTCGGATTACCCACAATTGATGTTTTAGGCAAGCCTTGAATTGATAACCATACAGGAGTTCAATTTCTTTCCAAACATTTTAGAGTTTATAACTTGGACCGCTCTGTAGTAGTTGTACTTCAACCTCAAGGATTGAAGAATTTTCTGCCTCCAATGGCAATGAGAGGAGTTCTAGATTTTACCTCATGGCATTAGTTATCTTTTCTGCTTAGTTTGTCAAATTTATAAATAAAACCAAGTATAAAGGCAGGGGTTTTGGACTTTAAAGATCCCATAGGATTGTACATGGGGCTGGTGAGCAATCCTAAAACTAAGAAGTGAGGCTAGGAAGTCCATAAATTGACGTAGGGGGATGGTAAAAGGATTTTTTTATGACATGGTAATTGAGATCCTATTAGGATCCTTTTCATGCAGTATGGCTTTGGGGTTATCCATGATGTAGCATGTAAACCTAAGGCGAACGTGACTTTTGTTTGAAGAACAAAACATGGGTTTTGAAACCTGCAAGGTCTGAAGACAATCATCATACAAAGCGAGTGTTGTGTTTGGTTGAGCTTAGAGATTAAAGATGAAGATAAAGCTACGTGGTTTGCTACTAGATCAGGCTGCTAGTCTTGCGCAGCCACTGGCAATGAACTTGGAGCTGAGGCAGATGAGGTGGATAGGTGGAGAATGTTGTTGTTTAACCTTGCTATCCCTTGTCTACCTTTACAGGTTGGTTGGAAATAAAAAATAAATTGACAACTAGAGAAAGATTAGCTCAGTAGGGCTATACAGCCTATACTAGTGGCTGCTTGTGTGTGTTTTGTGGAGATTGCATTGAGAGCAGAGATCATATTTTCTTAGAATGTTCTTTTGCCAAGAGAATCTGGGAAACTCTCATTGGGTATTGCTTAGTTTCAGAGGCTTAGTGCGACTGGCATGATCTAATGAGCTAGGGTATTACCAACTTGAGAGGGAAAATCCTGAGATCATATTTTTAATGGCTTGCTCATTGGCCACTATGTCTTATGTTTAGTCCCAGAGAAATGCCATTATACATAACTAGCAGATTGCCAGCGCGATCTTGTGGATAATGTTGTAAGTTTCTATGTAAGAAGGTTATGGAAAATGTTGAACATATATTAGAGTAAAAATATGAATTATTGTTTTTTATTTATTTGATAAATAATAATATGAATTATTGTTGCGATAACATATAAGGTGATAAAAAAATATAGGCTATAACATAATTGTTATAAAAATTAGAAATTAGATGAAGCAAATAGTTTGTCATAAAAAGTGAGAATTTTAAGTTGCACACATATATCCATTACAATTTATATATATATATATATATATATTTTTGGTGCTAAATTGATATGAAGCCTCTTAATTTGGAAATACACTTCAATGACTATGGTGTGCATTTTTATGAGAAAACAAAACAACACAAAATTCAATTTTGGTTGTAATCCTTTTCAAGTTCTTTCTCAATTGGATACCTCAAAGTTACATACTTTAAGGGCTGAATGCCAATCATTCAAAGTTACGTGCAAATATGAGATTAAAGGTTAAATACAAAATTACTCTGATAAAGCACCATATAACAGAACCTCATGTTTTAAAATAATATATATGAAGTTATTTTTATGGTTGCACATTTCCTTTGTGACAGAATCATTATTACATATGTTTAACAATGGAAGAACACCAAATGACCAAATATTGTGCTACGGAACTCAAGAGAAGATACCAAATTGAATTATAATATATTGCACATATAGTAATACATGGTGCCAAGAGTGAATTGTCACAAATTCCAAATAATTTGTAAATAAAAAAAGAAAAAGAAATCAAATGAATTTTTAAAGCCATATGGTTACCAACTTACCACTATAATTCCATTTAAATAAAATTGTACATGTTTAAGGCCAAGTGGCTCAATATTGTATCTTTGAAAGAAATCTAAATTGACGCAAGACCAAATGGGGTCCCGTTGTGTGTGTTGGGTCACCACCAAAGAACCATCACCATATTCACCCTTAATTGGCATCGACAAGCGAGCCAAGCACCAAAGGTTAATTTGTTTTTATAGATATGAAATCATTTGCTAAAATAATATCTGTAGACACATGCCATGTTAGATTTATCTAGCTAATATCAATTCTCCAATCTTATACTAATCCTTGATTTTTTTTTATTGTACAATGAGTAAATTGATCTTAACACAACCAAAAATTTCAAGGAATATAGAAATAACACTATAGGCTGCCAATTCATGTACTCCAGTCTCCATAATTAACCCAAATAAAAAACAATTACCATGTGATATCACCATGACCGATCTTGGATTATTCCATCCATGACATTCACTTTCTTCTTCAATGTGAGCTTCAAATCCTCGATTGTTGTGATTCAACGATGTCGTATCTTCACACACAAATAGAAAGAAAGAAGGAAAACAACTATTTTCTTGTCAAAATGAGTATTAGCTTTCAATATTATTTTAGTTACAGCCATATGCTTGTCAACATCTATATAGAGAGAGAGAGTACCAGAGGAAGTGTCATCCAAAGCAAATTAAGGACGAGAGATATGAATCGTGATTCCCAACATGATCACAACCCACAAGGTTCAATATACTTTTAACCCTGCCTTCTTCACATTAATGCTTTCACATTTGTATTCTAGTTCTAGTACTTATATAAGAAGATTGGGAATAGGAGAAGTTAGGCAATGCAAGAGTTACGTGAAGGTGGAGACGAAAAGTCCAAATCTGATATGAAGGCCGGGTAAATGAAAAGCATACTAATTTCTTATAAGATAAGGATATTCACCCTTTTAAATGAGAGAGAAAGAGAAATTACCACATGGCACTCATTAAACATTTAGGTAAGGTGGAAGGTCAAACAGAAAAATGCTTAAAAGGCAGCTGTTCGGGTATGCTAAAAGACATGAAGAGAAGAGAGGGGTGGAGGGAGTAAACTCTTCAAATGGAGCGCCACATGGCAGAACCTCATGCTCTCCCGCATGAGGTCTCTGCTTTTATATATATATTGATGATGATTGGTCATTGCGGTCTGAAGAGCAGATTTTGAGAAGAATTAAGAATAATATTAAGAGGTAGATTAGAGTCCAGAACCAAATTCCAAATATAATAAGTGAACAATATTCTCTACTATAAGCCTATAACTGGGGGGGATCATTAAGAGGTGTACTGTTTTGGTGTAAAAGTTTCTGTAATCTGTTCTTAAATGTGTCTCTTGTTTTAATTTGGAAAAATATAGTCTCTTGGGATGAGTTTTGGGCTAAATGGCCTCTGTTGTATGCTTTAGCTTGGGTTTCACTGTCCCTTATTTCTGTAGTTGGCCTTGTTTTGTATTCTCTGTTCTCCATTAATAAATTCTTTAATTTTTTTTGCTGAAAATAATTTCTTTAATGACTCATCAAAGAAAAAAAAAAACCCTCAGATTAACTGCATTATGTAGTCGTTCTTAATATAAAATTTTGCATTATCAATTAGGAATGCACATTTTAATAAAAATAAGATACATTTTGTTTATACGTTGGTTGTACAGGGAGAGTTTTTTTTTTTTTTTGGTTGAGAAAAGTACAGGGAGATAGTTATTATGTATACCTTTTGTCAATTCGGGGAAAAAAATAGAGAAGAAAAGAAAATCGAGGAAATTGGATGAAACCTATAACCATTTTATCAAACTTCCCCTCAAATAGAATATTATCCTAAATAAGAGAGATTTTGTAATTTTTTTTTTTCTTTTTTGAGAAGAGATAGAGTTTGTAATTGATACGTGAAAACAGCAAGAGTAACCAAAAGAGAGATGTCTAAATCTAAAAGCAAAATAAAGTGATAAAAGAGAGATGTCTTATGATTGAAAAAACAAACGCCAAAACATGCATAAACCAAAATAGATTTACCAAAACAGCAAAATGCATTAGCTCAAAATATGGTTAGCTAATATTTGAAGGCAAGAATAAAATATAGAAAAATTTCTCTAAATTTTAGCAAAAGTAAATTGCTGAATGTTTCCAAATTATTTAAATAAAATATTACCGCACATAAAACAAAATTAAAACTTGTGATTTAAATTAAATTCCATTTTAAATATTTTAACTAAATTTAAAATTGAGCAAGAGTAAGAGTTAAAAGCCATATATTAGTACAGTCCATACGTATGGGGAAAATTTATATTGTCAAATTCTTGAAATTGTTGGAGCAGTCATATGCTTCCTTTTAAAGACGTGAATTATTGGGGTCTTCTATCTTCTTTTGCTTCTATCTTATTGAGTAACCAACCTTCTTGCTCCCAGACTTCTCTTGGTTGCCTTTGCAGCCCTGACAGATGTGTGTTTTCTTCTTTCTCCTTTTCATAATTTCATAAACCACGAAGCATAAGACTCATGGGTCATGAAGTCTACATCAACAATAACACATTTTGTACCCTCATAGATACTTAATAAATTAGGAACAAAGGCGTACTTGTATTCAATATTTGATTAATAAAAATCTGCAATTAAAAAGGAAAAATACTCCAGCAAAAGAGAAATTTGAAAAAGTTTGCATAGAGAGGTTATAAAGAAGGTGATTACGGTGGACTGCCTTGCTTCCTTCTGTTATGTTTACTGGTGAATAAATGTTAAGGTTTGCAGTGAGAAAAGATGCTCCAATATGGGTAGTTTGTATTGACCTTTACACTATTAAATCTAAAGACCATGGACTAGTTCAAATTAAAGAAATGTAACAAAAATTTGAGAGTAGTATCAAATGATAAAGATGAACTGGATGAGTTTGAAAATACATTTGGGTTGTGAAGTAAGAGAATTTCAAGTGCAACAAAAAAATGAGGCCCTGATACCATTATAATTAGTAAGGGTTTATTAGCCATTACATATGAAAGACAGATATACAAAAATTTATTTTGTGAGAATTGTATCAAATGATAATTCATCTTTTCTGTTAGTAGCAGTGATTATTGAGAGTGTTACTAAAACTAAAGATCTTTCACACACCCTTCCCCGTTTCATCTTTAGATATATATACCTATTGTTGACATTACTGCAAGCATTGAAATATTGAATTAATAACTGTGAGGAAGTTTAATTTCTTTCAAAAAATATGACATACAGACACTATTTAACAGTGTTTGATACTAGGAGACTCTGCAGTAGTTGTATTTCAACCTGTGCATCACTTCTTCATCCAAAGGTTGTAGAAATTCTTATGACTCTCATGTTAAAAGGAGTGCTACATTTTTATTCTCAAGGCAGTAGTTGCATAGAATTTAAAACTCTCTTTTCTGCTTCTAATAGTTTCTCATATTTCTACATAATCCAGGTATACATTTTCTTTTATCTCAGATTAACAGCATTATCTGATCATTCTTAAATATTTCTGCATTATAAGCTTACATTCTCAAATTTTTGACATTACAAGACAGGTTATGTTTAATATCATTGTCCTGTGAACTTATTGGGGTCTGCCATATTCATTTGCATCTTTCTCTTTGTCATATTGTGTTAACTTGGTTTTGCTTATGTGTATAAGTTGAAAACTTGAAATTTATTTGTTAGAATTTTGTCTCCCTGGATGTCTCCTCCTTAATTTGGTCTACGAGGAGAGATCAAGGGAGTAAAGACTTAAGATTGCCTCCCACAACAGTCAACTGATTAAGGTTTGTTCATTTACACTGAATGGTGGGACTTCACTGAGAAGGAATTATATATGAGTCACTAAGTAAGCCACTTATTAATTTTTATCACCTTCAGACCTAAATGTTCAAGTCATTCTTTATCTTCATCTTGCCAAATAGCCAAAATATTTGTTCTCACCCAAATTGTAGGAAGCTAATTGTATCCAATGTTCTGTCTCAGCTACACATTTGGTAGCCATGTGTTGGAACTTGGAACAAGAGAGCTCTCGAAAAGAGTAAGTCTTGAGAACTAGTTTGTTGGTTTTTAGACCCCTTAAAACACAATTGGATTAACCTAGGTAATTAGCCAAGTTGTTACTTAGTCCAAATTCCAAATCTAGGTTATCACAATCAAACAATTATATCATGCAAAGCAGCGGAAAAATAAATAACACAACGATATGATAACCCAGGAAAACCAAACCGGTAAAAAACCTGGGGAGGATTTAACCTAGCTATCCTCAAGGTAAAAAGCAAATCCACTAGAAAGAATCGAAGTTCATACAATAAGACTTACAAGCCCCCACGCTCAACTTCTTATTGGTACCCACCAGTAGAACTTACCGACACGACCACGTGCAAGCTCCGAATCCACGGAATCCTTCTTTCTTTGGCCTTTGCAAAACACAAACACCCCCGTTCGTGACTTTGAGATCCCACTCAAAGGTTTTGCAACACAAACTCTCTTGTTTGTGACTCCAAGACCACCCTTGAAGGTTTAGATCATCAACACCTTGGATGACAAGAGAAGGCAGCAACTTCTACAATACCGGATCTTTAGATTCAACAAGGAATAACACAGGTAGAAGACATAAGAGAGTTTTTGGGTACAAAACCCTAGATCTACAAAAGAGGCACAAGATGCACTCTAATCTCTCTAAAAAACTCTCAAAACCCCACCTAGGGTTAGCTTATAATGTCCTTTAAATACTGGAAAAAACGGCTCGCGATTTGGGCTTCAAACGAATAAGTTATGGCCTTTTACGTTTTGCTTGATTTTCTTTGATACGCAATTTTCGATCAATCGAAAATCCCTAGCATCAATCTAGTATCAATCGAACCAACCAGCTTGTAACTCATTTGTTTTTATCCCGAACTTGAGTTTTTTTGTCTTGGGCTTCAATGTAGACCATTCTAAACTAATGAGACTTAGTTTTTGTCATGTTTTGTCATGGTTGCCAACATTACAAACTCAAAACCTAACAATATCCCCCTTTGGCAATCCGTGGCAAAACACACATACAACATAATGCCCATATACAATAAAATGCCCAAATACATCACAAATCCCAATTTAAGACTCCTAACCTAGAAGTTGCAAGAAGAGGTAGAAGGTTTTGATTAGAATGCACTTGTCTTTCCTGAAACACTCAACAAACACATCACCGCATGTGTGGAAAGAAAGACATACATACAATAATATGAAACAAAATATAAAAAACAAAAGTAAATTCTAACTCTCCCCCTAAGTTAGATACTTCAAAAAGTTGTTTATATTCTCCCCCTTTCAAAAAACAATTTCAACTCCCCTAAAACAAACAGGATTCCCACAGATTCTCATCTAAATCTCTCTCCCCCTTTTTGTCACGTATTGACAAAGACAACCCAATCGGAAGGTCGATAGAAAACATACGCAACAGAGAAGAAGAGAAAGAAGGGAACACAAAACAATTCAACTTTATAGAAAATAGAGACAACTCCCCCTATGAACAACACAGGTTAAAAACAAGTTTCTCCCTCTATAAAAAATAGGAAACACAAAACAAGTGTTGGGAAAAACAGTTTTGGGGAAAAATAAAGGGGGTGGGGATAAATAAAAAGACACAAACTAAGTTTTAAAAAAAAACTAAGTTGAGGATATACATGAAGAAAAAATATTCTCTCTTTCAATAAAATGCAAACATGGCACTATGTGACCCATAAACAGTTGCATGAGTAGAGAAAATATTTGCACATTGATTATCCATCATATCTCTTAAGAAAAATATTTTCTGCAGTTCACACATTAAAAAAAAAATGCATATACTAAAAAGTACATAGCTCAAAAATTAATCAATCAATTTTTTTTGATCAAGTTGAGTACCCAATGTAGCAAAATGTATGCATGTTATGTGTGAAAACAATGAGAGATATGACTGCAAAACCGCACGATGGATACAAAAAAAATCAATGCAATACATGTGAATCCTAAACATAAATGATGCATGGAAAAATCAAAATTTAAAAAAACAGAGCAATTTAATGCAGAAACTCCTCAAAGCACAATATTTCATGAATGAAATGCATGAGTATGAGATTAAAAGTTTTTCAAAAACACTTGAATTCAACCAAGATCTTCCAAAAACAAGATTTTCAATCAGTTGTTCTCAAAAACTCAAACATTAAGCACATTTTGCATCAAAATCAAGGAACTTTAATCTTGGATGGCCACAACAAGATCACACACAATATAATGTACCAAGTTTAGCAAAGAGTAACTTGTGTAGTGTGTGCAACTAGTAAAAGTTTGAGATACATGTGAGGTGATATGTGAATAGCAATCAACTACAAAGTCTACAAAATTCATCACATAGAATTTAAAAGAGACTATCACCTAAAGAGTTACATCATATAACTCCCACATCTCCTAGATCATAAGCTTGCAATCATGTAAGTTTTTTGAATTATGCCTCATAATATACACACCAATTTTAAGTCATGTGATTTTGGCATCAAGCCTAATAGTACACACCAATTTTAAGAATTAAGCAATTTAAACCGAGGCTTCACTTTATGTTCTTTTTGTGCA
The DNA here is from genome assembly GCA_028216015.1 of Quercus dentata. Lineage (NCBI taxonomy): Eukaryota > Viridiplantae > Streptophyta > Magnoliopsida > Fagales > Fagaceae > Quercus > Quercus dentata. The sequence goes on along the minus strand of CP116454.1, from coordinate 56,895,827 downwards.
TGTGCTACACTTTCTCGAGCACAAAATCTTATGATATGCACTAAGGTGTTCATAATTGGCTAGTGAACAGTGGTGAGATGGTTATTTATGCCTTTCTCTAAAAGTTCAAGTCCAACAGTCAAAAACATGTGACTTCAAGATCAAGACAGAGTAATCAAAAACCATAAACATCTTTCCCACACAACATGCACTACAAAGCTTCAACTAGTAATGTGCAATAAGTAAGCTCATCAAAACTAAACAAGGTACATAAACTTGTTATGTAAAGATAATATGGCCAATCCTTGATTATAAATCCAAGATGTGAAATACAAAACACAAAAATCTTTTTGGTTTTAAAAACTACATGACCAAAAACAAAAAAGCACATATTATGCTAAATGAACAATGCAAATGCAATGTATGACAATGCTTAACTAAGCTATAGATGGTACACAAACAAGAAATATCAATTTCTTAATTAACTCATGAGTACATGTACAAACTAGTACATACTCATACAAAAATATAAATAGCTTAGCACTAATATAACACATACTATTCAAGTTTCTCCACAATGTCAAGCATGTTCTAAATCAAGAGAGATATCATAATTCATGTAATCCTCAAGAAAAATAAAACAAGACTCAAAATAAAATATTTTTGTCTTTTTGAAAAATTTTCAATGTTTTTGGATTTTTTTATTAAAAAAAAACTTAAAAAACAAAACAACCAAAAACAAAAACAAAACATGTCCACAAACAATTGAAAGAATTAAATTAGGGACAAGTCAACAACACTCACCTTAGAGAATTTTTTCTCATCCATATAGCACGAGTCTTCGGCTTTGTAGGTGAAAATTCATGAAAAACAGAGTGTATTTGAGGAATTACACCAATCTTCCGAGAGAGACTGAAATCCCGCAAATTCCTTTCACAAGCCAACAAGCTCAAATTTTTCAAAAGAATATGAAACAATTTATATGAACTTATGGTAGGAGAAATATCATCACATATCCTAAATTGACATATAGAATGCTTAAATTTCAATTTATGACAATTAGGACGAATGTGACCACGGACACCACAAAAGTGACAAACAGGAACAAATTTAGGAACATCAGTATTCCTAACAACAAGTCTAGTCTCAGATTTTGGTTTTTGCCTCAACAAAGAACAATTTGGTCTAATATGACCAACAACACCACAAAGGTGACAAGTAGGTACAAAAACAGATTTATTATGCTCTCTAAACAAAGAGGTTTAGAAATTTCAGCGTCTACATCAGAACTTTTACCTTTGTCTAACCTAGCAAAATAAGTCTTTTCTTTATTATTCCTCTTGAAATGAGAGATATAAACTTTCTCAGTTTTAGGCTTAAGAGAAGCGTAAACATACATTATCAATAGCAGACTTGGTACAAGTCAAATTTTCAATTTTAGCTTTAGATTCAACTAACTCTTGTTCCAAGCTTTTCATCTTCTCATCTTGAAAGGAAACTTGATTTCTCAAAAATTCATTCTTTTTATTAGATTCATCTAATCTAACAACCAATTCTTCTTTTTCAAGATTAGCCAATTTTAACTCTTCCTTGAATTTCTTAGCAATTTTCATAGATTTCAATAATTCCTTACGAAGAGTTTCACAAGTATCAATAAAATCAACTGAAGCATGAGCAGAAACATGATAAAAAGACACTTCAAATTATCCATGACAACAGGGGTCAAGGATCAGCTCTTAGATCAAAAGATCTAAAACAAAAGAGCAACCCGCTCTAATACCACTTGTTGGTTTTTAGACCCCTTAAAACACAATTGGATTAACCTAGGTAATTAGCCAAGTTGTTACTTAGTCCAAATTCCAAATCTAGGTTATCACAATCAAACAATCATATCATGCAAAGCAGCGGAAAAATAAATAACACAACGATATGATAACCCAGAAAACCAAACCGGTAAAAAAACCGGGGAGGATTTAACCTAGCTATTCTCAAGGTAAAAAGCAAATCCACTAGAAAGAATCGAAGTTCATACAATAAGACTTACAAGTCCCCACGCTCGACTTCTTATTGCTACCCACCAGTAGAACTTACCGACACGACCACGTGCAAGCTCCGAATCCACGAACTCCTTCTTTCTTTGGCCTTTGCAAAACACAAACACCCCCGTTCGTGACTTTGAGATCCCACTCAAAGGTTTTGCAACACAAACTCTCTTGTTTGTGACTCCAAGACCACCCTTGAAGGTTTAGATCATCAACACCTTGGATGACAAGAGAAGGCAGCAACTTCTACAATACCAAATCTTGAGATTCAACAAGGAATAACACCGGTAGAAGACATAAGAGAGCTTTTGGGTACAAAACCCTAGATCTATAAAAGAGGCACAAGATGCACTCTAATCTCTCTAAAAAACTCTTAAAACCCCACCTAGGGTTAGTTTATAATGTCCTTTAAATACTGGAAAAAACGGCTCGCGATTTGGGCTTCAAACGAATAAGTTATGGCCTTTTTACGTTTTCTTGATTTTGTCGATACGCAATTTTCGATCAATCGAAAATCCCTAGCATCAATCGAGTATCAATTGAACCAACCAGCTTGTAACTCATTTGTTTTTATCCCGAACTTGAGTTTTTTGTCTTGGGCTTCAATGTAGACCATTCTAAACTAATGAGACTTAGTTTTTGTCATGTTTTGTCATGGTTTGCCAACATTACAAACTCAAAACCTAACATAGTTAACTCACCTGCAGAAGATCTTTGGTAAATATTGAGGAATCAAAAACTTATGGTGGAACACTCTAGGACTCACAATCTGATATTATGTGCATGTTTAACATAGAGTCAGTTTATGCATTCCTTGACGAAGGATATATACATACTAAATTGAAAGACATTCAAAATGCAATTAACTTTAATGACCATCCAGCCGTTTTAAAAATTGCACAGTGCAGAGGCATCACTTGAGATGTAATTGAAGAGGACTTTGTTAACTACACTAGCCAAAAATGCTTTAAAATTTCAGTAGGGCTTCAATTATTCTTGTCATATTTTATCATAAGTAAAGCTTGATGCAAAATATAAATAAAATATCAAAATGGACTATGGACTGACCTTCAATGAAACAGATATTCTCTTTTTAAGTTATTAACTCTTTCCCTTAAAAAAAAAAAAAATTTTTAGAAGAAAAAAAAATTATTAAGTACTCTAAATAAGCAAAATTTTACTTTAGCAAACAATATTGATGTATACGAATGGAATTTAAGAAGAAAAAAAAATACTTTAATTCCTTTAAAATTGGATCCATTTTTATTTTAGTCATTGAAATTTTGAAAGTTCATTTTTAATTCTAATGTATTGACTTAGTGCGCGTTTAGATTTGGATGAAAATTATAAATTATTTCACTATTCAGCTTATTTTTGCTACTATTCATAGGTCCTACTGTACTTTTTGATACTATTCATGGGCTTCATTGAACTATTTCAACTAACTTTTACATTTATCTACAGTACTTTCAGCAATAAGTTTTCAGTTTCAGCAAAATAAGTGGTATCCAAACAAACCCTTAGTGTGCGTTTGGCATGCTTAATTTTGCTAGCTTATTTTACTATTCAGCTTATTTTTGCTACTATTCATGGATCCCACTGTACTTTTTGGTATTATTCATGGATCCCATTGTACTATTTCAGCTAATTTTTACCTTTATCTACAGTACTTTCAGCAAAAAGTTTTCAATTTCAGCAAAATAAGCGAATCCCAAACATACCCTATCCTTCCATAATTTTAGCCTTGTAATTTTTTGCTTATGTGGCAAAAATTCAATGAAGTCGCATGATGATTTTAAAAATCTACAAATTCAACAAAGTCACTTAGTCACATATTATGATTAGCAGTGTCAATTTCACATTGCTGTTACACACCATATACACATTTTTATTTTTAAACTCAAATTGTGACTTGAAATCATATTTCAACTCAAAAAATTCACTTAGTCACATGATTGATTCATTGATACTGTCCATTTCTCCTTTCCTCACTTTTGTATTAAAAAAACTTTCTTTCTCTCTGTGTCTCTAAAAGTTTAAGATAATAGTCGTATGGGTTCCAAAGTATCTCACTTTCACTCTTACAGCAAAATTTACTTGAATACTTTCATTTGTCTCTCCATGCTTAGTTTCATCTTAATTATGACCATATTATATAACAGTACCCTAGCTAACTAGCCGGTTATATGCGCTATCACACACTCACCCCAATAGTGACTAGTGAGTCAATTCCCTCATTGCCGGTTATGATAATTTCTCAATGGATTTTTGTGTGTTGCATTACATTAATTCATAATGATAAGATAATATATATATACAGGTGCATAGTCAGAAATTTTTTTTTGGGGCCAACTTATGGTACTAATTTATTAGTTTATATAAACTTTTGTAATCATGCACAAACACATACATCTATACACACATATAACTTAGTATTCTTCATAGTGAATATCCTTAAAGTTTTCATTTTTAATATAAGTTACCAAATTGTCTACCAAAGTGAGTAAAAGAATATCAATTGAACTAATGAAGTATTCAAAGACATGAATGATCTAAAATTTTAATAGACACAAGAACACATTTTACAATAAAAAATGAATATGAGATAAAAAATTCTCTATAACTACTAAATCAAGTGGACACTTTTTTTAAGAGCATAATTTGACTAGCTCAAATATTTGGCAGAGCCAAGTCACATTTTTGTAAACAAATTATTAAAATGTTAAATATTATACGTGTAGCTCTGCCCTGTATATATATATATATATATATATATATATATCATTTCACCAGTTTTTAGCAATTGGTTTAGCTCGCTTGGCTCCATTTGGATTTTGGACACAAAAAGGATATTACTCAACCCTTTAATATTGATTCAGGATTAATCATCTTAAGTCAGTCACGTGTTTGAATTGTCACATGCTTCAGTTAATGTAAGGATTAGTTTAGACACATGGTTTATCTTAATTGGTTTTAACTAATGAATGAGTTAATTGTAACAAAGCAATGAGCATCAAAGATGGTAAATTTGTAATTGTGCTCTCTATTTTTTATCAATATGAGAAAAACCATTTTATTTAGACCTTTTTAGATAAATCAATCTTATCATATTCTATCATAAGGTAAAACTTGATGTACAGTATTAATTAAAAAAGATCAAAATGGGCTATGGACAGCATTGATGTTCAATGAAACAAATACTCTCTTTCAGTTATTACTCTATTTTTTTTTTTTTTTTGGATAAGACTCTAAAATTTAATTGTAAATAACCTCAACACATTTTCTAAAAATATAAATTTTTCCTAACACAAAAAAGCCCTAACTCCTACTCCTACTTTGATTCCAGTACTACTGCATTTAAATAATCTTTCCGAAACAAAACATTGATGTATAAGGAACAAGTATTCACAGTTTCCACATAAATGAGCATGTTGCCAATGAATGTGGAATAAATATTCTTAACCCAAATTACCAATTAACAATAAAATGATTTGGAAGAATAATTAATTATTGTTTTGAATTATATGTTGAAATTGTGAATTCTAATGATAAACAACTCATAAAAAATTAAATTTATAAATTTGAATGTAAAATACAAAGATTAAAACCACAAATAAGAAGTAAAGTTAAAAAAAAAAAAAAAATTAGTGTGATAAATGAGAAAGATTGCAGAATAAGATAATTCTTAAATTTATTAATCATCCAAGGACACACGCAAAAGAAAAGAGCTGAACAAGAATGGAGTATACAAGTAAGGTATCACAACCGTTAAACAAACAAGACAAGAAATGTTAAAAAGGTGAAAGAGGAGTAAAGTTCAGAAAACAATTTATTTATGGAAGACACTTCTCGCTTGGGCATCTCTATTGTACAACGGTGTCGTATTTTGCAAATGACCAAATGCCTAAGACTAAACGATGTAGTCTCACTGAACTGAAGAGCCCACTGAAAACATTGTCGTAGTGAACCAATCACGCCTACAAAAAAAACATGAAAGTTAAGTCAATCACGTGTTCGTCACATGCTTCAGTTAATTGAAGGATTAGTTTAGACACGTGTTTTATCTTGATTGGTTGTAACTGATGATTAATGGTTTTGTTGTAATTATGTTTTCTATTTTTTATCAATGAGAAAAACCGTTTTATTTAGAGCATTTTAATAAAATGCAATTAATCTTCAGTAAATAAATTTGAGTCTTGTTAAAGTAGGGAGTCTTTGTTAAATTACCAATTTTTTCAAAAGTTTAAGTGTGCATTTGGGAATCGATTAAAAATTAAAATTATTTTACTATTTAGCTTATTTTTGCTATTATTTATCGGCTTCACTGCACTTTTTGGTACTATTCATGGACCTTACTGTACTATTTCAACTAACTTTTATCTTTATCTACATTACTTTTAGCAATAAGTTTTCAGTTTTAGAGTCTATTTGGGAACGCCTTATTTATTTTGAAACTGAAATTTTTTTTGCTAAAAATACTATAGATAAAGATAAAAGATAGCTGAAATAGTATAGTGAGACCCACAAATAGTATACAAAAGTGCAATGGAACTCATGAATAATAGCAAAAATAAGTTGAATAGTAAAAATAATCTCAACACATTGTCTAAACAAATAAAGCTTTCCTAACACGCCAAAGCCTTAACTCTTACTACTACTTTAATTACAGTACTAATGCATGTAAAAAAAAAAAAAAAAATTAGTAAACAAAAAATTGATGTATAAGGAACAAGTATACACAGTTGCCGCATGTATAAAATGAGCATAAGGCCAAAGAATGAAAAATAAACATTCTTAAGTCTTGTTAAAGATATATTAGCCCATTAGTATAAGCTCAAACCTAATTCTACTTTGTGTACAAGCCAAGTCTCCTACTTGTACTAGAAGTCTATTAGTCTAGGGTTTAGTCTACTACATATACACATGTTATGATTCATTTAATACGTAATTTGTACTACACTCTAATATATTATTGATGTAGACATTTAGGGTTTCCTCCATGGATGTAAGTCGTTATTTGAACCACGTAACTCTCGTGTTATTCTCGTGTTCTATACTTTTATGCTTTCGCTTCAAGCATCTATACTAGCATATTCAACATGGTGTATCAATGCTAATATTTAACATGGTATCGTAGTCACCTTCTTATGGCCATGATTTTTCGTCATTGCGGTATATTTAAGAGCAATCTTTGTCTTCCTCAAGATTTTTTTCACTGCGTTTATCTTTTTTGGCTTCTTATTGCTACCGTCAAAATTCTCCAGTATAGTCATGCTATCGTTAGAAGTTGCATCAACACTGTAAGACCATTGCCTTCCTCAAACTACCATCACAGAGCCAAATTTCATTCAAGAGATCTTCTCAACCTTATCAAATCTCAAGATTTCATCAAGCTTCCATCTTGAGCTTGAGAAGGGGTGTTAGAAATATATTAGCTCATTAGCATAAGCCCAAACTTAATTCTACTTTGTGTGCAAGCCAAGTCTCCTACTTGTACTAGAAGTCTATTAGTCTAGGGTTTAGTCTACTATATATACACATGTTATGATGCATTGTAATACGTAATTTGTACTACACTCTAATATATTATTGATGTAGCTCTTTAGGGTTTCCTCCATGGATGTAAGCCGTTAAACTGAACCATGTAACTCTCGTATGTTACTATGTTCTATACTTTATGCTTTCGTTTCTGCATCCATACTAGCATATTCAATATGGTGTATCAATGCTAATATTTAACAAGTCTTAACTCAATTTAACAATTAAAACAATAATATGGGTACAAAGAATAATTAATTATTTTTTGAATTAAATGTTGAAATTATGAATTCTAATGATAAACGACTCATAAATTAAATTTATAAATATGCTAAAACCACAAATAAAAGTAAAGTTAAAAAAAATTAATATGATAAATAAGAAATATTTCAGAATTAGATATTTCTTGAATTTGTTCTCCTCCAAGGACACACGCAAAAGAAAAGAGATGCACGATAATGGAGTATCAAAGTAAGGTATCACAACCGTTAAACAAACAAGACAAGAAATGTAAAAATGGAGAGAGGAGTAAAGTTTAGAAAACAATTTGTACTGAGATGCTCAAGCGAGAGAGAGAGATCGCTTATTCCTTCCGTTCCCAACTCCCCATCACAACCATCTGTTTTTTTTTTTTTTTTTCTTCAAGTTGTTTTTAATATTCAATTTATAAGCTCCACAATTTCCTCTCTGTCTCCATCTTCTCCTTCATAGCCATCCGCTGCTTTCAGATCATCTCTCACTTGTCCTCATTTCGTAAAGGAGAAATGGCTGAGCCTGTTGTTTCCGGTGTCTTGACAAGGATTGGTGACTTTGCTCATACAAGAATCAAACTTCTTGTACGGGGTGAGTGATCAAGTTGAGCTGCTACAAACTGAGCTCAAACTGATGCAAGGCTTATTAAAGGATGCAGATGCGAGGCAGGATGAATCAGATATTCTAAGGCAGTGGGTTGCTGAAACAAGAGATCTTGCTTATGATGCAGAAGATATCATTGCGACATATGCCCTCAAAGTTGCATCCAGAAAGGAAGGAGGCGTCCTCAAGAGGTGCGCTTGCATTTTGTATGAAGGAATTACAGTGCACAAGGTTGGGTCACAGATTGTAAATATCAAGGCGAAAATTTCTATTTTGAAAACTAGTTTCCGAGACTATGGCATAAGAGAATCTATAATACAAGGAGGCGGGTCCGGTTCTTTGAATGAGAGGCAACGAGAGCAAAGGGAAACTTACTCTTATCTTGAAGATGACGTTGTTGGGTTCGACAATGATGTAAAAAAATTGGTGGAGTTTATGCTGAAAGAAGAAGGCAACAGAATTGCTTCCATATGTGGTATGGGTGGTCTAGGAAAGACCACTCTTGCCAAGATGGTTTACAATCACCACATAGTCAAGCGGCACTTTGATTGCCGCGCTTGGGTATATGTTTCTCAACAATGTCAAAGAAGACATGTTTGGGAAGAAATTTTTATTAGTCTTCAATCTAAAGATCGACGGGATGAAATTAAAAAAATGAGCGATGCAGAACTCGTTGAGGAACTCCGTCAAGTTCAACAAAAGCAATAGTGTTTGGTGATTTTAGATGATATTTGGACAGTTGAGGCTTGGAATAGTTTATGTGAAGCCTTCCCAAAGAAGAATACGGGCAGCAAAATATTGCTTACCTCTCGTAATAAAGATGTGTCTTTGCATGCAGATCCTAGAGGGTTCCTTTATGAATTGCAGCATCTAAATGATAAATGGAGTTTGGAATTACTTGAGAAGATAATATCTCATAGAAAAGGTACAACTGATATTTAGTCTTACTTTATTAATTTTTCCTTTTTGGTAGTTAATTTGAAGACAATTTTCTTATTTTTTTTTTGTAATTAAATTGAAGGTAAGGAAGAGTAGATGAAAATGTTACACGCATAAAACATATTTAGTTTGAAATGACTAACATAATTAATTAATAAAAATAATTTAAAAGACACAATAACTAATAACATGTAAATAATAAAGTTTTTCTAGGCATGATTTTTTATGTATGTGTGTGAACCACACTTTTAAACCAAACGTTTACCTCAAGAAGAATGGGCTTATTTTAATTTGTCTTGTTACACTTAACTAATATTTAACTACATCGTTTGGAGTTAGGGTTTTATTTTTATTTTTATTAACATTTTTTTTAAATCAAAAAATAAATAATTAAATAAAATTTAAAATTTAAAATCATTCCAAAACGGCATCATTTTGGTGGTGTTGATGGTAGAAATGGATGGTTGTTTAACGGATGATTGAATTGAGGAGTTTTAAAATTTAGAGAGCTAAAATGCCCAAATGCAAATTTAGAGGACTGAAATAAAAAGTAGTAAAACTTAAAGAAAGTGTTTTGCATTTTGAACTATTTTATTTTATGTTGTATACCTTAGTTAATAGGGGCTTTAGGAAAGGACTATGTGGAGCACCTTTTTAGATGTGGAGCATCTTTTTAGATGTGGAGTTTAACCTCTATATTCTTTTCGAGAAATTGAGCAAAAAGCATAAAAAAAAAAAATAAAACAAAAAAAGGAAATAAAAAAATATATATCTTCAATAATTTGACAGAATTAAATCACTGACTATGTAAATCACACTCACTTAGAAAAATCTTTTTTCAACCACAACACAAAATTTTGGCTTTGCATTGTAGGCGCAAAATCATGAAAAATAGAGTGTACTTAGGGGAAAATCAAAATTCATTTGAGAATGACTTGGGGTACAAACTGAAATTTTTTTAGAAGTTGACTACAAAATTTTTTTGGACTTGTGACTTGGGATACATGATCTTTTGTCCTAGATTGAGACACACCATTCTTAGATTTTAATTTGAAATAATTTGGACAAATTAGTCTAGCAATACCACAATGGTGATAGGTAGAAACAAACTTCGAGCATTTTTCTTTTTTAAGCATTCTATGTCCACAATATTTTTACAATAATTCATAGGTAGTAAGTTGTTATTGGTTCTAATTTGAACTCACCATTAAAATTACTTTTTTACCCACCAGTAACAATCAATAAAAACCTACCACTTATGATTTGTTGTGAAAATGTGTTAGATATAACATTTTTTTTTTAAGGATAGACACGACTCACAAACCACATGTCAAGAAAGGACTCACAACACTATCCACACATGATGCTTCCATTTGTCCAAGAATTGTTGTTATCCATCATCATCATCATATGCGTTCATGCACTACCAATGACAATTTTCTTCCGCATTTCCTAATTGATCATGACATTCAAAATCTCATAATACACCTTAGATATATATTATGGCATAAGAAACTTAAACATATTGTAGACCCATGTACTTGTAAAGCAAGCATAATAATTATAATTTAGTCTAGTGGCAATTCAAGACCCCATCGCATAATAAAAAGAGCTAAAATTGTAGAGTGATATTAGGGATATCACAAATTTTACAATATGGAGCTTAAAAAGTGATGTGTTATCAATCATTAAAAAATAATTAATCATTCATTTATTATTTGGTTGAAACCCACCAATTACATTTGTTGTCATATTAGGTTGTATGATTTGTGTAGTGAAATTTGCAACACTTTTAGCAATTTCCAAAATTGTATTAAGTGGTTTTAAAAAAAATAAAAAATAAAATAAAAAATAAAATAAAAAAAGGCCACACAGTGTTTTTCTCACCTTCAAAAGGGTCTCCAAAATATTAGACTAATAGAAACTTAACCTAATTGAAAACTATAAAATTTTTGGGTGGGGAAATTTTTTTTTTTTTTTTTGAGGCCTTAATTTTTGTAAACCAATATTTTATAGAGATTGGCAACATTAGCCACATAATCACACTACAAACAATCTCTATCTCATTCATTAACACCAAAATCAAAATTTATAACAATGCATCACCTTGTCTAAGATAAATTCCTTTATGAAAGAATTTTAAATTTTCATTTCTTTTTGTTAAATTTTATGCTTGAACCATGATATTTGATCATTATTTGAAATTAACTTTAGTCAGTTAGTATTAATTCATCAAATTAATCTTGGTTATGTTAATTTTAAATAAATTTATTTAATTGATATTTCAATATAAAAAACTTCACTTAATTTATTACCTTAAGCTTCCAAATATATTTAGTTGGCCCAAGGTTCGTCTAGGATTAACTTAGGGTTCTCTACCATATAAAACTACATTGGGTTTATAATCATACAGTGAAAATGTGGCCAGCAAGAGCTTTCTGCCGCGGTAAAAAATCTTGCTTCCATTTTACTCTTTTGTCGCTTTCAAACAATCAATCACTTAACAACTTTAACAATTTAAAATCATTTGGTCCAAAAACTATTTTGAACAGTAATTGAATTAATGAAGATAAACCAATTAAAACTCATTGTACAAACTTTAATTTGAATATATTATGTATAATAATATATCCACTCAATTGTGACTTTCAATTGGTGTTCGAGTGAAAGTCCAATGGTACTTGTACTTATACTTAGATATAGTACCATATCTTGTACCCCTATAGGGTTCCCTCTTAAAATCAAACTATGTGACTATTTAATGAAATTAGTAAACCGCATTAAAACACTTCCCGTTAGAAACCCATGTCCTTTCTCTCTCACTTGAGTAGAACCCAACAGCCCCACACATTTCCTCTTTCAATAGTTCTCTTCTCTTTTTGCAGTCAAGCATCCATGCCCTCTCGTCTCTTGAAAAGAAGTCAAAAGCACTTTTGGTAGGTTACTCTAATAGAAGAGGTTTGGCCAAAGGAATCTTTTTAAAATTTGAAATTTCGGTTAGTATTATTAACAGAAAGATTGCTAATTTTCTCAAACCTCAAGGAAAAGGAGTGTTATTTCAATTAAAGTTTGGGATGAAGTTTCATTTCTCAAAACGTTAGTAGAGTTACATATAATTTACCCTTTAAATATGGTCAAATGATGAAAAATTAAAAAACATTGTGATTGAGCCTTAAAAAAATTAAAAAATAAAAAACAAACTTCTAGGCTGACTTATCATTTTTATGTTATTTTTTTGTTTTATTAGTAACACAAAATACACAGGGGATGGGGAAGAAGGTGAGAAGGAGAGACAAGACTTACAACACTAACACTTACAAAATGGCATAACCTTTGAAAGTCTCCAAATTATTTGATAAAATATTACCGCATATAAAATGAGATTACAACTTCTTATTTAAGTTTAATTGCACTATAAATAATTTAATGAAATTTGATACTAGCCGATAGCCTGTATATGGGCTAAAAGCCATAAATTAGTATATTCCATATGCTTGGAGCAAATTTCTCCAAATGCATGTACCATCAATGGTTTATTTAAATTTGAATTTATTTGTTAGTTTTCTAAATTTTAATATATAATTTGATGTTAATATTCTATTTGTCCTTGCTCAGTAGAAAAAAAAATTATATTAATTTGTTTGTTGGTGGCTTTCCAGATCCAAACTCTATAAGCAAAACTAGGATGGAGAAGTTGGGGAAGGAAATGATTGGATATTGTGGAGGTTTACCATTGGCCATCACTATACTTGGAGGCCTATTAGCCGCAAAACAAACACAAGAAGACTAGGAGAATGTGCTTAGATATGTTAAATCACATAAAAAAAACTTTGGAGTTAATAAGGTGTTCGCTTTAAGTTACAATGATTTACCTTGTCACTTAAAACCATGTTTTCTATATTTAGGCCATTTCTTGAACGGTTTTGAGATACGGTCAAAAGAATTGATACGAATGTGGATGGCAGAAGGTTTTATACCACAAATTCAGCACAGAGGAGATGGAGAGGATACAATGGAGGATGAGGGAGAGCGATATTTACAGGAGCTAGTGCAGAGGTGTAAGGTTCAGGTGGGGAAAATTGGCTCGCTTGGAAGGATCAAAACTTGTTGAATCCATGATCTTATGCATGACTTTTGCATAGCAAAAGCCTAAAGGGAAAATTTTCTCCTAATCACCTATATTCGTTCATTGGGACTAAGTGAAGAGCATATTGGTAAAATTCAAAGACTTGCTATCAATTGGAAATCAGGTGATGAATGCCTTCAGGGAATCAAATTAAAAAAATATCCTTACCTTAGGTCTCTTCTCTACTCTGTGCCTCATCTTAATCATGTGTATGTAAAAGAACTTTGTTTCAAGAATTTCAAGTTGCTTAGAGCCTGTTTGGTTTAAGTGTTTCTGTAACTCAATTCTCGGTTTCCATAACTCATAACTCAAAAATGGTGGGACCCATAACAAAAAGGTTGTTTGGCCAAACGATAACTCTGTTTCCATAACTCTGTTTCCATCACTTAATTCTCTGATTTTTGAGTTATGAGTTATGGAAACCGAAAACAACTAAAGGCTGTTTTCAGTTTCCATAACTCATAACTCAATGGCATTTCCGTAAATAAACACACATGAGGGACCCACAATCGCAACTTTTGACCACCTTTTGACTTTTTTTTTTTTTTTTTCCTTTTTCTTTTTCTTTTTCGGGTTGGCGTTGGCTGTTTGTTTTGTTTGTTTTTTTTTTTTTTTTTTTTCCTTCTTCCGGGTTGGTGTTGGCTGTTTTTTTTTTTTTTTTTTTTGGGGTTGGCGTTGGCTTTTTTTTTTCTTTTTCTTTTTCGGGTTGGCGTTGGCGCTTTTTTTTTTTTTTTTTTTTTTTTTTTTTTTAAAGTACCTAGACTCACCAAACTTAGTGAAAAAAAAAAAAAAATCCAGATCGAACAGCCAACCCAAGAGGGAAAAAAAAAAAAAAAAGAAGAAGTTGCTAGTGAAAAAAAAAAAAAAACTGTACCGTGATAGGTGTGGGCCCTCCAAATAGTGTGAAAAATAGTGAGTGATAAAAACCGAGTGATGAAGGCAAATGGATGTGAAAAATTGAGTGATGAGTGATGAGTGATGAGTGATGGAAATTGAGTGACGAAAATTGAGTGATGAAAAATCCTTATCCAAACAGGCCCTTAGAGTCTTGAATCTAGAAAATTACACTAGAAACTTACCTAAAGACATTGGGTTGCTCATCCACTTGAAATTTTTATCTATAAAAAATAGCACTATGACAAGCTTGCCATCATCCTTGGGCAATTTGAGGTGCTTGCAGACACTAGATTTGAGGTCCCATGAAATGAGTGTGCCAAATGTGTTTAAGAAGATGGAACAATTGAGGCATATATACTTACCTAGTAAATACAAAGTAAGTGACAAGTTGAAACTGGCTAATCTTTGTTATTTGCAGACACTAGTAAATTGCCCGTGCGATGCACGGATAATGTTGTAATAGTTTATACAATTTTTTATAAAGAATATTGTACATATATTATAACATATTTGTTATAAAACTTTGTTAGTACTAAGTTTATCATAAGAAGTAACAATTATAAATTGCTGAAACATATTCATTATAATTATTTTGTTGAAGTAATCAACAAAAAAGAATCAACTTTAGAGTAATATTGTATAATAAAAGTTGATAAAAGCATGGTAACATTCCATATTATTGATATTTATTTTGTGATGTAATAAAGAGCTTTATTGCAAAATTTTTTTTTTTTTGTTTCTTGAATGCTTTGTTTTTTGAAGTATGTCGCGCTTGCAAAGCATGTTAAGGGGTATGTTATCATCATCTGTTTCTTCATCTTCAACATTTGAAGTTTGGTCTATCCTTATTTGTTCAATTTGTGAGCTTTTATCATTTTCTCCTTTTGTTGCATCATTTGTGTGGATCATTAATGAAATGGCATTGAAAGATTCATGGCTGGATCTTACAAAGTTTGTCTTTGGCAGATTTGTTGTCTCTAAGATTTTGCATAGATATCTGCATTCATATTAAATTTGAGCACGTTATTTACATCAATATAGTGTAGAGAAAGAAATAATATAGCATACTTTGGCTTGTGTTTTTTTTTCTTCCATACCTTTTTCTCATTTGAAGGTGCATAAAAAATCTTAGCAATTGTGTAATTTTCAAAACCATCCTTCAGATTGAATTCATTCAAGCGAAGTAGAAAAATGTATTTTGTTCCTAAAATTTTCTTAAGATCACGTGGGATTCCTTCTTCAATATTAATCTGATATTAGGAATTTTAATTTATATTATAATCTATAGTTTTACAATAAATTTAATAATTTAAATAAGTTGTACCTCGGTTTGTTTTTCAGCAAGGTCTTTTGCAGATTTATTTAGGATTTTCTCAGTATCTTGATCAAATATGACAAAAGTTGTCTTGTTAGTTGAATCAAAAACTTCAATTTGAATCCTGTATCTCAAGTATTTTGCAATTGTATAGTAATTATAGTAAGATGAATATGTTTATAAAAAAAGTTTCAAACTTTGTAGTTAATGTGTGTGCCTCTAACCTTGGGATAGGCAGATTTGTTTTTGTTTCACATTTTGCGCACCAAAACGATCTTGATTGTGGTTTGACCTTCTTTCCATATAACACACGTGAAATATAATACCAACCCATTATTGTATCAATGTTGCTTATTGTTGCAACACAATAGCGATTAACATCCTGCAATGAATTTTGAAGTAATATGTTTTTTTTTTAAGTAAATGATGTATTATTATATTTTCATGTAAATGATGAGTCTACTTTGAAATGATTAACAAACCTATTTCGTAGGATCTCATTCAATGCATTTAAGCTCTGTTTGAAGATAAATCCTCCTCTGAAAATTGTTTTGCACGTATTTTTGGTATTTCTTGTATATGATCATGTTTTTACCATTCTGTCATTGAATTTTTAAAAAGGAAAAAAGAATGTAAATGGTATTTTGTGAGATAAAAAATGATATTTATCATTTTTTTTATTAATAATTTTTAAAATATGCACCTGTCAATTATTTCAACAACCTTGGGAATCTCAAGATTTAGATATACTTTTGTTGCATTGGTGGATGAGAAAGAGAATTTGCCTACAAAAATTGCAGAATACATTATAACAAACAAAATCGTATTGAATTGAAATTGAGAAAAAGGAAGACGTGTTTTAATGAGAATGAAATTCTCTAAAAGTATCATTAGATTGATTTGAAAATGAATAAGTTTGAGTATAAAAAATTTATAATTAGTGATTACATTTCTCATTGTAAAATTTATGGCCTAAGATTAGTAACCAATATACTTATTAACTTGATAGCAGTACTAAGTACATTAAAACTGATAGTTGGTAACATTATTTAGTTATACTTACCTCCAAATGATTTGACAATAGTCAAAGTTGCAATTAAGACAAAAGGTCCTAGATTGTTCTTATATACATCTTCATCAATTCGCCGGACACTTGTTCCCCATAGTGAAAGCCTAATTTCTTTTCCCCTGGTATAGTTAAAATCATTGAAGATTTTTTCTATATTAGTAATTTTTTTATTTATAATTGATTTTTCTGTATAAACATATAATGACATCAATATCACATCAAAAATTGTCTTACTCTTTCAAAAGCAAATTCCACAAATCAAATGCACAAGTTATACTTCAAAGCTTCTGAAGGTGGTTTTCCATGTTATAATACCTTTATGGATCTAATATTCATAGAGTAAAGCAAGGTTTGATTTTGAATTTTCTGAGTATCCAAAATTTCAAATTCTTCATCACTTATAGTTAACGAGTGTTAAGGACAATGCAAGGCATGAACAATAGACCAAAAAAATTGGCGGTTGTAGAAGTGTTTAAAATTACACTTTTCTACGATTGGGATAACTCCATCACTATTTAATATAAAATGAGTTTCGAGGCTAAAAATATATATATACATATATAAATGTGTTTCAATCCTTTATCATTTATATAGAAATAGCAAGCAACAACAATCAACATTGTCAAGGGAAATCATGGCATGAATAATAGACCACAACATGAGCTGGTTCTATAAAAGGTAGCAGGCCTTTACAGTGAAACCTATAAATTTTATGGGCCTAATATTCATAGTTAGTAATATGCAGAGCAAGAGCAACCAATTCCCAAAGTTAATACTACACAATCATATATAACTACACACCATAACCGCCCAATAATAATAATTACACAATCATATATAACTACACACCATAACCGCCCAATAATAATAATAATAATAATAATAAACCAAGTTAAGTGTGATGCTTCTATTATGTATGGCTATTGTAAGTGAGCTTAAGTAGTGTATTCAAATGCGAATTTTAGCCGTCATAGCACAATTATTAATAAATATTCCTATTTAATTATCTAATTATCATTGATTATAAATATAAACTTTAAGACATGAAACTATTCAAAGTAAGTAAAGATATGGATGAGACAAAGTAAAGCAAAGTTTGATTTTGAATTTTCTCAATATCCAAAACTTCAAATTCTCCATCACTTATTATTAACAAAGATACGGAAAATGAAATATAAAAGATGATATATTCAACTTACTAATATACAATACTAATCCTTACACTAAAAGAGAGTTAAGAAAACATGAGGATTGACCGCTATAAAAAATAAGCAAGTGTGAAGGTTCTATTATGTATGGCTGCTGTAGGTGAGGTTAAGTAGTGTATTCAAATGTGAATTTCAGTAGTTATAGTACAACTATTAATCAATCTTCCTATTTAATTATCATTGATTTTAAATTTTAAGACATGAAACTATTCAAAGTAAGTAAAAATATGGATGAGACAGAGTAAAGCAAAGTTTGATTTTAAATTTTCTCAATATCCAAAACCTCAAATTCCCCATCACTTACCATTAATAGTATTACGGATAATCCAAGGCATGAATAATACACCAAAATATTTGATGGCTGTAAAAAGCTGTTTTAAATTACATTTTACTATGGTGGGATAACTCCATCACTATTTAATCTAAAACGTGTTTGAATCAAAAGAAAAAAGAAAATATATACATATATAAAATGTGTTTTAGTCCTTTATCATTTAAATAAAAATAGCAAGCAATAACAATGAACATTATCAAGGGAAATCGATCCATGGCATGAATAATAGATCACAACGTGGGCTGGTTTTATAAAAGGCGGCAGTCCTTTACGGTGAAACCTATAACATGGTAGCTTTCATTTTAATAGATCCCCTGCTAAATCACAAAATAATTTAGGCCATTTACACTACTCAAAAGACAATTAATCATGCAATAAAAAGCCTAAGCAAAGATTCAATAGACTTTTAGGCAAGTGACAACCAAAGAAATACTCAAACCAAGCTAATTACTATATCAATACAATTATTCCAAATTATGAAATTAGTACTTGTAAGCTCAGTTGTAGGCAGATGCTTATCCAAGGCATTGGAATTTGTAGGCATATGTATCCTGAATTCTTGTACAGTAGTTGTAGTAGCAACATCACCATTAAGCCCAACAACCGAGTGAGAAAAAACATTTATAACTGAAGGGGTTGATCGCTGCAAATATTGAGCATTTGAACTACTTTCCCAAGTACGGTTAAAGTTCAATACCATTCACCTATTAAGTCTTGCTCGCTTACAACTATCTATATCATGGATCATTGCTATGTCTTTATGCTTTTTACTCCTATGGCTTCCACCTCCAAATTTCTTTGATGACACTATGTTTGTGGAATGCATCTTGGCCATCCTTTTCCTGTACATGATCATGCACCTTCTTTGGCGCGCAAGTCTTGCAGCCTCCATTTCCCCCAATAAATTCCTCTACTCAAAACTATTAAGGGACCTCATGGTTTTTGAAAGGGAATTTGAAATTAATTGTAAATACTTCCTTTGTTTTGTTTTATTTGTGTTTTCTTTTTTTGGTTCAACAAACAAATCAATATTGTTTCTGTGGGTTAACAACTATTGAATTATAAATAGTTTTCAAAGATGGGTAAACTAAATAAACAACAAATCGATAAACAAACTACTGAAGAGAAACATGAAATTAACAACGAATGTGAAATGAGATGTAAGATTATAGTGGCATAACAACGAATATAGTATTTTGGGATTCAAAAATAAATTAATAAACGAACTATTTAAGAGGAACATAAAATTAAGAAAGTAAACATACCTCTCTGAAATGAATTGTGATAAATTATAGTGGCATAAGTTTTGAGGCATAAGGAGACGAAGATATATAAAAGAACAGATTTTACAACATGCAAAACAAACATTAATTGAAACTAACTCTACAATTCCATAAATCATGTGGCATTTACCTGGTGTTAACTGCATTGTATAATTGGTTGGAAGTGGCTACATTGAAGCCCAATATATTAAACGCTGAAATCTTTTAAGCTCCTGCATTTATGTCTTCAAATAATCACCGAGTCAGAGTGAAAACCGTTGTTTTTTTTAGAAGTTGAAGAGTGTTTGTATAAATAATCATTGAGTTGGAATGGAAACCATTGTTATCTTAGAAGTTGAAGAGTTTTTGTATAGAGAAACAGAGGTTATTTGTGGACTGAAATTCTTGGCTGGGTTTCATCTACAGGTGGGAAAGAAGAAGAGGGTTTGTGTGTAAAAATTTAGACTTTCATCAACTGAACTGTGGGGTGGGTCAGCCTTGGCGTGGGTTAGCCTTTGAGCTACACGTTGGTGGGGTGTTCAGAGTTGGCATGGGTTAGCTTTTGAGGTACACGTTGGTGGGAATTCAGATTATAGCCTTTGAGCTACACGTTGGTGGGTTGTTCAATGTGGGTTATCCTTTGAGCTACTCGTTGGTGGGGGTTCAAAGTTGGGGTGAGTCAAAGGTTGTAGCCTTTCAGCTACATATTGGTGGGAAATTCATATTTGGGTCAATATTTATGGGATTGGGCTTTTCATCTACTTTAACAACGTAGTTATTTTATTTTTTAGAAGATTACAATTGTTTGGTCATTGTTGCCGTATATGTGACAGTAAAAATAAATTACTATAAATTATTGGGTTATAATTAAAAAATTTAATGTAAAAAAGGTTAAAAAGACTAAATGGAAGCTTAGAGTGCCACATGGCAGGACCTCATGCATTTCCGCTTGAGGTCTCTGCTTTTATATATATATTGATTGATGATTGGAGAATGGTCAGCCCAAAACCATCCAAATGGCCACAAGTTTCAGATTAAACCTTCTTCGGGTTCTAGGCGTGTGGCGTTATTATAAGGAACCAGCCCAAGATGCAATACAAATAGTATCAAGTTGTCCTCATATACATAACCTAAGCCTACGCATGATAATAAATAAGCTCCCGGAAGTTCACCAATTCTCTCCAAATCTTGCCAAGCCTTGCGCAACACTCGGCTTCTCGTTGACCCAATGGCAACATTTGAGAATTTGCCCAACTTAAAAATCCTCCGCCTTTTACATAAGACCTTCTCAGGGGACACTATGGTTTGTTCTAAAGGAGGATTTCCTCTGCTTCAATCTCTTGTCATTTGTCGTTTAGACAAATTAAAGGAGTGGAGGGTGGAGAAAGGAGACATGCCCGATCTCTGCCGTTTGGAAATTGTAGCATGCATGTGTTTAAACACGATTCCAGATGCACTAAGATTCATTAAAAACCTCCAAGAATTGGAGATCATATGGATGCCAAAGTCATTCAAAGATAGGCTTATCAAAGGAGGAACCGATTTTTACAAAGTCCAGCATGTGCCTTCCCTAGTATTTCAATGGTGTATCTTATAACCAACATTAGCTAACAAGGTATTGCCGTGAATACTTGAACTTGCATTTTTGGCAACTCAAACGCTTCTTTTCTTTCAAATCTCTTCCTCTCCAATTAAATCAAAAAAAAAAAATTCCCGTAATAATCTTTACCAAATTTAATTGCTTTCTTCTTTTGTCTGTTAATTTAAGAGTATTTCTTCTTTTGATTAGAATGAAGGTCGTATCCACTCTTCCACCCCTCCCACCTTTTAATTTACTTTGACGAGGTCATTTCTATAGCATATTTCATTTTAATTTGTTTTAAATGTTTTGGCCTAAATCGTTTTAGTTGCTTGTCTCCCTCTTACAATGCTACATTAGTAAAAACGTATACATAAAATTAAAAAAAAAAAAAAGTATTTAAGAAGAACATAATATTTTGGAAATTAACATATCTCTCAAAAAGGGAACCAAAGATATTGTGAGAGAAATTATGGAAGTTTAATATTTAAGTTCAAAGGAAATGAGGATTTATATTGGACAAATATGGAGACAAATAATCATATTACCAAATTCATTGAATCTGACTCTTGCAATTCAGCATTGAAGTTAGTCTTGTGTAAAAAATTGTAAAGTTTTCTTAATTCCTACATTTCCTATGACTTTTTAGATTCATCCATATCTATCCAAAGCATTTAAAGTTATAAATGTATAGTTTCTAAAAAAAAGTTATAAATGTATACAAATTATTTGAATTTTATTAATACATTGAAATAAATGCATTTGTTATTACTTAATAGTTTGACATAAATGCTAAATTTAGATGAGATGAAAGCTCAAATGAAAAGGATGTCATACAATGCGTCACTTGACAAAACCTCATACTTTCCCGCATGAGATTTTTGCTTTTTGAAAGCTCGAAATGTGTGAAAACACAAGAACTTGTTTAGACCCCCAATACAAATTACGGCTTGATTGATTTTACACTAACTTAATACTAAGTGCGGAATAGTGTAAACGCAAGCAAACAAGCAAGAGAGTTACTCTAATTCATATTTAAAGCAACACAGCGGTAAAATGAAATGAACAAGAGTAGGGAAGAGAGATGCAAACACAGATAACACCGAGACGTGTTATCGAAGAGGAAACCGAAGAACTCGGCGAAAAACCTCTCCGCCACCCTCCAAGTGGTAATCGATCCACTAGACAATCGGTTGGGATACATAGGTAAGCAAGAGACCCTCCAAGCCTAATCTACCCTCTGTACCTAAGCCCTCCAAGCTCCTACTCCAACAAGGTTTCTCGAAACCGTGTCTTGTCTAGTTCTCCGGATCCCGCAACAAGCTCCATGTTGCATCTGTCATCCTTGGCTTCTTCCAATGTTTCCCAGCAGCACCAAAACCTCACTGGACACTCTCAAAAGGTGTGGTAAGTGTTTGGGCTATTTGACATCTCAATGGTATGGAAATGGAGAGGTAGGAGATGAGGAAAATCCACAAACAAAGGTGTAGAGAATTGTTGGATGAACAATTTCTAACTCTCAAGTGTTTTAGCTAGGGTTTTCTCTCCGAAGCTCTCTTTTACATTTGTGGGTAATGTGGGTATAAAAGTGTAGGCACAGAAAGTGTGTATCGATCGACAGATGGTAGAACAGAATGTCTCGCCGGTGTCTCGCGGGAAGGACTTACCAGCAAGATACTCGTGAGACACAACTATCTCCATCTGGCCCGACTCTTCGCATTCCAGTCATGTGCAAAGCACATGCTTCCTTTCGCGGGATGCTTAGTCGCGATATACCCATAAAAACTCTTTAGTCTTCAATAGCTTGAGTCTTCACACTCTCTCTCACTATCACACAACCCTTACAATAAATTCCCACAACAAATACAGAGTACAAAAGATTGAATAAAATTACAATCAAATTTGGGACAGAATAACAACCAACAAAATACATATTTGTAAATCACAACTTTACAATCTCCCTCTTTGGCTATTCCGTGACAAAACCCCTAACAACAGACTCTAGACTTAAACGTGAGTTTGGGAACACACGGCAAAACTCACTCACACCTAATCTAGAAAGCGTGAAGCACTTGCGTTTATACAGTAATCTGAAACACTCGCACATAAACAAAACTTTCATTAAGTTTATGACAAGTTGAACACAAGGTATGAACAAGAGCAAGCATAGAGCGATCAAGCATATAAACAATAGATATCATGCAAACAAACACTTGATCAAATAAGGGCAGTCATTAAAGAATGACTCCAATGAACATATAACAAGTAAATGTTCATCCGGACATGTACAACGAAGCAATCACTTATGATTACTTGCATGTCCAATCACACAACAAATGCAACATACACGAAGTATATGCATCTAGGAACAATCCTACTAAGGGCACAAGTGTGAAGTACTCAAGACATTTTAGCCATATCTATAAGTACAAGAAAAAATGCTACAAAAGTATTGAGATAGTCACAAACTTTTAAATAGCTAAGCATAATCATGAACTATGAACAAAGTAAACATAGTTAATATAGCACAAAGCTCTTTCTTTCTTTCTCCCCCCACATATCACTCCCCCTATCATGAATCTCAGGAGTTGTGATGAACTTGGAATATATATACCTGTAACCTGAAACATTTGCACAAAACACATTAGACCCTCAAGGTAAAGCAAGTAATAAAATGACAAGTATAATGTAACAAGTAAATTACGATCAAGTAAACATGATGTGAAACATATGAGCAACTTGATCATACACCAAAACAGTCATATAGAAATGACTACAATGACCACATAGCAAAGCAAATGATCATCCGAACAAGTATAAGGATGTATGCATGTTCAACACATAAACACCGAGAAAACAAGCATAAGGTAAAACAAGGTTTTCTCATAAAAGAATGTCTTCTCCCCCTTGATATATGCATCTCCCCTATGGATTTCTCCCCTATGAATGTGCACAAGGGTCATATAGAAATGACGAAAGTATACACTCCCCCTTTTTGTCACGAATAGACAAATGAATCAAGAGGAAGGAGGGAAAGAAAAGAAGATACGAACAAGGGTGAAAGATGATGCATGAGGGGTGCAAGATGAAAGAGAAAATAAAGCTCAAATGAAAGACAAAAACATCTTAAAAAATGCTACAAAGCATAAAGAACATGTCATGCTAAGGATGATAGAACATGATGTAAACCTAGACATGACATAGACACAAGAACATGTAAGTGCTAAAAGGTCTAAAAAGACTTAACTAGCATGAGAGAAGTGCAAAACATGTCAAGTGTTAGAGTGTGTGCAGCAAAGGTATATCTAATGAGCATGTGAGATGCATAACCAATGCATGAATAAGCCCTCACGGGGCAAAGTGTATAAAACACACCACCAATGATCAAAATATGATAAACATGAATAATTATGGTGATCCCTAAAATTTGGTACTCATTGGAGTCCAAAACAACAGCAAAATGCCATTTAGCCATTTTATCAAACACTTAGAGTGCACACACTACACATGTATGTTAAACAATGCATGAACATATGAAAATCTTGCCTTAATACATGTTATTTTTGCCACAAGGGGCCAACATCCAAAGTAAATCATCATTTAAACAAAGCCCAATAAAAAAGATTGACAAAAATAAGTTTTCCAACTCCCATTTGAGAAAATCCCAACTATGAATATAAAAACCCCAAAAACATAATCTAAGGATCAAAATCAATGAAAAGAGTTAAAGATTACCTTAGAGATGTTAATGGAATGAAAAACACTTGAATTTAGTTGGGTTTTGATGTAGAAACATTAGAACAGGGGTTTGAGAGAAGATGGGAGGCGTTTAAAACAAATGTCCCACGAAATAACCTTTAAAAAGCTGATTTGGAAATTTTATTTGGTATCTCATTTGGTTAGCTTCCCTTGAAAATTTCACTAGTATCTCATTTGGTATCTCGCAGGTAAGCCTTACTCACGAAACAGCCGTGAAACAATCGCAAAACTCTCAGTGTAAAGCTGAAAAAAAAAACTTGAGAATTGGACCATTTAACTCCCAACCGAGCTTACACGTGAAATGGGTCATGAAAACACCCAGAAAACATGTTTTTCACACAAAAACAACTTGAAAAACTTTGAAAAACATGGGTGATGCAAATCACTTCCAAAAGCAAACAAAAAGAACAAAAATCTTTTTGGTTTGATCCAAATATGGTTGAGCACACACACATCACATTTGAACATGTACAATCACACAAATGAAATAGATATTCATTGAACATTAAACTTGTGTGTTGTGTGTGTGAATCAAGTGTGGAATAGTCCGTAGACCAGAGTGAAGCTTCAATGATCAATTCAATCAAATCATACACAATTGGTACTAAATCAAGTGGTCTATCTCAATTATAGAAATGAACATATATGACCTCCCACAAAAATGATTACAAAATCTTTGAAGCTTTTCATTTGGCTTCTGCATAAATCATGACATTTGATCCTTTTTAGATAAATACATCTCTTTTTGAAATTGGTGCTTGAAATTCTTGATATTTCAACATTGAGGATTAGCCTTTGGCTTTTTGAGCACCATACATTTTAATACGAAAGTCACTTTCCCTTTTTCCTAGTCAAATACTAGTATGTACGAGAGACTTTTGCAGCTCAATATCTCTTTTTCACTTTGAGATTTACATTTGGAGAGCTCAATTGCAAAAACATAAAAATAAAAGTGGGAAGATATATAGACACAAGTCTATGCAAGTATCAAGACAAACAAGATTATTGATCAATCATTCATGATAAGCTTGAAGATCTATTTACAACAATCACACCTAGATTTCAAGATTTCTCCCACAAAGATATATGTGCATACATAACAAGCTAAGCTCGTAAATGCACTACGCCATTAGTACGAAGGTACTAGGCCAAACTCACATGTGAAAAGTGCTCAAGCATACACGATCAAACTTTTTGAATTTTTCACTTTTTATGTGGTTTTGGATTTTTACACACACAAAATAAAGACATAAAAGTAAGATCAAAACAAAAACAATACCATGCATATAAAGAGATGCATGATGCACAAATGCATGACAATGAAGCATCAAATGCATGAAGGGTCCTACAAAAATCGAAAGAATTAGTTCAAGGACCAAAAGAGCAAAAGCTCAACCATAGGAACCCTTCCTCATCCAAACGGAACTATTGTTTGGAATGAGTGTCTCATGAGAAACGAGACGAGGGTTGGAAGAATGAGAGCCGGAGATGCACATAGACAAGGAGTTAAGAGCATTAAACACTTTCTTTAACAACATGCTATTTTCACTCAAATCCGATTTACTTTTTTTAGTACAACTTCCAAATAACTCAAGTTTCTTTTTTCTTTTGATTCTTTTAAGAGCTAGAAATTTATAGCAATGTGGTCTAAGATGACCAAAGGCACCACAATGGTGACAAACAATGGGTTTAGGTCCACTAGGCCTTTTAGGAAGGGATCTAGCAACATGAGTTTGTTCTCTCTTTAACTTGGGGCATTGAGGTCTTATGTGACCAATCACACCACAATGGTGGCAATTAGGAACAAACTTAGATCTACTCAATTCCTTAGGATGGGACCTAAACAGAGGCTTAGGCTTAAGAGCCTTTCTCTCCACCTTTTGGTTTCTTTTGTGTGGAGGAATATACACCGATTTGTCCTTTGAGGTAGAACACACAATAGACACAAAATCAGGTACCACAACATGATTGCAACAAGTATTATCATCCTTTTTAACAAAAGGTTCAGCAATCAAACATTTGGCATGCATCTTAAGAGATTCATTTTCACATTTTAGCTCATCAACAAGTTTGTTAGACAAAACAAGTTTAGCTTCCAAGTCCATATTCAAACACTCAAACTCTTTCAGCTTTTCAAGAGAATTTTCAGCAAGATTCTTATATTTTTTAAGCAATTTATTGGATTCATTGAGCTTAGCAATCAAATCATCATTTTCACCAAATAACTTGCTCAAATCTTTATGAAACTTCTTAGCCTTTTTCTTGAAGAGTTTGATGTTAGGAACATCAATAACACCCAAAGGTTCATGTAACATGTCATCACAATCATGAGGATTAATACTCATAGAGACATTTTCACAAACACATGACATGTTACAATCAACAATATCCATAGAAGCATACAAAGCATTATCCATGGCAAATAAACACAAGGGGTCAAGGATCACACTTAGGTATTTAAACCACAACAAGTGTACCCCATACGATACCAATTGAAAGCTCGAAATGTGTGAAAACACAAGAGCTTGTTTAGACCCCCAATACAAATTACAGCTTGATTGATTTTACACTAACTTAATACTAAGTGCGGAATAGTGTAAACGCGAGCAAGAGAGTTACTCTAATTCATATTTAAAGCAACACAGCAGTAAAATGAAATGAACAAGAATAGGGAAGAGAGATGCAAACACAGATAACACCGAGACGTGTTATCGAAGAACTCGGCGAAAAACCTCTCTGCCGCCCTCCAAGCGGTAATCAATCCACTAGACAATCAGTTGGGATACATGGGTAGGCAAGAGACCCTCCAAGCCTAATCTACCCTCTGTACCTAAGCCCTCTAAGCTCCTACTCCAAAAAGGTTTCTCGGAACCGTGTCTTGTCTAGCTCTCCGGATCCCGCAACAAGCTCCATGTTGCATCTACCATCCTTGGCTTCTTCCAATGTTTCCCAACAACACCAAAACCTAACTGTACACTCTCAAAAGGTGTGGTAAGTGTTTGGGCTATTGACCTCTCAATGGTATGGAAATGGAGAGGTAGGAGATGAGGAAAATCCACAAACAAAGGTGTAGAGAATTGTTGGATGAACAATTTCTAACTCTCAAGTGTTTTAGCTAGGGTTTTCTCTCCGAAGCTCTCTCTTACATTTGTGGGTAATGTGGGTATAAAAAGTGTAGGCACAGAAAGTGTGTATCAGACTGGACAGGGTGACATAACAGAATGTCTCGTGGGAAGGCCTTACCCGCGAGATACTTGCGAGACACTGTTGTCTCCATCTGGCCCGACTCTTCGCATTCCAGTCATGTGCAAGGCACATGCTTCCTTTCACGGGATGCTTAGTCGCGATATACCTGCGAAAACTTTTCAGTCTTCAATAGCTTGAGTCTTCACACTCTCTCTCACTATCACACAACCCTTACAATTAATTCCCACAACAAATACAGGGTACAAAAGATTGAATAAAATTACAATCAAATTTGGCACGGAATAACAGCCAACAAAATACATATTTGTAAATCACAACTTTTCACTTTTATATATATATTGATCGTTGGATCATTTACTTCAATTTCATCAACAGTTGAGATAAATGTAAAACATATGCTTTTAATTATTTGTTACTGCTCATCACCGCACACCCTTGATGCGATGGTCACTCCACAAGTATAAGTGCTTGTGGGGTGTGGTAAGGGCCGGGATTCAAGTCTCTAGGAGGGAACTTTACACACATATACGCTTAGATTAGGCTAGAGTAGAAATTCTATCTCGTATAAAAAATAAAAAAATAAAAATTATTTGTTGCAGCTTGGGATATCTTCAATTTGCTATGCGTCTGCCAGATAGCTTCCCTAGAAATGGTTTTCTGCTGTGAGAAATTTGCATTTCCATTTACTGAAAAAAGATTCTAGTTCAATGGGCATTTCAATTTCACTTGCCGTTGATTGATTGCTGGCTTCAGATTCAGATTGACCGAAAATCAGTATTTGTTTACCCTTCTCATGTCGCTGTGACAAAGATGAACTGCAAGAGTTTGTGAATACATTTGGGTTGTAAGTAAGAAAATTTCAGGTGGGTTAAAGAAAATGAGGTCCTTATACTATTGTAATTAGTATGGGTATGTTAGGCATTGCATATGAGTGATAGAAGTTCACAAATTTACTACTGACAATTATATCAAATGATAATTCATCATTTCTATTAGTAGTTATGATTAATGAGTGTTACTAAAGCTAAAGATCTTTCATGCCCACCATAACAGTGAGGGAGTTTAATTTCATTCCAAAAATTTGTCGTACATGACACACTATTCAACACTCGCCCTGTAGTAGTTGAACTTAGGGATACAATTTCTCCCCTCGTCCCATTGCCATCCCTAATTGTACTTAACCTCAATGTATCGCTTTTTCATCCAAAGTTGTAACTTGTGCCATTCATGTTAATGGGAGGAAAGCTAATTTTCACTTCCATGGCAGTAGTTGTACTGAATATAATTCCCTTTTATGCTTCCAATAATTTCTCATAGTTCTGCATAGTCTTGGTATTGATTTCTATATTCTCAGATTAACATCATTATCTGGCTTTCTTAAATATCACATTTCTTCTGCACTATAACCTTACATTCTTAAATTCTTGATATTGCAAGACTAGTCATGTATACTGTTAATGTCCTGTGAACTTATTGGGATCTGCTATATTCATTTGCTGAGTGAACAAAACCCCATTAGAACTCCTTGCTCCTTACTTCTCTTGATAGCCTTTTACCTTTATATATTACTCTGACAATTTGTAAGTGTTTTGCTCATGTCTCTTTTCAGAATGCTGTAAACTTAGTCTTGAAATCCAATCAAGTAGTTAGTTCTTCATGTATATTACTTAACACTGAACAGTGGGACTCCATAGAAAATGAATTATATATGGAGGCATCAAGGAAGCACCTAGGAACAATTATCTCCTCCAGACCTAAATATCCAAGTCATTCTTTATCTCGTGAAGATGTTGCTTTTTTCTCCCTGTATGCCAAATAGCAAAATATTTTTGTATACAAGGCTCTGATTCACCCAAACTATAGGAAGCCAATTGTATTCAAGACTCTGACAGTCACCCACACAGTAGGAAGCCATGTGTCGGAACATGAGAGCTCTTACAAAATAATTAAGTCCTAGGAACTAGTTAACTTACCCGCAAAAGATCTCTGGTCAAAAGTGGGACATCAGAAACTTATGGTGAAATTATCTAAACCTCACAACATAATATTGTGTGTATAGTTAACATAGAGTCAGCTTACACATTCGTTGAAAAAAGTTATACAGTTAAAACTAGATTGAAATCCATTTTAAATGCAATTACTCTTGTCACCATCCAGCCATTTTAAAAAATTGCACAACGCGCAATTAGTGGCAGGTGTTGAGCTATATGGAGCCTGGTTATGTGTTCATTCCAGTTTGTGACCCGGCCTGACTTGGAAGCATATGTTTTTAAATGAGAGATCTTGTGAGGCTTAGCTCATGAAGCAGGGGTCTGGGCTGAAATTTTTTACCTATTTTCAGAGCCATTTTTGGCCTGTTTGATTGGAATATATATATATATATATATATATATATATATATATATATATGTGTGTGTGTGTGTTCAAAATTATGGTTTGAACTATTAAAAATTAAACTGCGGCCTCTGTATTTTTCCCCTGACACAGTGAAAACAGCTACAACTCCGTGTATGTAAGCACATTGCCAAACCATGAAAATCTTTGTGACGTGTGATTTTTTCTTTGCATAATTTTTTCTACATTTTTTGCATCTCCCAAATTTTAAGAATTAGGTTAAATTCCTAATAACAGGAAGGTGTAGTGCAGAAGCAACACCTAAGATGAATGCCAAGAGGACTTTGTAAACTTGAGAGGCCAAAATGTGTTTCAATTAATTTAACTGATAAAGTCTATTGTTCTCAAATAAGATATCTAGGGTTCAAACCCCACCTACACCAAAAATCAATTGATGTCTTAAACTAATGATAAGTGCATTTTAGTTGTATTCTTGGGTACTAGCACAAGATAAACCTGTACTAGCCAAGACAGAAGTTGCTTGATCTTTGGCATATTCTTTAGTTTGGTAATGTTTTTATTACAAAAAAAATAGTCATTCCTTATGAATAGCTATTCTTCAAAATGAGGAATAATTATTCCTCTCTAAAAGGATTGTACTAGTTATTCTTTAGTTGGTATAATAATTTTTAAAATTAATATATTTCCAAATAAACAAAAATTTCATATATACATAACAATTATAAAAATAAAAAATCATAAAAAATAACTCATCTCTCTTTCAAATATTAAAAAAAAAAATATATATATATATATATATATATATATATATATATATATATATATATATATTATTTTTAAGGAAATATAATTGTAAGGACACGATTTGCTCCCAAAGTCCAAATGGAGGGTCAATGGCCCAAAGAACCCAAAGCAAGGAATTTGTTAGAGAGTGAGCTTGAAGGTGAACTTTCAATAAGTTAAGTGGACAGTGATCATAGTAGGTTAATTATTGCTGGAAAGAGTAAAACAAACAGTTTTATGCAAGAAAAGTTCTCCTCGGCCAAGTCCGAGGATGGTCTGTTCTTATATATTTCTCTTAAATTTATACAAAATTACAGTTCTTGAGTATACAGTGATTTTTCCTTAGATTTTCTGATGATTCCCTTGTAATGGGGGGTTTTTCTCCTTTATATTATCCTTCCTTCTTTCATCTCGGCCCTCCACGTGTAGATCAGATTTCTGGTTTTGATACTTGTCCCATCAACACCTTCCCGAAGTCTTTGGGAGTAGTTGTAAGGCTGGAAATTACTGTTCGTGTATCACCTCCACATTAATGCGGCCAAATGGTTAGATGTAGAGCATTCAATGCAGTGGTAGCAGCTTTCTTCTCACATATTTCCCAACTCTCTTTTGTCTCATCCCTCTCTAGTGTTTATCCTTTCAAGCACAATTGGCCGTTGCTCTGTTCTTGATGGATGGTTGGACCATTTGACCTCTACTCTGCTTAGCCGAGGAGGTGTTTCTCCTCGGACAACGTCCCCTGCTCCTTATGACCAGACTTCTTCCACATCCCATTAATCTGTATGCTTTCATTAGTATTTTACCTGTCCTCGGGCTATCTGATATTCTCGGACACGGCCCTGACCCAATACTTATATATGGGCCTTTCATCCCTACAATAATTGTATGAGTAAGATATTTCCTAAAATAAATTTTAAGTTTTATTATAATGTTGTAACTCACAACCAAACTTTTGAATATGTTTAGTTATTCCATTACAACATATTTTATTCTCAATAATAAAGATTACAATTCCTATTGTTATTTCCATTCAGTATACCAAACGTGTCCTAAGTACTCAAGACAGTACCTAAGTTTTGCACTTTAAAAAAATCATATCCATTTAAACTTTTAGTTACTGAAATTTTAAAAGTTCATTTTAATCCTAAAAAATTACAAACCTATTAAATTAGTCATTCCATAATTTTATTGTTGTAATTTTTTGCATAAGTGACAAAATTGGAGAGTCACATGGCTTAAAAAATTACAAATGTATTAAATTAGTTAAATTAGTCGCATTACAAAATTCGACAAAATCAATCAATGAATTATAGAATTACTAACCGATTATATTTACAAATTTTTTTAAAAATTGAGAATTTTTTAGATATCAGGAAATAGAACGTAACACTTTTTGGAGCAATGATATATTTTCATGTTAAAAAGGAGAAAAAAAAATTGATATTAAAAAATGATAAATCGAAAAACGAATTTACAAAAATAGTAAAATATTATTTTGGTTCCTAAACTTTACTAAAAATTTGTTTGTTAGGGTCATATTTTCTATGTAATTGGCTAATTCTTTGACAAAACGCATTTTACTTGTAATTTGGTAGATCTAACCTGGGTTTAATGTATCAAGAAGTATGTTGTTCAAACATATCAAGTAATATCATTAAAGACATGAAGTTTGATCCAAGAAACAAGTGAAGAAAAGCTATTTCATTAAAGCTTGACAGAAGCTCAACCCTAGCTGCTATCGAGGATTAATGGAGAAGCTCGACACAAGCTCGATCTGTCAAGATCTATTTAATTCAGAATTCTCGGATCTAAATTTAGGCCCATGATGCCTTGAATGATTAGGGTTTCTCTCTACAACCCTAGTCATATATAAGACTTATTTTAAAAGTCATCAAGTACAGAAATAGAGACCTAGAATTCATATATTCTATGTGAAGCTACTGCGTTTGTACGCCTTAAGATTTTGTAACCAAGTGCTTCCCGATCTTCACCGTTTTCGAAGTGAAGAACTTTGCAGCAACAACAATCAATTAAGTTCTTGGAGTTAGTCACGTACTAGGATCCACGCAAAGAAGTTAGTCACAGATTGGAGATTTTTGTAAAGTAAAGAAGTCTGCTACAAAATCAAGTTCAATTGGGTATTAAAGCAAAGGTTCAACTGTAAGTTGGTATTTTGGAATAGGTCGGGGTAGTGGTAAGATTCATTATACTTGTAACCGCTTTATTATTGATTAGTGGATTCTTAAGAGTGGTGACCTTAAATTCACTAGGTGGGGTTTTTGCCTTGCGAGAGGTTGTATCCCATCTGTCAACAAATCACCGTATTAATTTATTTTCCATTTGCATTTAGTTTATTTGGTGATTTGTTGGTGCTTCCATGACTTGCGTGTAATTTAACCTAATTAATCAACTTAGGTAATTGAATTAATTAAACAGGGTCAATCTATTTTAACCTAACATTGTTTTTATCCCTTAAATTTTTTTTTTTTAAAAAAAGTTTTTATTTTATTTTTATTTTTATTTTTATTTTTTTATCTTTAAACTTTGCAAAACAATTTCCAATAGTTAAGAGACAAAAATAAAGACAAATAGAACTTTTTTTTCAATAGTTTAAAAATTAAAAAAATTAAAAAAAAGAAGAAGATATTTGTTAAAGTTTACAAACAAAAATAAAACATATTCAATAATTTATGTATAAAAGAAGAACCTTTCAGTAGTTTAAAGATAAAAAACCAATTTCTTAAAATTATGAATATTACAATTTTTGTAAAACTTAAGGAAAATTGTATTTTATCTTTAAAGAAATAAAAGAAAAAAGAAAAACAATTGACAAAGATTGTTAGAAAGCAACCACCTGACACGTCAGCAACAACTGGATGAGCAAAAACCGAAGCCAAAACCCATGTCCATTATTTCTCCCTCAGTCTTTCACTCACTCACTCTCCAACCTCTTCTCTCTCTCTCTCTCTCTCTCTCTCTCTCTCTCTCTCTGTGAAATTCCAATGGACGTGACTTTCTCTTCAAATCCCAAAACTCCACTAGCAGCTCTATATGCAAGCTAGGGTGCACACGAGACCATCCTGACTTGCAAAAAATTGCATCTATACACTTGCCAAAAAAGAATTATATGTTAAATTAATTTATTGTGACTACCCTAATAAAAATGTTGAACACCCTGACTTAAGAATTACAAAAAGCTGGGTTCAACAAAAATAAGAATAATGCTACATTTACAACATTTTCACAATAATTTTACAACAAATCCAATATAATAAGTCATTCTTGATTTTAATTTGGGCTTAATATTGATATTATTTTTTTACCCACCAAAAACAACTTTTTGCATAAAATTTATTGTAAAAATATTGTGGACATAGCACTACTCCAAAATTAATTTTGCCCCCCCCCCCCTCCAAACATAATCCTTAATCCCTTTTATAAAATTACCACAAAAAAAAGAAAAAAAAAAGAAAACTTAAATAACAGCAATAAATATTAGCCTAAATAACAAAAAACATAAACAAAATAAGACCAAACAACAACTAGTTATCTAATTATTCAACAAAAAGCCTACTATAAAACAAAAAGATAAAAATCGTTAAACATTCAAATTTGTAGCTCGTTCAACCTATTCAATAAAAATAATTTCTAATTTCATTTTTTCCTAAAAAGTGGTAAAAAAAATATTGTGGTTGTTAGTTCTCCTTGATGGTGATGATAGTTATATTCTTTTTGGCTTTGTAGTCACAACAATTATACTCTCTTTAGTGACTCGACTCATAATTGTAATAAATATTCAAGTTATTGCTTTATTAGATTTTGTATAATTTAAATTTCTTAGTGACCACCCTAGAAAAATTTCCTAGAACCACCACTACAAAACTCTAACCCCCTTTCTCAAAAACACAAAAAAAAAAAAAAAACAAAAAACAAAAACAAAACAAAACTCTAACCCCAATCTCATGTACTCCTTTCTCCTCTTCTTCTTCCTCTAAGCTCTGTTTCATCCGTGGAGAATTTCTCGGTTCCACGCAAATTCTAAGGCCATGTTGCTCTTGAAATAACCACAGAAGAAGAAAGCTAGGTCTTCTTCAGTTCCAGTCTCTGCAATTTCTAATCCAAGCTTCTCTCGATTCTCGCTCTATCCTTGTCGTCGTCACCGTAGTCACTTTCTCCGCCGTCTCCATCTTCTTCCTCAATTGCTATAGAAGAAAGAACAACGATAGCGAGGTTTGTCGACTATGAATTATATATGCCTTTGAATTCTTTGCCTTAAATAGTTTATTATATACAAAATTGATGTATGTAATTATTAAAGAAGCTCCCAAATGTTTGCGTGTGCAACAATTTTTTTTGGAGAAATTATAAGATTCACATTGTGGACAAGTGATGTGATCCACCATTCTACTAAAAAACTTCCACTTATTTAAAATTATTAGTTAGAAAATTTTTTTAAACAAAAATTAATTACTGACTCAGCAATTTTAAACAAGTGAAAACTTTTTAGTGAAATGGTAGACAAATGACGTGGTCCACCAGAGGACTCTATAATTTCTCTTTTTTTTTGAAGGAGAGCCGTAACTTTGGATATTGAAGATATAAATCAGAATGTTTCTCATTTTATAAAATATATATATATATATATATATATATATATATATATATATATATATATATATATATATATATATATAAATCAGTGATTGTTAAAAGTAAAAAGAAAGAATATTTAATAAAAATTACCTTAGTTGCGTTTTTTCTATTAACAGTATTATGTGCTAGTTGATAAGTTACCACCAATATGACAAAGATTGTGCAATTAAGAAATGGTGAATTTTCTTATAAAAATAATAGTGAATATTCCATAATAAAAAATAAAAGAAATAGTGAATTTAGTGGGTGTTTGTTAGCTCAATTATAGTGAAGTTTTGTGTTTTTTCAAGAAAATTAATAATAATAAAAAACTTGTAAAGTTTCTTCTTATTAAATAAGAAACATTGATTCAAATCTCATCTACAATAAAAAAAAAAAAAAAAAACATTTTTTTAAGGCTACAATACTACACTAAAAATTTTTTTTTTTTTTTTTTGAGGGTTTAAAAATCAATTGATATTTCGAGCTGAAAACAAATAACAATCATCATATATAGACCATTATTCATATAAAAAATATGCTAAATTTAGTCAATTTACCATTATTCTAACACTACCTCAGTACCTCTTTGGTGAGTCCAAACCTCTTCTTAATAAATGGAACTTTTTTTTTTTTTTTTTTTTGAGAAGATAATAAATGAGGCTTAACACGTAAAGTTTTTAACTTTCTAAATAGGAGTTAGTTGAGAAAAAAGAGTTAGGATCCACTCTATTTGCAAGGGATCTATTTCATAGTCTTGATAAAAGTATTATAAATCACACTTGATGTGTTATAAAATTTAGCTATTTTTCATTAGGTTCCTTTATCCAAAAGTGGCCCGTTTCTTTTGGGTTTTTTTTGTTAAAACTAAAATAAACATATCTTTGGTTTATTGAGCATTGAAATATAATTGGGATTTCTATATATGGATGTCTTCTGTGCATGCTTTATGCAATAGCCATCCTTCTTTTCTATGTTTATTGGTGCTAGAGCCTCTAAATTTAGTGTTATCTTAATTAACTCAGTGGTTTTTTTTTTTTTTTTTTTTTTTTTTTTTTTTTTTTGAACACTTGTAGTGTTAAAAAAAAAAAAAAAAAATTGGCTTCCTTTTCATTAGTCTCTTTACACAACAGTGGTTTCTTTTGGGTTTAGAGTCACATTTTTTGTGTCACAATTCTAATGTAACAAGGCCATGAGTGATGAAAATAAAGTAATAGTTTATGTGAAAATGATTGTTTACCACTCACAATCAACCACTTTAGCAAATTGTGGTTATAATTATATATATATATATATATATATATATATATATATATGTATAGTAAAATAAAAAGTGAATGTACTAACATGACCTTACTTTTGTTGTTTATAGGCGTCAGGACCTCCAAATTTTGTGTCATCCGAACTAGGACAAGATGTTATTAATTGGGTCTTTGAAGGTCAGATTGTAGGCTTTGGAGAGCTACATGAGAGAACTGCCATGCTTTTGAGGATGAAGAGGCCCACGAGTTGATTTTCCAAACCACTACTTTGATTCATAAAGAGGCTCTTGTCACTAAAACAATATTACAGCAAACCTGTTTTTGATTTTCTCACATCTAGTGCTAATATTTCTTTGCATCGAGATGAACATGAAGTTAGAGGTTGTTCAGGGTTTTTTCTTTTCATACGTCACACAACGTGGTCTCATTACACAAATTATGCCACGTCAACAAAAGGCTTGAACCAATGGAAAATAAAAAATGTCCCAGTTCATTCAAAGCTAAAGGAAAAGCCCAAAAAGTTTTTTTTTTTTTTTTCTTGCCCAATAATCTTCACATTCCAAAACAATTGGGACTAAGCATATTTTTAATCGGAATGGGCTTGGGCCTTGAGGGCCCATTATTTCCTGCTTCACAAGTTGAGCTTAAATACCCAAACTTCCTCACCAGACGAACTGGCCTTGAGGCTTTTGAGCAATATTTTTGCAAAGCATATACTACACGAAATGCGGTTACAAGCCCATAATCTCTTGCCTCATTAATTGGGTTCAAAGCAAAATCAAGTTTGGAAGTTCATGGCTTCACTCTATTAAAGCCCAAACTCCTTCAGCTACACGAAATGGGCTACAAGAAGTTAGAGCTTCACTCAAGAAAGCCTTTTGGGCTATTGAGTTGGTCAAGCCCATGTTCTAGCACCAGCCCAGTGAAGCCCATATTTCCTCAACAGACAAAGTGGATTGGATTCGTGGCTGGTTAGCTGGAGGAAACAACCAACAGTTGGACCAGTTACACTAGAAAAACAAAAATGGAGGAGTTAATGTCATAGGTGTAGCCGTGTAGGACACATGTCCAAAGGAAAAAGACACCTTTTCTTTTCTTTTCTTTTCTTTTCTTTCCTCTCACTTGACAAAATCTTGGGAAGGCTAAAAGAGAAATTTTTGTTCTTGAAGTTCTAGAAAAGTTTAGGAAGCCAGGGCTAAAATTAAGTACACATTTGGTGACTAATTTAAGGAAGACTTAACTTACCACTCTTAGCAAATAACTAGGAAGAACGGTCAAAAACCTGTACTCAATACCTCTCATGACTGCATTGCAAGTGAGAGGATATATATTAGAAATGAAAAGTCATTCCTATGAATACTTTGTTATATTTTACTGCAAGAAAACACACAAGAAAAGGATAGAATATTTACTATATTGTGTTTATCTATTTCTAGTTTTTTCACATGAATATATAATTTTTTTTAATACTGAAATTCTGCTTACAAAATGAATTTTTTAGTAGTCACATAAATACCAACTACACTTTATGTAAATTTATATTGTTTTATGTAAATTAAAGATCATATAATTGTTATTCTCAAAAAAAAAAAAAAAAAAAAAAAAAAAAAAAATCAAAGATCATATAATTGTCATATGTATAACCTATTTGAATCCAACACAAACACATTTCTAACTTGTACATAGTTCAATCCATACATAAGTGGACCGAACTAAAACTCATATGACTTAATTTATTTGGCTTGTGTCCAGTGTTCAAGTATCAAGCACCACACAAACATGGCACTAATTCCTAGGTATATAGGCATGTGAGGTAATTATCTTAGGCCCCAAATGTAAAAAGACCTCCAAGTATTAACCAATAAAGATGTATTTTTACTTGTAAGAGTATTAATTAAGCCCCTATTATTAATAGATTATAAAAATAATTTTTTAAAATGAAGGTGCTAAGGATGTCACAATTTTTCTTAGCCACCTAATAAATGATTTAACAATGAATGTGATTGGTACTCCCCTAATAAATGTTTTTTTTTTTTTTTTTTTTTTTTTGCGATTTGTGACATATACGCTTTTATTATAAAAAAAAATTGCTACATCCACAATAATTTCACAACAAATCATAAATGGTAAATTATTATAAGTTTTAATTTGAACCTACTACATTTTTTTTTTTTTTTTTATCCACCAATGTATAACTAATGGTTGGTTTTTTTATGAACTTATAGACTTCCACACATAAAAGCTAAAAACTCACTCACTCTCTCAACAAAATAAAACTAAAATCAACATATAAGGAAAAAAAAAAAAAAAAAGTCTGAAACCTCATTTTTTTTGGTACTTATTTGTCAAAATTTTTCCACTCTCTCCATTTAAAGTATAAAATAAATAAATGTTTTAAGCTTCTTTGTAGTTGCGCTGGATCTTCTTCTCCATTCCTTTTAGGTTGGCTCCACTTCAAATTTGTTAAAAACCTCTCTCTCTTACTTTGCTTTTCTTTTCTTTTTTAAATAGGTGAAAACTGGTTTTACTTTTTGTTTATTTTACCCATGGTAGTATTCTACAATGCAAACGTG
Organism: Quercus dentata; assembly: GCA_028216015.1. Taxonomy (NCBI): domain Eukaryota; kingdom Viridiplantae; phylum Streptophyta; class Magnoliopsida; order Fagales; family Fagaceae; genus Quercus; species Quercus dentata. The sequence continues at coordinate 56,856,113 of CP116454.1, read as the reverse complement.
ATTTCTTTTTTAATTCCATAATTACGCAGGTGTTTCATGTCATTGTATATTACGGGCAAATGTAATGATAATGAAGATGGTGTCCCTTACATTCAGAAGTTGGAGGAGATGATGTCCTTGTTGTTCTATAGTTATTGCCATGGATTTCTTCTCACTCTTGTTAGGGGATGAATTTTACCTTTTGCAGATGCTTTCGGAAAGATTTGAACATGAAAAACAAAAATTGGAGATTTTAAGTTTTTGAATTTATGGGTTTTCTTTGAGATTTCTGGGTTTCGATGTTTGTAAGCTATTTCTGGGTTTTTGAGTGTTTGATTTGTCGGTTTCAATGTTTTGGTGATTGCTAGGAATGGTCTTACTCAAAAATATATAATTTAATGTTTTTAAAATTACAAGTTCATAATTTTGTTTTTTATTTTTTCCAACGTGACTTTTTTTATTTATTAAAAAGCTGAAATTGCATTTTTTTAACCCCTAATAAAATTTTAAAATATTATTTTAATCCCCATGTTAGCTTTATGCCTGCTAGCGATGCATCCGGTGCGTCACATAAGCAATTTATGTTAGTAAGAAGGTGGGAGATTCTAGCCTTTTGCCCTTAATTTTCAAAAATTTAGCAATATGCCCCTATTTCGAAACTATATAGGGATATGCCCCTGTTTCGATACTTGATTACCTTAAAATCGAGTTTCAATGAAATACTCGATTCATAGAAAATCGAGTTATGAACAATAAAACTTAAAAAATAAATAAAAAAATAAAAAAATGCATGGAACTCGATATTAGGGAAATCGAGTTCCAAAACGCTGCTGTAAGGCTTAAAAACGCCACTATAGGGCTCCTTGAACCTGGTATGGTCGTACTTATAAAAAATTTGCAGGAAAACGCCGCTATAGGGCTTAAAAATGTCACTATATGGCTTAAAAACGCCACTATAGAGCTCCCTCAATATGGCAGCAATCGCACTGATAAAAAATTTGCATGAAAACGCCGCTATAGGGTTTTGAAACGTCACTATAGGACTTAAAAACGCTACTATAGGGCTCCCTGAATATGCGCGATCACACTTATAATTTTTTTTTTTGCATGGAACTCGATTTCCTGAAAGTCGAGTTCCATGCAATTTTTTTTTTTTTTTTTTTTTTTTTTAAAGTTTGATCGGGAATAACTCGATTTTCTATGAATTGAGTATTTAATTAAACTCGATTTTAGGGTAATCGAGTATCAAAACAGAGGCACGCCCCTATATAGTTTGTAAACAAGGGCATATTACCAATTTTTTTAAAAATTAAGGGTAAAGCGCGAGAATCTCCTAAGAAGGTGATAGACTAAATTGAGAATGGTTTTTCAGTTTTGGGAACCAAAATAGAAAATGAAAAAAAAAAAAAAAAAAAGAAACCAAATTAAAAATCAGCCAAAAATCTGCAGACCAAAAATGTTTGTTTGTTTGTTTGTTTGTTTTTTTTTTATTTTTTTATTTTTTATTTTTATTTTTATTTTTATTTTTTTAAGGCAAAATCACCCATGGTGCAAAGGCTTCTTCTACTCTTGGACTCATAGAACACCACCAAAATATTTTCGTTGCTCTGCGTCTCCTCCAAAGTTGCGTCAATTTTTAAAGGTTAAATTTCCATTGCACAAACACATCCAACATATCTGGCAAGTTAGGAATAAAGTGATTTTGAAGGAGTAGAACCTGACCTTGAATCCCTTAAAATAGTGTTGGCAAGAATAGTAGCTGAGCACTTTGTCCTTAGCTATTCCTCCAAACTTCCTCTACCATTCTAGAAGGCATATTTCTTGGTCTTTGCCATCGCCAGGGACAATTAAAATTAATGTGGATGCAGCGGTAGGAACAGTTAACTCTGTGGTTGCATAGGTGGCTAGAGACTAGAGAGAAAGATTGGTATTTGCTTGTTCTAAAAGGGTAAACACCAGTTTTCCTCTCCATGCCGAAGCTAGCTGAAGCTTTGCAATGGGCAGTGTCGCTAGCTCCCTCCCTCCCTTGTGAATAATGCGTAATAGAACAAACAATCATCATCTACTATCTTTATTAAAATAAAAATAAATAAAAAATAAAAATAAAAAAACAAACAAACAAACAAACCAAAAGAATTCCTCATGTAACTGCCGGCCCAACCACTAAGCTATTTGAACAATGGCCTACTAAGGCCTCAAGTGGAAGAAGGTCATTTCTAGCCAATAAAAATATAAAATATATTATTTAACTCACATAATTACAGCACCAAAATTTTAATTATGGTGTCTCTATTATTTAATATTTTCTTCTACACAATCTAACAAAAAAAATTGAAAAATAATCTCATAATCATTGATTTCACAAAACTACCCATAATAAGAGTCAAATGATCGAGACAATTCCTCCTTTCCAGCGCACACCATTTCTTCAATACCAGACTACCTATGCCACTTCACATTATTGTTGATATATTAAGAAGAGAGATGGATTAAATATTTTCTTCTCCTCTAAGTAGGAGTGCTTCTTCTCACTTCAAGTGAGTATTTTCTATCACCAAACCCTAAGGGCGAGGTGAAAGTCTTTCTTTGCCTTACCTACTATCCCTATAGTGGGCGGGGCAATGGATTTCGATTTTATAGAATAGATAGAGAAGCTGAAACTCACGGTGGAGGAAGGTGAGGAAATAACAACTCGATCCACACAGAGAGAGAAAATATTAGAGGAGTGGTCACTCAGTCTTATTGGCAAGTTCCCGGGTTCTCAAACCTTTAATCAGAGAGCGACAAAGAATTTACTACGATCAGTGTGGAAGATAGGGAATGACACGAAAATAGTGGACATTGGAGAAGGATTATTCTAGTTCAAATTTTCCATTGAGAGCCAAATGAAATGGGTCCTAGATAATGGCCCATGGAGTTTTGAGAACCAGTTCTTGGTGTTGAGACGATTGGAGAAAGGGATGACGCCGAGATCAGTAAAGTTCACAACAATTCCTATGTGGGTGCAAGTATGGGGTTTACCTTTCAACCTCATTAACGAGGACGCAGGGAGAGATATTGGAAGCGGTTTAGGCCGAGTGGTGGTTGTGGACTTAAAAGCTCTCACGGCAGACCAAGCAAGATTCCTCAGGATTCGGGTGGAGATTCCATTAAACAGACCTCTACGACGAGGCAGTCCGGCGTTAAGCCTGGAGGGGGATAAAGCACTAGTGGCATTTAGATATGAGAGGTTGGTCGGGTTGTGCTATAGGTGCGGTACATTGGGCCATAAAGAAAAATTTTGCATGGTTTCCTCAGAGATGGTGGAAGGGGAGAATCCATACGGAGAATGGATGAAAGTAGGTTACAGAGGCGATTAGGGGAACATGGGGAGACGTCCATATGGCTTTCAACAACAAAACGAAAGGAATGGCAGGGGTGACCGTGGTAGAGGTTCGACACAGGGGGTGGCGGATTCAAATTCAAATTATGGAGTAATGGTCATTTATGAGAATGTCGAACAATCAGGGATTAATGATGAGGCAAATAAAATCCCACCCGATTTGGAAGCAATTCCAATGGAAACAGAGTTGATGATGGTTGACCCTACAATTAAGGAACCCGAAATAGATGGGGGGAACGGAGTATCCTCTGAAGCCACAAATCAAGGTATTAACCTTTATAGTGTCCCTCTTAATTACGGCATTAACTCTATTCCTTTTGGAACAGAAACAAATGCTAAGCAGTACATCCGGGGCCACGTGATTCACCATATGATGGAATTTTACCCATGCACCCAACCGGCCCACAAAACCAAAAAGCCACAAGGAAGAAAGGTTTACGTAAAAGTGAGGCGGCCAAACAGGAGGTAGTGAGTGTTAATAAAAAAATAGGACTCAAGAGAGAGCATAGAGCTTGGGAAGATGTCACAGAGTCCGAAAATACAGAATTCAAGAAGGCAAGGATTGAGATGCAGATGGAAAAAACAACTAATCCAATGGTGGAGGATGGTTGCCAGCCCCACCAATCGCAATGAATGCCCTCGGTTGGAACTGTCGGGGGCTTGAGAACCAACGCACGATTAATGTCCTTTCCAATTTGGTGAGGGAAAAGAGACCCAAAATTATATTTCTCATGGAGACTAAGCAAACGGTTGACGAAATGAGAAAGTTGAAGGAGGAATTACACTATCAAGGAGGATTGGTAGTACCATGTGACAGAAGCTAGGGAGGAAGATGGGGTGGACTAGCGATGCTTTGGAAAGATGATGTTGACTTGCATATACAAACTTATTCTCCACATCATATTGATGCTATCATTCGAACACACCTAAGATCTCCATAGAGGATTACTGGATTTTATGGGTACCCTGAGGAATGTCACAAACATGAGTCTTGGATTTTATTGAGCCATTTCCATTCTAGGTCTTTTTGCCGTGGGTGTGCATAGGAGATTACAACGAACTCCTATCCTTTGATGAGAAGCAAGGATGGATTGAGAAGGCTTTTCACCAATGTTAGCTTTCCGGAATACACTAGCTCATTGTGAGTTGATCGACTTGGGCTTTCAAGGAGGCAAATTCACATGGAATAATGGCGGGCCTGGAGTGGAGTTTGTTCGGGAGAGGATTGATAGGGCTTGTGCAAATCAAGCTTGGAGAGACTTATTCCTAAGGAGTCAAGTATTACATCTCTTTGCTTCTTATTCGGACCATATCCCAATTATGTTGACCATACAAGCAAATAGTGAAGAGAAGAGAAAAAAGAATCTTCCCAGGAGATTTGAGGAAAAATGGGCTTCCCATCCGGAGTGTAGACAGGTTATTGAAGAAGGATGGCAACAAAGGGTAGAAGGAGGCAGTCCAATGTCTTGTTTATTTTAGAGGATAAGAAATACACGGTTGGCTTTGATTAAATGGGAAAAGAGGGCATTTGGAAATACTAAAGTCTCCCTTCAACAAAAGCAATGATTGCTGAAGGAGCTGACTTGTAGAAACGATTCAGCACTTTTGGAAAGGATAAGGGAAACGAAGGCAAAAATTAATAACATTCAGCACCAAGAAGAGTTGGCATGGAGATAGAGATCTAGAGCAATATGGTTTCCTGCCAGTGACAAAAACACAAAGTTTTTTCACCAGAGAGCCACTCAAAGGAAACGTAAGAATAAGATTTTGGGAGTGTTTAATACAACAGGGGAATGGTGTACAGATGATGAATAGATTACGGACACAGGTGTGGAGTATTCCAAGATTTATTTACATCAAGCCAACCTGAAGATGGAGAGATTCGCCGTGTCCTTGAAGCAGTGGATCAAAGGGTTATAGATGACATGAACAAAGCATTACCGGAGCCTTACACAGGTGATGAGGTACGGAGAGCTTTATTTCAAATGCACCCCTCAAAGGCGCCGGGGCCGGATGGTATGTCTCCTTTCTTTTTCCAAAACTTTTGGAGTATAGTTGGGTATGATGTTACTAGTGCTATCTTGTCTGCTCTTAATTCGGGTCGTTTACTTCATAAAATGAACTATAGTCACATTGTTTTGGTGCCCAAAAAGAATGATCTGCAAAGTCTAGGTGATGTTCGACCCATCAACCTAGGCAACGTGATCTCTCGCCTTTTCTCAAAAGTCCTAGCCAATCGTTTGAAGCAGATTCTACCAAGAGTGATCTCTAAGGCTCAGAATGCTTTTATACCATAAAGAATTATTACGGAAACATTACCGTTGCCTTTGAAGTACTTCATAGAATGAGGAATAGACTAAAGGGAATGGATGGTCAGATGGCAATCAAACTGGACATAAGCAAGGCTTATGACCGTGTAGAGTGGCAGTTTTTAAGGAAGATGATGATTAGATTGGGGTTTGATGAGAGATGGGTGACACTTACAATGGAGACTATTCATACAGCCTCTTATTCAGTCCTTATAAATGGTAAACCTAAAGGCTTTGTACAACCCACAAGAGGAATCAAGCAAGGTGACCCGTTATCACCATACTTATTCCTCTTATGTGCTGAGGGCCTTTCAGCCATGCTAAAGAGAGCCGAGGAGAAGAAAAGGATACAAGGAATACTTTCTTGCTGAAGGGGAGTTCGTGTATCTCATCTCCTTTTCGCTAACGATTGCTTGCTGTTCTGTCAAGCCAAGATTGAGGAATGTCAGAGCCTTATACACATATTGCGCGATTCTGAAAACAAGATCCGGTCAAGCCATTAACAGAGCGAAGACAACCCTATTTTTTAGCAAAAACACAAGGGCAAATATCAAGCTAGTTGTACAAAACATGTTGGGAGCACAAGTTTTTCATGATTGTGAGCAGTACCTTAGGTTGCCAATGACTGCTGGAAAGTATAAAACAAATACCTTTAAAGGAGTGAGGGAAAAAATTACAAAGAAAGTAACCGGCTGGAAAGAGAAGTTTATCTCAAAGGCGGGGAGAGAAATACTCATAAAAATGGTTGCCCAAGCGGTACCAATGTATACAATGAGTATTTTCAAAATACCGAAGCAAATATGTGAGGATATCAATTCTGTCTTGGCTCGGTATTGGTGGGGTCAACTAAAGAATGAGAAGAAGGTTCATTGGATGAGTTGGAGTAAATTTGTGCAAGTCAAAGAAGATGGGTGGAATGGGTTTTCGAGATTTACATGCCTTTAATTTAGCCTTGCTCGCTAAACAAGCATGGAAATTGGTTTGAAAAATGGATTCTCTGTTTTACCGTATTTATAAAGCCAGATACTTTCCAACATCTACGTTTTTGGATGTTGAGATGGGCCACAATCCATCGTATGTTTGGCACGATCTGCTCTCGGTGAGGGAGGTACTCCTGGCTGGTTCAAAGTGGTAGGTTGGAAATGGTGAAACCATTAAAATTTTGTCCCATGAATGGCTCCTTCACCCCTAGAGGCGATTGGAGATATCTTGGAGGATATGTGTGTGAAGGAGCTTATTGATCAACAAACGAAGCAATGGGATCGAGGGAAAGTGAATACTCTGTTTTTTGAAGCTACTCGCCAAGAAATTTTGGCGATACCTCTCACATGCGTGGAGGAGGAGGATAAAGTGTTTTGGAAGGCAAATAAGGTCCATGACTTCTCTATTAAGTCCGCTTACCAGGTGGTGTTAAGGCTAGCACATCAGCAAAATGGAGAGAGCTCTCATAATCGGAGTAATGAAAAGGTTTGGAAACATATTTGGACTCTTAATGTACCCCTAAAAGTCAGGAATTTTCTGTGGCGAGCGTGCTCAAACATATTACCCACCAGAGAGAATTTGCATAGGAGGAAGGTAGCGGTGGATCCACGGTGTGAGTTATGTAAGCAACAACCCGAGTCAGTTTGTCATGTGCTGTGGGAATGCCTATTTGCTCGCAATACATGGGTACATTGTAAGGGGGAGACTGCAGAAATGTCCAAATGAGGTTACTGATTTTTTTGTACTACTCGGGGATGCTTTGCAGGATAGACTTGATCGTAGTGACATTGAAGTCTAGGCTATCACGGCTTGGGCCCTATGGAATGCTAGAAACAAGTTCTATTTTGAAAGAGTGCAGTTTGCACACGAAAGTCATTGCGGATGGAGCCTTAGCCTTACTAACAGAATATCAGAGACTAATGGAAGCACGAACCAGCCCTTGAATTCATGCCTCAGTATTGTATTGTTTTTATTTTTACTTTTTTTCCTTTTACAATCCCAGCTAAGCCCCATGGGCGGCTTTTGATTTGGTATGCATGTCTCTGCTTTGAAATATGTCTCTAGATCCCTACTTTCTTTATGTTTTTTTCAGTCTTAAGCAATAAAACTCTATCATCTCTTTCTCAAAAAAAAAAAAGGAAGAAGAAGAAGAAGAGAGATGTTATGTCTAGAACATTTTTACAACAAATCACAGGTGGTTAGTTGTTATTGGTTCAAATTTGAAAATAACACTAAGATTACTTTTTTTGTCCCAACAATAACAATCAGTAACAACCTGCCACTTAGGATTTGTTATAAAAATGTTGTAAAAATGTTGTGGACATATCATTTCTCTATTAAAAATGTACCTATTTAAGTGGCATATTGGCATTATATATGTTTTGTTGCATATCAATGTGAAGTAGGTTTATGTGTTGTTTGGTAAGGATAAAAAGAGTTGGAAAACAGTAATGGCTGGTACTAGTTAAGTTTCCCCACCCCCTTTTTTTTTTTTCCTTTTTAAAATCTTCTTTACGTGAAGGACAAAAACGGGTGCGGATTATCGAGTTGCGAAAAGAACAATATAAAAGAAAAAGAAACGGTGGCACATTCCATTATAAACGTGCGAGAATGACCACAAATGGCATAGTTTTTAACCTCCAAATTTTCCTCAGGCAAATCTAAAGCAAGCGGAGACTTTGGCTTGGATAAACCTACGAATTACTCCAAAGGGTCATAGCCTATCACACACTAAACAATCAAATCGGAGGTTTATCCAACGACCCTTTGGAAAAGGTGAAACTGTAGAGATGATGGAGGCTTGAAAGTATAGTGCAAAAAGAAAGACAAGAGGAAGAAGATGATGATATGGATGAAAAAAAAAAAAAAAAAAAAAAAAAAAAAAATCCTTTAATAAGAAGAGTTAATGCCAAAATCACTAATTTCTAAGGAGTAATAATGATCCTACTATGAATTTTTTTAACCCTTAGATTTAATGGTAATCAATGGTTCACAAAATGTGCAACTTCAAAAGAGTTACACCTTTTTGTAGCCATTGATTTTTATAAGATCTAATGGTGATAAAGAGAGCAATTTCTGCTATCATTAATATTTTAGAAATTAATAACTTAGCTGTCTCCACAATAAATGTATATTATTTTATTCTTTATTTTCTCGATTTCCCTTCTCTTTTTGGCATCACCTCTACCACAGCTCCATCCTCTTCACCATAAATCCAATTGGGTTTCGGATGGAGACCCACCCTCACAAATACTAGTTATAAGTATTGATTGTCTCTCTTCAAACTTCATGGTTAAAGATATTTTAGATATTTTATGATGGGTCTCTACATGAATATTTTAGAAAGCAAGATTATTATTATACAAAAACAAATATGGACGTATATAAACAATTATATCGTGAATATGTTTGCTTTCCCCTACCCCTTTTATGCTATTTATTGATTCACTAAGATCAACTACACATTTTTATTTTTTGGAGAAATGATCAACTACACATTTAGCTTCCTTAGTTTTTCATATTTTTTAAATTGTATGGAAAGGAATAATAGAAATCAATGTATGTTTTGGAGAGAAATTTTTTTGTAATAGTTGATTCTCATATATGAGTTTAGTGATTATCAAAATAGAAACTATTATAATTTTTTTTAATAGTTCTTATGTGATAACATGGAAACAAAGTTTGGACAAATTGCTCAGTAACTTCTCCAAAAATGCAAAATAATGTTAACTTTCATATGAAACCAACAAGATTCATTTTCATGTTCTAATAAAAATTATAAATTTTCCATTTTTTAATTGTGTTGTGTTTTGATACATATCTCAAAAGTATTATAACGTGTTACAAAATATTTTGTCATATATAATAATTGAAAGTAAAATGCAACATGTTTCCACGCCAATACACACACACACACACAATCAAGATAAAGACTTCTTTACTTACATAAAATTTATTTTATATATATATATATATATATATATATATTACAATATAATCACATTATTGTGAGATGTATTTGAGACTATTACTTATAAATCTCAACTATTATTCTCATTCTTTACTTAACAAAAAATAATATAACATCAAAATTATCGTGCGCATTGCGTGGGTTTACAACTAGTATATATATAAAAATTGAAGTGTAGCATTTATTATTGTTATACTCTAGTTGAGTCACATCATCGCCATGTCACAAAGTTTTTATTTTTCCTTTTTTTTTAGGGGTTTTCACTTCAAACATTCTCTTTAATCAATCCCATTTTCTCTCTCTCAACACATCATCTTTCCATCAATCCTATTTTATACTATTAATGACATTCTCATGGAATCTAAATTGCCTTAAATTCAGCAATCAATTACTCTCTCTCTCTCTCTCTCTCTCTCCCCCTCTCTCTGATTTCCAAATCAAACAAATAAGAAATTATTAAGTCCACCAAGAGGCTGCTGATGTGGTCCTCCCAACCAATGAGCTAATTTCATTTATGCAAATGTGTAATTGAACTTCCTAATCAGCACAAAGAATAAAAAATAAAAATTATCAGGTGATATCACATTTGCAAATAAGAGCATTTTATTGGTTGGGAGGTCAAGGAGGACCACATCGCCAGTTCTCTGGTAGACCTAATAATTTCTCAAAACAAACGGCTTCTCTCCCCATCAAAAAATTCAATTGCCTCCCTTTGGATTTAAAATCCATTAAATTACAACTACAATTGGTATTGCTTTCTTTCCACCCCAAAAGTCACCAAATTACAACTACAATTGGAAAGTCTATTTGAGGTCAGTTTTTCTTTTTCTTCCCTTGAACTTTTTGGATTTTTGCTGCAATTTTTGTGGTTTGTACTGGATTTTCTTTTTCGAGGTTGTAAATTCCATGTTTCTTTTTTCCTTTTTCCAATTTTCAATCGATAGTCTATTTTATTGTATTCATGTTTACAATTTTTCTTTACATAATTGTGTTTTACCCATTAAAATATTTTGTGTCTAAAGAATTGGAATGTGTTTTATTGATTTAGTACATGATCATTTGCCTTCCATTTGTTTATTTTACTTTCTAAATGGCTTTGTAATTTCTTTTAATCTCATCTAAATCTATACTAATTTTTAACTTTTAGGATAACTTGGAAAAGGAAACAAAATATTATGATTGACAAGTTTATATGGTTATTTTCATTAATTTTTCGACAAATTATGATGTAAAGGTTTGTGCTAGATTTTCATTTCCAAGATTGTAAATACCATGTTTCTTTCTTTTCTTTTTCTTATTTTTTTCAATTCAATTGATAATTTATTTCTTTTTATCCATGTTTACAATTTTTCTTTACATAATTACGTTTTACCCATTAAAATTGTACTTTAAAAAATTATTAAATGCGTACTATATACTCCACTATTATAATAATTCTTAAATAATATGTACTTAAATATTCACCATTAGCTATTTTAGGTATGCAATCAATTTTTTTTTCTCCTAAATGGGTATAATTTCCCTCTTAAATTATTCCTAGGAGGCATTTTATTTTAGTAACTAAAAGTCTTTTTTTTTTTGGGAGGGGAGGGGGGAGTAAATGTGATGCCCCAATTTGATTGATTGTGTGATGTGTGTGGGTGTGTGATGAGTCCCACATCGGGTATTTACTGGGTTGAACTGGGCTTTATTAACAACTACAAGGAGTCTCAATTGTGACTAGTCCTTTTGAGATATAGCGCAGATGTGGCTAGCGCTTTTCCTTGGGTCGTTACATATATTGTGATGCCCCAATTTGATTGATTATGTGATGTGTGTGGGTGTGTGATGAGTCTCACATCGGGTATTTACTAGGTAGATCTAGGCTTTATTAACAACCACAAGGAGTTTCAATTGTGACTAGTCCTTTTGAGGTATAGCGCAGATGTGGTTAACGCTTTTCCTTGGGTTGTTACATATGGTATTAGAGCTGGCCCAGTAATCCAGTGTGGGCTCGGAGACACTACCCCACAAAGTGAGCCCTAAGGAGGACGTTAGGGATTTAAGTGGGGGAGATTGTGATGCCCCAATTTGATTGATTGTGTAATGTGTGTGGGTGTGTGATGAGTCCCACATCGGGTATTTACTAGGTAGATCCGGGCTTTGTTAACAACCACAAGGAGTTTCAATTGTGACTAGTCCTTTTGAGGTATAGCGCAGATGTGGCTAGCGCTTTTCCTTGGGTCAATTCACAGTAACCTAAGAGGCAAGAGTTAAAAAATTAATTTCTACATACAATTTTCCTTTTGGTATAATTAGGGGAAAAAAGTTGTTCCCTACCTATATATTTCTTCTATCTAATTGAAAAAAAAAAATCATAAAATTCTCATTTATGAAGGAAGTTATTTTTTCCGATAAAAATTTTTGGAAAAAAAAGGAATATAGAAAGTCTAAAATTTTTTCATAAACCCATATGGTAGCCTAAAAGTCATCTATTCAGACTTACTATTATGTTACCACATTGGATTTGATGAGTTTTTTCTTTAAAAGAATATATATATATATATATATATATATTTTTTTTTTTTCCCTTCCCCTATATATATATATATATATATATATATATATATATATATATATATATATTTATATATATATTTATATATATTTATATATGTTCTCTTTTAATCTGTCTTAAAACCAATAAGCATAGTATTTGTGATGATTTTTTTTTTTAATTATCACTACATGTTTGTTTTTGATATCTAATATTAAAGGTATCCTCTCTCTCTCTCTCTCTCTCTCCCATTTCGATTTCTCAATAATCTTGATGTTCTATTTGTAAAGTTTAGAAATTGTGTTTGGCTTCATCTTGCTAGGTTCTTTTTTCATGATCATTGGTTTATATGCTGTGAGTTGGGTTAAAGCCAAAGACCTGGGAGAGATCAAACAAGATCTTGTTGCTACATATATTTTAGAAAACAAGAGTATTAATACATACAAAAAACAAATATGGACATGTATAAACAATTATACTGTGAATACATTTGCTTTCCCCTACCCCTTTATGTTATTTATTGATTGACTGAGATCAACTACATATTTAGCTTCTTTAGTTTTTCACATTTTTTAAATTGTATGGAATGAAAAAATAGAAATCATTATATGTTTTGGAGAGAAAATTTTTTGTAATAGTTGATTCTCATATATGAGTTTAAGGATTATCAAAATAGAAACTTTGTTTAATAGTTCTTATGCGATAAAATGGAAACAAATTTTGGATAAATTGCTTATTAACTTCTCCAAAAATGCAAAATAATGTTAGCTTTTATATGAAACTATCAAGATTCATTTTCATTTTCTAATAAAAATTATACATTTTCCATTTTTTAATTGTGTTGTGTTTTGATGTATATCTCACTTTAGTATAACGTATTACAAAATATTTTGTCATATATAATAATTGAAAGTAAAATGCAACATGATTTCTTGCCAAATATATATATATACACACACACATGTACACACACAAAAAATCAAGATAGAGACTTTTTTACTTACATATATATCATACATATTACAGTGTAATCACATTATTATGAAATGAGTTTAGTACTATTGCTTATAAGTGTCAACTATTATTTTCATTCTTTACTTAACAAAAAAGAATATGATGTCAAAATTATCCCACACATTGTGCAAGTCTGCGACTAGTATATATATATATATATATATATATATATAAAAAGCAGAGAGATCTCATATGGGAGTGCATGAGCTCTTGTCATATGGTGCTTTAATATTGTATTTAGCCTTTTTTAACCTCTTCTCATTAAGTTGTTTTTACTGTTACCCAAAAAATCACGTTAACTTCTTTTTACTATTATCTAAAAGATGGGACGTTGTTGAAAATTAAATCAAACCTTATGTAAAGCCCATGCCCCCTTATTTCCCTTCGGACTACACATACTCTTCAACTTCTTTACAAACAACAGTTTGTAGTTCAAATTCACTGATCCTATCTGACCAAACCAATGTTCCTACTCATTTTTCAAGTCTTAATTCAACCCTTTTGTTTAAACAAATAGAGATGTATGGTCAAAGAATATATATAATCACTCAAAAAAAAAAAAAAAAAAGAAGGAAATATACAGTCTAACCACTCTATTTTCTTTTCCTCTTCCAAAACTTCTCTTCTCTCTCTCTCTCTCTCTCTCTCTCTCTCTCTCTCTCTCTCTCTCTCTCTCTCTCTCTCTCTCTCTCTCTCTCTCTCTCATTTTGAGTGCTATATTAGGATTCCCCGAATTGAAGATAATATTCAATCTTACCAATGGGCTACACATTGGAAGGATTGTCTACTAAGATAATGAGTGCTTCTCTTGCTGTGTTATAGGAGTAATTCTTAGGTACTCCCGAGCACGGTGAATAGTGTTCTCTTATCTCATATTTATGATAGGATCTACTCATTAAATTCATGGTAGAGTCCATTATGAATGTGAGAGGAGGGAGCACCATTTTACTATACTCCAAGAGTACAATTTTCCATGTTAAAGAAAAAGTCAAATGCTATGTGATATGGCATAGTCACCAATAGTCATATTGCATTTAATTATATTCATATTAAATTTTGAGTCGTCGGTGATGCTATGGTACTAGGTATGAAAACCAATTTGTTAACGACTTTCGATATGCTCCTACAACCAATTAAGAAATTCACAATAAGTTGGATCAAACTGTTTGTGTGCCTTTGAATTGCAGTTTTTTTTTTTTTTTTTTTTACACAAATGCATGAAAGTGGTAACCCATCATAAGCATAAAGATGATCATAAATTCAGATATTGACAAACAATTGAGAAACTGTGGTAATAGATTCTAATAGCATTTGTCCCTTTAGTAGATTCTAATAGCATTTGTCATTTTTGAAAATCTAAACAATTTATAGGATTCTAGCCACAAATATTTGGCATAAAAACTATGATGCAAAAATAATTTTGGTATCCCACAGTAAAACTAGAGAGAACTATAGAAACTTTTAGTTAGATGCACACCAAATTTTTTTTTTTTTAAGTCTTCCTGTTGTATTTATTGTTTCAATTTGAGACCAATATAATTTAATTATACTTTTTTATGTAAAGCTTGAGACCAACATACTTTTAGGCAAAGTTTTCTAGTGCATCGTACATGTTTCCGACTAGTTACTAAAAAAAACAGGTCCATATTCATAAATAATAATAAAACAAGTTTATAGTTGCGTTTTTGCGATGGCATTTTCAAAAAATTTAAACATCAACAAAAATCTGGAAAAAAAAATAAAAATTTGAATTTTTTTTTTCCTTTTCAAAAAAAAAAAAGATACGGGAATTTTCCATTTCAACAAACTGAAGTATAAAATGATTGTCATCAAAACTGAGCACACCAAACTGAAGCTTTGCACACTATTTTTGATAATTGGTTCACCCCATATCAAATTAGATGCAGACCTTTTTCTTTCGACACAATATTTTAGCACCCAGCCAAAACTACAATAAAATGCTATCTTATTTACTTAAAATCAACTTAAATAAACCAATTTATTCACTTAAAAATTATATTTTGTCTTACCTTTAAACAAACTAGCTAGCATGTAACTCCATGCAAATGCATGGATGCATTTAAAATTAAACAAAATTTTAATTATAAAAATATAAATAATTAATCAAATTAATTAATTTTTTTTTAAAGCATGTTACACATGCATTCATGCATACATTTAGATACATTTATGTAGGGAGTGGGTTTGAGCGCTCCTTCTATTGGACGAAAGGTCTCAAGCCCAATCGGCCTAATACAATGAATTTTTAGAGAATGGGCTTAAGAACAAGGTGTTAGTCTGAACCATAATCACTAAACACGATTAGGTGCGGACTGACCAACAAGGAAATGGGTTCAAGCATGAAATGTTTTCCCCGGGCATTTCATTCGAGGAGCTTGGTATTCTTCTTCTTTTACTTTCAATACTAGGTTACAGTGGTTTTCAATACCATGCAAATCGCTCTGATTTTCTCCTCTTTCTCTCTTCCTACTCTTTTTCCGCGATCCCCCATTCTTGGAGGGTCTCTCACATTATATACTTCTTTCTAGTCGATCTTGACCCTCCACCTGTTGATTATACAGGTCATTACTTGAGTGCTCGTCCCATCAGCCACCTTCCCAAGCCCCTCGTGAGTTGCGGCAACCAAGGCCGCACTGTTCAGGGGTCCTTTCCTCATTAACGCGGCCAGAATGTTAGTTGGGCGCATTCAATGTGGAGGTGACAGCTTTTTCTTGAACTGCTCCTACACTATACCCCCATGTGCGTCCTACTATACTCATCCTTTCTTCGGAGAGCGCTTTGGGAGGCTGCCTTTGAAGGCGTATTGTTCGTTCCTTCTAGATTCTGGAATGTCGAGGACAGAATCATCCTCGGAAACATCTCTAGGCCATTTGGACTTTCATTGTATGTCCTCGGACATTCTCCTCTTCTCGGCGCAGGCCTTGGGCCCAGTACAAAGTGGGTTGGGATCGCTAAGTTCTTTGGCCCCACAATAACCCCTCAAAATCCTGCTGTTCGGCTCCTCGGACGGAGAGGAGGGTTTTGGTGATGTCGAGCCTCTATCATGGCTTGTCAAGTCCTGTCCTCCATTAATGCTAGAGTCTCTTCTTTTGCCCGAGACACATTCTTAGTGCCTTGGTATATAAAGCGTGTCTTCATTAAATGCCGACGGCTTTGTGCTCTCCACGTTCAATGGTGCGATGGTGATCTAACGGTGGAGATTTCCTCACCTTTATGGGCAGGAAAACCCACACGATTATTTTTAATGGGAGGTATAAATACCCATTTGAACGGACTTATCCCTTTACCTTTGCACTTAAGAGTTCTTGCACACATATCCCGAGTTGAGTCAAACTTTCTGCTAAATTCGGGTCTCTTTCCAAAATAAAAACCTTGTCCGAAGAGCTTTTTCTCATTTTCGTAAGTTTTCTTCTCTCTCCAACTTGCGTTTTCTCTCTTCTAAGTTTATCTTTCTCTTGTTCCTCTCCTTCTTTCGTCATCCCCCGAGTCTCTTTGGTGGTTTCTAGAGATGGGTAAATTAAAAAAGTTGGTTGAGACTCAAGAGGCGATGAAAAAATTCATCGCCGATTATAGGATACCCCCCAATGTAGGGTTGAGGTACTGTAAGGAAGTGGAATGGCACTTTAGGAGAAAAACGGGCGAGGTGGTGATTCCCCTTCTCGCCTTTATAGAAGGGGGTGTGAGAATCCCCATGGGGCCAGTAATGAGGGATTACCTTAGGCACTTCCTATTAGCTCCCACCAAGTGCACTATTAATGTGTTTACGATCCCGGGTTGTGTGGATGCCTTAAACGAGAAAATGGGGCTACGATTAACCCACCACGACGTAAAGCGGTGCTACAACCTCTAACTCCTGAAGGGCAAATCCTACTATATGAAGATGAGGGACGATAAGGTTCGGCTTATTCAGTGCCTCTTCGAGTCCAGCAAAGGGCAAAACAAGGACTTTCTCATTGTGTCTGGGGAGTGGCACGATGGCCTTCCTTGCCCAATGGTGGACGGGGAGCCAGGTGGGGTATCGAGAGTAGGGGAGGGATGGTCTTTTTGCCATCATGATTTGCACGGTTCGGTTACTAATATGAACATGTCTTCCTTTTGCAGATCCACATGCCTTTCAACGACACTTCCATCTAACCAACAGGGAAGATTTGGAGATTGTTCTCAGGGCAGCGGTTTTTGTAAATGAGGCGAACAACTAAGTCAGAGCCGCTCACAAGATCTTGGGGTATGATCCCATCCAGAGGTCATTCGTTGCCCCGAAGCACGTGATAAGGGCTAATGATCCTCAACTTCAGAAAATCATTGTAGTAGAGCACGGGTTTTCGATCCCCGAAGGGTCTCCTATTCTAGAGGGCATCCTGTTGGTGGCACTTCTTCGTCCCACCAAGCAGCGGAAGCCGAGAGTGATTCGAGTTTGCCCGAAGAAGGATTTGGTGTGTTTAACTAGGCTAGTTTGTCTGCGGATCCCATTGGTGACTTGGGTGACCCCAACCTTTCCGAGGTGGACCTCTTGTCAGTGGGGACATCTTCTCAAGCGGAGATGGGTCTTAAGAGGAAGCCCTAAACAAGCCTGTTCGACCTAATTGAGGGCCAGCCCGGGAAGGAGGCACCAGGAAAGTCACAATCCAAACCTCCCTCTCCTCTGCCACAGCCTCAACCTGTTCGGACTAGGTCTTCCCCTGCCCGATCGCGGACACCATCTCTCCGATCCAAACTTCCTGCTCCTTCCCAATCGACTCTACCTCCTCGGCCCGAGCCCACCGACTCAAAGATGAAGAGGATTTCTAAAGGCAAAGAGTCAATGGATGGGGGGAAGTCTTGCACGCCTCAAGAGGAGGGCGAAGCCCCACGAGCTCAAAAGCAGTTAAAGATTGGGCATCAAGGCCAGGGCAAGGAGGTCGATGCTTAATCAGTGCCCGAGGCTTGGCTTCCTGCCCCAATGCTCCACGAGGAGCCCCCGATGGAAAATGCCTCCTTGAGGGACTTCCGAAGCGGCGAAGGCGCTTATGTGGCCAACGCATTGGAGAGAACCTGCTGCTCCCCACCGACATGGAAGAGTTGAAGAATATGAGGAGGTAGGAGGTCTTCCTCAGCATGAAGAGGTACTTGGGCATGGTAAGGCTTCTAATACTTGTGACTCCGTCGATTATTGCTCCTTAATTTTCCATTCATAGTGTGTTTGTTCCAATTGTTAGGTCGTCCAGGCCACTTACAGGCTAGAGGATGAGGCTAAGGAGCAGAGCAAGTCCTTGGAACTTGAATGTAACAAGCGCTTAGACACTGCGCAGAACCTTAAGAACTCTAAGGTTGACCTCTCTAAGGCCAGGGACGATCTAAAGGAGATGACCAGGGCTAGGGATAGTGCTGAAGCAGGTCTGTCTGGTGCCCAAAACAGCCGAGACCCGGACAAAGCGCCTACTTGAAACTAAACATTAGTTGAGAATTGCTAAGGAGCAGATTGTTAACCTTAAGAAGAAGCTCGTTGAGGCGGAGGAGCCCAAAAAGGTTGCGGAATGGGCTAGGGACGAAGCTCGAAGGGCTAAGACGGAGGCTAAATTTGCCAAGACAAAGGCCGAGATCTCCAAGGACAAAGCCGAGGAGGAGGCCTATGACATAGGGGTGGCTGATACCTAGGCCATCCTCAAGGCTCAAATCCCTCGGGTATGCCGGTTTTTTTGCTCCCAGGTTTGGAATGAAGCCCTCAAACAAGCTAGGGTGGAGGCTTCATCCGATCTGTGGAAGGCGGAGAAGGTATACTATCCTCTAGGCATCCGTGAGACCGCCCCTGCCAACTACGAGACCGTGAGTGCCCTAGAGGAGGCTAGGGCCGCTCGGCCCGAGGCTACCCCGGTCGTGCCCACCACCAACGAGCCAGCCGAGAGGGGGCGAGCTTCCCGGGATGACGGAAACAAGTAGGAGTTCTAACCCTAAAGTGCCCCAAGAGGCTGCCGGATCTATAGTTAGCACTCAAGACTCTCATGCCGAGGAGCTACCTCTTTTGGTTCAGCCCCTTTAGTCTATTTCCTCGGCTGATGTCACTGAGGGTCTCGAGGCCAATCCTGCTCGCCTTCCTAAGGAATGGGATGTCTCCCAGGGTCCCGAGGCCAACCTTGCTCGACTTCCCAAGGAAGGGACCAAAATGAAGTTGAAGAAGTAGAGGTCCCGGCAAACTTTTGGATTGGGTTTTTAGTTTAGTTTTTAGTTAATTTGCTTCTGTTTTAAGAACCTTGGAATTCGTTTGTAACTAAATTTTCCGACCATGTATATGAAATTCCTTTTTTCCTTTCTCTTTTGAATCATGCGTTTATTGCCGTTACCGATATTACTATTATTGCAAATCTTGTGGCTTGTGAATTAGTTATCCTAACGAGTGTGAATGGTTGTGCACATAATATTTTTGAAGTTAAATCCCTAAATACTAATTTACCGACATCAAAGGGACACTTAGTTTGCGTCTATCTATATTTCTAGGGGGCTAAGTGCATAATCCAAGGTGCCGAGCGTGCACTTAGGTCATATCCATAGCTTTTACAAATCTTGAAGTAGCTAGTTTTCCCATAGGCTTGAGTTCGAGGACCACGCAAGACCTTGGTTCTGCCCGAGACTTAGATTTTCTTGGACTAGCTAGTTTCCCCATAGGCTTGAGTCTGAAGACCATGCAAGACCTTGGTTCTGTCTAGTACTTAGGTTTTCTTGGAGTGACTAGTTTGCCCATAGGTTTGAGTCCGAGGACCGTGCAAGACCTTGGTTCTGTCTAGCACTTAGATTTTCTTGGAGTGACTAGTTTCCCCAAAGGCTTGAGTCCGAGGACCATGCAAGACCTTGGTTACGTCTAGCACTTAGATTTCTTAGAGTGACTAGTTTCCCTATAGGCTTGAGTCCGAGGACCATGCAAGACCTTGGTTCTGTCTAGCATTTAGATTTCTTGGAGTAACTAGTTTCCCCATAAGTTTGAGTCCGAGGACCATGCAAGACCTTAGTTCTGTCTAGCACTTAGATTTTCTTGGAGTGACTAGTTTCCCTATAGGTTTGAGTCCAAGGACCATGTAAGACCTTGGTTTTGTCTAGCACTTAGACGGTTGCCCAAATGCGAGACATGTAATCAAGATGGACTTAAAATTTGAACTAGACAAACGCTTTTATTAATAATAATACCTTTTCGGATTATTTACATTCTATAGATGAGGTCTGACTTTTTCATCTAAGTCTTCTAGGTAGTATGCTCCTATTCCCGCCCATGAAGTAATTCGGTGCGGTCCTTCCCCGTTGGGTCCAAGCTTTCCCCATTATGGGTTTTTGGCAGCACCCACAACTTTTCTCAGCACTAAGTCCCCTGGTGCTAGCGGTCTAAGCTTCACGTTGGCATCATATCCCTGTTTGAGCTTCTGATGGTAATAGGCCACCGGACCATTGTCTTTTCTCTTCGTTCATCGATCAGATCTAGGTTCTTCCCCAGTAGTTCATTGTTACTATCCAAGGTGAATGAGCTTATCCCCGGTGTTGTGAAGTTTGCCTTTAAAGGGATAATGACCTCGGCCCCATAGGTCATGGTAAAAGGTGTCTCCTTTATTGACCGCCGCGGTGTAGTCTAATAGGTCCATAGAACGTACAGCAGCTCTTCCACCCATCTTCCCTTGACGTCATCCAGTCTCCTCTTCAGCCCATTAACTATGATCTTGTTGACAGCCTTGGCTTGCTCGTTTCCTTGAGTATAGGTTGGAGTTAAGTACCTGTTAGTGATCCCCAACTTGCAGCAATATCTTCTCAAGGCCTTGCTATCAAACCGGGGTCTATTGTCTGAAGTGTGCATCTTTGGTTCTCATTCTTCTAACCCTCGTCTCACTTTTCATGAGACATTCATTCCAAACAATCGTTGTGTTTGGATGAGGAAGGGTTCCTATGGTTGAGTTTTTGCTCTTTTGGTCCTTGATCTAATTCTTTCGATCTTTGTAGGACCCTTCATGCATTAAATGTCATATCTTCATGCATTTTGTGCATCTTTCATTTATTTGTATGCATTGCTTTTGTTGATCTTACTTTTCCTGTTCTGTTTTTTAGTGTGTTCAAAAAATTCAAAAACCAATAAAAATTGAAAAATCTTCAAAAAGTTTGATCGCATGTGTTTTGTATATCACATGTAAGTTTGGCCTAGTACCTTCATACTAATGGCTTAGTGCATTTACGATCTTAGCTTGTTATGTATGCACATATATCTTTGTGGGAGAAATCTTGAAAATCGTGTGTTTGTTGTACATAGATCTTCAAGCTTGTCATGAATGATTGGTCAATAGTTTTAATGGTTTTGATACTTGCATAGACTTGTGCCTATATCTCTTCTCACTTTATTTCTATGTTTTTGCTATAGAGCTCACCAAATATAAATCTCCAAATGAAAAGAGATAATAAGCTGCAAAAGCCTATCGCACATACTAGTATTTGACTAGGAAAAAGGGAAAGCGACTTTTGTATTAAAATGTATGATGCTCAAAAAGCCAAAGGCTAAATCTAAAAGTTCAAATATCAAAAATTTCAAGCACCGATCTCAAAATGAGATGTATTATCCAAAAAGGACCAAATTTTATGATTTATGCAGAAGCCAAATGAAAAGCTTCTATGATTTGTAATCATTCTCTTGTGGGAGGTCATATATGTTCATTTCTATAATTGAGATAGTCCACTTGAATTCATACCAGTTGTGTATGACTTGATTGAATTGATCATTGAAGTTTCACTCTAGTCTAAGGACTATTTCACATTTGATAGTCACCCACAACACACAAGACTTCGATTCAATTAATGCTTATCTCATTTGTGTGATTGTACATGTTCAAATGTGATGTGTATGCTCAAGTACTTGCTGGTCAAACCCAAAAAGATTTTTGAGTGTTTTATATGTTTTTGAAAGTGATTTTATACTTTCCTGATTTTAGTTTTTGTTCAAAATGCATTTTTGTGTTTTTCTTCAAAAAAATGGTTCAGAGGTCTTTTCGTGAGAAGCTCGTGACTTAGAGCTTCTTGCGAAATGTGCTTAAGGGCGTTACATATAATGAAACCCGCTGTAAAAAAAAATGAATATTTTGGGGAAATCTTTGGTAGTAGAAAGGGGCACGTTTTTTTTAAGAAAATGAATATTCTACTGAATCGTTGTACATTTCAATTTGAATTAGGGATTCCACGGACAAATACAAGCGATCATTAACTCCATATATGTCTAATCATATATGTATTACAAATTCCAATAAAGAAGGAGGATTTCAAATAAAATGCGAGATCTAAAAACATATCTCTCCGTGGCGCAGGTAGTAAGTACTATATGGTTCGGGTTTTTAGCAAGTCTATTAATAGAGATCAATCGTTTATTTCTGGATGCGCTGATATTCCCCTTTTTTTCATTCTAGTTAGTAACATGGGAAGTGGTGAAGAAGATTAGGGATTTAATAAAATCTCTGTGACTAATCCCTCCCCTTCCCATCTTTTAATTTTGAGTGTTTTATATGTTTTTGAAAGTGATTTTATACTTTCCTGATTTTAGTTTTTGTTCAAAATGCATTTTTGTGTTTTTCTTCAAAAAAATGGTTGAGAGGTCTTTTCACGAGAAGCTTACGACTTAGAGCTTCTCGCAAAATGTGCTTAAGGGAAATTTCAAAGTCACATTTTCATAAAGAAATTCTCGCTCTTGCCTTGCAAGTATTTCGCGACTAAACTCTTCTCACGAAATGTTATTAAACAAAACTGGAAATTTTTCAAGCTCATACAGAGGCTATCACGATTGTCTCGTGACTGTTTTGCGACTAAGAGCTTTTCACGAAAGTTTTAGTATGTCTCGTGACTAATTTCGCGACTTTCTAACCTGCGAAAAACACGTGTTTTCAGTTTTATATGACAGATGTGATAGGTTTTCAAAACATTTTCATTTCCCTCGCTTAGACTCTCACGAACCCCCTTCGGTCCAAAACCATTTTTCACACAAACCTCCTCATTTTCAAGCAAAACTCTCTGCAAAATCATTTCAAAGTATGTTTTCCTAAACATTTTCTTCGTGTTTTCTGAGATTATGTAGAAATTTTAGTTAGGGTTCAAAAGTTGGGGATTTTCAAAAATTGGAGTGGGGTTCTTAGTTTTTGTGAAATTTTTCCGAAATCTTTGATTGGGCTGAGTCCCATTTGTTGTGATTGTTCTTGTGTTGGTCCCATATGGCAATTTGAGCATGTATTGAGGCATATTTCATTATGTTCATGCATTATTCATAACCATTGTGCATTGTTGCATGTCAAATGCTTGACAGAATGTCCTAGTGACATTCTTGTGCTAAATTGGATTCAAGTGAATTCCAATTTCTGGGTTTACACTTCTTTGACCTTGTTTAACTTGTTTTGGTCACTGATTATGTGTTTAACACACTTTGCCCATGTTGCACATACTAGGCACACACTAGGCACACATTAAGGCCCTTTAGGCACACCTCATGCATCTCATGATGCACACACATGCACCAGCACATGCATTGTCTAGGCACACACACAAAGACACGATTACTTAATTCATGCATTGTGTTTATGCTTACTTGGTTTAACACCTTTAGCATCTTGTTTGAGTTTATTTGCTCTGTTTTGAGTTGGTTTTACTATGTTTTAAGCCCTTTTTACTTATACTTTGAACTAACTTAAATCTAATCAAGTCTTGTGTTCTGTTTTTGTGTTTGTGCACTTGTTTTTGTTTCTTTTCTATTTTGTGCTCTCATATGCAAATGTCTCCGTTTAAAAGCTCGGTTGTGAAAGGAGGTTGCAACAAAGGGAAAGAGCCGGTGATTGATGTTGATGACCCTACACAAATGTCAAAGAGGACTCGTTTTTCAACAGGAGTGTATGACCCCGACTTGTTCAGATCCGATGCTGCATTCTAGACCTACACGAGCCACTTTCGAGATGCTCCATTGTTGGTTGAAAGGGCCATTGATCAACCCTCTCTTCTAGACACAAATATTCCAATATGGTTTGCCACCAAAGATTGGAATTTTCTTCTCTCAAATCTTGAGGATGCGTACGAAAACTTAGTGAAAGAATTCTATGCAAATGCCATTGTCAAAGGAGAGGAAATCAAGTGCAAGGTGAAAGGAAAGCGGTTCTCAGTTAGACCCATCTACTTGGTCGAAATTCTACACATCAACAGGCCAATATTACCTATCCCACCGATATATGATGAACTAAATCCAGATGAGGAGATTCTTCGAGAAACTTTAGGTGCTAATTTGGAATTCTCCTCCAATGGGAAGTCAATTAGTGTGGCATCTCTTTCTCTTAAATTAAGGCTGATCACAATGATCATGTTTAGCAACCTCTACCCTTTATCCAAAGCACTGATTACATGAATCTTGGTCGAGCATTATTCTTGCATGATCCGATCACCGACGTGGAGATGGATGTGTGCTCTCATATTTTCCACATTGTGGCAAAAATGGTTGACCAGCCTACTACAAGGAATTGTATTCCTTTTTGTCGCCTTATCTCAAGGATTTTGAAGCTCAAAGGTGTGCATCCTTTGGAAGATAAGCGCCTATATCCAAGTTCAAGTCCAATTAATATTTGTACTCTCCATGCAAGCATGAGTCACACTAAGAAGAATACCAAGCAAGAAAGTCATGCTACTTTGGGAAGCTCAAGTTCTACATCCCATGTTTATGATGAATAGCTAGACAACATCATGGCTACTCTCCAAAAGATTACTACCAAAATATCCGGACTAGTTACCATCATGCACTCCTAACACATTCGTTTCGACACCAAGTTCACATCTCTTGAGACTCACCTGGACCAAATTCAGAGGAAGCTAGAGGAACATGAAGACTAGCTATTCCATGACAAAAAGGGGGAGATGGTGTCGGTGTTAGGGGGAGTGTAGTGATAGGGGGAGGAGAAGATAGTAACTACTGTTTGGTTTCTTGTTTTTTTTGCTTTCATTTAAAGCGTTAGTACTTTGTTTTTAATTTCAGTTTATATTCAGTATGTTATGTTTACCTTATTGCTATGTAGCATCTTTTTGTACTTTTAAGATATTGTCAATATGTCTTAAGTACCTCATTGTTGTGCCCTTAGTAGGATTCTGTATCCTAGATGCAAATACTTCGTGTATTTTGCATTGGTTGAGTGTTGGACATGCAATTAATCCGTGGGATTGCTCTTAATTGCATTGCATGTCCGGATGAGCATTTACTTGCTAAATGTTCATTGTAGTCATTCTTTAATGACTGATCCTGTTTGATCAAGATATGCTTACATGTTCTATTATGTTTACTAACTTGATCGCATTTTACTTGCTTATATACGTACCATGTATTCAACTTGTCATAAGCTTAATGAAAGTTTTGTTTGTGTGCAAGTGTTTTAGGTTACCGGTATATATGTGCAAGTGCTTTTGACTTCTAGATTAGGTGTGAGTGAGTTTTGCCACTGTTCCCAAACTCACATTTAAATCTAGAGTCTGTTTTTAGGGTTTTGTCACGGAATAGACCAAAGGGGAGATTGTAAAGTTATGATTTACAACTATGTGTTTTGTTGGCTTTAATTCCGTGCCAAATTTTATTGTAATTGATTATTTATTATGGGATTTGACTGTAAGGGTTGTGTGATAGAGAGAGTGTGTGAAGACTCAAGCAATTGAAGACTGAAAAGTTTTTGCGGGTATCTCGCAACTAAGCATCCTACGAAGTGACTCATGTGACTTGCACATGCTAGAATGCAAAAAGTCAGGAAAGGATGGAGACAGCTGTGTCTCGCGAGTATCTCACGAGTAAGACCTTCTCGTGAGACACCCGCGAGACATTTTGTTTTTCCAGACTGTCAATTTTGATACACACTTTCTGTGCCTACACTATTTATACCCATATTAACCACAAATGTTAAGGAGTGCTTCTGAGAGAAAACCCTAGTCAAACACCTTGAGAGTTAGAGATTGTTATACCTACAATTCTCTACACAATTGCTTGTAGATTTTCCTTAACTCCTACCTCTCCATTTCCATACCATTGAAAGGTTGATAGCCCAAACACTTACCACACCCTTTTAGAGTGTCAAGTGAGTTTTTGGTGTTGCTAGGAAGCATTGGAAGAAGCCAAGGATGGCAGATGCAACATGGTGCTTGTTGCGGGATCCAGCGACTAGACAAGACACGGTTCCGAGAAGCCTTGTTGGAGTAGGAGCTTGGAGGGCTTAGGTACAGTGGGTAGATTAGGCTTGGAGGGTCTCTTGCTAACCCATGTATCCCAACTGATTGTCTAGTGGAATGATTACCGCTTGGAGGGCAGCGGAGAGGTTTTTCATTTGAGTTCTTTGGTTTCCTCTTCAATAACACATCGGCGTGTTATCTTGTGTTTTCATCTCTCTTCCCTACTCTTTTACATTCCATTTTACTGCTGTGTTGTCTTGATTATGGATTAGAGTAGCTTGTTTGTTTATTTGCTCGCGTTTACACTATTTCACACTTAGAATTAAGTTAGTGTAAAATCTATCGAGTCGTAACTTTAATTTGGGGGTCTAAACAGCTCTTGTGTTTTTAACACATTTTCGAACTTTTAGTGTTGAAAGCTAAAATAAAACTACTGATGTTGGATGTTTTATAAAGTAAGAAGGTAAAATAGATAAAGTAGTTTTTGGTGGAGCTAAATAGCTAAAGTTATAGCTTCACCAATGTGGATGCTCTAAAAGTTATACAAAATTAAAATCTAAATTTAAAAAGGTCAAACTTGAAAACGATGAATTGATTTCAAAATTGGATGAAGAAAATAATTTTAATGAGAATTTAAAGAATCAATTTTCATCTCAGGTGGATAAAATTAAGAGTTTGGAAGAGCAACTACTTGAGTCTAAAACTGAAGTTGAAAAATTAACTAGTTCCAAACTTGTTGTTGAGCTTAGCTCAAAAGAAAAAGATTTTTATATTCCTTCATTTAAAAGGAATAATTGAAAGTCAAAGGCTTATATTGCTAGGATAAAAAAAATGTAAAAAATTTGATGGTCTTTGTCAACCTCTAAGGTTAGACCTCTGTCTAAGAAGCCCAGTAGTTCAAAAAATACTCACGTTTGTCACCATTGTCGTGCTTCCGGTCACACTCATGCTAATTGTTTCAAGTTGTTTCCTCATAAGCGAGTGTCTAATACTCATCCTTTGTCTAAAGGGTCTGTACCTATTCTTGGTGAGTTATTAAAAGCTTTGAGCTTTTTAACTCAATTTCAAGAGAATTCTAATTCCTCTATGTCCTTTAGTGGTCATACTAGGACATGTGTCTTTTCATCTTCACCGCCAAAGACTCGTGCTGTGTGGGTGATAAAGGATTCTAAGACTTAATTATCTTTTTGTTTGTCCTCTACTTTAACTCTTTCCATCTAAAGTAGGACTTTCTTGCTTGATTTCTTATCTGTTTTTGGAATCATGCTTTCATGCATTGCATTGTTTTTGCATTTATTTATTTTTGGATTTATTTATTTTCAATTCTTTTATTGCTTTCAAAAAAAAAAAAAAAAAGGAAAATTTTGAAAAATACAAAACAGTGTGTGTTTGTGTATACAGGTACTTTTGTACCTTTGGATGACCTTTGAAACAAAGTTTCTAAACTTTGTATCTCTTATAGCTTAGACGAGCATCCTCATGCACAACTAAGCAATGTGAGCTTTGTGGCTTGTTTATATGATTTCTATGATTTGGTTAATTTTTTATCATTAATATCCTTATCACTCTTTTTCACAGGAAGGACCAAAAAAATCTTAAGAAAAAGGCATAAATAAATATCTCACCACTAAAACTTATCAATCATAAAAAAACTGTGTGCAATTCATAAAAGCAGTGCTTGGTAGGGTGTAGCACTTACACAATAAAAACAAGATGTTTGACTTACACAATTGGGTAATTCTTCTCTCTTATATACCCATGCATGTTATATCAATTTATGCTTTAAATAAAAATATGCAAAGAACATGAAAAGTAAAAAGAATCAACATGCTTTTACATATGGTTGCAAGCATATTTCTAGAAGATGTAGGAGTTATATGATGTACCTCAAAGGTGATGGTCCCCATCAAATAGCTTTGATTATATGTGGATATATTTGATTCTGTTATATCATTACTCTTCATATAATGTGACACTTATGCTTTCTTGCAAAAGTTTCACACACAAACACACATAATCTTTGCTACTCTTGATACTATTGTATAGGTACAATGTGATTTGGCCATCACAAGGAATACATGTGGTAGTATAAGCTTACTAAACTGTCTTAACTTGTTTTTGAAAATAAAATTAGTTAGACTTGTTTAGTGTGTGTTTTAATCTAGGAATGCTTTGCATCTAGAGCTGTTGATGTGTTTAAGTACTTAACATTGTGAGAGACCACGCCTCCTTCTCTTTTTTATGATGTTGAGCCAAACCCACGTGAATGGGCGTAGCCGTGTTATTGCTTCTCAGAATGGAGGTTTGACTGATTATATTTTCTCCTTTAAATTAAGGGTTTTACAATGGAGTCGCCACTTATTTAATTATTGGAATAAATAAGAAAACCAAAATTGAAAAATTCCTCATTTTATTTATTTGAAATTGAATTTACATTGATCATAGGAAATTACATGGCTTTGGTCCTAGATACAATCTAAGATAAAGTATATGGCTTTGTTTCCTAGTTACAATCTAAAAATCGAAAATTACATGGATAAGTGTTTGATCTACTAACCCTTGATTTAAACTTGGAGGCTATGTTACAAGGTGGGAAGGTGTTAGGCACCCACCTTGCCCGGTGAAACCGGTCTTCTAGACTATGATGGCCAACATTCATATCACATCATCCAATATGTTATCAATCAATTTGCAAGTTGAATTTAACGTGTGTGCATGTGATAAATCCTAATTCAATTTATTAAACATTGCATTTGGATTGAAAAATAAACTCCAGTGAATGTGTGTGGATGGTGATATTCTAGATTCAAGAATTTAAAAGAATTATTAAACAAACATCTTTTTCATGTTTGGGCAAATTACAACTTACCCACCCGTAGTTTGGCCAAAATTTAATTGCTTACCTGTGATTTGAAATTTGACACTTTACCTACCCGAGATTAGCTTAGTTAAAGTTACCAATTCTGTTAAAAACATGGCTAAATATGCAATTTTGTTCTACTTTTATGTTTCTCTCCTCCAAAAACACAAAAAATATAAACTGACAAGATTAAATAAGTTCAAAAAGAATCCAACGGAACACTTGCATTATAAGATTTCAAATCCTAGGTAGGCAATTTAAATTTCAGTCAAACCTTAGGTAGGTAAAGTGTCAAATTTCAAACCACAAGTAGGCAACTTAAATTTTGGCCAAACCACAGGTGGGTAAGTTGTAATTGACCTTTCATGTTTTTTTATGTGGATTTAAGATAGAAGCTAGTATTATGCTTGAACATGTGACGAACAACTAAGAACATATGAAGAACACATAAGAACATTTAAAAACATTCAAACATATTCAAGAGAATTTAAATAGTTATTATCATGCTTTAATCCTAAATTCTCATCATGGCAACACAAAAAACAAGGGAAATGGATTATACCTTCATGCAAGATTCATATGGTGGAGGAGGAGACTCTTGGTAGAGGTCCTAAGGGTGAAGGAAAAGAAGAGTTAGGAGAGGAAGAGTGAGTCTCACTCAATATCTTGAGTCTCAAGAAGACCAAGGCATAACAAGACTACTCAACTTCACTATAACTCAAGAGAGGGGAAGAAAGGGGGGGTTTTGTGTGTTTTGGAATGAAGGAGAGGGGGGTTTATATAGTAGTGGTGGAGGAAATATGAATGGAAGACCATTTAATAAGGGCTGACAAAGAATCATGAGCCTAGACCTCATTTTAGCCTTGGGGGAAATCTGGTGCATTAAATGGAAAGATAGGTAGGAGTGAGGAGCAAGCCAAAATTCGGTTTTCTCGTAGCTATTGTAATAGCCTGTAGAGCCAATTTTGAATAATCATATCTGACTCAATTCTCATTGGAATTGTCTCATTCTTGTGCTTAAATTGAAACCCTAGATGTCTAATTTCTAAGAACATTAACCTCGTTCATAGATTCAAAATATTTCGAGAGATATCGATGAAATGGTGAACAGAGATCATTTGTTAGGAAATGATTTTAGCACAATTAACATTAATAGTTCCAAATTAGCTCACAATTAACATTAAATGGCTCCAATCACTCCTATTTTAGACTTAATTGGTTCCAAATTTACCCTAATTAGAAGATAATTACACAAATTGCTTATTGAATGATTAATGTTTAACTATCTAGTTAATTAGGTGTGTGCAATCCTACCATAAAATGTAGTTCTAACCAATCAAATTATGACACGTCATTAATATCAAATTGATTATAATTATAACCAATTGGAATCAATTTTTCATAATCACATATAGTCGAACTCAATTTGTGATAGTGCATCCCGGCCATTAAAACTTGATTTGATGATAACTTTCAATCCGATGGTCCGATTAGAGCTTATGACTAGTCGATTTGATTGTTACAACATCAAAATCATTTTGGTGAAATGAGATTAAGGATCTAATGACTAGAATCAAGATGCATATTTCCAATGTGAAATTACCCTTTTACCCTCCATGTGAGATTAAATGCAGGTTGCAAAATAGGGTGTCAATAGAATGCCCCTTATTAGCAAAGCTTGAAAAGCAAATGTCACTATATGAAAGAGACACCTAAATTTGCAATCAGTATTTAATCGTGGTGAAAGTATGATGCATGTAGATAAAAATGCAGACGGTCATGTTGTGGATCAAAATGTGGACCGAATCAAGAGGAAGATTGCCTACGTACCTCTTAGTGGGAGAATCAGGTCAAAACGTAGTTCATGCATGCAGCCTTTTTTTTTTTTTTCATTTTTTTTTATTTTGTTTTATTTTTTTTTTCTGTTTTTTTATTTATTTTGTTTTTATATTTTTTATTTTTTTTGAAAAAAAAATGAGTACAAGATATGCTTACAAGTGGTCACGACAAAATGATGATTTCGGTTGTGATCTTGAAGTTTGGACATGCTTCCCAGAGGTCCATTGAAATTGAATTTTGGACGTGCTTCCCAGAGGTCTGATGGATTTGAAGTTTGGACATGCTTCCCAAAAGTCCAATGGAATTGGATTTTGGACGTGCTTTCTAGAGGTCCGATGGTTTAAAGTTTGGCCGTACTTCCTAGAGGTCCGATGGATTTGAAGTTTGGACATGCTTCCTAGAGGTCCGATGGATTTGAATTTGGACGTACTTCCTAGAGGTCCGATGGAATTGAAATTTGAACATGCTTCTTAGAGGTCCGATGGAATTGAAATTTGGACTTGCTTCCTAGAGGTCCAATGGATTTGAATTTTGGACATGCTTCCTAGAGGTCCGATGGATTGAAGTTTGGACGTGGTTCCCTGAGGTCCGATGGATTTGAATTTCGACGTGCTTCCCAAAGGTCCATGGAATCGGAATTTGGACGTGCTTCACAGAGGTCCGATGGATATCAATTTTGGACATGCTTCCTAGAGGTCCGATGGATTGAAGTTTGGAAGTGCTTCCTAGAGGTCCTATGGATTTGAATTTGGACGTGCTACCTAGAGGTCCGATGGAATTGAAAAATTTGGATGTGCTTCCAACAGATCTGATGGGATTGAAATTTCGGACGTGCTTCCTAGAGGTTCAATGGATTTCAAGTTTGGACTTGCTTCCCAGAGATCCAATTGAATTGGATTTTGGACATACTTCCCAAATGTCAGATGGTTTGAAGTTTGGACGTGCTTCCCTGAGGTCCGAAGAATTTTGGACATGCTTCCCAGAGGTCCGATGGATTGAAGTTTGGACGTGCTTCCCAAAGGACAGATAGATCTAAATTTGGACATGCTTCCCAATGTCCGATGGAATTGAAATTTGGACGTGCTTTATAGAGGTCGGATGGAATTGAAATTTTGGACATTCTTCCAAGAGGTCCGATGGATTTGAAGTTTAGTCGTCCTTCCCGCAGGTTCGATGGAAATGGATTTTGGACATGCTTCCCAGAGGTCCGATGGTTTGAAGTTTGGACGTGCTTCCTAGAGGTCCGATGGATTTTCCACGTGCTTCCTAGAGGTCCGATGGTGTGAAGTTCGGATGTGCTTCCCAGAGGTCCGATGGTTTGAAGTTTGGACTTGCTTCCCAAAGGTCCATTGAAATTGAATTTTGGACATGCTTCCCCTTAAGTTCGATGGTTTGAAATTTGGACGTGCTTCCTAGAGGTCCGATGGATTTGAAGTTTGGACGTACTTCACAGAGGCTCCATGGAATTTGATTTTGTACGTGCTTCCTAGAGGTCCGATGGATTTGAATTTGGACGTACATCCTAGAGGTTCGATGGAATTGAAATTTGGATGTGCTTCCTAAAGGTCCAATGAATTTGAATTTTGAACATGGTTCTTAGAGGTCCAATGGATTTAAGTTTGGATGTTCTTCCTAGAGGTCTGATGGATTTGAATTTGGAAGTGCTGCCTAGAGGACCAATGGAATTGAAATTTGGATGTGCTTCCAAGAAGTCGGATGGATTTCAAGTCCGGACGTGCTTCCCGGAGGTCCAATGGAATAGGATTTTGGGCAAGCTTCCCGGAGGTCCGATGGTTTGAAGTTTGGAGGTCTGTTGAATTTGAAATTTGGACGTGCTTCCTAGAGGTCCGATGTAATCGAAATTTGGATGTGCTTTGCAGACATCTAATGGATTTGAATTTTGGACATGCTTCCTAGAGGTCCGATAAATTAAAGTTTGAACATGCTTCCCAGAGGTCCGATGGATTTGAATTAGGACGTGCTACCTAGAGGTCCGATGGAATTGAAATTTGGACATCCTTCCTAGAGGTTTGTTGGATTTGAAGTTTGGACGTGCTTCCAAGAGGTTCGATGGAATTGGATTTTGGACATGCTTCCCAGAGGTCCGATGGTTTGAAGTTTGCATATGCTTCCCAGAAGTTCAATGGATTTGAAGTTTGGACATGCTTCACAGAGGCCCGATGGAATTAGATCTTGGACGTGCATCCTAGAGGTCCGATGGTTTGAAGTTAGATGGGTTGAAATTTGGACGTGCTTCCTAGAGGACCGATGGATTGAATTTGGATGTACTTCCTAGAGGTCCGATGAAATTGGAATTTGGACGTGCTTTCGAGAGGTCCAATGGAATTCAAATTTGGACGTGCTTCCTAGAGGTCTAATGGATTTGAATTTTGGATATGCTTCCTAGAGGTTTGATGGATTGAAGTTTAGATGTGGTTCACAGAGGTTCAATGGATTTGAATTTGGACGTGCTTACGGACTCCGATAGATTTGAATATTGGACATGCTTCCCAGAGGTCCGATGGATTGAAGTTTAGACATGCTTCCCACAGGTCCGATGGATTTAAATTTGGACGTGCTTACCAGGGGTCCGATGGAATTGAAATTTGGACGTGCTTCCCAGAGATTTGATGGAATCGACATTTCGTACATGCTTCCATTAGGTCCGACGGATTTGAAGTTTGGACGTGCTTCCCAAAAGTCCGATGGATTTAAATTTGGACATGCTTTGCAGAGGTCCGATGGAATTGAAATTTGGATGTGCGTCCTAGAGTTTTGATGGAATTGACATTTCGGACATGCTACCAAGAGGTCCGATGGATTTGAAGTTTGGACATGCTTCCCGGAGGTCCGATGGAATTGGATTTTGGACAAGCTTCCTTGGGGTTCGATGATTTGAAGGTTGGACGTGCCTCCTAGAGGTCCAATGGATTTTGGACGTGCTTCCTAGAGGTCTGATGGTTTGAAGTTTGGATGCACTTCCTAGAGGTCCAATGGTTTGAAGTTTGGACATGCTTTACAGAGGTCCATTGAAATTGAAATTTCGATGTGCTTCCAAGAGGTTTGATGGAATTGAAATTTGGACGTGCTTCCCAGAGGTCCAATGGATTTGAATTTTAGACTTGGTTCTTAGAGGTCCGATGGATTTAAGTTTGGACGTTCTTCCTAGAGGCCCGATGGATTTGAATTTGGAAGTCTTTGCAGAGGTCGATGGAATTGAAATTTGGACGTGCTTCCTAGGAGTCCGATGGATTTGAAGTTTGTACGTGCATCCTAGAGGTCCAATGGAATTGGATTTTGGGTAAGCTTCCCTGAGGTCCGATGATTTGAAGTTTGGACGTGCTTCCCAGAGGTCCAATGGATTTGAAGTTTGGACATGCTTCCCGGAGGTCCGATGGAATCGGAATTTGGGATGTGCATCGCAGAGGTCCGATGGATTTGAATTTTGGACATGCTTCCTAGAGGCCTGATGGATTTGAATTTTGGATATGCTTCCCAGAGGTTCGATGGATTGAGGTTTGGACGTGCTTCCCAAAGGTCCAATAGATTTAAATTTGGACGTGCTTCCCAGCCGTCCGATGGAATTGAAATTTGGATGTGCTTCCCAGAGGTCCGATGGAATTGAAATTTTAGACGTGCTTCCAAGAGGTCCGATGGATTTGAAGTTTAGAAGTGCTTCCTAGAGGTCCGATGGAAATGGATTTTGGACATGCTTCCCTGAGGTCCGATGGTTTGAAGTTTGGATGTGCTTCCTAGAGGTCCGATGGATTTTGCACGTGCTTCCTAGAGGTCCGATGGCTTGAACTTTGGATGTGCTTCCCAGAGGTCCGATGGTTTGAAGTTTGGACGTGCTTCCCAGAGGTCCATTGAAATTGAATTTTGGACGTGCTTCCCATAAGTTCGATCGATTGAAGTTTGGACATGCTTCCCAGAGGTCCGATGGATTTGAAGTTTAGATGCGCTTCACAGAGGCCCGATGGAATTTGATTTCGGACGTGCTTCCTAGTGGTTTGATGAATTTGAATTTGGATGTACATCCTAGAGGTCCGATGGAATTGAAATTTGAACGTGCTTCCCAGAGGTCCGATGGAATTGAAATTTGGATGTGCTTCCTAGTGGTCTAATGGATTTGAATTGTGGACATGGTTCCTAGAGGTTCGATGGATTTATGTTTGGATGTTCTTCCTGCAGGTCCGATGGATTCGAATTTGGAAGTGTTGCCCAGAGGTCCGATGGAATTGAAATTTGGACGTGCTTCCAAGAAGTCGGATGGATTTGAAGTTTCGACGTGCTTCCCAGAGGTCCAATGGAATTGGATTTTGGGCAAGCGTCCCCTAAGTCCGATGGATTTGAAGTTTGGACGTGCTTCCTAGAGGTCCGATGGAATCAGAATTTGGATGTGCTTTGCAGAGGTCTGATGGATTTGAATTTTGGACATGCTCCCTAGAGGTCTAACGGATTGAAGTTTGGACATGCTTCCCAGAGCTCCAATGGATTTGAATTTGGACGTGCTACCCAGAGGTCCAATGGAATTGAAATTTGCTCGTCCGTCCTAGAGGTTCGTTGGATTTGAAGTTTGGACATGTTTCCAAGAGGTCCGATGGAATTGGATTTTGGACATGCTTCTCGGAGGTCCGATGGTTTGAAGTATGCACGTGCTTCCCAGAGGTTCGATGGATTTGAAGTTTGGACATGCTTCACAGAGGCCCGAAGGAATTGGATTTTGGATGTGCATCCCAGAGGTCCGATGGTTTGAAGTTAGATGGGTTGAAATTTGGATGTGCTTCCCAGAGGACCGATGGATTTGAATTTGGATGTACTTCCTATAGGTTCGATGAAATTGAAATTTGGACGTGCTTCCCAGAGGTCCGATGGAATTCAAATTTGCACGTCCTTCCTAGAGGTCTGATGGATTTGAATTTTGGATGTGCTTCCCAAAGATCTGATGGAATTGACATTTTGGATGTGCTTCCATGAGGTCCGATGGATTTGAAGTTTGGATGTGCTTCTCGAAGGTCCGATGGATTTAAATTTGGACATGCTTTCCAGAGGTCTGATGGAATTGAAATTTGTATGTGCTTCCCGAGTTTCGATGGAATTGACATTTTGGACCTGCTACCAAGAGTTCCGATGGATTTGAAGTTTGGACATGATTCCCAAAGGTTCAATGGAATTGGATATTGGACAAGCTTCCTTGGGGTTCGATGATTTGAAGGTTGGACGTGCTTCCCGGAGGTCCAATGGATTACGGACGTGCTTCCCAGAGTTCCAATGGTTTGAAGTTTGGATGTGCTTCCTAGAGGTCCGATGGATTTTGGATGTGCTTCCCGGTGGATGGATGGTTTGAAGTTTGGATGTGCTTCCTAGAGGTCCATTGAAATTGAATTTTTGACATGCTTCCCTTAAGTTCGATGGTTTGATGTTTGGACGTACTTCCCCAGGTCCGATGGATTTGAAGTTTGAACATGCTTCACAGAGGCCCGATGGAATTTGATTTTGGACGTGCTTCTTAGAGGTCCGATGGATTTGAATTTGGACGTACATCCTAGAGGTCCGATGGAATTGAGATTTCTACGTGGTTCCTAGAGGTTCGATGGAATTGAAATTTGGACGTGCTTCCTAGAGGTCTAATGGATTTGAATTTTGGACATGGTTCCTATTGGTTCGATGGATTTAAGTTTGGACATTCTTCCGAGAGGTCTAATGGATTTGAATTTGCAAGTACTGCTAGAGGTCCGATGGATTTGAAGTTTGGACGTGCTTCCCAAAGGTCCAATGGAATTGGATTTTGGGCAAACTTCCCAGAGGTCCATTGGTTTGAAGTTTGGATGTGCTTCCCAGAGGTTTGATGGATTTGAAGTGTGGACGTGCTTCCTTAAGTCTCGATGGAATTGGAATTTGGATGTGATTTGCAGAGGTCTGTTGGATTTGAATTTTGGACATGCTTCCGGGAGGTCCGACGGATTGAAGTTTGGACTTGCTTCCCAGAGGTCCGATGGATTATGATTTGGACGTGTTGCCCAGAGGTCCGATGGAATTGAAATTTGGACGTCCTTTCTAGAGGTTCGTAGGATTTGAAGTTTGGACGTGCTTCCAAGAGGTCCGATGGAATTGGATTTTGGACATGCTTCCCAGAGGTCCATTGGTTTGAAGTTTGTATGTGCTTCCCAGAGGTCCGTTGGTTTGAAATTTGTACGTGCTTCCCGGAGGTTCGATGGAATTGGATTTTGGATGTGCATCCCACAGGTCCGATGGTTTGAAGTTTCATGGGTTGAAATTTGGACGTGCTTCCCGGAGGACTGATGGATTTGAATTTGGACGTACTTCCTAGAGGTCCGATGAAATTGAAATTTGGACGTGCTTCCCAGAGGTCCGATGGAATTCAAATTTGGACGTGCTTCCTAGAGGTCTGATGGATTTGAATTTTGGACATGCTTCCAAAAGGTCTGATGGATTGAAGTTTAGATATGCTTTGCAACGGTTCGATGGATGTGAATTTGGACGTGCTTTCTAGACTTCTGATGGATTTGAATGTTGGATATGCTTCCCAGAGGTCCGATGGATTGATGTTTGGGCGTGCTTCCCGGAGGACCGATGGATTTAAATTTGGACGTGCTTACGTGAGGTCCGATGGAATTGAAATTGGGCTTCCGGAGATCCGATGGAATTGACATTTTGGACGTGCTTCCCAGAGGTCCGATGGATTTAAATTTGGACGTGCTTACCAGAGGACCAATGGAATTGAAATTTGGATGTGCTTCCCAGAGTTCCGATGGAATTGACATTTCGGACGTGCTTCCAAGAGGTCCGATGGATTTAAAGTTTGGACATGCTTCCCAGAGATCCGATGGAATAGGATTTTGGACAAGCTTCCCTAGGGTCCGATGATTTGAAGGTTTGACGTGCTTCCGAGGAGGTCGATGGTTTGATGTTTGGACGCGCTTCCTAGAGGTTCGATGGTTTGAAGTTTGGACGTGCTTCCTAGAGGTCCATTGAAATTGAAATTTCGATGTGCTTCAAAGAGGTCCGATGGAATTGAAATTTGGATGTGCTTTTGAGAGGTCCAATGGATTTGAATTTTGGACATGGTTCCTAGAGGTCCGATGGATTTAAGTTTGGATGTTCTTCCCAGAGGTCTGATGGATTTGAATTTGGAAGAGCTACCTAGAGGTCCGATGGAATTGAAATTTGGACGTGCTTCCTAGAAGTCCGATGGATTTGAAGATTGGAAGTGCTTCCTAGAGGTCCAACGAAATTGGATTTTGGGCAAGCTTCCCCAGGTCCGATTGTTTGAAGTTTGGACATGCTTCCTAGAGGTCCGACGGATTTGAAGTTTGGACGTGCTTCCCGGTGGTCCGATGGAATCGGAATTTGGATGTGCTTCGCAGAGGTCCGATGGATTTGAATTTTGGACATGCTTCCTAGAGGTCCGATGGATTGAAGTTTGGACATGCTTCCCACAGGTCCGATGGTTTGAAGTTTACACATGCTTCCCAGAGGTCCGATGGATTTGAAGTTTTGACATGCTTCACAGAGGCTCGAAGGAACTTGTTTTTAGACGTGCATCCCAGAGGTCCGATGGTTTGAAGTTAGATGGGTTGAAATTTGGACGAGCTTCCCAGAGGACTGATGGATTTGAATTTGGAAGTACTTCCTAGAGGTCCGATGAAATTGAAATTTGGACGTGCTTCCCAAAGATTCAATGGAATTCAAATTGGGATGTGCTTCCTAGGGGTTTGATGGATTTCAATTTTGGACATGCTTTCTGGAGGTCCGATGGATTGAAGTTTAGATGTGCTTTGCAGAGGTTCGATGGATTTGAATTTCGACGTGCTTACCGGACTTCCGAAGGATTTGAATATTGGACATGCTTCCCAGAGGTCCAATGGATTGAAGTTTGGACGTGCTTCCCAGAGGTCCAATGGATTTAAATTTGGACATGCTTACCAGAGGTCCGATGGAATTGAAACTTGGATATGCTTCCCAGAGATCTGGTGGAATGGACATTTCGAACGTGCTTTCAAGAGGTCCGATGGATTTGAAGTTTGGACGTGCTTTCCAGAGGTCCGATGGATTTAAATTTGGACATGCTTACCAGAGGTCCGATGGAATTTTAATTTGGATGTGCTTCCCAGAGGTCTAATGGAGTTAACATTTCAGACATGCTTCTAAGAGGTCCGATGGATTTGAAGTTCTGACATGCTTCCTAGTGGTCCGATTGAATTCAATTTTAGAAAAACTTCCCTGGTGTCCGATGATTTGAATGTTGGACATGCTTCCCACAGGTCCGATGGATTTTGGACGTGCTTCCCAGAGGTCCTATGGTTTGAAGTTTGGAAGTGCTTCCTAGAGGTCCATTGAAATTGAAATTTCGAAGTGCTTCCAAGAGGTCCGATGAATTTGAAATTTAGACGTATTTCCCAAAGGCCCGATGGAATTCTATTTTGGATGTGCCGCCTAGGGGTCCAATGGATTTGAATTTGGGCGTACTTCCTAGAGGTCTAATGGAATTGAAATTTTGACGGCTTCTTAGGGGTCCGATGGAATTGAAATTTGGATGTGCTTCCCAGAGGTCTGATGGATTTGAATTTGGACATACTTCCTAGAGGTCCGATGGAATTGAAATTTGGACGTGCTTCCCAAAGGTTCGACGAAATTCAAATTTGGACGTGCTTCCTAAAGGTCCGATGGATTTGAATTCTGGACATGCTTTCTAGAGGTCCGATGGATTAAAGTTTGGACATGCTTCCTAGAGGTTTGACGGATTTGAATTTGGATGTGCGTGCCAGAGGTTTGATGGAATTTTAATTTGGGCGTGCTTCCCAGAATTTCGATGGATTTGAATTTTGGACATACTTCCCGGAGGTCCGATGTATTGAAGTTTAGATGTCCTTTGTAGAGATCTGATGGATTTGAATTTGGACATGCATCCCGGATGACTAATGTAATTGAAATTTGGACTTGCTTTAAAGAGGTCTAATGGAATTAAAATTTTGTACTTGCTTTCCAGTGAGGATGGATTTGAAGTTTGGACGTGCTTCCCAGAGGTCCGATGGATTTTGGACGTGCTTTCCTGAGGTCCGATGGTTTTAAGTTTAGACGTGCTTCCCAGTGTTCCGATGGTTTGAAGTTTGGACGTGCTTCCCAAAGGTCCATTGAAATTGAATTCTGGACATACTTCCCAAGGGTCTGATGGTTTGAATTTCGGACATGTTTCCTAGAGGTCCGATGAATTGAAGTTTGGACGTGGTTCCCAGAGGTCTAATGGAATTCAAATTTGGACGTGCTTCCTAGAGGTCCGATGAATTTGAATTTTGGACATGCTTCCCAGAGGTCCGATGGCTTTAAGTTTGGATGTTCTTCCCAGAGGTCCGATGTATTGAAGTTCTAATGTGCTTTGCAGAGGTCCGATGGATTTGAATTTGGACGTGCTTCCCGGAGGACAGATAGAATTGAAATTTGGACTTGCTTCCTAGAGGTCGATTGAAATTGAATTTTGGACGGACTTCCCAAGGGTCCGATAGTTTGAATTTTTGACATGCTTCCGAGGGATCCGATGGATTGAAGTTTGGATGAGCTTCACTGAGGTTTGACGTATTTGAATTTGGACGTGCATCACAGAGGTCCGATGGAATTTGAATTTGGATGTGCTTCCCGGAGTTTCGATGGATTTTTATTTTGGAGACGCTTCCCCGAGGTCCGATGTAATGAAGTTCTAATGTGCTTCGCAGAGGCCTGGTGGATTTGAATTTGGATATGCTTCCCCGAGGACTAATGGGTTCGAAATTTGTACTTGCTTCCCACAGGTCTAATGGTACTGAAATTTTGGACGTGCTTTCAAAAGGTCGGATGGATTTGATGTTTGGACGTGCTTCCCAAAGGTCCGATGGAATTCGATTTTGGACATACTTCCCAGTGGTCCGATGGTTAGAAGTTTGGATGTATTTCTTAGAGGTCCGATGGATTTTGGACGTGCTTCCGTGAGGTCCGATGGAATTGGATTTTGGATGTTCTTCCCAGAGGTTCGACGGTTTTATGTTTGGACTTGCTTCCTAGAGGTCCAATGGATTTTAAGTTTGGACGTGCTTCCCAGAGGCTCGATGGAATTGGATTTGGGAAGTGCATCCCAAAGGTCCATTGGTTTGAAGTTAGATGATTTGCAATTTGGACGTGCTTCCCAGAGGACCAATGGATTTGAATTTGAATGTACATCATAGAGGTCCGATGAAATTGAAATTTAGACGTGTTTCCCAGAGGTTTGATGGAATTCAAATTTGGATGTGCTACCCAGAGGTCCGATGGATTTGAATTTTGGACATGCTTCCTAGAGTTCTGATGGATTGAAGTTTGGACGTGCTTCCAATAGGTCCGATGGATTTGAATTTAGACGTGCTTCTTAGAGGTCCGATGGAATTGGAATTTGAACATGTTTCCCAGAGTTCTGATGGATTTGAGTTTTTGACATGCTTCCCGGAGGTTCGATGTATTAAAGTTTAGATGTGCTTCGCAGAGGTTCGATGGATTTGAATTTGGACGTGCTTCCTAGTGTTCCAATGGATTTGAATATTGGACATGCTTTCCAGAGGTCCGATGGATTGAAGTTTAGATGTGCTTCCCATAGGTCCGATGGATTTAAATTTAGATGTGCTTACCAGAGGTTCGATGGAATTGAAATTTGGATGTGCTTCCTAGAGGTCCGATGGAATTGGCATTTTGGACATGCTTCGAAGAGGTCCGATGGATTTGATGTTTGGACGTGCTTTCCAGAGGTCTGATGGAATTTGATTTTGGACATTCTTCCCTACGGTCCGACAGTTTGAAGTTTGGACGTGCTTCCCAGAGGTTCGATAGATTTTGGACTTGCTTTCTAAAGGTCTGATGGTATGATGTTTGAACGTGCTTCCCAGAGGTCCAATGGTTTGAAGATGGACGTGCTTCCCCGTGGTCCATTGAAATTGAATTTTGGATGTGCATCCAAGAGGTCCGATGGATTTGAAATTTAGACGTGCTTCCTATAGGCTCGATGGAATTGGATTTTAGACGTGCTTCCGAGAGGTCCAATGGATATGAATTTGGACGTACTTCCCAAAGGTCCAATGGAATTAAAATTTTGACGTGCTTCCTGTGGGTCCGATGGAATTGAAATTTGGACGTGCCTCCCAGAGGTTCGATGGATTTGAATTTGGACGTACTTCCTAGTGGTCCGATGGAATTGAAATTTGGACTGCTTCCTAGAGGTTCAATGGAATTCAAATTTGGACGTGCTTCCTAGAGGTCCAATGGATTTGAATTTTGGACATGCTTACTAGAGGTCCGACGGATTGAAATTTGGACGTGCTTGCTAGAGGTTCGACGGATTTGAATTTGGACATGCGTCCTAGAGGTCCGATGGAATTTGAATTTGGATGTGCTTCCCAGAGTTTCGATGGATTTGAATTTTGGACATGCTTCCCGGAGGTCCGATGTATTGAAATTTAGATAAAGCCGCAGAGGTCTGATGGATTTGTATTTGGACGTGCTTCCCAGAGGACCAATGGAATTGAAATTTGGACTTGCTTCAAAAAGGTCTATTGCAATTGAAATTTTGGACGTGCTTTCCAGAGGTCGAATGGATTTGAAGCTTGGACGTGCTTCCCACAGGTCCGATGGAATTAAATTTTGGACATGGTTCCCAGAGGTTCGATGGTTAGAAGTTTGGACGTGCTTCGTAGAAGTCCGATGGATTTTGGACGTGTTTCCCAGAGGTCCGATAAAATTGGATTTTTTTAGTGCTTCCTAGAGGTCCGATATTTTTATATTTGGACGTGCTTCCCAGAGGTCCGATGGATTGAAGTTTGGACGTGGTTCCCTGAGGTCCGATGGATTTGAGTTTGGATGTGCTTCCCAGAGGTCCGATGGAATCGGAATTTGGACGTGCTTCGCAGAGGTCCGATGGATTTCAATTTTGGACAAGCTTCCTAGAGGTCTACTGGATTGATGTTTTGACAAGCTTCCCGGAGGTCCGATCAGTTTGAATTTGGACGTGCTGCACAGAGGTCCAATGGAATTGAAATTTGGACGTGCTTCCCACAGTTCTAATGGAATTGAAATTTTGGAAGTGCTTCCTAGATGTTTGTTGGATTTCAAGGTTGGACGTGCTTCCCAGAGGTCCGATGGTTAGAAGTTTGGACGTGCTTGCTAGAGGTTTGATGGATTTTGGTCGTAATTCCCAGAGGTATTATGGAATTGGATTTTGGACGTGCTTCCAAGAGGTCCGATGGTTTTATGTTTGGACATGCTTCCTAGAGATCCTATGGTTTGAAGTTTGGATGTGCTTCCAAGAGGTCCAATGGATTAGGAGTTTGGATGTGCTTCCCAGAGGTCCGATGGATTTGAAGTTTGGACGTGCTTCCTAGAGGTCCGATGGTTTGAAGTTTGATGGTTTGAAATTTGGACGTGCTTCCCAAACATCTGATGGATTTGAATTTGGACGTACTTCCTAAAGGTCTGATGGAATTAAAATTTTGATGTGCTTCCTAGAGGTTCGATGGAATTCAAATTTGGACGCGCTTCCCTTAAGTCTCGATGGATTTGAATTTTGGACAAGCTTCTTAGAGGTCCGATGGATTGAAGTTTGGTCGTGCTTCCTTGAGGTCCGATGGATTTGAAGTTGGATGTGCTACCCAGAGGTCCGATGGAATTGAAATTTGGACGTGCTTCCTAGAGGTTTCATAGATTTAAAGTTTGGACATGCTTCCCTGAGGTACGATCGAAATGGGTTTTGGATGTGTTGGACATGCTTCCCAAATGTCCGATGGATATGAAATTTGGTCGTGCTTACCAGAGGTCCGATGGATTTCAAGTTTGGACATGCTTCCCAAAGGCCCGATGGAATTGGATTTTGGACGTGCATCCCGCAGGTCCGATGGTTTAAGTTTGATGGTTTGAAATTTGGAAGTGCCTCCCAGAGGTCGGATGGATTTGAATTTGGATTGACTTCCTAGAAGTCCGATGAAATCGAAATTTGGACGTGCTTCCCCCAGGTGCGATGGAATTCAAATTTGGACGTGCTTCCCAGAGGACCGATGGATTTAAATTTTTGACATGCTTCCTAGAGGTCCGATGGATTGAAGTTTGGATGTGCTTCCAAGAGGTCCGTTGGAATTGAATTTGGACGTGTTTCCTAGAGGTCCGATGTAATTGGAATTTGGACGTGCTTCCCAAAGTTCCGATGGATTTGAATTTCTGACAAGCTTCCCTGAGGTCTGACGTATAGAAGTTTAGATGTGTTTCGTAGAGGTCTGATGGATTTGAATTTGGACCTGCTTCTTAGAGGTTCGATGGTTTGAAGTTTAAACGTGCTTCCCAGAGGTCCATAGAAACTGAATTTTGGACGTGCTTTCCAGAGGTCCGATG
Organism: Quercus dentata; assembly: GCA_028216015.1. NCBI lineage: Eukaryota > Viridiplantae > Streptophyta > Magnoliopsida > Fagales > Fagaceae > Quercus > Quercus dentata. The sequence continues at coordinate 56,811,665 of CP116454.1, read as the reverse complement.
GTTTGAAGTTTGGACATGCTTCCTAGAGGTCCGATGGATTTGAAATTTGGATGTGCTTCCTAGAGGCCCAATGGAATTGGATTTTGGACGTGCTTCCAGAGGTCCGATGGATTTGAATTTGGGCGTACTTCCAAGAGGTCCGATGGAATTCAAAATTTGAACGTGCTTCCCAGAGGTCCGATGGAATTCAAATTTGGACATGCTTCCTAAAGTTCTGATGGATTTGAAATTTGGACGTGCTTTCTAAGGGTCCAATGGATTTGAAATTTGGACGTGCTTCCCAGAGGTTTGACGGAATTGAAAGTTTGGACGTGCTCCCTAGAGGTCCGATGGATTTGATGTTTGGTCATGCTCCCGGAGGCCCAATGGAATTGGATTTTGGACGTGCACCTTAGTGGTCCGATGGTTTGAAGTTTGATTGTTTGAAATTTGGACGTGCTACCCAAAGGTCCAATGGATTTGAATTTGGAAGTACTTCCAAGAGGTCCATTGGAATTGAAATTTGGATGTGCTTCCCAGAGGTCCGATGGAATTGAAATTTGGACGTGCTTCCTAGAGGTCGATGGATTTGAACTTTGGACATGCTTCCAAGAAGCCTCGATGGATTTTGGAAGTGCTTCCTGCAGGTCTCGTTGGATTTGAACTTGGACGTGCTTCCTAGAGGTCCGATGTAACTGGAATTTGGACGTGCTTCCCTTGAGTTTTGATGGATTTGAATTTTGATAAGCTTCCCAGAGGTCCGTTGTATAAAAGTTTAGATGTGCTTTATAGAGGTCTGATGGATTTGAATTTGGACATGCGTCCCGGTGGTCCGATGGTTTGAAGTTTGGTCGTGCTTCCCTAAGGTCCATTGAAATTGAATTTTGGATGTGCTTCCTAGAGTTTCGATAGTTTGAAGTTTGGACATGCTTCCTTGAAGTCCAATGGATTTGAAATTTGGATGTGTTTCCCAAAGACTCGATGGAATTGGAATTTGGACGTGCTTCCCATAGGTCCCATGGATTTGAATTTGGACTTACTTCTTGGACATCCTATGGAATTGAAATTTAGATGTGCTTCCCATAGGTACAATGGAATTCAAATTTGGACGTGCTTCCTAAAGGTCCGATGGATTTGAATTTTTGACATGCTTCAAGGAGGTTCGATGGATTGAAGTTTGGATGTGCTTCCCAGAGGTCCAATGGATTAGAAGTTTGGATGTGCTTCCTAGAGGTCCAATGGATTAGAAGTTTGGATATGCTTCCCCGAGGTCCGATGGAATTGAAGTTTGGATGTGCTTCCCAGAGGTCCGATGGAATTGAAGTTTGATGGTTTGAAATTTGGACGTGCTTCCCAGAGGTCTGTTTAATTTGAATTTGGATGTACTTCCTAGATGTCCGATGGAATTCAAATTTGGACGCGCTTCCCAGAGGTTCGATGGATTTCAATTTTTGACATGCTTCCTAGAGGTTCGATGGATTGAAGTTTGGATGTGCTTCCAAGAGGTCCGTTGGAATTGAATTTGGATGTGTTACCTAGAGGTCCGATGTAATTGGAATTTGGACGCGCTTCCCAAAGTTCTGATGAATTTGAATTTTTGACAAGCTTCCCTGAGGTCCGACGTATAGAAGTTTAGATGTGTTTCGTAGAGGTCTAATGGATTTGAATTTGGACGTGCTTCCTAGAGGTTCGATGGTTTGAAGTTTAAATGTGCTTCCCTGAGGTCCATAGAAACTGAATTTTGGACGTGCTTTCCAGAGGTCCGATGGTTTGAAGTTTGGACATGCTTCATACAGGGTCCGATGGATTTGAAATTTGGATGTGCTTCCCATAGGCCCAATGGAATTGGATTTTGGACGTGCTTCCAGAGGTCCGATGGATTTGAATTTGGGCGTACTTCCAAGAGGTCCGATGGAATTCAAAATTTGGACGTGCTTCCCAGAGTTCCGATGGAATTCAAATTTGGACATGCTTCCTAAAGTTCCGATGGATTTGAAATTTGGACGTGCTTTCTAAGGGTCCAATGGATTTGAAATTTGGACGTGCTTCCCAGAGGTCCGACGGAATTGAAAGTTTGGACGTGCTCCCTAGAGGTCCGATGGATTTGATGTTTGGTCGTGCTCCCAGAGGCCCAATGGAATTGGATTTTGGACGTGCACCTTAGTGGTCCGATGGTTTGAAGTTTGATTGTTTGAAATTTGGACGTGCTACCCAAAGGTCCAATGGATTTGAATTTGGAAGTACTTCCAAGAGGTCCATTGGAATTGAAATTTGGATGTGCTTCCCAGAGGTCCGATGGAATTGAAATTTGGACGTGCTTCCTAGAGGTCCGATGGATTTGAACTTTGGACATGCTTCTAAGAAGCCTGATGGATTTTGGAAGTGCTTCCCAGAGGTCTGTTGGATTTGAACTTGGACGTGCTTCCTAGAGGTCCGATGTAACTGGAATTTGGACGTGCTTCCCTTGAGTTCTAATGGATTTGAATTTTGATAAGCTTCCCAGAGGTCCGATGTATAGAAGTTTAGATGTGCTTTATAGAGGTCTGATGGATTTGAATTTGGACATGCATCCGAGTCGTCCGATGGTTTGAAGTTTGGTCGTGCTTCCCTGAGGTCCATTGAAATTGAATTTTGGATGTGCTTCCTAGAGTTTCGATAGTTTGAAGTTTGGACATGCTTCCTTGAGGTCCAATGGATTTGAAATTTGGATGTGTTTCCCAAAGACTCGATGGAATTGGAATTTGGACGTGCTTCCTATAGGTCCCATGGATTTGAATTTGGACTTACTTCTTGGACATCCTATGGAATTGAAATTTAGATGTGCTTCCCATAGGTCCAATGGAATTCAAATTTGGACGTGCTTCCTAAAGGTCCGATGGATTTGAATTTTTGACATGCTTCAAGGAGGTTCGATGGATTGAAGTTTGGATGTGCTTCCCAGAGGTCCAATGGATTAGAAGTTTGGATGTGCTTCCTAGAGGTCCAATGGATTAGAAGTTTGGATGTGCTTCCCAGAGGTCTAATGGATTAGAAGTTTGGATGTGCTTCTCGGAGGTCCGATGGAATTGAAGTTTGGACGTGCTTCCCGGAGGTCCGATGGTTTGAAGTTTGATGGTTTGAAATTTGGACGTGCTTCCCAGAGGTCTGTTTAATTTGAATTTGGATGTACTTCCTAGAGGTCCGATGGAATTGAAATTTTAACGTTCTTTCCATATGTTCGATGGAATTCAAATTTGGACGCGCTTCCCAGAGGTTCGATGGATTTCAATTTTTGACATGTTTCCTAGAGGTCCGATGGATTGAAGTTTGGACGTGCTTCCCAAAGGTTGGATGGATTTGAATTTGGACGTGATGCCCTGAGGTCCGGTGGAATTGAAATTTAGACATGCTTCCTATAGATTCGATGAATTTGAAGTTTGGACATGCTTCCCAGAGGTCCAATGGAATTGGATTTTGGACGTCTTGGGCGTTCTTCTCGGATGTTCGATGGATTGTAAGTTTGGTCATGCTTCCTAAAGGTCCGATGTATTTCAAGTTTGGACGTGCTTCCCAAATGCCCGATGGAATTGGATTTTCGACGTGCATCCTAGAGGTCCGATGGTTTAAGTTTGATGGTTTTGAAATTTGGACGTGCTTCCTAGAGGTCGGATGGATTTGAATTTGGATGTACATCCTAGAGGTTCGATGAAATTGAAATTTGGACGTGCTTCCAAGAGTTCCGATGGATTTGAATTTTTGACAAGCTTCCTTGAGGTCCGATGTATTGAAGTTTGGATGTGCTTTGTAAAGGTCTAATGGATTTGAATTTGGACGTGCTTCCTAGAGGTACGATGGTTTGAAGTTTGGACGTGCTTCCTAGAGGTCCGATGGAATTGGAATTTGGACGTGCTTCCCAGAGTTCCGATGGATTTGAATTTTTGACAAGCTTCCCAGAGGTCCGATGCATTGAAGTTTAGATGTGCTTCGTAGAGGTTTGATGGATTTGAATTTAGACGTGATTCGCAGAGGTTCGATGGCTTGAAGTTTGGACGTGCTTCCCAGAGGTTCGATGGTTTGAAGTTTGGACATATTTCCTAGAGGTCCGATGGATTTGAAATTTGAACATGCTTCCAAGAGACCTGATGGAATTGGATTTTGGACGTGCTTCCTAGAGGTCCGATGGATTTGAAATTAGGCGTACTTCCTAGAGGTCCGATAGAATTGAAATTTGGACGTGCTTCTTGGAGGTCCGATGGAATTCAAATTTGGACGTGCTTCCTAGAGGTGCTATGGATTTGAAATTTGGACGTGCTTTCTAGAGGTCCGATGGATTTGAAATTTGGACGTGCTCTCCAGAGGTCGGATGGAATTGAAATTTTGGACGTGCTCCCAAAGGTCCGATGGATTTGATGTTTAGTGGTGCTACCCAGAGGCCCGATGGAATTGGATTTTGGAAGTGCATCCTAAAGGTCCGATGGTTTGAAATTTGGAAATGCTACCCAGAGGTCCGATGGATTTGAATTTGGACATTTTTCCAAGAGGTCCTATGGAATTGAAATTTGAACGTGCTTCCTAAAGGTCCAATGGAATTGAAATTTTGACATGCTTCCTATAGGGCTGATGGATTTAAACTTTGGACATGCTTCCAAGAAGTCCGATAGATTTTGGAAGTGCTTACCAGAGGTCTGTTGGATTTGAACTTGAACGCGCTTCCTAGAAGTCCGACGTAACTAGAATTTGGACTTGCTTCCTTTGAGTTTCGATGGATTTGAAATTTTGATAGGCTTCCCAAAGGTCCGATGCATTGAAGTTTAGATGTGCCTTATAGAGGTCTGATGCATTTGAATTTGGACATGCTTCCCAGAGGTCCGTTGGTTTGAAGTTTGGACGTGCTTCCTAGAGGACCATTGAAATTGAATTTTGGACGTGCTTCCCAGAGATCCGATGGTATTAAGTTTGGACATGCTTCCTAGAGGTCCGATGGATTTGAAATTTGGACATGCTTCCCAAAGGCTTGATGGAATTGGAATTTGGACGTGCTTCCTATATGTCCGATGGATTTGAATTTTTGACATGCTTCGTAGAGGTCAGATGGATTGAAGTTTGGAAGTGCATCTCGGAGATCCGATGGATTAGAAGTTTGGATGTGCTTCCCAAAGGTCCGATAGATTTGAAGTTTGGACGAACTTCCTAGAGGTCCGATGGTTTGAAGTTTGATGGTTTGAAATTTGGACGTGCTTCTTAGAGGTCTGATGGATTTAAATTTGGACGTACTTCCTAAAGGTCCGATGGAATTGAAATTTTGACGTGCTTCCCTGAGGTCCGAGGGAATTCCAATTTGGACGTGCTTCCCAAAGGTCTAATGGATTTGAATTTTAGATATGCTTCCTAGAAGTCGGATGGATTCAAGTTTGGTCGTGCTTCCCAGAGGTCCGATGGGTTTGAATTTTGGACATGCTTCCTAGAATTCGGATGGATTCAAGTTTGGTCGTGCTTTCTAGAGGTCCAGTGGATTTGAAGTTTAGACATGCTTCCTAAAGGCCTGATGGAATTGGATTTTGGACATGCATCCTAGAGGTCCGATGGTTTAAGTTTAATGGTTTGAAATTTGGACGTGCTTCCTAGAGGTCAGATGGATTTGAATTTGGATGTGCTTCCTAGAGGTCCGATGAAATTGAAATTTGGAGGTGCGTCCTAGAGGTGCGATGGAATTAAAATTTGGACGTGCCTCCCGGAGGAGCGATGGATTTGATTTTTTCACATGCTTCCTAGAGGTCCAGCAGATTGAAGGTTGCATATGCTTTCAAGATGTCCGATGGATTTGAATTTGGACGTGCTTCTCAAAGCTCTAATGGAATTGGAATTTGGCCTTGCTTCCTAGAGTTCTGATGCATTTGAATTTTTGACAAGCTTCCCAAAGGTCCGATGTATTGAAGTTTAGATGTGCTTCGTAGAGGTCCGATGGATTTGAATTTGAACGTGCTGCCCTGAGGTCCGATGGTTTGAAGTTTGGACGTGCTTCCCTGAGGTCCACCGAAATTGAATTTTGGACGTGCTTCCCAGAGGTCCGATGGTTTGAAGTTTGGACATGCTTCCTAGAGGGCTGATGGATTTGAAATTTGGAAGTGCTTCCCAGAGGCTCGATGGAATTGGATTTTTGACATGCTTCCTAGAGGTCCGATGGATTTGAATTTGGGCATACTTCTTAGAGGTCCGATGGAATTGAAATTTGGATGAGCTTCCCAAGGTCCGATAGAATTTAAATTTGGACGTGCTTCCCAGAGGTTCGATGTTTTTCAAATTTTAATGTTCTTAATAAACGTCCGATGGATTTGCAATTTGGATGTGCTTCCCAGAGATCTGATGGAATTGAAATTTTGGACGTGCTCCCCACAGGTCCGATGGATTTGATGTTTGGTCGGGGTTCCCGGAGGCCCGATGGAATTGGATTTTGGATGTGCATCCCAGAGGTCCGATGGTTTGAAGTTTAATGGTTTGAAATTTGGACGTGCTATCTAGAGGTTCGATGGATTTGAATTTAGACGTACTTCCAAGAGGTTCGATGGAATTGAAATTTAAACGTGCTTCCTAGAGTTCCGATGGAATTGAAATTTGGATGTGCTTCCCAGAGGTCTATTGGATTTGAACTTAGTTGCGCTTCCCAGAGGTTCGTTGTAATTGGAATTTGGACATGCTTCCCTTGAGTTCTGATGGATTTGAATTTTTGACAAGCTTTCCGGAGGTACGGTGTATTGAACTTTGGATGTACTTCGTAGAGATCCGATGGATTTGAATTTGGACGTGCTTTCCAGGGTTCTCAAGGATTTGAATTTTGGACAAGCTTCCCAGAGGTCCGATGGATTGAAGTTTGGATGAGCTTCCTAGAGGTTCGGTGGATTTAAATTTGGACGTGCCACCCCGAGGTCCGATGGAATTGAAATGTGGATGTGCTTCCCAGAGGTCTGATGGAATTGACATTTCGGACGTGCTTCAAAGAGGTCCGATGGATTTGAAGTTTTGACGTGCTTCCCAGAGGTCCAATGGAATTGGATTTTCGACATGCTTCCTCGTGTCCGATGGTTTGAAGTTTAGATGTGCTTCTTAGAAGTTTGATGAATTTTGGACGTGCTTCCTAGTGGTCCAATGGTTTGAAGTTTGGAAGTGCTTCCCAGAGGTCCAATGGTTCGAAGTTTGGACGTGCTTCCTTGAGGTCCATTGAAATTGAATTTTAGACGTGGTTCCTTAAGTCCAATGATCTAAAGTTTGGACATGTTTCCTAGAGGTCCGATGGATTTGAAATTTGGACGTGCTTCCCAGAGGCCCGATGGAATTGGATTTTGGACGTGCTTCCCAGAGGTCCGATGGATTTGAATTTTGACGTACCTCCCGGAGGTCCGATGGAATTGAAATTTTGACATGCTTCCTAGAGGTCCGATGGATTTTGGACATGATTCCCAGTGGTCCATTGGTTTGAAGTTTGGACGTGCTTCCCTGAGGTCCGATGGTTTGAAGTATAGACGTGCTTCCCAAAGGTCCATTGAAATTGAATTTTGGACGTGCTTCCCAGAGGTCCGATGGTTTGAAGTTTGGACATGCTTCCTTGAGGTCCGATGGATTTGAAATTTGGACATGCTTCCCAGAGGCCCGATGGAATTGAATTTTGGGCGTGCTTCCCAGAGGTCCGATGGATTTGAATTCTGACGTACTTCCCAGAGGTCCGATGGAATTGAAATTTTGACATGCTTCCCAGAGGTCCGATGGAATTGAAATTTTGATGTGATTCCTAGAGGTATGACGGAGTTCAATTTGGACATACTTCGAAGAGGTCCAATACAATTCAAATTTAGGACATGCTTCCAAGAGGTCCGATGGATTGAAGTTTGGATGTGCTTCCCAGAGGTTCAACAAATTTGAATTTAGACGTACATCCCCCAGGTCCGATGGAATTTGATTTTGGACGTGCTTCCCAAAGTTCCGATGGAATTGAATTTTGGATGTGCTTCCTAGAGTACCAATGGTTTGAAGTTTGGACATGCTTCTTAGAGGTCCGATGGATTTGAAATTTAGACATGCTTCCCAGAGGCCCGATGGATTTGGATTTTGGACGTGTTTCCCAGAGGTCCGATTGATTTAAATTCTGGTGTACTTCTCAGAGGTCCGATGGAATTGAAATTTTGACGTGATTCCTAGAGGTCCGATGGAATTGAAATTTTGACATGCTTCCCAGAGGTCAGATGGAATTGAAATTTGGACGTGATTCCCGGATATCCGATGGAGTTGAAGTTGGATGTACTTCCTAGAGGTTTGATGGAATTGAAATTTGGACATGCTTCCCAGAAGTTCGATGGGATTCAAATTTAGGACATGCTTCCAAGAGGTCCAATGGATTGAAGTTTGGACGTGCTTCCCAGAGGTTCGGCAAATTTGAATTTGGACGTGCATCCCAGAGGTTCGATGGAATTTGATTTTGGACGTGCTTCTCAGAGTTTTGATGGATTTGAATTTTGGACGTGCTTCCGAGAGGCCCAATGTATTGTAGTTTAGATGTGCTTCATAGAGGTCCAATGAATTTGAATTTGGACATGCTTCCCAGAGGACCGTTGGAATTGAAATTTGGACTTGATTCCCCAGGTCCGATGGAATTGAAATTTTGGACCTGCTTTCCAGAGGTCAGATGGATTGGAAGTTTGGATGTGCTTCCCACAGGTCCGATGGAATTGGATTTTGGACATACTTCCCAGAGGTCCAATGGTTAGAAGTTTGAGCGTGCATCCAAGAGGTCCGATGGATTTTGGTCGTGCTTCCAAGAGGTCCGATGGTTTTAACTTTGGACGTGTTTCCCTGAGGTCCATTGGAATTGAATTCTGGACGTGGTTCCTAGAGATCCATTGAAATTTAAATTTGGACATGCTTTCCAAAGTTCCTATGTATTTGAATTTGGACGTACTTCCTAGAGGTCCGATGGATTTGAAATTTAGACGTTCTTCCCGGATGTCCGATGGAATTGAAATTTTGGACATGTTCTCCAGTGGTCCAATGGATTTGAAGTTTGGTCGTGCTTCCTACAGGCCCGATGGAATTTGATTTTGGGTGTGCTTCCCGGAGGTTCGATGGTTTGAAGTTTGAACATGCTTCCTAGAGGTTCATTGAAATTGAATTTTGGACATGCTTCAAAGAGGTCTGTTGGTTTGAAGTTTGGACATGCTTCCTAGAGGTCCGATGGATTTGAAATTTGGACGTGCTTCCCAGAGGTCCGATGGTTTGTTGTTTGGACGTTCTTCTCTGAGGTCCAATGGTTTAAAGTTTGGATGTGCTTCCCAGAGGTCAATTGAAATTGAATTCTGGACTTGCTTCCCAAGGGTCCGATGGTTTTAATTTTGGATATGCTTCATAGAGGTCCAATGGATTGAAGTATGGACGTACATCCCCAGGTCGATGGATTTGAATTTGGATTCCCAGTGGTCGAATGTATTTGAAATTTGGACGTGCTTCCTAGAGGTCCGATGGAATTGAAATTTTGGATGTGCTCCCCAGAGGTCCGATGGATTTGAAGTTTAGTCGTGCTCCCGCAGGCCTAATGGAATTGGATTTTTGGCGTGCTTCCTAGAGGTCCGATAGTTTGAAGTTGAGACGTGCTTCCCATGTGTCCGATGGTTTGATGTTTGGACGTGCTTCCTAGAGGTCCATTGAAATTGAATTTTGGACGTGCTTCTCGGAGGTTCAGTGGTTTAAAGTTTGGACATGCTTCCCAGAGCTCCGATGGAAATGGATTTTGGTCATACTTCTCGGAGGTTCGATGGTTAGAAGTTTGGACGTGCCTCATAGAGGTTCAATGGATTTCGGACAGGCTTCCCAGAGCTCTGATGGAATTGGATTTTGGACATGCTTCCCAAAGGTTTGATGGTTTTAAGTTTGGATGTACTTCCAAGAGGTCCGATGGTTTGAAGTTTGGACGTGCTTACCAGAGGTCTATTAAAATTGAATTCTAGACGTGCTTCTGAAGGGTCCGATGGTTTGAATTTTGAACATGCTTCCTAGAGGTCCGATGGATTGAAGTTTGGATGTGCTTCCCAGAGGTCCATTGAAATTTAAATTTGGACGTGCTTTCCAAAGGTCCGATGGATTTGAATTTGGACGTGCTTTCCATAGGTCCAATGGATTTGAAATTTGGACGTGCTTCCCAAAGGATTGGTGGAATTGAAATTTTGGATGTGCTCCCTAGAGGCCCGATGGATTTGAAGTTTAGTCGTGCTTCCCAGAGGCACGATGGAAGTGGATTTTGGATGTGCATCCCAGAGGTCCGATGGTTTGAAGTTAGATGGTTTGAAATTTGGACGTGCTACCCTAAGGTCCGATGCATTTGAATTTGGAGGTACGTTCAAGAGGTCCGATGGAATCGAAATTTGGACGTGCTTCCCCTTAAGTCGATGGAATTGAAATTTGGACATGCTTCCTAGAGGTCTGATGGATTTGAATTTTGGACATGCTTCCTAGAAGTTCGATGGATTTTGGAAGTGCTTCCAAGAGGTCCGTTGGATTTGAATTTGAACGCGCTTCCCAGAGGTCCAATGTAATTGGAATTTGGACGTGCTTCCCTTGAGTTCCGATGGATTTGAATTTTTTACTAGCTTCCCGGAGGCCCGATGTATTGAAGTTTGGATGTGCTTCTCGGAGATCTGATGGATTTGAATTTGGACGTGCTTTCCAGAGTTCCAAGGATATGAATTTTGGACAAGCTTCCTAGAGGTCCGATTGGCTGAAGCTTGAACGAGTTTCCCAGAGGTTCGATGGATTTAAATTTGGATGTGCCTACCTAAGGTCTGATGGAATTGAAACTTGGATGTGCTTCCCAGAGGTTTGATGGAATTGGCATTTCGGACTTGCTTCCGAAAGGTCCTATGGATTTGAAGTTTGGACGTGCTTCCTGAGGTGCGATGGAATTGGATTTTGGAAATGCTTCCCCGAGGTCCGATGGTTTGAAGTTTGGTCGTGCTTCCTAAAGGTCCGATGGATTTTGGACGTGCTTTCTGGAGGTCTACTGGTTTGAAGTTTGGAAGTGCTTCCTAGAGGTTTGATGGTTTGAAGTTTGGACGTGCTTCCCAGAGGTCCATTGAAATTGAATTTTGGATATGCTTCCCACAGGTCCGATGGTTTGAAGTTTGGACATGATTCCTAGAGGTTCGATGGATTTAAAATTTGGACGAGCTTCCCGCAGGCCCAATGGAATTGGATTTTGGACGTGCTTCCCAGAGGTTCGATGGATTTGAATTCTGGCGTACTTCACAGAGGTCCGATGGGATTGAAATTTTGACATGCTTCGCAGAGGTCCGATGGGATTGAAATTTTGACATGCTTCGCAGAGGTCCGATGGAATTGAAATTTTGACGTGCTTCCCACAGGTCCGATGGAATTGAAATTTGGACGTGCTTCCCAGAGGTCCGATGGAGTTGAATTTGGACGTACTTCCTAGAGGTCCGATGGAATTGAAATTTGGACGTGCTTCCCAGAGGTCCGATGGAATTCAAATTTGGACATGCTTCCTTGAGGTCCGATGGATTTTGGACATGCTTCCTTGAGGTCCGATGGATTTTGGACGTGCTTCCCAGAGGCCCGATGAAATTTGGACGTGTTTCCTAGAGGTCCGATGGGATTGAAATTTTGACATGCTTCACAGAGGTCCATTGAAATTGAATTTTGGACGTGCTTCCCAGACGTCCGATGGTTTGAAGTTTGGACATGCTTCCTAAAGGTCCAATGGATTTAAAATTTGGACATGCTTCCTAGAGACTAGATGGAATTTGATTTTGGACTTGCTTCATAGAGGTCCGATGGATTTGAATTTCGACGTACATCCCAGAGGTCCAATGGAATTGAAATTTTGACATGCTTCCCAGAGGTCTAATGGAATTGAAATTTGGACGTGCTTCCCAGAGGTCCGATGGAGTTGAATTTGGACGTACATCCAGAGGTCCAATGGAATTCTAATTTGGGACATCCTTACAAGAGTTTCGATGGATTGAAGTTTGGATGTGCTTCACAAAGGTTCGACAGATTTGAATTTGGACGTGCATCCCAGAGGTCCGATGGAATTTGATTTTGGACGTGCTTTTCAGAGTTCCGATGGATTTGAATTTTGGACGTGCTTCCCAGAGGTCCGATGTATTGAAGTTTAGATGTGCTTCGCAGTGGTCTGATGGATTTGAATTTGGACGTGCTTCCTAGTGGACCGGCAGAATTGAAATTTGGACTTGATTCCCAGAGGTTTGATGGAATTGAAATTTTGGACGTGCTTTTTAGAGGTCGAATGGATTTGACATTTGGACGTGCTTCCCAGAGGTCCGATGGAATTGGATTTTGGACATACTTCCTAGAGGTCCGATGGTTAGAAGTTTGGACATGCTTCCAAGAGGTTCGATGGATTTTGGACGTGCTTCCCAAAGGTCCGATGGAATTGGATTTTGGACATGCTTCCCTGAGGTCCAATGGTTTTAACTTTGGACGTGCTTCCAAGAGGTCCAATAAAATTGAATTCTAGACATGCTTCCCAAGGGTCTATTGGTTTGAATTTTGGACGTGCTTCCTAAAGGTCCGTTGGATTATAGTTTGGGCGTGCTTCCATGAGGTCCATTGAAATTTAAATTTGGACGTGCTTTCCAAAGTTTCGATGTATTTGAATTCGGATGTGCTTCCTAGTGGTCCGATGGATTTGAAATTTGGACATACTTTCCAGATATCTGATGGAATTGAAATTTTGGAGGGGTTCCCCAGAGGTCTGATGGATTTGAAGTTTGGTCGTGCTTCCTAGAGGCCTGATGGAATTGGATTTTGGGCGTGCTTCCTAGAGGTCCGATGGTTTGAAGTTTGGACATGCTTCCCAGAGGTCCATTGAAATTGAATTTTGGGCATGCTTCGTAGAGGTCCGTTGGTTTGAAGTTTGGACATGCTTCCTAGAGGTCCGATGGATTTGAAATTTGGACGTGCTTCCCATAGGTCCGATGGTTTGATGTTTGGAGGTTTTTCCCAGAGGTCCGATGGTTTGAAGTTTGGATTTGCTTCCTAGAGGTCCATTGAAATTGAATTCCGGACTTGCTTCCCAAGGGTCTGATGGTTTTAATTTTGGACATACTTCCTAGAGGTCCGATGGATTGAAGTTTGGACGTACTTCCCAGAGGTCCATTGAAATTTAAATTTGAACGTGCTTACCAAAGGTCCGATGGTTTGAATTTGGACTCCCAGAGGTCCAATGGATTTGAAATTTGGTCGCGCTTCCCAAATTTCTGATGGAATTAAAATTTTGGATGTGCTCCCTAGAGGTCCTATGGGTTTGAAGTTTGGTCGTGCTTCCCAGAGGCCCGATGGAATTGAATTTTGGGCGTGCTTCCTAGACGTCCGATAGTTTGAAGTTTGAACGTGCTTCCCATAGGTCCGATGGTTTGATGTTTGGACATGCTTCGCAGAGGTCCATTAAAATTGGATTTTGGACGTGCTTTCCTAAGGTCCGATGGTTTGAAGTTTGGGCATGCTTCCTAGAGGTCCGTTGGATTTGAAATTTGGACATGCTTCCCTTAAAACCGATGGAATTGGATGTTGAATGTGCTTCCCAGATGTTCGATGGATTTGAATTTGGACGTACTTTCCAAAGGTCCGATGGAATTGAAATTATGACTTGCTTCCCAAAGGTCCGATGGAATTGAAATTTGGACGCGCTTCACAGAGGTCCGATGGATTTGAATTTGGACGTACTTCCTAAAGGTTTGACGGAATTGAAATTTTGGCGTGCTTCCCAGAGATCCGATGGAATTCGAATTTGAAAGTGCTTCTTAGAGGTCTTCATCCTTCCTAAAGGTCCGATGGATTGCAGTTTGGTCGTGCTTCCCGGAGGTTTGACGGATTTGAATTTGGACGTGCATTCCAGTGGTCCAATGGAATTTGAGTTTGGACGTGCTTCCAAGAGTTCCGATGGATTTGAATTTTGGACGTGGTTCCTAGTGGTTCGATGTATTTAAGTTTAGATGTGCTTTGTAGAGTTCCGATGGATTTGAATTTGGACGTGCCTCCTAAAGGACCGATGGAATTGAAATTTGGACTTCCATCCCAGAGGTCCGATGAATTGAAATTTTGGATGTGCTTTCCAGAAGTCGGATGGATTTAAAGTTTGGACGTGCTTCCCAGAGGTCCGATGGAATTGGATTTTGGACATATTTCCCACAGGTCCGATGGTTAGAAGTTTGGACGTGCTTTCTAGAGGTCCGATGGAATTAGATTTTGGATGTGGTTCCTAGAGGTTCGATGGTTTTAAGTTTGGACGTGCTTCCCAAAGGTCCGATGGTTTGATGTTTGGACGTTCTTCCTAGAGGTCCATTAAAATTTAATTCTGGACGTGCTTCCCAAGGGTGCGATGGTTTGAATTTTGGATATGCTTCCTAGAGGTCCGATGGATTGAAGTTTGGACGTGCTTCCCAGAGGTCCATTGAAATTTAAATTTGGAAGTGCTTCCCAGAGGTTCGATGGATTTGAATTTGGACGTGCTTCCCGCAGGCTCGATGGATTTGAGATTTGGACGTGTATCACAAAGGTTTGATGGAATTGAAATTTTGGACGTGCTCCCTAGAGGTCCGATGGATTTGAAGTTTGGACGTGTTTCCCAAAGGCCCGATGTAATTGGATTTTGGACGTGCTTCCTAGAAGTCCTATGGTTTGAAGTTTGATGGTTTGAAATTTGGACGTGCTACCCAGAGGTCCGATGGATTTGAATTTGGAAATGCTTCCAAGAGGTCCGATGGAATTGAAATTTGGACGTGCTTCCAAGAGGTCCGATAGAATTGAAATTTGGACGTGCTTCCTAGAGGTCAGATGGATTTGAAATTTGGACGCGCTTCCTAGTGGTCAGATGGATTTTGGACGAGCTTCCCAGAGGCTCGATGGTTTGAGGTTTGGATGTGCTTTACACCGGTCCGATGGTTTGAAGTTTGGACGTGCTTCCTAGAGGTCTGATAGTTTGAAGTTTGATAGTTTCAAATTTGTTCGTGCTTTCCAGTGGTCCGAGGGATTTGAATTTTGCCGTATGTCCCAAAGTTCAGATGGGATTGAAATTTGGATGTGCTTCCCAGAGGTTTGAGGGAATTGAAATTTGGACATGTTTCTTAGAGGTCCAATGGATTTGAATTTTGGACATGCTTCCTAGAGGACCGATGGATTGAAGTTTGGAATTCTTTCCCAGCGGTCGGATGGATTTGAATTTGGACATGTTTCCCAGAGGTCCGATGGAATTGGATTTTGGACGTGCTTCCCAGAGGTTTGATGGATTTGAGTTTTTGACATGCTACCTAGAGGTCCAATGGTTTGAAGTTTGGATGTGCTTCCCAGAGGTTTGATGGATTTGAATTTGGACATGCTTCCCAGAGGTCCGATGGAATTGAAATTTGGACGTGCTTCTTAAAGGTCTGATGGAATTCAAATTTTGGATGTGCTTCCTAGAGGTCCGATGGATTTGAAGTTTGGACTTGCTTCCCAATGTTCTGATGGAATTGCATTTTTGACATGTTTCCCAAAGGTCCGACAGTTTGAAGTTTTGACGTGCTTCCTAAAGTTCCAGTGGGTTTGAAGTTTGGACATGCTTTCTAAAGGTCCGATGGATTGAAGTTTGGACATGCTTCCTAGAGGTCCGATGGAGTTGAATTTGGACGTGCATTCCAGATGTTCGAGGGAATTGGATATTGGACTTGTTTCGCAGTGGTCCGACGGATTTGAATTTTGGACGTGCTTTCTAGTGGTCCGATGGATTGAAGTTTGGATGTGCTTCCCAAAGGTCCATTGGAAATAAGTTTGGACGTGCTTCCCAAAGGTCCTGTGGATTTGAATTTTGGACGTGCTTCCTAGAGGTCCGATGGTTTGAAGTTTGGTCATGCTACCCAGAGGTCCGTTGGTTTGAAGTTTTGACGTGCATCCCAGAGATTTGCTAGATTTGATGTTTGGACATGCTTCCCAGAGGTCCGATGGAATTGGATTTTGGACAAGCTGCCTAGAGGTCCGATGGTTTGAGGTTTGGACGTGCTTTCTAGAGGTTCGATGGATTTTGGACGTGCTTCCCAGAGGTTCGATGGAATTGAAATTTGGACGTGCTTCTTAGAGGTCTGATGAATTTGAATTTTGGACATGCTTCCTAGAGGTCCGATGTATTGAAGTTTGGACGTGCTTCCCAGAGGTCCAATGGATGTGAATTTTGATGTTCTTTCCAGAGGTTCGATGGAATTGGATTTTGGACATGCTTTGTAGTGGTCCGATGGATTTAAATTTTGGACATGCTTCCTAGAGGTCCGACGGTTTGACATTTAGACGGGCTTTCTAAAGGTCCGATGGATTCGAATTTTGGACGTGCTTCCTAGTGGTCCGATGGTTTGAGGTTTGGACGTGCTTCCCAGAGGTCCATTGGTTTGAAGTTTGGACGTGCTTCCAAGAGGTCTGATGGATTTAAAGTTTGGACGTGCTTCCCAAAGGTTCGATGGGATTGGATTTTGGACAAGCTTCGCAAAGGTTCGGTGGTTTGAAGTTTAGACATGCTTCCTAGAGGTCCGTTGCATTTTGGACATGCTTCCCAGAGGCCTAATGGATTTGAATTTGGACGTGCTTTCCAAAGGTATGATGGAATTAGATTTTGGATGTGCTTCGCAAAGGTCCGATCGATTTAAATTTTGGACATGCTTCCTAGAGGTTCGATGGATTGAAGTTTGGACGTGCTTCCCAGAGGTCCGATGATTTGAAATTGGACGTGCTTCCCAGAGGTCCGTTGGTTTGATGTTTGAACGTGCTTCCAAGAGGTCCGATGGATTTGAAGTTTGGACGTGCTTCCTAGAGGTTCAATGGAATTGGATTTTCGACAAGCTTCACAGAGGTGCGATGGTTTGACGTTTGGACGTGCTTTCCAAAGGTCCGATGGAATTGTATTTTGGATGTGCTTCGCATAGGTTTGATGGATTTGAATTTTGGACATGCTTTCTAGAGGTCCGATGGATTCAAATTTGGATGTGCTTCCTAGAGGTCCATTGGAATTGAAATTTGGACGTGCATCCTAGAGGTCAGATGGAATTGAAATTTTGGACGTGCTTCCCTTAAGTCTAATGGAATTGAAATTCTAGATGTGCTTCCTTGATGTCCGATGGATTTGAACATTGGTCGTGCTTCCTAGAGGTCTGATGGAATTGGATTTTTGATATGATTCCTAGAGGTCCGATGGATTGAAGTTTTGAATTGTTCCCCACAGGTCCGATGGATTTGAATTTGGATGTGTTTCCCAGAGGTCCGATGGAATTGGAATTTGTACATGCTTCCCAAAGGTCCGATGGATTTGAGTTTTTGACATGCTTCCCAAAGGTCCGATGGGTTTGAAGTTTGGACACGCTTCCTAGAGGTCCGATGGATTGAAGTTTAGACATGCTTCCCAAAGGTCCGATGGATTTGAATTTGGACATGCTTTCCAGACGTCCGATGGAATTGGATCTTGGACTTGCTTTGCAGAGGTCCAATGGATTTGAATTTTGGACATGCTTTCTAGTGGTTCAATGGATTGAAGTTTGGACATGCTTCCCAAAGGTCCGATGGATTTGATCTTTGGACGTGCTTCCCAAAGGTCCGATGGTTTGAAGTTTGAACGTATGTCCCACAGGTTTGCTAGATTTTAAGCTTGGACATGCTTCCCAAAGGTCCAATGGAATTGGATTTTTGGACAAGTTTCCCAGAGGTCCGATGGAATTGAAATTTGGACGTGCTTCTTAAAGGTCCGATGGATTTGAATTTTGGACACACTTTGTAGAAGTCCATTGGATTGAAGTTTGGATGTGCTTCCCAAAGGTCCGATCGATTTGAATTTTGGACACACTTTGTAGAAGTCCGTGGGATTGAAGTTTGGATGTGCTTCCCAAAGGTCCGATGGAATTGAAATTTGGACGTGCTTCTTAGAGGTCCAATGGATTTGAATTTTGGACACACTTTGTAGAAGTCCATTGGATTGAAGTTTGGATGTGCTTCCCAAAGGTCCGATCGATTTGAATTTTGGACACACTTTGTAGAAGTCCGTGGGATTGAAGTTTGGATGTGCTTCCCAAAGGTCCGATGGATTTGAATTTTGACGTGCTTTCCAGAGGTTCGATGGAATTGGATTTTGGACGTGCTTCATAGAGGTCATTTGAATTTTGGACATGCTTCCTAGAGGTCTGATGGTTTGAAGTTTGGACGTGCTTCCCAAAGGTCCGATGGATTTGAATTTTGGATGTGCTTCCTAGAGGTCCAATGGTTTGAAGTTTAGACGTGTTTCCCAGAGGTCCATTCGTTTGAAGTTTGGACATGATTCCAAGAGGTCTAAGGGATTTGAAGTTTGGACGTGCTTCCCGGAGGTTTGATGGAATTGGATTTTGGACAAGCTTCACAGAGGTCCTATGGTTTGAAGTTTGGACGTGATTCCTAGAGGTCCGTTGGATTTTGGACATGCTCCCTAGAGGTCCAATGGATTTGAATTTGGACGTGCTTTCTAAAGGTCCGATGGAATTGGATTTTGGACGTGCCTCACAAAGGTCTGATGGATTTGAATTTTGGACATGTTTCCTAGAGGTCCGATGGTTTGAAGTTTGGACGTGCTTCCCAAATGTCCGATGGATTTGAATTTTGGACGTGCTTCCTAGAGGTCCGATGGTTTGAAGTTTGGACGTACTTCCCAAAGGTCCGTTGGTTTGAAGTTTGGATGTGCTTCCCAGAGGCCTGATGGATTTGAAGTTTTGACGTGCTTCCTAGAGGTCTAATGGAGTTGAAATTTGGACGTGCTTCCCAGAGGTCCGTGGGAATTAAAATTTAGACATGCATCCTACAGGTCAGATGGATTTGAATTTTGGGCACACTTCCTAGAGGTTTGTTGGATTGACGTTTGGACGTGCTTCCCAGAGGTCCGATGGATTTGAATTTGGACGTGCTTTCCAGAGGTTCGATGGAATTGGATTTTGGATGTGCTTTGCGGAGGTCCGATGGTTTTGAATTTTGGACATGCTTCCTAGAGGTCCAATGGATTGAAGCTTGGACGTGTTTCCCAAAGATCCGATGGATTTGAATTTCAAACATGCCTCCCAGAGGTCTGATGATTTGAACGTGCTTCCCGCAGGTCCGATGGTTTGAAGTTTTGACGTACTTGCTAAAGGTCCATTGGTTTGAAGTTTGGACATGCTTCCTAGAGGTTTGATGGATTTGAAGTTTGGACGTGCTTCCCAGGGGTTCGATGGAATTGGATTTTGGACTAGCTACCTAGAGGTTCGTTGGTTTGAAGTTTGGACATGCTTCCTAGAGGTCCGATGGAATTGAAAATTGGACGTGCTTCCTAAAGGTCCGATGGATTGAATTTTGGACACGCTTCCTCGAGGTTCGATGGATTGAAGTCTTGATGTACTTCCCAAAGGTCCGATGGATTTAGATTTGGACGTGCTTTCCAGAGGTCCGATGGAGTTGGATTTTGGATGTGCTTCGCAGACGTCCGATGGATTTGAATTTTGGACATGCTTCCTAGAGGTCCGATGGATTGAAGTTTGATGGTTTGAAATTTGGACGTGCTTCCCAGAGGTCCGATGGATTTGAATTTTGAAGTACTTCCCAAAGGTTTGAGGGAATTGAAATTTGGACGTGCTTCCAAGAGGTCCGAGCTGCACTGAAATTAGGACGTGCTTCCTAGAGGTCCAATGGATTTGAATTTGGACTAGCTACCCAAAGGTTAGATGGTATTGAAATTTTGGACGTGCATCCTCGAAGTCCGATGGAATTGAAATTTAGGACGTGCTTCCCCGATGTCCGATGGATTTGAAGTTTGGTCGTGCTTCCTAGAGGTCCTAGGGAATTTGATTTTCGACATGCTTCCCAGAGGTCCAATGGTTTGAAGTTTGGACATGCTTCCTAAAGGTCTGATGGATTTTGGACGTGCTTCCCAGAGGTCCAATGGAATTGGATTTTGGACGTGCTTCCCAGAGGTAGGATGGATTTCAATTTTGACGTACATCGTAGAGGTCCGATGGGACCGAGTGGTCCGTTGGAATTGAAAGTTGGACATGAGGTCCGATGGACTGAAGTTTGGATGTGCTTCCTAAAGGTTCGATGGATTTCAATTTGGAAGTTTTTCCTAGAGGTTCGATGGAATTGGAATTTGGACGTGCTTCCTAGAGGTCCGATGGATTTGTATTTTGGACATGCTTCCCAAAGGTCCGATGGATTGAAGTTTGGACATCCTTCCCCAGGTCCGATGGAATAGGATTTTGGACTTGCTTCCTAGAGGTCCAATGGTTTTAAGTTTGGACATGCTTCCTAGAGGTCCAACGGATTTTGGATGTGCTTCACAGAGGTTCGATGGAATTGAAATTTGGATGTGCTTCCCAGAGGTCCAATGGAATTTAAATTTAGACGTGCTTCCTAGAGGTCCAATGGATTTGAATTTTGGGCATGCTTTCCATTGGTCCAATGGAATTGGATTTTGGACGTGCTTCACAAAGGTCCGATGGATTTGAATTTTGGACATGCTTCCCAGAGGTTCAATGGATTGATGTTTGGACGTGCTTCCCAATGGTTCGATGGATTTGAATTTGGACTTTCTTCCCAGAGGTCCGATGGAATTGAAATTTAGACATGCTTCCTAAAGGTCCGATGGAATTGAGATTCTGGGCGTGTTTCACAGAGGTCCGATGGATTTGAAGTTTGGCCGTGCTTCCCACAGGTCCGATGGAATTGGATTTTGGACATGCTTCCTAGAGGTTCGATGGTTTGAAGTTTGGATTTGCTTCACAAAGGTCCGATGGATTTGAAGTTTGAACGTGCTTCCCAGTAGCCCGATGGTATTGGATTTTGGACGTGCTTCCCGGAGGTCCGATGGTTTGAAGTTTGATGGTTTGAAATTTGGACGTGCTTCCTAGAGGTCCGATGGATTTGAATTTTGAAGTACTTCCCAAAGGTTTGAGGGAATTGAAATTTAGACGTGCTTCCAAGAGGTCCGACGGAATTGAAATTAGGACGTGTTTCCTAGAGGTCTGATGCATTTGAATTTTGGATATGCTTCCGAGAGGTCCGATGGAGTTGAATTTGGAAGTGTTTCCCAGAGGTCCAATGGAATTGGAATTTGGATGTGCTTCCTAAAGGTCCAATGGATTTGAATTTGGGACATGCTTCCCAGAGGTCTAATGCATTGAAGTTTGGACGTGCTTCCCAGAGGCCCGATGGATTTGAATTTGAACGTGCTTCCCAGAGGTCCGATGGAATTGAAATTTGAACGTGCTTCCTTGAGATCTGATGGAATTGAAATTTTAGACGTGCTTCCCTAATGTCAATTGGATTTGAAGTTTGGTCGTGCTTCCCAGAGGTCCGATGGAATTGGGTTTTGGACATGCTTCCCCGAGGTCTATTGGTTTAAAGTTTGGACGAGCTTCCTAGAGGTCCGATGGATTTTGGACGTGCTTCCCAGAGGTTCGATGGTTTGTCCAGAGGTCCAATGGTTTGAAGTTTGGATATGCTTCCCAGAGGTCCATTGAAATTTAATTTTGGATGTGCTTCCTAGAGGTCTGATGGTTTGAGTTTGGATGTGCTTCCCAGAGGTCCGATGGATTTGAATTTTGGATGTGCTTCCCAGAGGTCCGATGGTTTGAAGTTTGGACATGCTTCCCAGAGTTCCGATGGTTTGAAGTTTCGATGTGCTTCCCAGAGGTCCATTGAAATTTAATTTTGGCCGTGCTTCCCTGGGGTCCGTTGGATTTGAATTTGGACATGCTTCCCAGAGGTCTTATGGAATTGAAATTTGGACATACTTCTCGGTGGTCTGATGGAATTGAAATTTTGGACATGCTTCCTAGAGGTCCAATTGATTTGAAGTTTGGTCGTGCTTCTTGGAGGTCCGATGGAATTGGATTTTGGACATGCTTCCCAAAGGCCCGATGGTTTGAAGTTTGGACGTGCTTCCCGGATGTCCGATGGATTTTGGACAAGCTTCCCAGTGGTCCGATCGTTTGAAGATTGGACATGCTTCCCAGAGGCTTGATGGTTTGAAGTTTAGACATGCTTCCCAGAGGTCTATTGAAATTGAATTTTGGACGTGCTTCCTAGAGGTCTGATGGTTTGAAGTTTGGACGTGTTTCCCAGAGGTTCAATGGATTTGAATTTTGGATGTGCTTCCCAGTGGTCCGATGGTTTGAAGTTTGGACATGCTTCCCAGAGATCCGATGGATTTGAATTCGAGTGTGCTTCCTAGAGGTCCGATGGATTTGAATTTTGGATGTGCTTCCCAGAGGTCCGATGGTTTGAAGTTTGGACATGCTTCCCAGAGTTCTGATGGTTTGAAGTTTCGATGTGCTTCCCAGAGGTCCATTGAAATTTAATTTTGGCCGTGCTTCCCAGGGGTCCGTTGGATTTGAATTTGGACATGCTTCCCACAGGTCTTATGGAATTGAAATTTGGACATACTTCTCGGTGGTCTCGATGGAATTGAAATTTTGGACATGCTTCCTAGAGGTCCAATTGATTTGAAGTTTGGTCGTGCTTCTTGGAGGTCCGATGGAATTGGATTTTGGACATGCTTCCCAAAGGCCCGATGGTTTGAAGTTTGGACGTGCTTCCCAGATGTCCGATGGATTTTGGACAAGCTTCCCGGTGGTCCGATCGTTTGAAGATTGGACATGCTTCCCAGAGGCTTGATGGTTTGAAGTTTAGATGTGCTTCCCAGAGGTCTATTGAAATTGAATTTTGGACGTGCTTCCTAGAGGTCCGATGGTTTGAAGTTTGGACGTGTTTCCCAGAGGTTCAATGGATTTGAATTTTGGATGTGCTTCCCGGTGGTCCGATGGTTTGAAGTTTGGACATGCTTCCCAGAGATCCGATGGATTTGAATTCGAGTGTGCTTCCTAGAGGTCCGAAGGATTTGAAATTTGGACGTGCTTCCCAGAGGTTCATTGAAATTGAATTTGGACTTGCTTCCCCAGGTCCGATGGATTTGATGTTTGGATGTGCTTCCCAGAGGTCCATTAAAATTGAATTTTGGACGTGCTTCCCGGAGGTTCGATGGATTTGAAGTTTGGACATGCTTCCCAGAGGTCCGATGGAATTGGAAGGCATTATTCATACTGATGTGTGTGGGCCTTTTACCGTAGTACCTGCAAAATGGATACTCTCAATTAGTATGTGAGTTATTCATTGAAAAGACTTTGGCATACCTAGCGAATGCCCCTAGTTTGGGACATATTCCATGCTTCGATAAATGCCGAGGGTGGAAAATTGACTTAATCTTGCACCACTGGAGAATATGGAAGAGGATCATAGCTTTCTATTCCTATATAAGAATCTAATGAAGATTTTATTTTTTTATTTTATTTTTTTGAAAAATTTGGAAATCCTGAATTTTTGTTTTGTTTTTTTGTTTTTTTTTTTTTTTTTTTTTTTTTTTGAAGGAATTGAAAATTTTTGTTGATGAAATTTTTTTTGTAAAATTTGGAAATCTTGAAATTTTTTGAAGGAATTGAAAATTTTGATTGATGGATTTTTTTTTTTTTTTTTTTTTTTGAATCTTGAATTTTTTGAAGGAATTGAAAATTTTTATTGATGAAATTTTTATTTTCATGTTTTTTGAAATTTTTTTTGAAGGAATTGAAAATTTTGATTGATGATTTATATATATATATATATATATATATATATATATATTTTTTATATGGTAACCTAAGAAGTACGAGCCCAATGTCCCTAGTCCCAAAGCTTTTTGAAAATTCTCTCTTCTCTTTTCTTTTCTTTTCTTTTCTTCTCTCTCTCTCTCTCTCTCTCTCTAAAAGATATGAAAATCTTTTTTTCTTTTTTTTTTTTAAATTGAAAATCTTTTTTTTGAAAATTTTCTCTCTCTCTCTCTCTCTCTCTCTTTAAGATTTGAAGATTTGTTCATTATCAAAAAGTGAAGAAGATGAAGATGAAGATGGAGTAAAAATTATGAATATTTATTCATGATTATTTTCTTTTTTTGAAAAACCTATCCTTTGAAAGAGAATAACTTTGGCTGGAAGTTGATTCGAATTGCTGGATAAGTCCTTGCTTAATTCCTACCAAAAAAAAAAAAAAAAAATCAATTAGCAATGGATCTATTCATTGAAATGAATTGGAAGTACTTACCCAATGCCCCTAGTTTGGGGCATATTCCATGCTTAGATTGAAGTTTAGTTCATTTGATGTTGCAACCATTGGGGAACATGAAAGAAGATCACGATTCGCCATCATTGGTTTCTACAAAATGGCTTTCTTTCTCTAACTTGTTAGAAACCAATTAACATGAATTGCAGCATTTATCAAGTAATTCCAAACTCCATTTATCAAATAACATCTTTTCTTATTTTTTTCTCTCTCCGTAGACTTCTTCCTTCACTTTCCTCATCTTCTCTCTTCTTCCTCCATCGCCAGCCCAATCTCATAGCCCAGCCACTAGCCCAGCTTCGACCCACACTCAGCGTCAACCCATCTTGCTGATCTCCCCACCCATTCCGCCAACAAAGCCACCACTCCTTCTATCTTTATTCTTCATTTAGTGACTGGCATACCAAGGGAAATCAAATCACAAAGCAATGAACAAAAAACGGAATCTAGAATTTCAGTGAGATTTAGCATTTCATAAATACTCTGTAATAATAAAAGTATGGAAGCTATGCAGAAAGATAGAAAGATGTGTTGGAGCAATTTAATAATTTATTGAATAAGCAAAGTAGTTCTGAGCACAAAAGGGGTCCATCCATATGGTACTGTATATTTGAGCAAAAGTTCATGCACACATGTTATTTGATGGAGTGAAAGCTACCAAATGGTCGGAATGAAAGGAGGTTGTAGTGGAGCTAACCAAGCTTGCCTCAATGAAAAGAATAGCACCTGGTGATTTTATAGAAGTTTTTATGGTTGACAATTCAATGTTATTTGATGGGTTTGTGTTTGTGTTGTGGGTGATTTGGGGTGGGACTACTGGCTTTTTGGTTCTTCTTCACTAGTTGTGGTGGTGGTGGTGGTGGAGGTGTTGCTTAAAGATAATGAAGAATAAAGAAAAAATAATAAATTAATTAATTGTTTATTGTAGTAGATATATTATTTTATTGTATTGTTTATGTTATTCTATTGTGTTGAAAGCTAAAATAAAACTACTGATATTGGATGTTTTATAAAGTAAGAAGGTAAAATAGATAAAGTAGTTTTTGGTGGAGTTAAATAGCTAAAGTTATAGCTCCACCAATGTGGATGCTCTAAAAGTTATACAAAATTAAAAGCTAAATTTAAAAAGGTCAAACTTGAAAAAGATGAATTGATTGCAAAATTGGATGAAGCAAATAATTTGAATGAGAATTTAAAGAATCAATTTTCATCTCAGGTGGATAAAATTAAGAGTTTGGAAGAGCAACTACTTGAGTCTAAAACTGAAGTTGAAAAATTAACTAGTTCCAAACTTGTTGTTAAGCTTAGCGCAAAAAGAAAAAGAATTTTATATTTCTCCATTTAAAAGGAATAATTAAAAGTCGAAGGCTTATATTGGTAGGATAGAAAAATGTGAAAAATCTGATGGTAATGCTAAAGTTTCTAAACCTATGTCTAAAACACCTCCTAAGATGAAATAAAAATTTGAATTTGTCCCCACTTGTCATCATTGTCATATTGTGGATCATATCAAGCCAAATTGTCCTAAGTTAAGGTCTTTGTCAACCTCTAAGATTAGACCTCCTTCTAAAAAGCTTAGTAGTTCTAAAACTACTCGTGTTTGTCACCATTGTGGTGCTTCCGGTCACACTCATGCTAATTGTTTCAAGTTGTTTCCTCATAAGCGAGTGTCTAATAGGTCTCATCCTTTGTCTAAAGGGTCTGTACCTATTCTTAGTGAGTTATTAAAAGTTTTGAGCATTTTAACTCAATTTCAAGGGAATTCTAATTCCTCTGTCCTTTAGTGGTCATCTTGGGACACGTGTCTTTTCATCTTCATTGCCAAAGTCATGCTGTGTGGGTGATAAAGGATTCTAAGACTTAATTGTCTTTCTGTTTGTCCTCTACTTTAACTCTTTCCATCTAAAGCAGGACTTTCTTGCTTGATTTCTTATCTGTTTTTGGAATCATGCTTTAATGCATTGCATTGTTTTTGCATTTATTTATTTTCAATTCTTTTATTGCTTTCAAAAAAGGAAAAAAAAGGAAAATTTTGAAAAATATAAAATAGTGTGTGTTTGTGTATACTTGTACTTGTGTACCTTTGATGGCCTTTGAAACAAAGTTTTGAACTTTGTATCTCTTATAGCTTAGATGAGCATCCTCATGCACAACTAAGCAATGTGAGATTTGTGGCTCATTTATATGATTTCTATGATTTGGTTAATCTTTTATCATTCATATCCTTATCACTCTTTTTGACAGGAAGGACCAAAAAAATCTTACGAAAAAAGCATAAATAACTATCTCACTACTAAAACTCGTCAATCATAAAAAATCGTGTGCAATTCATAAAAGTAGTGCTCAGTAAGGTGTAGCACTTTACAAAGCAAAAACAAGATGTTTGGCTTAATAATTGGGTAATTCTTTTCTCTCTTATATATCCATGCATGTTATGTTAATTTATGCTTCAAATAAAAATATGCAAAGAACATGAAAAGCAAAAAGAATCAAAATGCTTTTACATATAGTTGCAAGCGTGTTTCTAGAAGATATGAGAGTTATATGATGTACCTCAAAGGTGATGGTCCCCATCAAATAGTTATGATTATGTGTGGATATATTTGATTCTCTTATATCATTACTCTTCATATAATGTGATACTTATGCTTTCTTGCAAAAGTTTCACACATAAACACGCATAATCTTTGCTACACTTGATACTATTGTATAGGTACAATGTGATTTGGTCATCATAAGGAATACACGTGGTAGTATAAGCTTACTAAACTGTCTTAACTTGTTTTTGAAAATAAAGTTGGTTAGACTTGTTTAGTGTGTGTTTTAATCTAGGAATGCTTTGCATCTAGAGCTGTTGATGTGTTTGAGTACTTAACATGCTTTTTTGATGGTTGGTATAGTGTTTATCTTGCTTGCATTCATCACATGTGTTTTTCTCTCCTTGAAAAACCTTCTTTTGGTCTGCTCGACACTAGCTTGATAGAAGCTCGATACTAGCTCAACACCTCTCGACACAAGCCTCTTCTATCGAGGTTTTTTGGATTTTTCTTGCTTCCTCATGACAGATAGCCCAATCCATTAAGCTAAATTTCTCTTCTCTCTGTTTTCTTGATAAAAGCTCAACACATCCTTAATCCATCAAAGCAGTTTGGTTGTCGATACATCCTCAATACCTCTCAATCTATCGGGTTTTTGTTCTCGATACTTCCTTGATCTATCAAGATGCCTAATCCTATATACACTTGAGGTTGACCCAATCAGTTCATTCTCAAATATCTCAATCTCTTTCTCTTCTCTCTCAATCCAAACTTTTTTCACTAAAGTCCTTCTTCCCACCAAGATTTCGGCCCATTTCAAGCTTCAATCCTTTGGTATGTGTTCTAAATCTTCTCTCTTTCTCCTCGTTCATGCATTTCATGCATTTTGTGACCTAGGTTTTATTTTTTGGGAAATTTTTGGGGTTTTTGAGTTTTTGTGAAAGTTTTTGGGTTTGGTTTTGTTGATATGTTATCACATGCCCATGCTTTGCATTCCCTATCATTATAACAACGTTTCATGCATTCTAGGTGTGTGTGACTAATTATAACTTGTGAGTGCTATAGTTTGGATTGAGTTTTGCCCATGATGCAATTTTGGTTTGCATGTAACATGTTTATGCATTACCATGCATTGAACTTCTTCTTCCTTCTTTCCTAAGCATCTTCTCTGCTATGTTTTCTTTTTCTTTTACTTCTCCATTAGTTTTCTAACTATGGCACCTAAAAATTCTGTCCCTTCTATTAAGACATATGTGATTCACTTGTTAGAAACATATGTCACTATTTTATGTAATTGGCTAATTCTTTGACAAAACACACTTTACTTGTAATTGGATAGATCTAGGATGTGTTTAATACTTCAAGAAACGGTGTTTCAAGATCAAGTATTAAAGCCATGCAAATCTGTCCAAGATTCAAACTAAAGAAGTGATGTTCATTAAAGCTCAACAGCTAGCTCGACAACTAGCTCAACAGCTAGCTATCTATCAAGACATGTAGAGCTGTTCAGCCCCATGGCTCGACAAATGACTCAACAGATAGGGTATCTATCGAGGTTTATGAAAAACAGAATTCCATTTCTGTTTTAACTCTAATTTGTGATTATGTGTTTGGGCTTTCTTTTCTCACAACCCTGGACATAAAAAATGATTATTTTAAGGGTCGTCAAAGTGTTCATAAGCTGCACAAGTGTTGAGCAAAGTTTGTTCAAGCAAATTGTGATTGGAGACAAAATTTGCCCTTGTTCATCTTTCTTGTGAAGAAGTTGTTGTGTTTGTGCACTGTAGGGTTTTGTGACCAAGCATCTTCTTGATCTTCATCATTGGGATGAATTGAAGAACCTCATGACCAACAACTTTCTCTAGTTGGTGATTAAAGTCATGTCTTGGGATCCGTACAATTGGTTAGTCACGTACTTGGAAGTCGTGCATCAAAAGGAGAAATTGTCACTACAGAATAAGTCCAATTGGGTATTGGGATAAAGGTTCAATCGTAGGTTGTTATAAGGTACCGAGATTCCTTTACTTGTAACCGCTTGTCGGGAGTGGTGACTTGAAAATCACCCGATGGGGTTTTTGTTGTGTTGGTTTTCCCCATTCATAAAAAAATCACCGTGTCAAATTTATTTTCCGGTACATACTTAGTTTATTGGTGATTTGTTTGTGCTACCATGTGTTTGCATGTTTTAAATTAATTAATTCACTTGGCTAAATTAATTGGTTAATTCATCACAAGGGTCAATTTGTTTTTGGCCTATCAAGTGGTATCAAAGCAAGCACACTCTTATTAGGGTTAATCTTTGCTGTGTTGATCCATTGACCCCTATTTGTCATGGATAGAGGACAATCATTAATTATACCTCTTTTATTCGATGGAACTAACTATGCATACTGGAAAGTACACATGAGAGCTTTCCTGCAGTCTCTAGATGAAAAGGTGTGGCAAGCTGTAGAGATTGGCTGGACCAAGCCAAAGGAAGCGGCCGATTGGGATGATGCCAAGATCAAGGCAGCAAACTTCAAAAGCAGGGCATTGAATGCTTTATTCAGTGTAGTCACCAATGAGGAGTTCAAGAAGATATCCTCTATTGAAACTTCTAAGGAGGCATGGACCATCCTCTAGACAATCTATGAGGGAACCAAGGCTGTCAAGGATTCGAAGCTACAGAGGCTCACCACAAGCTTCAAAGAGATTAAGATGGAGGAGGATGAGTCATTCAATAAGTTCTATGCCAAGCTCAAGGACATAGTGAACTCAACTTTTAATCTCGAGGAAACCATTCCTGAACCCAAGATTGTGAGAAAAGTGCTCAGATCTCTACCTGAGAGATTCCATGTCAAGATTAAGGTGATCGAGGAATCAAAGGACATTGATAAGATTCCTTTGATAGAGTAAGTTGGCAATCTACAGACCTACGAGCTAGGGTTAACTAGAATTGGGAAATTGGGTAAAGGTAAGAGCATGGCACCGAAGGCTAAGTGCAGTGACATGGATGAGTCTTGAGACGATGAAGATTCTAAGATGAAGTCCTACATCACTAGGAAATTTAAGAAGTTAATGAAGAATGCCAATGGGAAGAGCTTCGACAAGGACCGTAGGCAATCCAGTTCTTCTCGGTTCAAGAGCCAAGACAAAGGGAAGAAGGATGCGAAGGATTGCGGTCATTACACTATTCTCATAGGACCTAAGTGCTTTGGGTGTCAAGGCTTTGGTCACATGAAACAGGAGTGTCCCACATATCTCAAGAGCATTGGGAAGAGTAAGGCACTTATTGCTACTTTGAGCGACATCGAGCACGAGGATGATTCCGACAATGAGGATGACGAAATCTTGAATGCCTTCACCGCCACCGTTAATCCTACTGATGGGATTGTTGAATATGTGGATGAAGAAGAAGAATTGGTGGAATCCAAGTTTGAGAAGATGGATGATCAAGATGATATTCATACAGCCTATGAGAAATTATACAAACTTTCCGAGAAATATGAGAAACTTTATAGGCCAGCCACCAAAAAGCTCGGTGATGTGGAACTTGATCATGAAGAGCTTTCCACAAAGTTTGATGAAGCTAATTAGACTATTAGAGCACTGAGGTTCGAGAACAATTTCTTGGCTAAGAAGACCAAGAAGCTTGAAGCGGAGCTGTTTCAAGTCAGAGCTCAATTGGAGAGGACTTCAAGTGCAAAACTTGATGAGATGCTCAGTCTTCAAAAATATGCTTTCGATCGAACAGGTTTAGGGTATGGTCTCTCTTCTTCTAATATTGCTTCTACTAGTACTATTGTTTTTGTTCCTCCTAGTAATAATGTTATTGAGACCAATGATGTTAAAACTGAAATAGCTAGTGAGAACATAGAAAAAGGTAAATCTATCTTAGGAGCACCTCCTAAGCAAGATAAAAAGGAAGCTAAAAACCCTGGGCTAAGAATGCTAACTCTCAAAAGCCTAAACAAAAGAAGCAGCATCTCTGTCATCATTGTAGAGTTGCCAATCATACTAGACCAAACTGCTATAAGTGGTTAGCCATTCAACAGAGCAATGGCATGATAGCATCCGGAAACCAGAATCAGTTTCAATCCTCTCTTGCTCCCCTTAGAGATCTTCTCAAAGATCTCATGTTCCTTTCGAACTTGAATGGTTTCAATTCCTCCCCCTCACCGCCGATTCAAGGGTACACTCAAAGGAAAGGTTCTTCAAAGGCATAGCAGGAAAAGGGCTCCAAGTGATTCTATCACTTTTCTCTTTCTCTCTTCTTGTTTTTGTGTGAGCATTATTTGTGTGTTTTACTTTCAAGTTTTGAGTCAGTCTAATTTTACGCTTTACTTTGTTTAACTTGTTTTTGTTTGTTTTCAGTTTTGTTTATTTTGTTTTTGATATAAAAATTTAAAAAAAAAATTGAAAAATCAGAAAAATACAAAAACAGTGTGTGTTTGTGTACATTGATACTTGTGTACCTTGTGATGTGAACCCCGTCAAGAATAATGAGACCCAACAACGAAAGGGAACCCAAGATCGTTCTATGGACAGATTCAAATGGGAGACCTCGACTCGTTGTTTATGACAAACAAGAACCTCGGTATAAGGAAGATGCCATAAACGGTGGTGGAAACTCCATTTGATAAGTCGAGATGAATGCCACAGGAATTCTCGATAAGTTCGAGTAGTTCTTCAAAGAACCAAAGAGAATAAACCTCACAAGTTTTATCAATAATATCTCTGAAAAACGTTTACGGACTTAGATGACTATTTAAGGGCTTCTTAAAACTTGATAGACAAGAAAATATATTCTAAAATAACTCCTAATTGATACCTAACCATATTAGGAATAAAGTTTGACCTAAAAAGCATTAAATGCACCTAAAAACAAGGAAATAAATCACCTAAACCTATAATAACGTTTTTTACATAGACCCAAAATATTTCATGCCAATTCTTAGCCTTGACTGGATCCTTCTAGAACTTGAATCAAGGTGACAATTTTTTGTTGCCCACGTGGATCATGCTCAATGGGCCTCCATGAATTTGCTTTAGCCCATAACTATTGGATGAGTCCGTTAAGTACATTTTTGAACTTCTTTGCTCATGCTCTTGTAACCAGCCCAATTGGTACTTGAATGAGATCCTTTGAAGCGGTGCCTTGATCTCCATCATTCCCCTCCTCTTGAAAAGGATTTGCCCTCAAATCATCACCTACATCAAAAGGACTCAAATCAGTAACATTAAAAGTGGCACTTACATCGTACTTACCAGGTAAATTTAGCTTGTAAGCATTGTCATTGATATGCTCGAGGACTTGGAAGGGACCACTCCTCTTGGGAGCAATTTGGAACATCTTTTCATCGGGAATCTTTCTTTTCTCATATGCAGCCAAATCCAATATCCGGGTTCAAAAACCAGTTTACAACATCCCTTGTTGGCTTGTGTGGCATATTGCTCCGTTCTTCGCTCAATGTTGAGTCTTGCTTTCTCATGAATCTGCTTCACAAAGTCAGCTTTCTTTTTGCCATCTAAATTAACGTGCTCCGTCAAAGCTAAAGGAGATAAATCCAATGGAGTTAAAGGATTAAACCCATACACAATTTCAAATGGCGAAAATTTGGTAGTAGAATGAACATCTCTATTATATGAAAACTCAACATGTGGTGAACATTCTTCCCATGTTTTGATGTTCTTTCTAATGATTGCCCTTAATAGAGTAGACAAAGTCCTATTTACTATTTCAGTTTGACCATCGGTTTGTGGATGACAAGTAGTGGAAAACAATAGCTTAGTACCTAGCTTACACCACAAAGTCTTCCAAAAATAGCTCAAGAACTTAGCATCTCTATCCGAAACAATTGTCCTAAGCAAGCCATGTAATCTCACAATCTCTCTAAAGAACAAATCAGCAACATGTGAAGCGTTATCCGTTTTGTGACATGGAATAAAATGTGCCATTTTAGAAAATCTATCCACGACCACAAAAATTGAATCTCTGCCACGTTTAGTCCTAGGCAATCCTAACACAAAATCCATTGAAATATTAATCCAAGGCTCACTAGGAATTGGTAAAGGAGTATACAAACCGTTGGGCTGCACTTTGGATTTAGCTTGCCTACATGTGACATATCTACCACAAATCCGTTTGACATCTCGTTTCATGTGAGGCCAATTGAAGTGTTCCTGCAAAATAGCTAAAGTCTTTGCAACTCCAAAATGTCCCATTAATCCCCTATCATGTGATTCCTGTACTAATAACTCCCTTATAGAACAATTAGGCACGCATAGCTTATTTTCTCGAAATAGGAATCCATCAAGCTTAAAGAACTTACCAAAGGTGATTTCTCATAAGCTCGATATTCCTCACAAAATTTGTGGTCTTCAGCATATAATTCTTTAATGTGTTCAAAACCAAGCAATTTTGCATCAAGTGTGCAGAGTAAGGCATACCTGCGAGAAAGTGTATCGACGACTACATTCTCCTTACCTTGCTTGTACCGAATGACATATGGAAACGTCTCTATGAACTCCACCCATCGCGCATGCCTTTTGTTTAGCTTGTGTTGGCCCTTCAAGTGTTTCAAGGACTCATGATCGGTGTGATTCACGAACTCCTTAGGCCATAGGTAGTGCTGCCACATCTCTAAAGCCCAAACCAATGCATACAACTCTTTTTCATAGGTTGGGTAGTTTAAGGCTGCCCCATTGAGTTTCTCATTGAAGTAAGCAATTGGTCGTCCTTCTTGCATAAGAACGGCTCCTATACCAATACCTGAAGCATCACATTCAATTTCAAACGTTTTAGAAAAGTTGGGCAAAGACAACAAAGGTGCGTTAGTCAACTTCTCTTTGATTAATTGAAATGCCTTCTCTTGTTCTTCTCCCCACCGAAATCCAACGTTCTTCTTGATCACTTCGGTAAGTGGTGCGGCTAAACCATCAAGTCCTTCACAAACCACCGGTAGAAACTAGCAAGTCCATGAAAACTACAAACATTACCTACACTTGTGGGGCTCGGCCAATCTTGGATTGCACGTACCTTCTCTTCATCAACCTGTATACCTTGTGCACTAACAACAAATCCCAAAAATACAAGCTTATCGGCGAAAAAAGTGCACTTCTTTAAATTAGCAAACAACCTTTCTTTCCCTAGCACATCTACAACGGATTTCAAATGTACTACATGATCGTCTATGTTTTTACTATAAATGAGTATATCATAAAAATAGACAACAACAAATCTGCCTATAAATGCACGCAAAACATGGTTCATAAGTCTCATAAAGGTGCTTGGAGCATTAGTCAAACCAAAAGGCATAACAAACCATTCATACAAACCATATTTTGTTTTAAAGGCGGTTTTCCATTCATCTCCTTCTTTTATCCTAATTTGATGATAACCACTTTTTAAATCAATCTTAGAAAATATGCAAGAACCATGCAGCTCATTTAACATATCATCTAAGTGTAGGATAAGATGACAATACTTTACCATTATGTTGTTGATGGCTTGGCAATCAACGCAAATTCTCCACGTCCCATCCTTCTTAGGTACAAGTAAGACCGGAACTACACATGGGCTCATGCTCTCCCTCACGTGCCCTTTTTCCAACAATTCACTTACCTGCCGTTGAAGCTCCTTTGTCTCCTCGGGATTGCTCTTATAAGCTGGTCCGTTAGGAATGGTTGCACCAGGAACAAACTCAATTTGATTTTCAATCCCTCAGATTGGAGGTAACCCATGTGGTGTTTCCTCGGGGAAGACATCCTCGTACTCCTACAAAAGAGAAACAATAAAACTAGGCAAAGCAAGGTCAAGTTCATTAGTGTTTAAAAGTGCCTCTTTGTACAAAAGTACAATCATCGGCTTATTTGAAAACATTGCTCGCTTGATCTCACTCACTTTTGCATAGAAATTCTTTGTTTTCTCTCTGATTTTCTCTCAATGGCCGAACTTTGATTTTCTTTTTCTCCCTCATTTTTCTCGGCCTCTCTCTGATTTTCACTCTTTTTCTTTTGCTCACTCTCTTTCTTTTAATCACTCTCCTTTTGTAATCTTACTTGATCCTCGTATACTTGCTGTGGTGTCAATGGTACAAGAGTGATTGATTGTTGATTAAGAACAAAAGAGTACTTGTTCGTAAAGTCATCATGCTTCACTTGCCTATCAAAGCGCCATGGACACCCCAGCAATAAGTGTCCCGCTTGCATCGATACTACATCACACAATACTTCATCTTCGTATTTACCGATTCGAAATGCAACTAACACTTGCTTGTTCACCCTGATCTCACCACTATCATTTAGCCATTGCAACTTGTACGGTCTAGGGTGCTTTATCATGGTCAATCCCAATTTCTCCACTATAATTGTGCTTGCAACATTAGTACAACTACCACCATCAATACTCACACTACATACCTTGTCTTTAACGTAGCACCTAGTGTGAAAGATGTTCTCCCGCTGTATTTCATCAACTCCTTTTGCTTGCAAGCTCAATGCTCTCCTCGTTACCAATGTCAATGCGCTAGGGGCTAAATACTCCTCCTCGGAAACATCCTCTAATGGCGGCATGTTGTTGGTGTCGGAATCTTCATCATCAGTCACAATTTCACCATTGACTTGCAACACCATGACTTGCTTGTTTGGACATTGACTTGCTATGTGGCCCCTGCCTTGACATCTAAAATATTTAATATTATGATTCCTAGAGGTAGAGGCTTCGGTTTTACCTTGAGGAACGTGGCTGGTGGTCGTGGACTTGGGCTCTGGTTTGGGCATTTGTGACTTGTCCAATGACTTAGCATGACTCGATTTCCCAGAGGTAGAACTAGAGTTATGGCCTGCATTTGTCCCATTCCCTCTCTTGAGTTGTTGTTCCACTTTGATAGCCATATGCACCATATCTTCCAATTCCACACAATGCTGCATCTCTACCTTATCATGGATCTCCCGGTTTAAGCCAAGCAAAAATCTAGCCATTGTAGCCTCCCGATCCTCCTCTACATTAGCGCGGATCATAGCAATCTCCATCTCCTTGTAGTAGTACTCTACGCTTCGACTCCCTTGTCAAAGGCCTTGTAGCTTTTTGTACAACTCTCGGTAGTAGTAACTTAGAACGAATCGCTTTCTCATCACTACTTTTATCTCCTCCCATGTGTCTATTAGGTGTTCTCTATTCCGCCTCCTGTTTATCACAAGCTGATCCCACCAAGTAATAGCATATTCAGAAAATTCAATCACGGCTAATTTTATCTTCTTTGTCTCGGAGTAATTGTGGCAATCAAACACGAACTCCATCTTCTTCTCCCACTCAAGATATGCCTCAGGATCAAACCTACCTTGAAAGGATGGAATCTTCATCTTAATACCACCTAAGTTGTTATCTTTGCGATTTCTAGCTTCTCTAAATCTTCCTCCAAGTCTCCTATTGCTAACAATGGAATCCCGATCTTCTTCTTCATCAAAACCAGACCCATAACGCTCTTCATCCTCCTTCCTTGGTGGAACTCTTTCCCTTCTATGCAAATTACGACCGTTTTGTGGTTGCTCCTCACGTCTATTCTCCATCCGATCTATCTGTTTGTGAACCTGCGCCATCTCCATCTTCATCACACGCCTTATCTCACTCATCATGGCCTCCAAAAATGCTTTCGGATCAACCAATTTTGTATCATCTTCAGCAATGCTTTTACCATTATCGTGAGACATGATTGTTGCAAAACAAAGGTTAGAAGAAGAAAAAAAAAAAAGGAACCTCACAAATCACTCCCTTACGTGTTTACACTCAAGAATGTGGATCACTCTC
The DNA here is from genome assembly GCA_028216015.1 of Quercus dentata. Classification (NCBI taxonomy): domain Eukaryota; kingdom Viridiplantae; phylum Streptophyta; class Magnoliopsida; order Fagales; family Fagaceae; genus Quercus; species Quercus dentata. The sequence goes on along the minus strand of CP116454.1, from coordinate 56,775,209 downwards.
CACTCGTGTTTCACTCAAAATAATATGGCTTTTACCCTCCGATGTTCTCACCACTCTTGCCTTTTTCCACTTGATAATTCTCTTTCAGTTCTTTTGAAACTAAACAAACAATTCAAAATTTCCAACAACAATTCACCAAGAACTAATCAAGGAATCTCAAATTTGAACGTAAGGAATATGGAAATTTTCATATTAGAATTAGAAGGAATATGGCAGTTTTGGAATTCTGGAAGCACAGAATAGTGAATTTTTTTTTTTTTTTTTTTTTTGCTCGGACTTCTTTCTATCTTCTTCATCGAGTCTTTTTTTTTTTTTTTTTTTTTTTTTAATGATCAGCAACTAGCTTTTGAGAATAATGAAATAAGATTTCGAAATAACTAAGAGATGTGAGACCGGACCAATAGTTTAGACATCAACAAGACAAACAAAGATTGAACAGATAGGGTAAAGGAAATCCGGCTAAGAAGAGATAAATATGTTAAAGGATAGGCAAAACCTGAACTAGAAACCTTGCTTTAATACCAAATGATGTGAACCCCGTCAAGAATAACGAGACCCAACAACGAAAAGGAACCCAAGATCGTTCTATGGACAGATTCAAATGGGAGACCTCGACTCGTTGTTTATGACAAACAAGAACCTCGGTATAAGGAAGACGCCACAAATGGTGGTAGAAACTCCGTTTGATAAGTCAAGATGAATTCCCGATAAGTTCGAGTAGTTCTTCAAAGAGCCAAAGAGAATAAACCTCACAAGTTTTATCAATAATATCTCTGAAAAACGTTTACAGACTTAGATGACTATCTAAGGGCTTCTTAAAACTTGACAGACAAGAAAATATATTCTAAAATAATCGCTAATTGATACCTAACCATATTAGGAATAAAGTTTGACCTAAAAAGCATTAAATGCACCTAAAAACAAGGAAATAAATCACCTAAACCTAGAATAACGTTTTTTACATAGACCCAAAATACTTCATGCCAATTCTTAGTCATGACTGGATCCTTCTAGAACTTGAATCAAGGTGATGATTTTTTGTTGCCACGTGGATCATGCTCAATTGGCCTCCATGAATTTGCTTGAGCCCATAACTCTTTGATGAGTCCGTTAAGTACATCCTTGATCTCCATCACCTTGGATGGCCATTGAAACAAAATTTTCTAAACTTTGTATCTCTTGTAACTTAGATGGGCATCATTATGCACAATTAAGAAGTGAGTTTTGTGGCTCTTGTTTGTGATGAGTAAGATTAAGTGATCTCTTGTACTTAACACTCGTATCACTCTTTTTGACGGGAAAGACTAGAAAATCCTAAGAGAAAGGCATAAAGAACCATCTCACCATTGTTGCCCGCCAATCATGAAATGATATCTGTATGCTTTGGCATAGCAAAGATGCAATGTCAATGACATTTGTGACATTTGTGTGCTACGGCATAGCAAAATTGGAATGTCAAAAGCTTAACATAATTGTGTATTTCTTTTCTATCTCTTATTGCCCATACATGATTTGCTTAAAAAGAAAAATATGTAAAGAAAAATAAAAAGCAAAAAGATCAAAATGCTTTAAATACGATTGCAAGCGTGTATTCTAAGAGATGTGGGAGTTATAGGATGTACCTCGAAGGCGATAGTCCCCATCAAACAGTTATGATTGTGTGTGAGTTAAAGTGATTTTCTTATATCTTAAGTCGTCATAAAATGTATTGAATTATGTAATCTTGCGATGTTTTTCACACACAACACGCAATATTCTTTACTACTCTTGAGACATGTACATGTACAATGTGATTTGGCCATCACAAGGTTTTACATGTGTTAATGTATGCTCACTAAACTGTTATAACTTGTTTTTGAAATATAAAATTGGTTAGACTTGTTTAGTATGTGTGTGTGCGTGTTTTTGGGATCATTGTACTTAAAATTGTTGTTGAGAGATGATTTTGAGAGCTTAAAATGTTGATTGGATCCTTGGTTGAGTTGCATGCTTGATTGCATTCATATCTATGTTTTTCCCTTCTTGAAAAACTGATTTTAAGCAATCTTGACACCTCTTCGACACCTGGCTATCTGTCGAGATCTTAAGCTGTTTCTTATCGCAATCTCGACAGATCCGCAACAGCTAGGTGGATCGATCGAGAAAGTTCTTGGATCCTTGATAGCTTCTCGACAGCGGGTGGATTGATTGAGCTTCTGCTCTTGTGTCTTTGCTTTGTTCCTCAACACCTTCTCGACAGCTACATCTGTCGATGTTGTTTTTCTCGACACCTTCCTCGATAGATGTCTCGACACCTCGATCTGTCGAGAATTACCGAGGATCTATATAAAGGACAACCACAATCCGGTTCTCACTTTTCTCGATCTCTCTCTCGACTGAAGTGTCTTTTCACCTTCCAAACCTCTCTCCCTCACTCCAAATCCTCTTCCCAATTGATTTCTAATCTTTTTCGAGTTTTCTCTTCACTTGGTATGTTTCTTTTCTCTCATTTACAAGCATTTTTCATGTTTTGAAACCTAGGTTTTGGGGTTTTTGAAAATTTTGGGCTTTTTCAAAATTAATGAGTGTTTGTTGAAATTTGGGATGGGTTTTTGCTTAAATGAGTTTAAAACCTCATACATTGTATTCCATGTGCATTATAACTGTATTTTCATGCATTAATTGTGTGCTATACATGTTAAACTGTTTGTGTGCTGGTAGGATTGGATTGGGCTGAGCCCATGATGAAATTTCTTTTGCATATCACATGTTCATGCATTCTCCATGCATACGTACTCTCTTTTCAATATATTTGTTATATTTGAATTGTTTTGGGACTTTTCTGATTGTCTCTTTCTCTCCCTCTCTTTTTTGTTTACGTTAGTTGTGTTTATGGCAATTAAGCATAAGTCGCCTTCATCCCGGAACCCTCTTCATTCTGGGGCATCGTCTTCTTCCGATCCTACTCCTTCTTATATTCAGTTCCGTGATGAGGATATCTGAAAGGAATTCTCAGAGAACTTTTCTCGACGAGGTGTTCATTCGAAATGCCGAGTCATTTTGGCGGACTTTTTTGACATCGACCTACTTGATGACATTCTCGGTCGGGGTTGAGTCAGTGTGTGACGTCCCGGTCATATGTCCTTTAGTGCTGATTTAGGACTTTTACTCCAATATGCATGGAATTGATTCTTGAGCACCTCTCTTTTCTACTCACGTTCAAGGTACACGCATTGTTGTTACACCGCAACTTATTGTGGATGTGCTCTATGTTCCAAGGGTAGAGCATCCCGACTACCCTAGATGTGAGCATTTATGGACTGTGTCCAAAGACGAGATGATGTTTGCTTTCTGCGAGCGCCCTTCCGATTGGGGTGATCGTCAATTTACACCATGTAAGACCTTTGCTAAAGGTCTTAGATTCATGAACATGGTGATGACCTTTTTTTTTTTTTTTGCACCCACTCCCTCACTATAACTCTATCACAAAGCCTCGTGCTTGATTTTTGCTTTCTTCGTTAAAGCACCTCACTATAGATTTTCCTTCACATTTTATTCTTTCTCTTATAGATGTGTATAGGGATACAGCTACCAATGATAAACTCATTTTCCATTCGGCTATCACGTGGATTTTATGTCATTTTTCTTTTCCTCTTCCCTCTTCCAACCATTTTTTCTGTCATGTGTGCAATAGAAGCTGCTATCGTTAAACGTAGCAAGGTGCAATTTAGGTCACGACAGTCGGATTCCTGACTCCTCCCTCCCATTCAGTTCCATCTCATTCTGCTCCATCCACATCTGCTTCTTCCTCTTCTACGAGCGATGTGTCACTCGGAGACATCATGGCGCAGCTGCAACGCATGAATGCTCGCCTTGATACACTCTCTACAGAGCTGTATTAGGTGAATGTTCATGTCAATTGTATTACACGGCTATAGGCGATCATGGGTGGCTATGCTCCCGAGGCTTCTCCTCCACCACCTCCTTTAGTGGCTTCTGATTTTGAGGATGAGGATAATGATGATGGTGATGACAATAATGCTTTTGATGATGGAGATGCTAACTCTACCGATGAGATGTCTACTTGACACTCTTACCCTTTGTCACTCGTGACAAAAAGGGGGAGTAGTTTTGGATATGAGGGTAGTCATTCTTAGGGGGAAAGTTAGTATAGGACATTTTTGTTAGGGGGAGTGTTGATATTTTTGAGGGATGTAGCGAGGATTACATGTATCTTTTTATTTTCTCTATTTTAGATACATTTATTCTTGTACATGGGTCTTGTGACCATTTTTGACATACATTGTACTTATTTTCTTTATATATGAGAATGTATGTTTCTTTCACCTATCCTTGCATGTGTTGTTTCTTTTCTTTCTTTATACACATGGTTTTTATTACTTGTATATAATCTATTATTTCTATTTCAAACAAAGATGGCTTGATGAGTTTTGTTTAAAGTGTTTCAGAAATACAGGTTGTCAAAGTCTACTTGCCATATACTCTTTTCTTACAAAGTTTTTCAAGAGCATGTATTAGGATAGATTTTATTGTATTCAACAAGTGAATATAAGTTGAGTGATTTATGACTTTCTCATATGTTCATTTGTTTGTTGTGGTTTTGTCACGAATTGCAAAAATGGGAGATTGTTAGGACATATGTGATTCACTTGTTAGGAATATAAGTCACTATTTTATGTAATTGGCTAATCCTTTGACAAAACGCACTTTACTTGTAATTGGGTAGATCTAGGATGTGTTTAATACTTCAAGAAACTATGTTTCAAGATAAAGTGTTAAAGCCATACGAGTCTATCCAAGATTCAAGCTGAAGAAGTGCTATTCATTAAAGCTCGACAGTTAGCTCGATGACTAGCTATCTATTGAGACCTGTAGAGCTATTTAGCCCCGTGGCTTGACAAAGACTCGATAGATAGGGTATCTGTCGAAGTTTATGAAAAATAGACTTCCAATTCTGTTTCGACTTTAATATGTGATTATGTGTTTGGGCTTTCTTTTCTCACAACCCTAGACATACAAAAGGATTATTTTAAAGGCAATCAAAGTGTTCACAAGTTGCACAAATGTTGAGTAAAATTTGTTCAAGCAAATTGTGACTGAAGACAGAATTTTCCCTCGTTCATCTTTCTTATGAAGAAGTTGCTGTGTTTGTACACCGTAGGGTTTTGTGACTAAGCATCTTTTTGATCTTCATCGTTAGGATGAACTAAAGAACTTTGCAGCCAACAACCTTCTCTAGTTGGTGATTGAAATCGCGTACTAGGATCCATGTAATTGGTTAGTCACATACTTGGGAGCCATGCATCAAAAGGAGAAATTGTCACTACAAAATAAGTCCAATTGGGTATTGGGGTAAGGGTTCAACTGTAGATTAGTATAAGGTACTGGGATTTCTTTACTTGTAACCGATTGTTGTGATAATAGTGAAATTTCAGAAATGGTGACCTAAAAATCACCTGGTGGGGTTTTTTTCGTGTTGGTTTTCCTCATTCATAAAAAAATCATCGTGTCAAATATATTTTCCGCTGCATACTTAGTTTATTGGTGATTTGTTTGTGCTACCACACGTTTGCATGTTAATTAACTTAATTAATTCACTTGGCTAAATTAATTGGTTAATTCATCACAATGTGTCAATTTTTTTTTGGCTTATCACCTTCCAAGAACCCAATCACTCAACTTGGTTCTTTTTCTTCTTCTTCTCTTCTCTCTATTTTTGCTAGGGATAGGTTCTGTTTGTTTGTTTAGACCCCTTAAAACAAGTTGTTTAACCTACAGAATTAGCCAAGTGATTATTAGGTTAATTATAAGATCTAGGTTAAATAATAATAAATCATATCATGCAAAGCAACGGAAAGTAAATAACACCACGATATGATGACCTAGGAAAACCGATGAAACCAACGACTTCAAGGTAAAAACTTGGGGAGGATTTAACCTTGACTATCCTCAAGGTAAAACAAATTCACTATAAGAGAATTGAAATTTTTACAATCAGATTTAACCCTCAATCTATTGCTACATCTAGTAGTAATTTACTAACACGATCGCGTGCAAGCTCTGAATCCATGGACTCTTTCTCTCTTGGATTTGCAACACACAAGCACCCACACTTGTGACCTTGAGATCCCACTTAAAAGTTTCAGATCATGGCTTGTAGATCTATGCAACAACTAGATTCCACCAGCACTTGATTGTAGACCTTGTTCCAAAAGATGTTCGTAGAGTTAGAAGGTACAGAACCTCTCATATCTCACAGGAGTAATTCATAAGTCTTCCAAGAGTCTTCAAAATGTGGCTAGGGTTTTCTTTTTATATGTAGGAGTGTTGAATTGAAACCCTAAACATTTTTGCGGGCTTGGGCCTGTTTAAAAATTCTGCAGAAATTATTTTTCTATGATTCTCGATCGATCGAGCCTAATCCTTCAATTGGTCGAGCTTCACAGAAAATCAATACTATTTCCTATAGCTTGTACATTCTTGAGTTTTGACTTGTACAGCTTTGAGCAATGTCTAACATTTGTCCTAGACATGTTTTTGTTCTTGGTTTACCAACACTTACAAGTTGAAATTCTAAACATTTAATTCTAAATCTTTAGAACCTAACAAGTTCTGTATACCCTTGATGATGAGATGACTGATACTTAGTGATCCACCCTTTGTCACTTATGACAAAAAGAGGGAGTAGTTTTGGTTATGAGAGAGTAGTCATGTTGTTAGGGGGAGAGCTAGCATAGAGATACACTAGTTAGGGGGAAAGTGCTTTGAGAGATGTCATGTGGTTTTGATGTATCTTTCTCACTTCATATACCATGGTCTTGTAACTACTTTACATACATTGAACTCTTTTGATATATATATATATGATGTATGTTTCTTCACCTTTATCTTACATGTGTTGTTTCTTTTCTATGTTTATACACATGTTTCTTCTTTTCTACAACTTGTCTATGTTTCACACTTGACACCAAGTATTTCAGATAAGACAGGTTGCAAATCTATCATGCCATCATCTCTCTTCTTACAAAATTTTTCAAGAGTTCATTTTATTAGTTAGACTTATGTAATTCTATGTGTAATAGTTATGGAGATTGTCGTTTATACTTCTCTCATAATTATGCTTGTGGTTTTGTCACGGATTGCCAAAGGGGGAGATTGTTAAGGTAATATTTTCTATGTAATTGGCTAATCCTATGACAAAACGCATTTTACTTGTAAATTGGGTAGATCTAAGTTGGGTTTGATACATATCAAATGATTGTATTAAAGACATGCAGATTGATCCAAGAAACAAGTGAAGAATGTGTGACTCGACATAAGCTCGATCTCTCTAGCTTTACAAATTCAGAATTTCTAGATTTAAAATTTGGCCCATGTTGATTTATTTGTTTAGGGTTTCTTTTCTCACAACCCTAAACATATATAAAACTTATTTTAAGAGCCATCACACACAAATATAGAGACCAAGAGTTTATTTTTTCTCTGTGAGAAGTTACACGCCATAGGGTTTTGTAACCAAGTGCTTCCTAATCTTTATTGTTGATGAAGTGAAAAACTTTGTAACCAATACTAATCTTTCAAGTTCTTGGAGTTAGTCACGTACTGGGATCCATGCAAAAGGGTTAGTCGTAGATTGGAGATTTGTGTATTAAAGGAAAGAAGGCTACTAGAAGATCAAGTCTAATTGGGTATTGGAGTAAAGGTTCAACCGTAGGTTGGTATTTTAAGATAGGCCAAGGTAGTGGTAAGATTCCTTATACTTGTAACATCTTGATTGTTGATTAGTAGATTTTTGGGAGTAATAACCTTAAATTCATCTAGTAGAGTTTTTGTCTTGCAGGAGGTTTTCCACATTTGTCAACAGATCACCGTGTCAAACTTATTTTCAACTGCATTTAGTATTTTTGGTGATTTGTTGGTGCCTCCACAATTTGCATGCAATTTAACGTAATTAATTAACTTGGGTAATTGAATTAATTAACCGGGGTCAAGCTATCTTAACCCAACACTTTTAGATTTTTATGCAATAATTGGAACTCTATAAATTCAACATCATACATAATCAGAGTAATAACTAAGAAGGAATTTGGTTGTTCTTAACAAGAATTTAATTCGTTCTAGTTGAATAGAGTGTTGGGTGAACATGAGTTGCAAAATGCTTCTTGTAAACTAGAAGATGAGGTTTGTAGACACTCGATTTTGCACCCATGATTTAATCAACGAGAATGACTTGAATGACCATCCATGTACTCCCAAAAATCATGATTGCATTACATGCATCAATTTGTTCTTGCATTACATGCTTCAATTCATTCATTCCATATCATAAAAATGATCTTGAGATTCCAACGGTCGCAACGGTGTGTCCGGTTTCCAAATCGGACCAGCGAATTGAAAGATATCGCATGATCAAATTTTACGATTAACATGCATTGTGTCTAGGTAAAGTCAACCACACATGATTTATTTAAATTAATTCTGATTGGATAAACAATTAAAATTAATGAAGTAATTTTGTGATTGGTTGATAATTAGTGTTTAAAATAGAGATGCATGTATAGGAATAAAAGGGATTATTGGATAACAATAAAATTGTGGATAATCTGAACTTTATCAAGATTTATTTTATGGTATTTATCTACAAGATAATTGTTCCAAAAAGCCCGAATTATCTAGAAAAGTGATTAAAAAAAAAATCATAGACTAAGGATGAAAACACGTCTAGGTTCAAGGACCAAATCAAAAAACCCTAGAAAGAGAGTCCAAAACGCACTTGAACACGAAAGTGTGTTCAGCATCCAAGAGCACCATTTGACACTTTTGGAGTGCCAAACGTCACTTTAAACGTGCCGAATTGGCTCCTTTTGGGCTTTGGTCCAACTCCCTTCGAGTGACGATAAAGCACACCCTTTTCGATCATTTCGCAGAAGGATGAGTTTCGATTTGCGTTCTAAACGTAGGAGCTATTTTTTAGAGTTTTCTGGCCTCTATAAATAGAGATTGGATCTCATAATTTAGGGACTTTTTTTTGGTGCTCAAAGAGGCATACATTTTTAGGCTCTTGAAGTGATCATATTTGCTAATCTTCTCTGATATTTGTTGCTGAAATTAGGTTTTTAGGTTTCAAAGATAATTGAATAAATTTATTTGAACCCTAAAACATCCTCTCAAGAACATGTAGTGCTCTATGCAAGAGGTTGTTTTCAATCACCCTATTCCTTTTCTTTAATGTCTTTCTCTTATAATGATGCATGTTTTTTTTTATCAATAACATGAATTGTTAATCATTGTTTTGTTAAAGCATGATATTGATTTTTTTATATAATTGTTGTGATCTCTTTCTTAATTTCAATAATTTGCATACAACCAATGCTTTTTCTTAAAATAAAAACAGACCTGCATTTTTCTTAGATGTAGATCTGAATTTTTCTTAATAAAAAAATAGATCTGCATCTTTCTAAAATGTAGATCTGAATTTTTCTTAATCCAAAATAGATCTGCATATTTCTTGGACGTAGATCTGAATTTTTTCTTAGTCAAAAACAGATATGCATCTTTATTAGATGCAGATCTAAATTTTTCTCGAATCAAAAACTGATTTGTATCTTTCTTAGGTACAAATCTAATTTTTTTAACATATGCAAATTTTGAAACAAAGAAAAAGATTATGCATGATTGTGTTTATGGTCATTTGTTTTGATTGTTTCATATAGCATAAATTTATTTCATGAATGAAACTCTCTTGAGAAAAAGAATCTTTTCCATATTTTTTTAAACGTATAAAAACAAATCTAGTTCTCCTGTCATCAAAAAACCATTTTTTTTAGATTCTTAAAAACAGATCTAATTTTTTACAAAACCAAAATCAATTTCTTTTAATCACCAAAACAGATCTGAATTTTTATATCCAAAAGCCAGTTTTTTATTACAAAACAAATTTGGTATTTTTAAGGAATCAAAATTAATTTCTTTTAATCACCAAAATAGATCTGAATTTTTCCACCAAAAACCACTCTTTTTAATTATTACAAAACAAATCTGGTATTTTTAACAAACCAAAATAAATTTTTTTTTAATCACCAAAACATATTTGAATTTTTTAAAAACAAAGAAGAGATTTCATTCATATATAAATTTATGTGATTTAATTTTTTTTTTTCACATGATCAACATATCATTCATAGCATGCATAAAGGGTATATAGGTCACAAGAGTCTAAAAGACCAGACTCCGTCTGGGCCGAATGGGTGCCTAATACCTTCCCATTCCATAACCTAGACTCCGAATTTAGGTCTTTGGATAAGTAGATCTAAGCCTTGTCTTTAATTTATTTATTTATTTATTTATTTTTTGGGTAGAATGCAACTAGGACAAAAGGCCATGTAATTATTTGGTAGTTTGTAACTAGGACCCAAAGCCATGTAATTTTCAAATTTTCAAATATGTGTTCTTTTTAAAATAAATGAGAGGAAACAATTCAGTCATGTATTTTATATATATATTTTCTTTTTTTTTTGTATAAAAAATAAGTAGCGACTTCACATCACTTACCTAAAAAAAGAGGTGCCCTAAAAAGTACCCAAATCTCTTTTTTGAGAGGCACCCCCAATTTTGACAGTCTCTCACAAGGTTCTTATACTATTGTGATTAGTGGGGAATCATAGCCATTACATATGCACGATGGAATCACTATTATTTCCATGTCTTTATAGGTACTAAAACACTAGTTATGTGAAATTGAGAAATAAAAAATTATGTTAGATAGAACTTTTATTCCTATTAGATTTTATGCCATAATTGGAGTTCTTGACATTCTACATCATACATAATGGAGCAATCTTTAAGAGGGAATTTGGTTGAATAGAGTGTTAGGTGAATATGAGCAATGAAATTCTTCTTGTAAACTAGAAGCCCAGAGTTGAGGGTCATCTAGGTGATAATAGTGTGCTTAGTATTAGTTTGTATGCAGGATGTGTAATAAAAAAATTATAGTGTGCAACTTGCCCTGTTTCATTCTCATATGTTGGGCTTTGATCGTGGACCATTTACTTATCAACGATGCTCAATAGGTGTAGTCTTTCTAGTGACCTTTACACTATAAGTTTAATACCACAAACTAGTTAAAATTAAAGAAACGATAGAAAAAGTAAAAACTGAACTTTTTATCTAGATGATAAAAACTTGCCAATCTGACGAGTATCCTTTACCAGGAAATATTGCTAGTCTTAATCTTTATGCACTGGCTTCAATGTTTTATGATTTAGGAAATGTAGTTGTCCAATAAGCTAATTTTATCAGCCATCACCAACCAAGGAACTCTGTATATAGGATTTCCCATGCTAGTCAGACATACTAGATCCTAAATCCACAGAGTTCTGCATCTTCTTCAAATTGAGAATACATGAGAATTCAAAATGGCCATCATTCAACTTATGATGCACTTATGTAGCTTAAGAATTGTTTGCTTGTCACTTTTTTAACGTTCATTTACTGTGAGAGCAAGTATCATTATAACAGCCAATGAAGATGATTGTAAGTTCTATTGGTTAATTTACAGATTCACAGAGGAAAATAAAAAAAATTCAATGACATGGTTCATCTATAGTTCCTTGATATTGAGAATTCATCTATAATTTTCTTTAAAATTCTTGATTGTTATCATTCATACTTCAACTAGAACATCAACCAACTTGTATTTACCTTTCCAAAATATAGGACATGCTTTTAATTACTTTAATTAAAACAGGTTATTTCTACATAATGTTTTCTTGAAAATACTTAATATAATTTTGCACCTAAAGTTGAGATAAAGGCAAGACATAAGCTTTTGATTACTTGTTGTTACCCGGAATACCTTCCTTTGCCACATGTCAGCTGGATAGCTTACTTATGAATGGTTTTCTGCTGAGAGGAATTCTCATTTCCATGTACTGAAAGCATTTCTTCAATTTCACTAGTTGCAATTATCCCAAAAGTTTAAACTATTAGGAAATTGTGAATTTAGTCATTTAACCATAATTCTAACAGTTGGTGAAAAAGATTAGGTCTTTATACTATTGTGATTACTGGGGAATAATAACCATTGCATATGTATGACAATTTTTTGAAAATTTTCTGTTGAGAGTAGTATCAATTGATTATTTAGGTTTTCCATTTCTCAGATTACCTATAATTGATGTTTTAGACAAGCCTTGACTTGATAACCATATGAAAGTTCAATTTCGTTCCAAACATTTTAGAGTTAATTGATGTTTTAGACAAGCCTTGATATTAAAGATGAAGATAAAGCTAGGTGGTCTGCTACTAGATCAGGCTGCCACCCTTCTGCAGCCACCGACAATGAACTTAGGCAGATGAGGTGGAATGGTGGAGAATGTTGTAGTTTAGCCTTGCTATCCCTTGGCTGCCTTTACAGGTTGGTTGGGAATCAAAAACAAACTGACAACTAGAGAAAGATTAGCTCAATGGGGCTATGCTAGGGCTGATTGTGTGTGTTTTGAAGTGACTATATAGCCATCAAACCGCTGCCCAAACCGCCAACCAAAATATATATATATATATAGAGAGAGAGAGAGAGAGAGGGAGAGAGAGAGAGAGAGAGAGCTTTTGTCAAGAGATGAGAGACCAAAGAGAAAGGGGGGAGGAGATTTTTTCATTAAAATAATTTTTTTTTTCCCTTTTATCCTCAAGCTACAGTAATTCGTATATAAGCATTCACTGTTCATAATTGCTAAAATATTTTAGCTATTCCTATTCAGATAAAGCTCAATTTAGGCTTGTTTGGTTGTAAAATAGCAATTTGTGGGGTTTTACACCCCCAATGCTAACGCTCTAAAGATTTCTTTTTTTTTATGTTTGGTGATAGTACATCATGATGTACTAATTTGTGGGGTTGCTTGTTTGCTTTGTAGTGTAATTTTTTTAGTGTTGCTTTCTTATTCCACTTTTATGACTTTGCTATGATTGCACATTTTGTTCATGTATTCTGTTGAATTAAGGAAACTAATGTATCATAGGAGGAGAAAAATAATTCTTCATTTAATGTGGGATTCCTCATATTTCTTTAACTTTTGTTTATCTCACAATATTTTAGATGTAGATTGTTTATAGTGAAGCTAGTTTAGTCTGTCCTAGTGTTAAGTAGTAGCACTGTATCTTATTGAGTTGGGAATATCAATTAGCATGGATGGAAATTGCTGCTTTTTCTATATCAATATAGTAACTAAAACACCAAAATGTGCAATTGAGAAATAAACAATTATGCAGACAAATTATGTTAGATGAAACTTCTATTCCCCCATTAAAAAAGAACTTCTATTCTTTTTAGATTTTTTATGCAATAATTGGAACTCTATAAATTCAACATCATACATAATCAGAGTAATAACTAAGAAGGAATTTGGCCGTTCTTAACAAGAATTTAATTCGTTCTAGTTGAATGGAGTGTTGGGTGAATATGAGCTGCAAAATGCTTCTTGTAAATTAGAAGATGAGGTTCTTATACTATTGTGATTAGTGGGGAATCATGGCCATTACATATGCAGGATATCTTTTTGAAAATTTTCTGTTGAGAGCAGTATCAAATGATTATTTATATTTTCCATCTCTCAGCAGACCTATAATTAATGCTTTAGGCAAGCCTTGTGTTGATAATTATATAAGAGTTTTATTTCTATGCAAACATTAATTTTTAGTGTTTATAACTTGGATATCTTAGCATAGTTTCACTCTAACCTCAAGGATTGTAGAACTTTCTATGCCTCCATTGGCAACAAGAGGAGTGCAAAATTTTACCATATGACATGCATTTTTTTACTATAAAGGTCCCACAAGATTTGTACATGGGGTTGCAGAGCTATCCTAAAACTTAGAAGTGAGGTTCATAAAGTTTGATGTTAGGGATGGTAAAAGGTTTTCTTATGACATGATAATTGGGATCCTACTAGATTCCTTTTCATAAAGTATAGCTTTAGGATTATCCATGGTGCAGCAACTAAATCTGAAGCAAAGATGGATTCTGTTTTGAAGAACAAAATAAGGGTTTGGAAACCTGCAAGGTCCAACAAATTAATCACCATACAATGCCAGTTGTTTTTGGTTGATCTTAAAGTTGATAAAGCTAGGTGGTCCGCCACTAGGTCAGGCTGGCTGCTCTTGTGCAGCCATCTGCTAAGAACATAAAACTAAGGCAATTGGGGTGGGATGGTGGAGACTGAGGTGGTTTAACCTTGATATCCACCTAGTTGCCTTTGTTGGTTGATTAGGAATTAAAAACAAACTAACAACTAGAGCAATTTGAAAATTTTGGAACAAAGACGTACTTGTATTCAACATTTGACTATAAAGAATCTGTAAATTAAAAGGGAAAAGTACTCTTAACAAAAGGGAGATTTGAAAATCTTGCATCTTAGAATCATTATTGAAGTTTTAAAGAAATTAATTGGTATAAATATCTCTAAGAAAATCTAGATCTTATTCCTTGATGAAAATAGGATTTCTAATTTATCAATCTTCCCATTTTGGATTAGAATTTTGTAACTGTGATGTCAGGTATGAGAAAAAAGGGAACTCGCACAATCATAAAGACACCCAACCATTATTCATAACCAAATTATTATTTTTTTCATTTATTTAATTTGAGCTAGTCCTTGATATTCAGATTTAGTAGTGTCAAGGTCATTAGAGAAACTACTCATATTGGAACTTTTTTGGTCAGTGCATAAACATTTTTTATTCATTAGTGAACATAACAGAAGGAAACACGGCAGTCCATGCAAACTACGTAATTTTTTGTATATGCATACAGCAGGGCTAGTTTTTTTTATTCTTTAGTAAACAAAGAGAGAACATGATATCACAGTTATAAAATTTATTTGTAAGAATTTTGTCTCCCCAAATGTCTCCTCCTTAATTTGGACTACAAAGTAGAGATCGAGGGAAGAAAGACTTCAGGCTCCTCCCACAACAGTTAGTTAATGAATTCTTAAGGTTTGTTCATTCACACTGAATAGTGGAACTCCATAGAGAAGGCATTATATATGACACTCACAAAGGGCTACCTATAATTATTTATCACCTCCGGGCTCAAATGTCCAAGTCATTCTTTATCTTGTAAAGGCGTTTATTTCTGCTTTGCCTAACCTTAATTGTTGGAAGCCAATTGTGTACAATGCTTTATCTCACGGATGTTATGTACTGAGTCTTTGAAAGCTTGATTGTAGGCTTTGGAGAGCAAGGAGAACAACAGGAGGAGGAAGAAAAGCAAAGGGTTAAAGGATAAAATCAGAGAGAATGGCCAAGATTCTGGGGATAAAGATGCCCTATTGATTTTTCATGCCTCTGCTTTGATCCATGAAGAGGCTCTTCTCATTAAACTGTTACAATCACCAAGTTCTGATGTTCTCACATCTAGTGCTTTTGTTTATTTGCATTCAGATGAACCTATAGTTAGAGGTTGTTCAGGGAAAGGTTTTTTTTTGGTCCTGCGCCAGACAATGTGATCTCATTATGCAAATAATGCCACGTCAACAAAAGGCTTGAAACAAAGGAAAATTAAAAAAAAAAAAAAAAAATGGTCCCAGTTCGGAGAGCCCCAAAAGGTTTTAGGGCCTAGACGGGTTGGGCTTTTGCCCAATAATCTTCATATTCCAAATGAATTGGGCCTAAACTCAATCGGAATGGCTTTGAAGGTCCTTTTTTTCTTGCTTTACAGGTTGGGCTTGAAAGCGTAAACTTACTCATAACACAAATAGGCATTGATACATCTTAGAATTAGTTCCAGTCTTAAGTCAATTTTTACCATATAATAAAATCTTAAGCTTTACTTTGTGAAGATATTTGTGGACTTGTATGACTTTTCCTTTTTATATTTATATTATTGTGTGGTATATTTTTTTTTTTTTTTCCTATATAACATTTTGGCCCACATCCCAATGAATCCAAAAGTAAGTACTTAATGGTACATTTGGATAGGATTTGAGATTATAGATTTTAATTTGAGTGATTAAAATTCAAAATACTTGCTTGGATAGTTTAAAAGATCAAGAATTTGGATTTCGCCAGATCCACCAAGGATTTTGAACATTTTAAATTCTTGAATTTGAAATGATATCTAAAATCAATGGATCCGAAATCAAGATATTTAAAATCCAAATTCAAATTTAAGTTTTTCAAATGCAACCTTAAGTCCGAAAGACAAAAAACATCAAACCTAGAACTTGGAAACCATGCATACATGTATAAACGAAAGCCAAGGCCTAACTTATTAGCTAGCTCAATCCAAAACATAACTGGTCAGAGGAGTAAAGCTAGTCATGCAGATAGGTATTTGTGTAGTAGGCATGTTAAAAAGGTAGTAGCAACCACCATGCATGTATGTGCGGCCATAAAAATGTGTTCAAAACATAAATTCATAGAAAATTTATTTAATTAAGTTCGATTTTCACTATTAAAAAAGAAAAAGAAAAAAACCTGTGGTATTATTAATATGACATCCACGATCAATAAAGAAGGACTATTCCAATAATTGGAGTATATATAGTAATGTGGTACTCCCTCTTGTCATATAATAAAAAATCTCAATAATTAAATTCATAGTAAAATTTACCCTTTATGTGAGATGAAAGAGTAAACCTTTATCTACTATATAG
Source organism: Quercus dentata (assembly GCA_028216015.1). Lineage (NCBI taxonomy): Eukaryota > Viridiplantae > Streptophyta > Magnoliopsida > Fagales > Fagaceae > Quercus > Quercus dentata. Next base: position 56,758,560 of record CP116454.1, on the reverse strand, counting down.
ATAAAAGCACCTAATAATTCTTTTTTTTACAACTTGCTTGAACTTTTTGTTTTCTCCCGGGGAGAAGTCTATGTCCTCATTCCTCTTTACACGGAATATTAATTTGATATGTACCTCATTGTTCAAGTAAATCAATGACTACATTATGGTTGGTAACATATTGGAATGCTAGCTTAGTAGCTGTATATGATTATATAATAAGATGCAATTTGGTTAATTGGAATGCTAGCTGTATGGGACTATAATAACATGCGACTTGTTGATCTAATATGACAAATTGGCAGGTGAGCAGTGTCTACTAATATCGATCGTATCATATATTATGAAACTTGTTATTGACATACCGGAGTCATTACGCAAGAGTTAGAAATAAATAAATAAAAATAAAAATTTGATACAAAAGATGGCAAAATTACCATAATCTAAGCAAGAGTTAGAAAAAAAGAGACTTCCAAATCTCATCAATTGTCTTTCTCTTGGGAAATGTCTCCTTTGCTATGAAAGAGTTGATTGCATTCTAGGATAAAGAGGACCACATTTTATTCTATTTTCAAAAATTAAATATATTTGAACATAGAAATCTATTTCATGAAAACAATGATTTTATAATCTTATCACAACACATGTTAACATAGTATATCTCAACAGACTATCTAGGGATGGTTACATGTATTTTTGTGTACTATTTTATTATATCCAAAATTATGTTTTCTTTCACTTCATTAAGTAACATGTTTATTATACTATTTTATCGATATTATTTTATTTCTTTAGGATTCCTCCTCAACATGCCAAATATGGGAGAAATTTATCCATGTCATACCAAAAAAAAGAAGAAATTTTTAATAAAAACAAGCATCTTAACGAGATGAAGGTCATCAAGGTGGAAAAATGTGAAGGATTATTTTATAATATTTAAATGAATAATAACATAGATTACTTTGTACACAACTTGCATATAATTAGATAGAAAGCTTGAAGCATTTCCCTCTCTCTCTCTCTCTCTCTACCAACTGGCTCTATTCCATTCCCGTTGTAGTTAGGCTTGAAATAATTAATTATTCAGTAATATAATTAAGTGTTAGATTAAAGCTTGTAGAATGAGTAAACTTGATCAAGTCAAACAAACTTTCGAAAATCACACTGCTTTTTGGTTTATTAGGACATTTTCATCTCATATAATTAACCCGACTTCATCATCATCATCATCATCATCATCATCATCATGGCTTCTTAAAGATTGTGCATGATATATGATCCTTTTCACACGGTATACCCACATGCCATGATGTTAAAAGTCAACATGTTTGACGAAAATTAATTTAATTATAATGGTAGGTGATTGTGGTCACGTGACTCTCTCACATATATAGAGAGCAAGTGGTTCCTCCCCTCCCTCCCCCCAAAAAAAAAAAATAGCAAGTTGTCCCCCCAAAAGTCTACACGTTCTCTCCCTCTCCCTTGTCTTATCTCTTGTAATTTTTTCTACCAAAGGTCTACACGTTCTCTCCCTCTCCTCACCTTCCTCCATGGCCGAACCATTGAAGGTCCTTTATCCTTACCACCACCTCATATCACCTCCTCAATAACTTGAATCCATCAAGTATGATCTTCCATGAATTTCGGCTACCCTAAATTAAGATTTTAAGGTAAGTTTCCATAGACCTACTTTCTTGATTATTTCATTTATGGCTCAATGCTTGTGTGGAGTTTATCTAATGGTTGAGGATAACTCTTTGGTAGTGGTACTATGATTTTTTATGGGTTTTGAGGTGTGGGTGTGTGATGGTATTACGGGTTTTCAATCATGGAGGTTTTGGGCACCTTGGTTTATTTGAGAGAGGAGGAGCTGATTTTTGAGTGTTTTACGATGATTTTTCTATTTTGAGTTGTGTCGTGGGAATATGATTTTTGACATGTGAAAAGTTGAAGAAAATAATAATCTTTTGTCCCAATTTCTTTATCTTCGAAAAGTAGAAAGAGAATATCATTTATTGTCTTATAAAAATTATAAGTTTATAAAATTACCTTTAAATAAATTTATCAACTTTGTTATAAAGTGTTATTTTTAATGAAGCAGCTAGAAAGGTGTCCAATTAAATTGATTTTTTAAAATATTAGTTAGTTTTCTTTTCAAATAGTTTTGAAAATAGAGTAGAAGTATGATAGTAACATTAGTAAATTAATAATTTTTATTTTGAAAAATGAGACAATATTTTGGGACATCCCAAAATAGAATAGAGGACAAATAAACTAGGACAAGGATAGTAACTATTATTTATTTGCTTTAGTGGTGTGAGAATGTGCTTATTGCATGTCATGTGTTTGATTTATTTTTAAAAACACCGAACAATTGTGCCTTTTTGTTTTGCCCATTAAGTTTCAGTATCTACTCACTATTTCACATAAGATATATGTACCAAAACAACAAACTTAAGATATATGTACCAAAACAACAAACTTTTGTTGAGAAGAAAAACATTGATAAGACGTAGGAAGGAGAATGAGAAACTCGAGAAGAATAACATTCGCAAAACGTGTAAAAAAATTGTTTAGTATTAATATTACTACCATTGGTATGGCTTGATTCTTGGACCTTTTCACTATTTAACCAAAAGAAAAAAAAAATCAACTTACAAATAGCAATTTTAGAGAAGAAAGATGAAAGATAAGAAGTTGAGAAGAAGTTTTCATTTTTTTTTTTTTTTTTTTTGAGATGATATAAACAGAAAACATAGGGAGTGGAAAGACAAGACTTACAACACTAGCACTTACAAAAATGGCATAAATTGAGAACAAGTTATCATATGAATATGAACCATTATTTATACCCAAAATATTATAACTCTTCAATAGACACATTTTCAGTTAATAAACACATTTTCGGTCAATAGGTCAGCCGTAACAAACTTTACAAAATATATATAAATATATATATATATATTACTGTGCAATGTCCATGTAAAAGGTATTAATCAGGAAAAAGAATATATAAATTAAAATAAAAATCTCAATTCACACAGATACGTTCAGGTACAACAATCACAAAGATTCAAAGTTGTTGTTTATATATGAATAGCCAAGAATAATAATAATGAAATATTATACTATTCAAATCAACGAATCAAAAAGAAACAGCATAAATAGAACGCCTTTGCAATATTAAGATTCTCAACGCCCAATAAGTGATATAAACAACTTCTTGTAAACAACTTTTTATATATAAAAGGCTATAGAGAAATATATGCAATATAAGCAACAAAACTATAGCGATCTCAATAATCAAAATTTGCTTTTTGAATCTAAAGCAGACGGTTAAGTTTCAAAAAAGTTCTACAACGAGGGTTATAAAATAATAACGTCCAGGAGTCTGGCCAAACCGAAGTTTTTTTTTGAAAATGTAAGTCAATATTTAAAGAAATCCACTATAAAAATATTGAACAGTTGTGGCTTTTCATTTTGTCCATTAAGTTTTAGTATCTACTCACCGTTTCACATAAGATGTATATATTAAAACTAAAAACTGTCATTAAGAAGAAAAGTATCGGTAAGGCATAGAGAAGAGAATAAAAATTTTAAAAGAATAGCATTCGTAAAATGTGTAAAGAAATCGTTCAGTATTATTGTTGCTACTGTTAGTATTGCTTGATTCTTGGAGCTTTTCACCATTTAACCAAAAAAAAAAAAAAAAAAAAAAAACCCAACTTACAAATAGTAATTTTGAAAAAGGTTCACAAGTTTCTTGTGTTTCTAAAAAAGATGAAAGAGAAAACGTCAAGAAGAAGTTACCAAAAGAGTATGAACCACTATTTATATCCCAAAGGATTATGACCCTTCAACATGCTTCTTTTCATTCAATAAACACATTTTTGGTCAATAAACACATTTTTATTCAATAGGCACATTTTTAGTCGATAGGAACATTTCCATTCAATAAGTACATTTTTATTCAATAGGCATATTTTCATTCAATAGGCACTTTTAATATATATCCAATATGAAGAATTATGACCTTTCAATATTGACCTTTTAGTATATCCAATTTAAAGGGTTATGACCTTTCAATAGGCACTTTTTGGTATATATATTATAACCTATCTTGTATATATCTATATATAAAACATAAACTACATTGGAGAAGCAATATTATGTCTCTTATTCTTTTCCACAAAAACTAATATATAAAACAACATTGCTTTTTTTTTTTCTTTTTTTTTTTCCCTTAAACTTATCTAATAACTATTCCGTGCATTGCATGGTTAGTGACTGGTTTAACTAATGTTTATTATGGATTGTTCTTTGGTTTGGTGACCAAAATAAATTCGTGTGACTCGCTACTCTATTTAACAATGACGTGTATTGATCCTAGGGATTTCTTGTGTGCTTGTGTGATTTCCTACTTTAATAGGGAATAGGTCCTTACTATAGTCTAACCAAGCTAGGCTTTAGGCCATTTGGTTGGATTTTTAGAGTATCTTTATGATTAATTGGAGATAAGTGTGATGATGTACTTGGTGATGGGCGTTATTTTTGCTTGATGTTTGCATTTCTAGGTTTCAAGGTGCTTGGTGATGGACCTAGTAATTTGAGTGGTTGATTGTGTTGTGCCCAATTGAGGTAAAATTGAATTGGACTTCCGAGGTAAGTGGCTTCTTAATGAGATTTTTTAGGAACATAATCATATTGCATGAAACGTTGTTTTGGGTTAAACACATTTTGAAAAATTATTTATGGAACTATGTTTTCCTAAAAAGTGTCATCTTGTGACCCTACCATAAATGATTATATATGAAAAGCGCATCATGTTTAATATTTGTATATGGGAAAATGCATGAATATTTGGCATAGAAAAGACAAGCATCTTTGAATTCCTTTGATAATGGATTTCATGGATTTATGGTATCATTTAAAAATACTAAAAACGCTTCTTATTTTGTATTATTTGGGAAATTGATGCAAAATATTTTTGACAAGAAATTGTTTTGAGGACTTTGAGAATATTGTGGATATTTGGTTATTGAAATATTTTATGAAACTACTTGAAAGTGGACCATGTATTTCAAATACATTAACTTGTGAGTTTTTGATGTGGGTTTGCCCTTGTGCTATAATATTGGTGATTATCTTATCTTTGTGACGATGGCTGTGTGATGTGTGATTACCCTGTCTTTGTGATGATGAGCTAATTTAGAGCCTCTCACTTTGCATGATGCAGGTAAATCCCTAGGTGTGTAGGTGAGGCCACTGTCCATAGGGCCAAAAGATCACATGCAAAAGGGGTACTGCATGACACGTCATTCCCTACCCTTCACGAGGGGAAGAGGTAATCCTTGAGTGTGTAGATGAGGCTACATAGAGCCAATAGACCATATGCAAAAGAGGTACTATATGGCGCATTATTCCATACTACCCATGGGGGGAAAGTGTAATGATCCTAGTATCCCACTTAGATTAAGTATAAGCTTAATTATGTGTTTATAAGCTCTTGGGCACCTTCCCCTTGCAAGCCAATTTTTAAGAGTGAGTTCTACCCATGGGTTCCTAACAGAGAGAGGTAAATCATTGAGGGTGTGGGTGAGGGTGTTGCCCATAGGGCCGATAGATAAAATGCCAAAAGAGGTACATATCATGCAATTGTGTCTAGGTTCTGACTTGTTTGTGGCGGTATGTCTTGGTGACATATCCGTCTTTGTGGCACTTTGTCACATGGCCTTGGGTGAGGTTTTTGGTTTTGAAATAATATTGGATATTTTTTTGGCTCACAGTGAATAATATGTAGTTTCATAATTATTTTGGGAAACTTGGTGCTACATTATTTCTATCATTCTTGTCGTGTTGTTGATGAAATTGATTTTGTAGAAATTAAATGGAAATTCCTAAAAAATTGCATGTTTTATAAAATGTTCATTATCATGAAACTTGCATTTCTCCCACCCTCATTAATTATGCTACTTATTAGGCTCTAACTCATCCTACTCTTTCACAATTTTTCAGATTAGTTAGTTATACCTCAAGCATGGAGCTTTCCTTGTTAGTGGTGGTTGGATTGCTATGCTAAATGGCAGACTAGTGTTATAAATGGTTAGTGACTCAGTCTTGCTAATTTTGAAGAGGTCATAGTTAGTTTAATTGGAGGTTAAATTCTTGAAGTTGTAAGCCTTGGGTGTGCGAATCCTAGATTTGTTGGTGGAGGTCTATGATCTTGTGTTGATTCATTTGGAGTTTCAAAAAAAAATTCATGTATTTTGGAGGCACGTGATATGTAGTTGTATGTTGTAATTATGTTATAGAGCTCTGACATATATTGTGGAGAGTTCAGTTTGTTTATTTATATTTATCATAAAGAAAGAGTAAAAAAATTCCTTTTGATGGTTCTTTTTTTCATGCTTTGAACTCTTTTAGGTTTGGGGCGTGGAGCGTGACATACAGAGCAAGCTGTATATATATAACCAGATTCATGCTTTGAAATATGGAAAAAGAAGTGCCAAAAGGGTAGGTTGACTAAAGTCATACAAAGAGGGTGTTACCAATTCTTGCGAAGTGTGAAGTAATATTCAAAGCTTCCATTCATCTTCTTTCTGGTGAAGAGCAATGGCAGAGTCTGTTGTCTCCGGTGTGGCGACAAGGCTTGGTAACTTGCTCGAACAAGAAGCAAAATTCTTGTATGGTGTGAGTGATCAAGTTCAGCAGTTACAAACTGAGCTTAAACGGATGCAATGCTTTTTAAAAGAGGCAGATGCAAGGCAACACGAATCAGAGATTGTAATGCAGGGCGTTGCAGAAATGAGAGATCTTGCTTATGATGCCGAAGATATTATTGCAACTTACGCCCTCAAAGTTGCTTCCAACAAGGGAGGTGGCGTACAAAAGGCCCTCAAGAGGTTCGCTTGCATCTTGGGTGAAGGAATTACAGTGCACCAAGTAGGGTCAAAGATTGCAGATATCATGACGAAACTTTCTAATTTGAGAAAGAGTTTCGAAGACAATGGCATAAGAGAATCAATAATGCAAGGACGCGGACCAAGTTCATTGAATGAGACGCAACGAGAGCGAATGGAAACTTATCCTCATCCTGAACGTATCGTTGTTGGGTTGGAAGATGATACAAATAAATTGGTGGCGTTTCTATTGAAAGAGGAGGGAGTTGCTTCAATTTGTGGTATGGGTGGTCTGGGAAAGACCACTCTTGCCAAGATGGTTTATAATCACCATCAAGTCAAGCGGCACTTTGACCGCCGTGCTTGGGTATATATCTCTCAACAATTTCAAACAAGACGGGTTTGGGAAGACATTCTGATTAGCCTTCTCTCTCCAGCTAAAGATCAAAGAGACGATATCCGGACCTTGAACAATGCAATGCTCGTTGAGAAAATTCGTCAAGTTCAACAGGAGCAAACTTGTTTGGTGATTCTAGATGATATTTGGAAAATTGAGGATTGGAACATTATACGTGAAGTCTTCCCAATGGAAAATACTGATAGTAAAATTTTGCTTTCCTCTCGTAATAAAAATTTGGCTTTGTATGTGGATCCTAGAGGTCTTCATGAACTACGATGTCTAAATAACGAAAAGAGTTGGGAATTGCTTGAGAAGATCGCAATATCTTGGAGATCAGGTACAATTTTATTTTTTTTGGAAAAATTAATTTGATGAAATTTTATATAAAAAAAAATAATTTGAAGAAAAAGAAGATTAGTTGCTGGTGTTGCACGCATAAAACATATTTCGCGTGAACTTACTACTAATGCCCATATAAAGCAGACTTAATCGATAAAAGAATAAAAAGAAAAAAATAATAATAACTTGTAAATAATAAATTTATCTAGATCTGAGTTTTTTATATGTTATGTGTGTGTAGCCAATATTTATTTGGTGCATTTGTTCAATGTATAAACTAATTAAATCCAAACTTTTGAACAAAATATAGCCTCAAGGAAAGGAAAAAAGAGGGTCCTATTTCAATGTTTTTTTTTTTTTTTCCCTTTTTTTGAGAAGCATATTTCAATTTGTTTCGGTATGGTTAACTTGCATTTGATGACAACAAAACATAAAACTTCAATATGACTCTTTCTCTAAAAAATTTTAACAAGAATTTTTAACCAGTGTACGTAAATGCTAGTTTTATATATTATTTTAACAATAGATGAATTAATGCATGCATATAGGCTCATTAAAACCCATTGTACAAACTTTAATTAATATTTAACTTATAAATAGAAGTAATTTTATTTGGACTGGAAGACCATTATTTATTTTGAGGGAGAGAGAGAGAGAGAGAGAGGGTGGGGGTGGGGGAAGGAGATGCTATATTCTTGGTTTTGAGGGGCTTTAAAATATTACTATAAATTGGGAAAATTCTTTGACGAAAAGGTAGAATAGAAAATCAAGTTTTAACACTTTTAGAAGAGTGATGGAAAAGAAAAGAAAGTTATTTGGGTGTAAATATTTTGTTATATATGAGAAAATAACATATGGTCAATCAAATCACATAGACACATGCATGTTTTTTCATGTATAAAGTGTGTATATATATATATATATATATTTAAGGTATATAATTAGTTGGCTCCCTAGAAATTTCTGGCTCCATGCTCCTGAAGTGGACGGTGTAAGGTTGAATTTATTCAACCATCTAATTGGCTTTATTCCGTGCCAAATTTGCTTGTAATTCAGCATTTAGTAACCCCGTATTTAGGTGGGTTTGTTGTAAGGGTAGTGAGTGAGATAGAGTGAAGATTGCTCAAGAATGTGCAAGAAAACAGAGAGTCGCGGCTGGGACTCGCGGGTGGACTCGCGGTTTCAACCCGCGAGACCGCACACGTGCCAAGCATGCTGGAAGATGAACAGTCATGCTAGTTAGAGCACTACAGGACAAAACAGGACAATCGGCCATACGATTATCTCGGATCGGAACTCGCGACTTAGTCAAGCCGCGAGGTCAAGCCGCGAGTTACCCCTGTTTTGTAAAACCTAACGTTTCACATTCCTCTCCCACTCCAATATAAATACTCCTTTTACCCACGATTGAGAGAGCTTCCGAGAGAGAATTTTGAGGGAGAAACCCTAAAGAAAAACAAGATTGTTTCACACACAATCCCTACCTTAGAGTCTCTTCATATTCCTCAACTCTCTTCCTCTCCATTGTCAAATCCTTGAGAGGTATTTTACCAAACCTGGTTCTCACCATCATCATCACCGTGAGACAGTCGTTTGGAGTTCGGGAAGCGATTAGGAAGGAGCCAATCTTCATTGGTTGATGCTACGGTCTAGTAGCGGAATCCGGGAAGCTAGAAAAGAAAAAGGTTCGGCGCAACCTCGTTGGAGCAAGAAGCTTGGAGGGCTTAGGTGCACTTTGGGTAGATTAGGCTTGGAGGGTCTATTCTTTGTCCTTGTATCCCAACCGTATTTTCTAGTGGATTGATTACCGCTTGGAGGGCGGCGGAGAGGTTTTTCGCCGAGGTCTTCGGTTTCCTCTTCGATAACACATCGCGTGTTGTCTTTGTGTTTGCATCTTCCTTCCTCTATCTCCGCCTTTATATTATCTCTTTGTGATTTTATTATGTTATGGCTTAGATAGTTTTCTATTCTATTTCACATTATAGCATATGTTAAGTTTCCGCACACTTGTTGTTTAACATATTGCTTGTGTTGATTAAGTTAATTTTTGGGGTCTAAACGTTCAAAAGTGTTTTGTACACGTTTTTGAACTTTCAATTGGTATCGAGCGGTACAATCGTTATTGGTTTCAATACCATTGTGTGATCCTTGACTCCCTTTTGAGATGGATAGGTCTCAATCCCTTAATGCACCACCATATTTTGATGGTAGTAATTATGCCTTTTGGAAGGTTCGCATGAGAGCCTTTCTATGTTCTATTGATGAATCTGTTTGGGATGTTTGTTGAGATTGGTTGGATCAAACCCGAGGCAGCCAAATCCACTTGGGATAAGGCAAGACTTGTCTGCATCAAATGCTAACAAGATAAAGCACTAAATGCTATTTTCTCGTGGTGTGTCTCCAGATGAATTTCACAGATTTCTCACATTACCATTGCCAAAGAAGCATGGGAAATTCTGGAAACAACTTATGAAGGCACGAAGAAAGTGAAAGATACCAAGTTACAAATGCGACCACTCGGTTCGAGGAGCTCAAGATGAGTGAGGATGAGTCTTTCGACTCTTTCTATGGGAAGCTAAATGAGGTGGTTGTCGTAAGTTTAACTTGGGGAGAAAACGGAGGACTCAAAGATTGTAAGGAAGATCCTTCGATCATTGCCGGAAAGTTTTCGTGCAAAAGTGATGACCATTGAAGAGAGCAAGGACCTTGATGACATCAAGGTGCAGGAGCTGGTTGGTTCTCTCTGCAGACGTATGAGATGTCATTTTGCCCAATCAACGGAAGAGTAAATCTCTTGCTCTCAAGACCATTAATGAGAAGGTGGAAGATCAAGACTCATCGGGAGAAAATGGGGTTGACAAAGATGTAGCTTACCTTGTCAAAAATTTCAAGAAATTTTTGAAATTCAAAAACAAATGGCAAATTTGATGATAAAAGAAAATTCCAAAGCTCGGAAGGGAGAAGAGGGATTTCAAAAAGAAAGATGGAAAAGAATCCCAATCCACACAAGGTGTCACTTGTTTTGAATGCAACGGGCATGGACATTTTAAGAAGGAATGTCCGAATTATTTGAAATCGAAAGGTAAAGTGTATGCCACGACCTTGAGTGACTCGGATTCGTCGAATCAATCAAGAGAGCTGCGATGGAGAGGGGAACTATTCAGCTTTCATGACTATTGCACATGTTGAGTCTTCGGATGAGTTAAATCTGCTTGTACAAGACCTTGGAGAACATAGTGATGATGAATCACTAGGAATTGTTGAAGAATCGATTTCAAGAAAGTGAAAGCACAAGAAATCTTCAAGAAAATTACAACTCGCTCTTGGAGAAGTCGGGTGAGTACACAAGGGTTGCCAAGGTGCTTGTGTGAGAAAAATGAAGAAGGCCGAGGAGGACTACAAAAGTCTCCTAATCAGATATAGGGAGGCCAAATGTGAGATTAAAACTCTAAATGGTGAGTTGTCCGAAACTTACACAAAAGTGAGATTTCTTGAGAATGAGATTGTGCAAGCGAATGCCAAAATAGAGAGGGTCACTACCAAGAAGCTAGATGATGTTATATCATCTCAAAAGAGCTTCTCAGACAAATCCGGACTGGGGTATACCGGAGGAAGTAGTTCATCCGTAAATGTCACTAAAGATGTGAAGTTTGTAAAGGCAAAAGACCCAGTTGTATAGCTGAACTTACTCGGTGAGAAGCCCGAGGTGGAGGAGAAGAAGAATTTGGTGAACCAACGGATGTTGAATCCCCCGTAATCAGTCTGTGGGCGGTCGAATCTCGTGCCAAGTCACGCCCCCGACCACGAGAGAGGTCCTAGAGGAACTTATGTGTGCCACTATTGTGGAATTCAAGGGCATACTCGACCAAATTGTCAAAGTCGAGAGCAAAGAACAGTGCAACTCCTCAAAGGTCGAGAGGACCCAGAAATGATAGGAGAACTTGGGCGGGTGATCAATCTAGAGAGCAAAATGGAGATCCCGGAATGATGAACGTGATGAAGATGATTGGTGCATTCACCAACTGCTTGGAAAGCTTCTCACGAAGGTTTGAAAGCCCTAACTCCCGCACCCAATCCTTTAAGGAAATCACCCAAAACGCAAGTGACGTGTGGGTGAAAAGGGGTACTCATGCATAAGCATTACAACATGTCCATGCATTAATACTTCCTATGCTTTGTGACTATGTTTGTTTGGTTTACTTGCTGGTTTTGATGTTGGTTGTTTGCTTATTTTCTTGTGTACTTTTTCTTTGTTTTGTTTGTTTTATCAATCTTTTTTTTGTGTCTTGTGTCAAAAATCCAAAAATCACATAAAAAGTAGAAAATCAAAAAGCTTGATTGACTTTGTTGAGTTTTGTCTCAAAACTTGTTTTTCCTTGTACCTTTGTGCTAATGGCTTTGTGCATTTTCGAGCATTGCTTGTTTTCATGCACCTATATCTCTGTGGGAAAAATCTTGAAATCTATGTGATTGTTGTAAATAGATCTTCAAACTTGTCATGAATGATTAGTGAATGGTTATGTTGATCTTGAGACATGCATAGACTTGTGTCTATATCTCTTCCCACTCTTTATTATATGTTTTTGCTAAAAAGAGCTCACCAAATGTAAATCTCCAAATGAAAAGAGATATTGAGCTGCAAAAGCCTGTCGCACATTTTAGTATTTGACTAGGAAAAAGGGTAAGCGACCGTATATTAAAAGTGAATATTCATTCAAAAAGGGCCAAAGGCCTGTTCTTCAAAGAGAATTGTTATATACCTCTCTCAAAATGAGAGATGATTGCCTCAAAAGATCAAAGATTATGATTGAAAGTGGAGTCAAATGAAAAGCTCCAAGTTATGTTATCAAGTTAAGTGGGAGGTCATATATACATATTTCTATAATTGAGTTTGGTCACATGATCTAGTACTAATTGTGTATGCCTTGGTTGAATTAATCATTGAAGTTTCACATTAGACAAAGGACTATCTCATTGTTGGTATCCATACACAACACACAAGTTTATGTTCAATAAATGCCTTATTCATTTGTGTGATTGTACTTGATGAAATTTGTTTTCACATGCTCAATCTTTGTTATTTCGAGCACAAAAAGATTTTTGAGTGTTTTAGGTGTTTTTGGAAAGTATTTTGGTTGAAAAATCTGAAAATTTCAAAAATACAGTTTTGCCCTGTTTTGGCGGCTCGATCACGGGTGTGTCAAGTCGCGAGCCTCGTCGCATCTTCGCTGGTCATTTTTGGCGACTTGTTCGCGAGTAGAAGGTCGGTCGCGAGTTCACTCGAGAGATTTTCGCGGCTCACTCGCGACTCACTGCGGGTAGACCTTCCATCGCGAAAAACACTTAGAAAAATTTTTCAAAATTTTGTTCTTGTGTATTGTGGCGGCTTGAGTGGCGATCGTGTGTGGCGACTCGATCAAGTCGCGAAAATCGCGTGTTTGGCGTAAACAGAGAGCAGTTTTTAAACTTTTTCAGTTTTTCCCTCGAATTTTTGTGACTGTTCATCTTCTCTCTAAACTCTCTCCCTCCCAAACACTCCGTGTTCTCTTTTCCAATCTCTTGTGTTGCACTCTTGTAGCTCAAAATCGTCAAGTTACAGGTATGGGTTTTCTGTTTTACACTCTTTTCTACTTGATTTTGTGCTTTTACCCTTTGATTTTTCGAATATGATTGTGTTTTTAAAATGGGTTTTGTTTCGGTTTTTGCTCCTTGTTCTTGCTTAAACTATGGATGTTGTTGCTATAGTTTGTGTTGATCATAGGCATTTCCTTACCGCTCTTCATCTTGTGCTTATCTTAGTGTTTCTTTTGTTTCAATCTGAACTTCGAAATGTTGAGTTGTTTCTTTTTGTTCATTTAAGGTTGTGAGTTTTCTTGTGCTAAATTCGCATGTTTTGGTGTGTTAATCTGTTGGGAGTTTCGTTAGGCTCACAACATCGTGTGTGCATCATATCATTTTTCCATTATCTGTCTCAATGTCATTAGGATAGTTTCTCCTTGTTGCTCATGTATTTCCTTTCTCAAGCTTGGTTTTCCCATGAGATTGATCTAAGTAGCCTTTTGGTTTAAGTGTTCATAGTTATTTTGTGTGGATGATATCTCTTTGATAATCATGGTAATCGACTAAGTTCTCGCACATATATTTGCCTATCTTTGTTGTGGCCTTTTTTCGATTGTTCTGAGATGGCTCCCTCACCTCGAGAAGAAGAAATCTACTGCAAAGAAGGTCGACAAAAGATTAAAGATGGATTCTAGACTGTTTAGATCAGTTCACCACTTTGAGAGATACAAGGATAACTTCTTGAATGCAGGAATCATTCAAGAGAGATTTGTTGATTTGGAGGACTTAAGACAAACTTTTATTCCCAGTTGTTTTGAAGGAAGAGGATGGGAAAAGCTTCTGAGTGATTTCCCTTTGGTATGTGAACCCCTGATTAGGGAATTTTACTCAAATGTTGTAATAAAGGAGAATGAGTTAAATTGCTGGGTTAGAGGTAAAGAATTCATTCTAGATGCACATGTCATAGATGAAGTACTAGGGCTTGAAGGTTTGGATGATGAGGAGTTTATAAATTTCAAGGATAGGAGTGTTTCTATTGAAACAGTTCAACAAAGGATAGGTGGGCAGAGAGAAGGGAAATGTTTGAACACCACTGCCTTTCCAAAGTGGACATGAGGGTTTTAACCATAATCATGATGTTTAACCTCTATCCTATTAAGAAATTGACCACAATCAATTGTGCTAGAGCAATTTTTCTCGATGGATCTCAAAGAGAAGAACTTCATAGATATAAGTTCCCACATCTTTGACATCATTGTGGATGAGACAAGAACAACATCTAGACCAAAACCGATCTTTCCCGGTTTGCTAATGAGGATATTCAGAAGGAAGGGTGTTCAAATTCCTCAAGACATCAGTCACATGTCCACACCCTCGCAATTAACAAACTTACCCGCAAAAGGATCGGTGTTAGGCTTCCAGGAGAAGAAGATGATGGTGATGAAGGAGAGGAAGTCCCAATGGAGCGATGCAGAGGCAAAGCAGGCATGCATCCACCTTAACACCCAGGAGGAGTGGCAAAAGGTCTAGAGCTTCAACTTCTGCAGATACACCTCCGGATGCTTTCCAAATCATTCTCGGGAAAGGCTTGATGGGATCGGGCAGTCCAAACCGAGCACTCGACAGGATGAGAGCCATGCAAGACCAGATTGATGTCATGGTCGCTAAACTTGATGACCTCACAACTCAAAGATGACCCAGTGACCCTTTGGTCATTCTGTCAAAAAGGGGGAGAAGTTCATTGATGATTGAGAAGCGAAAAGCGACTCTTAAGGGGGAGTAATTAGTTGAGGGGGAGTAATGTGTTTATATATGTTTATGTTGGGTATTTTTTTGTGTTTTTATGGTTTTGATACATCGTGTTTTGGTGTATAAACTGTTTCTAACTCTAATCTTATACTCTTGGTTTAATCCTTAATATATTTTGATGATGTTATTCAGGAAATTCTGTAGTTTGTACCCATTTGCTTTTGTAAGCTGTTAGGGTTATGTTTTTAAGCATATTTGTAGGCTTTATGATATGTACCTTGCTTATGCAGCCTTTATGTTTGTTGAAATCAAGACTTTGATCTAAATGTTCTGCATTTTGGTTTATTGTCTTGTCACTCTTGTGCCCTTGTAGGATTGTTCCTAGATGCATATGCCTTGTGTGCTATGCATTGGTTGAGTGTTGAACATACAAGTGTCTTGCCTTGTGCTTGTTAACTTGTATGTCCTTGTGTTCATTCCAAGTGTGAATGAACACCGTGATCACTACCTTGAGGTGGTCACTTGGTTGATCAAGTCATGGTTTGTGTATTACTCCATCTTTGCTTGATCACATTCAGCATGTTTCATATGCATTCATAATTTTCTCGCCTACAATAATCATAGTGTATTGTTGTGTTTCAGGAGTATATTGTTCATATGATTCAAGTGCTTCACTGACTTCTAGAGTTAGGTGTGAGTGAGTTTTGTTCAACTGTTCCCAACTCACATGTTAAGTCTAGAGTCTGTTTTAGGGTTTTGTCACGGAATAGCCAAAGGGGGAGATTGTAAGGTTGAATTTATTCAACCATCTAATTGGCTTTATTCCGTGCCAAATTTGCTTGTAATTCAAAGCATTTAGTAACCCCGTATTTAGGTGGGTTTGTTGTAAGGGTAGTGAGTGAGATAGAGTGAAGATTGCTCAAGAATGTGTAAGAAAAAGAGAGTCGCGGCTGGGACTCGCGGGTGGACTCGCGGCTTCAACCCCGCCAGAATCTGCACACGTGCCAAGCATGCTTTGGAAGATGAACAGTCATGCTAGCTGGAGCACTACGAGGACAAAACAGACAACGGCCATACGGTTATCAAGGATCGGAACTCGCGACTTAGTCAAGCCGCGAGTTACCCTGTTTTGTAAAACCCGACGTTTCACATTCCTCTTCCACTCCAATATAAATACCCCTTTTACCCACGATTGAGAGAGAGCTTCCAGAGAGAATTTTGAGAGAGAAACCCTAAAGAAAAACAAGATTGTTTCACACACAATCCCTACCTTAGAGTCTCTTCATATTCCTCAACTCTCTTCCTCTCCATTGTCAAATCCTTGAGAGGTATTTTACCAAACCTGGTTCTCACCATCATCATCACTGTGAGACAGTCGTTTGGAGTTCGGGAAAGCGATTAGGAAGGAGCCAATCTTCATTGGTTGATGCTACGGTCTAGTAGCGGAACCGGGAAGCTAGAAAAGAAAAAGGTTCGGGCGCAACCTCGTTGGAGCAAGAAGCTTGGAGGGCTTAGGTGCTTTGGGTAGATTAGGCTTGGAGGGTCTATTGTCTGTCCTTGTATCCCAACTGTATTTTCTAGTGGATTGATTACCGCTTGGAGGGCGGCGGAGAGGTTTTTCGCCGAGGTCTTCGGTTTCCTCTTCAATAACACATCGCGTGTTGTCTTTGTGTTTGCATCTTCCTTCCTCTATCTCCGCCTTTATATTATCTGCTGTGATTTTATTATGTTATGGCTTAGATAGTTTTCTATTCTATTTCACATTATAGCATATGTTAAGTTTCCGCACACTTGTTGTTTAACATATTGCTTGTGTTGATTAAGTTAATTTTTGGGGGTCTAAACGTTCAAAAGTGTTTTGTACACGTTTTTGAACTTTCAGACGGGCCTCTCCTAGTCTCTACTAGAAAATATAGTTGGGATACATGAACAGCAATAGACCCTTCAAGCCTAATCTACCCAGTGTACCTAAGTCCTCCAAGCTTCTTGCTCCAACAAGGTTGCGCCAAACCTATTTCTTTTCTAGCTTCCCGAATTCCGCTACTTGACCATAGCATCAACCAATGTGAAATTGGTTCTTTCCTAATCGCTTCCCTTAACACCAAACAGCCCTCTCACAGTAATGGATATGATAAGAAAAGGTTTTGGTAAAAGGCCTCTCAAGGATTTAACAATGAAGAGGAAGAGAATAGAGGAATTTGAAGAGTCTCTTATGTGAAGATTATGGATGAATCAATCTTGTTTTACTCTAGGGTTTCTCTCTCGAAAATTCTCTCTGGAAGCTCTCTTTCTTTCGTGGGTATAAGGGGTATTTATACTTAGGTGAGAATGGAATGTGAAGAGTCAGGTTTTTCAAAACAGGGCTGGCTCGCGGCTTGGCCTCGCGGCTTAATCGAGTCGCGAGATCCAGCCGTGAGAGATAATCGAATGGTCAATTGTCCTATTTTGTCCTATAGTGCTCAAGCTAGCATGAAGCTTCAACTTCGGCATGTCCGCACGTGTGCAACTTCTGATGGCTTGCGGTAGCGAGTCACCCGCGAGATCCGATCGCGAGTCCTTGTTTATCTTGTACAGTCTTGAGCATTTCTTCACACTATCTCACTCACTACCCTTACAAGAATCCCACCTAAATATAGGGTTACTAATTGCTGAAATACAAGCAAATTTAGTACGGAATAAAGCCAACAAGTTGGTTGATTAAATTCAACCTTACACTTCCCGTCCAACATTTCTCGATGATAGTTGTCTTGCCTGGAATAATGAGTGACCTTGTAGGGTCCTTCCCAGGTTGGGCCAAGCTTCCCTTGGGTTGGGTCCTTGGTAGCAGGTGTGACTTTGAGCGGGATGAGGTCTCCTATATTAAATTGTCTGAGCTTCACTCTCTTGTTGTAGTACTTGGCCATCTTCTGCTGGTACTTCGTCATCTTATTGGATGCTTCGTCTCTAAATTCATCCAAGCAATCCAGGTTGACTCTTAGTTAATCGTCATTGTTGCCTTCATGGAAGACTTCTCATCTCATGCATGTGATTCCCACTTCGACCGGGATTACCGCCTTGGTGCCATAGGTGAGCCTGAAGGGGGTCTCTCCTGTTAAGGTTCTTGTTGTAGTCTTGTACACCCACAGGACATTGGGCAACTCCTTTGGCCAGGAGCCGTTTGCATCGTCCAATCAAGCTCTGATGATCTTGAGCAATTTCGAGTTCGTCACTTCCGTTTGACCGTTAGCTTGGGGGTGGCCTGGGGACGAGAATTGGTTCTTGATCCCTAGCCCCGAAAAGAAGTCCCTAAAGCCTTGATTGTCAAACTACTACCCGTTATCCGATATGATCATCCGTGGTATCCCGAATAGGTAAACTATGTTCTTCCACACGAAGTTCTAGATCTTTGCCTCCGTGATAGTTGATAGTGCTTCTGTTTCAACCCATTTTGTGAAATAGTCAATAGCGACTAGCAAAAATTTTACTTGTCTCTTACCTTGAGGTAATGGGCCGACGATGTTAATCCCCCACTGGGCAAACGGCCACAAGGAGGCTATTGGCGTCAGTCTCTCTGCTAGGATGTGTTGAACATCCCAAACCTTTGGCATTTGTCGCATCTCTTGACGAACTCCCTTGCATCCTTCTGCAAAGTAGGCTAGAAGTAACCTATTCCGATAACCTTGCTTACCAGGGATCTTGTGCATGGTCTCTACAAAATCCTTAATGGATCTCTTCCATAATGTATTTGGCTTCCTTCTTGTCTACGCACTTTAGGTAAGGCATGGATAAGCCTCTTTTGTATAGGGCGTCGTTCAAGATCGTGAACCTAGCTGCCCTTTGGCTGCCTTAAAAAAAAATTTAATTTTAACCATTTGTAATTCCACTCTCTTAGTGGAAAAAGAATCCTTTTTTTTTTCACTTTCTAATCACATGTAAATGGTTTAGTCCTTAAAAAATGTATAAAAATGAAATTTGATATCGACCTAGAGTATGTTGATGAGCTAAAAGCCTTATATTAGTACAGTTCATACAGATAGAGCAAAGTTCTCCAAGTTGTTCATCTCTAGACTTTCAAGTCTTGAATTATAGTTTGATGTAACCTATATCTATATATATCAGAAAGCTAAAATATAGTATTTATTGTTACTACGTTTTTATTGAGCCATATTTGCATAGTCTTCCATTCCATTCGATCTAATTCAATGATGCTTTGGGAGGGGA
Source organism: Quercus dentata (assembly GCA_028216015.1). Taxonomy (NCBI): domain Eukaryota; kingdom Viridiplantae; phylum Streptophyta; class Magnoliopsida; order Fagales; family Fagaceae; genus Quercus; species Quercus dentata. The sequence continues at coordinate 56,739,435 of CP116454.1, read as the reverse complement.
TGTTTGTGTAGGAAGAGGATTTACTTTATTGAAAATTATGTCACTTTCTCAGTGTAATGTTGATAGATTCTAATAAAATTACATTTTTTTTTTTTAATGTTATTAAAGTCTTGTTTCTTTTTCTAATATCAGTGATAAATTTACTTATATCTGCTCCCTCTTTAAACCATTCAAGACTTATAAAGGATGAATCTTTTGTAAAGAACTCTAGAAACAAATTTTAACAACACACTACATTATTTACAAAATATCTCGCCTTATATAATAATTGAATGCAAAATGTATCATGTTTGCTTTAAAAAAAATTCAAAGAACAAATATAGAGAGCTTAATTTACAAAACCTAATATATTGTATTAGCTATATTTTGTTTCCATAAAAAGAAACTATATTTTGTTAGAAAATAATTACATCATTTTAAGAAGGATTTAAGATTAACACTTATATGTCTCGCCTACTATTTTCATTTTTTACTTAAGAAAAAAGGTCATCAAATTTGTAAGCACATCACAGGGTTCTACTACTAGCTATTTTTATTGCTAACGTTGCAGTTGTGGTATTTCAAGAAGAAATTATATTAATTTTTCAATAAAAAAAATTGATATTAGTATTTTGTTTGTTTTTGGTTTTCCAGACTCTATAACGAAAACTAAGATGGAAAAGTTAGGGAAAGAAATGATTGGATATTGTGGGGGGTTTACCATTGGCCATCACTATACTTGGAGGTCTTTTAGCCACAAAGCAAATAGAAGAATGGGAGGATGTTCTTAGACATGTCAAATCATACCTTTATGAACAACCAGACTTACGACTCACCAAGGTAATGGGATTAAGTTATGATGATTTGCCTTGCCACTTGAAACCATGCTTTTTATATTTAGCCCATTTCCCAGAAGATTTTGAGATACCAAGAAAGGAATTGACTCGTATGTGGATGGGAGAAGGCTTTATATCACAAATTCAGCACAGAGGAGGAACTAGTGCAGAGATGCATGGTTCAAGTGGGGAAAAATGGTTCACTTGGAAAGATTAGAACTTGCCGAATCCATGATCTTATGCGAGAATTTTGTGTATTAAAAGCCCAACGGGAAAATTTTCTCCAAATCACCAATATTCCTTCCATGGAAGAAAGTAATGCACATATTGGTAAAATTCGAAGACTTGCAATCAATTTGGAATCAAGTGATAATTACCTCGAGGGGATTAAATTCAATAAATATCCTTACCTTAGGTCTCTTCTCTACTTTGTGCCTCATGACAATAATTTGTATCTTAAAGAATCTTATTTCAAGAAAATCAGGTTGCTCAGAGTCTTAAATCTAGAAAATTGTCATTATTATTGTGGAAACTTACCTGATGACATTGGATATCTCATCCACTTGAGATTTTTATCTTTGAAAAATACCAAGATAGAAATCGTGCCATCATCTATGGGCAATTTGAAGTGCTTGGAAACACTAGATTTGCGGTCTCAAGAATATGGTATGAAAGTGCCAAATGTGTTTAAGAATATGAAACAGTTGAGGCATCTATATCTACCCATTTATTATCGGGTAAGTGAGAAGTTGGAATTGTCTAATCTTCATTATTTGCAGACATTGGTGAATGTTATCCCTGAAAGTATCCACATTCCCTCAAGTTTTAGATTCAACCGTCTTCGATCTCTTCGCACGACGACTTTTTTAAATGAATGGGAATGGGATTCAGATGTAGTACAAGTAGTATCAAGTTGTCCTGATATATATAAGCTTAATCTACACCGCTTAATAAAGAAGCTCCCAAAAGCTCACCAATTCTCTCCCAATTTGGCCAAGTTAACCTTATGGAGAACTGGTCTTGAGGAAGACCCAATGGCAACATTAGAGAAGTTGTCAAACTTAAAAATCCTCCGCCTTCTTTTTAATTCATTCTTAGGAAAGAATATGGTTTGTTCTCAAAGAGGATTTCCATTGCTTCAATCTCTTGTCCTTTCTGAATTGAGATATTTAGAGGAGTGGAGGGTGTATGAAGGAGCCGCACCCAATCTTTTACATTTGGAAATTAGAGAATGCTGGTGCTTGATGACAATTCCAGATGGATTGAGTTTCATCGCAACCCTCCAGAAATTGGAGATCAATGACATGCCAAAGTCATTCAAAGATAGGCTTGACAAAGAAGGAACTGATTTTTACAAAGTCCAACATGTCCCTTCCCTTGTATTTCAACAATGTGACAGAGAATGATAATCTTTGGCTAACAAGGTACATCAATGAATTCTTGCACTCACATTTTTGAAATATTTTATGGTGCGTCTTTTGTTTCAAATCTCTCCCCAATTAATTCAATTTTTTCCTAAATAATATTGGAAAAGGTTTATCTCTAAACATGTTTGGAGCCTTGGGCTCCAACTACCAATAAGAAAATGACATATATACCATCATATATAATATATAATTCATTTGGTTAGTTGAGTTAAGTGAGTCATGTGTATTGCACTTGATAAGGATTAATGACATCTTCCTATTAGGAGCCCAGGACTCCAAATATATTTAAAGCCAAACTTTGTCCAATAATATTTTACAAAATTTTACCTAATGCAAGGATACTTCTTCTTTTGATTAGAATGAAGAACCCCCCCCCCCCCTCTTCCTCAATTTACATACTTATTTACTTTCTTTTCCGCTTCATTTTTGTGGGGACTCTTATTTTTTTTCCATGTTATCAATAAATTAAGCAATGAATTTTTATTAACAGCTTCTTCTTTCTACTTTTTTTTTTTTTTTTTGGGCCTTCCTACTTTCTCATTTCATTTCCGTAGCATGAATATATAGGTTAACTACATATGGTTCTAAGTGTTTGTTTGGCAAGATTATTTTTGCCAACTTATTTTTCTATTCAGCTTATTTTTACTACTATTCATGGATCCCATTATACTTTTTGGTACTATTCATGGGTCTATTATTTTAGTTAACTTTTACCTTTTTCTAAAGTATTTTCAACAAAAAATTTTCAATTTTAACAAAATAAGCAAATCTTAAGTGTTCTTTAATGAGTTCATGTCTACAGCATACTTCATTTTATTTTTATTTTTTTTATGTATTGGGCTTAATCATTTTAGTTGGTTGTCTCATTTCTTTTTCTTCAGGTGATCTGATCCATGGTGCCAAAGTTTCAGCTCTGCAACTTGTACAAGTTCGTGTCTATTATACAATTTGAAGAACTTGATTTCACAGACTCATTAAACATATTCTCTGATGCGTAAATGTAGTGGTGTCAAGAATTGTTTACTCGGTGATTGTACTCTGCGTTGTACTATTTCGTATAGTGGTTTGTTTGGAACGTTGTGTGTTTGTTTGGAATGTTGTGTGTTTGTTTTAGTGCTGCTTTCTTTTTCTTTTTCTTTTTCTTATTTTGATAAATAGTGCGGCTTTCTTGTTCCTCTATGATTGCACTCTTTGTTCATTTATTCGGTTGACTAAAAGAAACCAATGTATCTTATTGAGCTGGGAATTGTGAGAGACTGCAACCTTGGCCTGCTGGATTTTTGTATCAGGCCAGACCCACGCGAATGGAGGAGATCGTGCTTCAACTTAGCTCGTTATTGATTTGGTTACTGGCTTTAGCTTAAGATTGACAAGAAATTGTTGTTTGTTTACCCTGCTCATGTTGTTGCTGTGATAGTAATGAATTGTATTGAGTCCGAGAATACATTTGGGTTATGAAGCAAGAGAAATTTAAATGGGGTAAAAATAGAGGTCCACATAGTATTGTAATTAGTAGGGACATGATAGCCATTACATATGAATGGCATCATGAGTTCAAAATATTGTAAAAAATTGACATCCAGACACACTATTTTACAATAATATTTGTAAGTTGTAACTTGGAGAGCTCTGCAGTAAGTCTACTTCATCCAAAGGTTGTAGAACTTCCTACCTTTATGTCTCTCAAGTTAATGTCAGGAGTGCTACATATATACAAATTTACTCTCATGTAAGTAGTTGCACAGAATTTGAAAGAGATGACTCTCAGACGATGTCGTTTTCCGTAAGTGACCAAATGCCTTAGACTAAACGATGTCGTACCAATAAAAAGCCAGGTGAGACGTTGTGGTAGATTGGTAGTGATGAGGAATCAACTTAAGTCAGTCACGTGTTTGTTACGTGCTTTTGTAGTTTTGTTAACATAGAGATTACTTTAGACACGTGGTTTATCTTGAGTGGTTGGAACTGATGATTTATGAGTTTGTTTTAACTAATTAGGTGTCTTCTTTTTTTTTCTTTTTTTTTAAGACTAATTAGGAGTGATAGAGCATCTTATGCCTTTTGTTTTTGATCAATGAGAAAACCAATTTTATTTAGAGGAATCAAGTGTTCTAAAAAAATGTTATTTTAATATGTCAAAAAGTAACCTTTACAACAAGGATAGACCCAAGTGGGGGGCCGGCCCCCCTAGCCTTTTATTTATTTATTTATTTTTTTTTTTACATATGTTTTTTTTTTTTTTTTCATTTTTGTAGTTGGCTCCCTCTTCTAAAACTTTAGTCCACTCCTCCTCGATCAATCTAGTCAGCCTAGCACAACTAGCAATTATCTAGTCTATCCAACCCAAAAACTTAAAAAAAAAAAAAAAAAAAAAAGAAGCATTCATAATGGTAATTGTATTTTAGCAAAAAAAAAAAAACTATTTGATCACCAAAGAACCAAAAAATCATGTGTTATTGGAGAAATCAAAACTATTTTTTTGCAACTACAATAAACTGGTATAAATATCAATTGACTGTAAAAGGTTGTTAAAAATAAAATAAAATATTTTCTTAAGATTATCTCTCTTCTTTCAATTAAAAAATTCAAATTCTCTCTCATTTTTATTATTTTTAATGAGTTTTTTTTAATATTATTTAAATAAAGTGGTAAAAAAATAGAACATTTGATGTTGGGTATATTGTAAATGAAGAAGTAAAAAAAAAAAAAAAGACATAAAGTAGCCTTTTAAGGTGACAAAACTAAAATTTTTAGCACCACTATTGTAAATGCTCTAATTTAAAAAAAAATAAAAAATTAAAAATAAATAGCTAGCCTAGTTTAAAAAAAAAAAAAAAAAAAAAAATTTTTTTGTGTATTTGTATTTGTTGGTAGATGATTGCATCTTAATGTTTTATGAAACAATGATTTTGTATATTTATAATTTGTTAATATTATATAGATGCCTATTTGGAGTTTTTTGTTTTTGTTTTTTAACTTATACTCTGACCCCCTCTAACTTAAAATTCTAGATCTGACCCTATTTTACAATACACTTTATATCACATCATGTTAAAAGTTTACCATTTAACACCTAGTACTATGATAAAATGCAATTAACTTTCAATATATAAATTTGAGTCTTGTACATACATAGAGTAGAGAGTCTTCAATCAATCATTCTGTCATAAGGTAAAACTTGAAGCAAAATATTAATAATGGGCTATGGATTAATGTTCAATGAAACAACTATTGTCTTTCAGTTATTAATCTAAATTTAGCTGAAAATAATCTCAGCACAATGTCTTAACATATGAAGTTTTCCTAGAACAAAACAAAAAGCCCTAACTCTTAATACTACTTTGATTCGGTACTACTACATTTAAAAATAAAAATTAAAAAAACCTTTCCTAGACAAAACATTGATGTATAAAAAACAAGGACAAAGAATGAGGAGTAAACATTCTTAATCTTATTTAACAATAAAGAAGAAAGTGGGAAGCAAGAATTATTATTGTTTGTAGCAGGCCAATCCCACGCGAATGGATGAGATCGTGCTTCAACTTAGCTCGTTATTGATTGGTTACTGGCTTTATCTTAAGATTGACAAGAAATTGTTGTTTGTTTACCCTGCTCATGTTGTCGCTGTGATAGTAATGAATTGTATTGAGTCCGAGAATACATTTGGGTTATGAAGCAAGAGAAATTCAAAAGGGGTAAAAATAGAGGTCCACATAGTATTCTAATTAGTAGGGACAAGTTAGCCATTACATATGAATGGCATCATGAGTTCAAAATATTGTAAAAAATTGACACCCAGACACACTATTTTACAATAACGTTTGTAAGTTGTAACTTGGAGAGCTCTGCAGTATGTTTACTTCATCCAAAGGTTGTAGAACTTCCTACCTTTATGTTTCTAAAGTTAATGTCAGGAGTGCTACATATTTACTCTCATGTAAGTAGTTGCACAGAATTTGAAAGAAATGACTCTCAAACGATGTCGTATTCTGCAAGTGACCAAATGCCTTAGACTAAACGATGTCGTACCAATAAAGAGCCCGGTGAGACGTTGTGGTAGCGATGAGGAATCAACTTAAGTCAATCACGTGTTTGTTACGTGCTTTTGTTAACATAAAGATTTACTTTAGACACGTGGTTTATCTTGAGTGGTTCTACCTGGTGATTTATGGGTTTGTTTTAACTAATTAGGTGTCTTTTTTTTTTAACCACTAATTAGGAATCTGTTACCCTGTATAATAGAGCATCTTATGCCTTTTGTTTTTGATCAATGAGAAAAGCAATTTTATTTAGAGGAATCAAGTGTTCTAAAAAAAATGCTATTTTAATCTGTCAAAAAAAATTAATTTATCTATTTTAACTTATCATTTAAATATATTTATATATATATATATATATATATATATATTTTTTTTTTTTTTTTATATATGCTATTTTTATTTTTGTAGTTGGCCCCCTCTTCTGAAACCTTATGTCCCCTCCTCCCCAACCAGCCTAGCACAACTAGCAACTATCCCACCCAAAAACTTAACAAAAACAATAAAAATATTCACAACAGTAATTGTATTTTAGCAAAAAAAAAAAAAAAAAAAAAAAAAAAAACCTATTTGACCACCAAAAAACTGTGTTATTAGAGAAGTTAAAGCTAAATTTTTTGCAACTACAATAAACTAGTATAAATACCAATTGATAGTAGCAAGTTATTAAAAATAAAATACAATATTTTATTAAGATTATTTCTCTTCCTTCAATTAAAAAACTCAAATTCTCTCTCATCCCTATTATTTTAATGAGTTGTTTACATGATTTAAATGAATTGATAAAAAAATAGAACATTTGATATTAGGTATATTGTAAAGTAAGGTAGTAAAAAATTGATAAAGTATCTTTTTGAGGTGCTAAAAGCTAAATTTTTTAGCACCACTATTGTAAATGCTCTAACTTCAAAAAAAAAAAGGCTAGCCTAGTTGTTAGGGTCATATTTTCTATGTATTGGCATATCCTATGACAAAATGCATTTTATTTGTAATTGAATAGATCTAAGATGGATTTAATATATCAAGAAGTATGTAAAGTTTACATTACAAGTGATATCATTAAAAACATGAAGATTGAACCAAGAAACTAATAAAGAAAAGCTCAAGCAGTGAAGGTCGACACTAGTTTCGACACTAGCATCTATCGAGACAATGAAGAATTCTCGACATAAGCTCGACAACTCTCGATCTATTAAGTTGACGGATTTCAAAATATAGCTAGCAACATTTTATTCTAGGAGGCTATTTGTTTATGAGTTTGTATAATCCTAATAGGGTTAGGAAAGCCCAAGGTTTGTATAAACCTAATTGAAATAAGAGAGTCTAATTAAAAGGCCCATTAAGCTCCTATTTAAATAAGAAGGTGGAGAAGAAACAGATATTGATGCGTTTCTTGTATGCCTTTGGGTTCTATAACCAAGCAAAGTCTCAAGCACCAACCATTGAAGATCTTATTGGTGTTTCTATGTGAAGTTGTTGTAAATCAACTACAACAATTAAATGGTTGTTGTGGAGTTAGTCATGTATTGGGATTCATGCAAAAGAGTTAGTCACGCATCTTGAAATCCATGCAAAGGAAGAAGTCTTCTATAAGATCAAGTCCAATTGGGAATTGGAGCAAAGGTTCAACTGTAGGTTGGTATTTTGGGATAGGCTTGGTAGTGGTAAGATCCCTTATACTTTTAACCGCTTGTTCTTGATAAGTGGATTCTTGAAAGTGGTGACCTGAAAATTACCTAGTGGGATTTTTGCCTTGCGAGAGATTTTCCTCATTTGTCAACAAATCACCGTGTTTTTTAATTTCGCTGCATATTAGTTTATTCGGTGATTTGTTGGTGCCTCCACGATTTGCATGTAATTTGACCTAATTAATTAACTTGGGTAATTGAATTAATTAACTAGAGTCAATCTATAACCCAACACTAGTTTTTTTTTTTTTTTTTAAAAGCTTTTTTTTTTTTGTCTTTGTTGGTAGATGATTGCATCTTAATGTTTTAAGAAGTAACGATTTTGTGTATTTATAATTTGTTAATATTGTAAGGATGCCTATTTGGAGTTTTTTTTTTTGTTTTTTTTTTATTTTTTACTTATACTCCAAACCCTTCTAACTTAAAATCCTAGTTCCATTCTTATTTCACAATACACTTTATATCACATCATGTTTAAAATTTACCATTTAACACCTAGTACCATGCATGGTTTTAAAAACCGGACCGGACCAAGCGGTCCGACCGGAAAACGGCCCATAATCCAATCCGGTTATAGCTAAAAACCGAAAATCATCTAAAAACTGAAAATAATAAAAATCGGCCAGTTCAACCATAAAACCAGAAACCGGTATGATTGAACCGGTTTTGCAAAATACAGAGAAAATGACTTTGTTTCTCTTTATTTCTTCCCCATTCGACTTCTCTCATTGGTGCAGTGATTACTTTGTTGCTGTGAATGATGGGAATGAATGATTTCTCTTCCTCATTTTGAGAATCTTAGATCTGTTGTAAATAAGATTTGGTGAATGAAGCTTTTAAATCTGCGGGTATAATAAAATTTGGAGAGGAGGTAAGGGAAGCAACATGAGAAGGGTGGAGGAAGGTATTTTGGTTTGAAGTTTGAACTATTGTTAATTGATATGTTGCAGAAAGATGGAGTGATGGGTGGGCTTGGCAGAAAAGGTGAAAGGGAGAGATAGATTAGAGAGAGAGACGGATGAGAGGTTATGGGAAATTGCCAATTTGGATTCTAATGGATTTCTCTTAGAAAAGTGGAACGGCTGGGAGTCTTGGGACTTTGGAGAAGTAAATGATATGTCATAAAAGTCCAAAAGTGGGTGGGTGTTAATAGTTAGTAATGGCTGGGAGAAGTAACCTAAGTGGGGTGGGTTTTTTATTTATTTATTCATGATCTATTTTCCTTTTTCGGTGGAGCTTAGAAGTCTTATAGTTGTATGTGCCTCTTTTAAAGTTTTAACCATATTTGTGAACAAATATAGTAAGTTACCTTTCATATTTAAATGATATTTATTATATAAGTTGTGAAAAATTATTAACATTATAAAAATAAAATATATTCATTATTATTTATTTATATAATTTAAAAAATTATTAATTAAATTATTTATAATGTCACCTATTCGACTATCAGTCGGACTTTGGTTGGACCAAAAAACCGATAATCAGTCCCTTTTTCGGTTCTTTCACCGTACCGGTTTTTAAAACCTTGGTACTATGATAAAATGCAATTAACTTTCAGTGTATAAATTTGAGTCTTGTACTTACTTAAAGTAGAGAGTCTTCAATCAATTGTTCTATCATAAGGTAAAACTTGAAGCAAAATATTAATAAAAGATCAAAATGGGCTATGGATTGATGTTTGATGAAACAACTATTGTCTTTCAGTTATTACTCTAAATTTTGCAGAAAATAATCTCAGCACATTGTCTAAACATATGAAGTTTTCCTAACACAAAGACGAAAAAGCCTTAACTCTTAATACTACTTTGATTCCAGTGCTACTACAATTAAAAAATAAATAAATAAATAAATAAATAAACCTTTCCTAGACAAAACAGTGATGTATAAAAGACAAGGCCAAAGAATGAGGAATAAACATTCTTAATCTTATTTAACAATCAACAATAAAATGGGAAGCAAGAATAACAATAATAATAATAATAATAATAATAATAATAATAATAATAATTTTTTTGAATTGTCCGTTGAAATTGTGAATTCTATTCTAAAGATAAAAAAACTCAAAAATACAGTGGGCCTAGAGCCCGTTGGGGCAATACACTAATATATTTTAATTTTAATTTTTAATATCCAAACAGGCTTTTGAGATGGAAGATTCTGTTTCTTCTTTAGTTCTTTACCTCTCTTTTTTCTATTACAAGCAGAAGCAAAGAATATATAAAGGAAAGAGAATAGTTTCCTTTGATAAGCATTGCTTTCGATGGGGAAACAAATGGAATCGGATTAAAGATAGTTCGCTTAAAGAAAAGAATAAAGGAAAAACGATGTGATAAATAAATGAGAAAGATTGCAGAATTAGATATACATTCTTTAATTTATTCATCATCCAAGGACCACGCAAAAGAAAATGGATGCGCGATAATGGAGCATCCAAGGAGAGATGCTCAAGCGACAAGTGTTAAAGATAGCTCGTTTAAAGAAAAGACTCAAAGAAAAATATTGATTTTGTTTTCTGGTGTAATAGAAATTCCAAAAGAGATAAAATCCCTTTAACTTAAATATCTCCATGTTTTTTAGCCAGTGTTTGAGTCATAACTATGTACTTTAGCCCAATTAAGAACTCTAAAATTTTTTAAACTAAAATAAAATAACCTGCAAAATTTTAAGGTTATAAAGAAGATGATTGTGGTGGACTGCCGTGCTTCCTTCTGTTATGTTTATTGGTGAATAAATTTTAAGGTTTGCAGTGAGAAAAGATGCTCCAATATGGGTAGTTTGTATTGACCTTTACACTATTAAATCTAAAGATATGGATAAGTTCAAATTAAATAAATGAACCAACAATTTGAGAATTGTATCAAATGATAAAGATGAACCGGATGAGTTTGAAAATACTTTTGCGACAAAAAACTGAGGACCTGATACCATTGTAATTAGTAAGGATTTTTTTATCCATTATATGAAAGACAGATGTGCAAAAGTTATTCTGTGAGAATTGTATCAAATGAAAATTCATCTTTTTCGTTAGTAGCAGTGGTTAATGAGTGTTACTACTTCCTAGTATTGAGACTAAACAATGTCATTACATTAAAGAGCCCATTGGGTTGAGAATGAGCAATTTTGGCTTGAGAAGCAATGGAGATTTGAGCAATTTTGGCTTGAGAATGAGGGCTGTCACGATACTGTTGCAGCAGCATGGAGAGAGCTCTCTTGGGGTCCACCCATGGTAGAAGTGATGAAAAAGATTGAGAATTGCCAAAACCAGCTACGTAGATGGAGTAAAAATTCTGCCTGCAATATTTCAAAAACTTTGCTGGAGAAGAAAAAGTCTTTAGAATTGGCTGAAGCAGCAGCAGTGAGGGGGGGAGTATGGATGTTTTCCTAAAATTAAAATCTGAAGTTAACGATCTCCTCAGAATGGAAGAGAAATTATGGCAACAGAGAGCTCACGACCATTGGATGGTTTTGGGAGACAAAAATACAAGTTATTTCCACAACAGGGCTTCCCAAAAATTTAGGCAAAATACTATCACAGAGCTTAGAGATTCAAACAGTGAGATGGTCTCGGGGAAGATGAGATTGCAACATTGGCCGTGGGGTACTACAAAAACTTGTTTTCTTCTTCAACACCTGGTAATATTGAAGATGTGGTGCAGCACACTCAGCGGGTTGTCAGTGAGGAGATGAACTCAGATTTGATTGCCAAATTTTCCAAGACCGAGGTGGAGATAGCTTTGAAACAGATGGCTCCTCTAAAGGCTCTTGGCCCGGATGGGTTGCCTCCAATTTTGTTTCCAACACTATTGGCCCAATATCGGTGATGACGTGGTAAAGGCAGTCCTCTCTTGCCTCAACTCTAACCATATATCTTGGTCTGAATCATACATTCATTGCCCTTATTCCTAAGGTAAAGAGTCCTGAATCTATTACCGAATTTCGGCCTATTGCTTTATGTAATATTTTATATAAGTTGGTCTCTAAAGTTTTGGCTAATAGATTAAAAAGAATTTTGCCTTAGATCATTTCTGAATCACAAAGTGCTTTTCAATCTGACAAAGCAATTTTGGATAATATCTTTGTTGCTTTTGAGACTCTCCACCACATGAAGACAAAGAAGTATGGAAAAGTGGGCCACATGGCCCTGAAATTAGATATGAGTAAGGCCTATGACAGATTGGAGTGGATTTTTTTGCAAAAGATCATGGAAAAAATGGGGTTTCAAAGTATATGGATTGGATGGATAATGGAATGTATAAAATCTGTTACATATTCTGTCTTGGTGAATAGGGAAGCAAAAGGACATATTATTCCATCAAGAAGTATTTGCCAAGGAGATCCCCTCTCCCCTACCTTTTTCTCCTTTGCTCAAAAGGCCTAAATGGACTAATCCAACATGCAGTGGATGAAGGGGAGGTTGAAGGTGTCTCTCTCTGTCGCAATGGCCCAAAAATATCTCATTTGTTTTTTGCAGATGATGACCTACTTTTTTGTCAAGCTTAGATTGAGGATATCAATACTATCTAAGAAATTTTGGGAAAGTATGAAAAGGCTTCAGGACAAAAGATAAATTCGGAGAAGACAAACCTTTTTTCAACAAGGGTGTACTGAATCCTCCAAAGACCTATTAAAAAATTTGCTTGGAGTTCCTGGAGATCAATGAATATGAAAAATACCTCGGGTTACCTACAGTGGTTGGTAGAAGGAAAAAGGTAAGTCTAAACTATATAAAAGATAGGGTGTGGAGCAAATTGCAAGGTTGGAAGGAAATATTATTGTCTCAGGCTGGAAAGGAAGTTCTCTTGAAGGTGGTGGTACAAGCCATTCCTACTTTTGCTATGAGTTGTTTCAGATTGCCTATAGGCCTTTGTCAGGATATTAAGATGCTTATTCGGAAATTTTGGTGGGGTCAAAGGGGCGATAGACGTAAGATCCACTGGAAGAAGTGGGAAGTTTTGTGTCAACCAAAGCCGGAAGGGGGTCTAGGTTTTAAGGACTTAAGTAAGTTCAATGAAGTAATGTTGGCTAAACAAGTGTTGGAGATTAATCCATGATACTGATTCCCTATTTCATAAAGTTTTCAAAGCTAAATATTTCCCCACAGATTCGATCTTGAAGCAAAGTTAGCATCGGGATCCTTTGCCTGGAAAAGTATTTTGTTTGCTAGAAAACTTGTTGAGAGGGAAGCTTGGTGGAGGGTTGGAGATGGAAAATTTATAAGGATTTTTCATGATCCATGGTTACTGAATTCACTAGATGGTAAAGTGGTTTCCCCTCAAAATTCTTTAGCTTTGAATCCATGGTGGATACACTTATTGATGCCCAAATAGGTTGATGGAATACTCACCTCATTGATCTTTGTTTCTATTTGCCTGAAGTTGCACTTATAAAGTCCCCGCCTCTGTGTACCATTCCTCAACCCGATATCCTCATTTGGCCTAAAGAAAACTCCGGTACTTATTCTGTGAAATCGGGGTACAAAAGTCTCATGGAAATGGCTACCCTAGATATTGTCGGACCAACATTTTTCTTTGCACGAAGTCTTTTTGGAAGAACATTTGGAAACCGAATGTACCAGGGAAAATCAAACATTTCTTATGGAGATCATGCACAAACCCTCCGCCCTCAAAAGAAAATCTGAAGGAAAGAGCCATTCCTATCAATCCCATCTACCATCTCTGTTCAAGGGAGAATGAATCTATTTTCCACACTTTGTGGGGCTGTGAGAAGGTGCAAATGGTTTGGGCAAGAGACTTTGGCTAGGTTGACAAAAACAAAGCTGCCTCGGGTTCTTTCTCTGATTTAGTGCGGCTGATTCAGGAAAAACCTCACACAGTTCCGTTGTTCAAAGATCACAAGCGTGGTCTATATGGCACTACAGAAATAAATCTCGCCTCCAAGAACCTTCTTTGCCGTTGGCTAGAGTTGCGGATTTCACACGAGATTATCTTCGAAGCTTTAAGACTCGGGGAGCTTATGAAAGTCACTTCACGAGGCAATAGACATCCCTCTCAAAAGCATTGGCGCCCTCCACCTCAAGACTGTTTCAAGACCAATTATGACATAGCAATGTTCAATGAATCAGATGAAGTTGGCCTCGGTGTAGTCATCCGAAATTCTGAGGGCCAAGTTATGGTTGCTTTGTCCGAAAAAATCAAGAAACCACCTTCGGTTGTGGCTCCGGAGCTACTAGCAGCAAGAAGAGTAGCAGTCTTGGTTTCTGAAATTGGTTTCCAACAATCTTGTTTTGAGGGTGATTCGGAGGTTGTAGTAAAGTCTCTACGTGGTAGTGGTATGGAAAAATCTCGTTGGTCATATTTTAAAAGACACTTTGTCTTATGTTAGATTGTTAAAAAGCTATTCTTTCTCTCATGTCAATAGGCAAGGCAATGCAGTTGCACACGCCTTAGCTCAGAAAGCAAGACTTTCCTTTCCTATACAAGTCTGGATGGAGTTTGTTCCACCGATTTAGATCTTTGTTATTTTGGCTGACTTTAAGCCCCTTGATTAATTTTATGAAAGTTATTTCCTTCTTAAAATAAAATAAAAAAATAAAAGCCCATTGAAACGTTGTCGTCGTGATCGGGAATGATAATCTTAAGTCAGTCATGTGCTACGATTAATGTAAGGATTAGTTTGGAGACTTGGCATATCTTGATTGGTTGTAACTGATAATTAGTGAGATTGTTGTAATTAATTAGGAGTCCGTTACACTGTATAACAAAGTGATGTAGGACACAATTTACTATTTAATTATTGTAATTTATTATTTTTGGTATTTTTATGTAAAAAACGTTATTTTAGGTTTAGGTGATTTATTTCCTTGTTTTTAGGTGCATTTAATGCTTTTTAGGTCAAACTTTATTCCTAATATGGTTAGGTATCAATTAAGAGTTATTTTATAATATATTTTCTTGTCTGTCAAGTTTTATGGAGCCCTTAAATAGTCATATAAGTCTGTAAACGTTTTTCATATATTATTGAATAAAAAATCAGAAAATGTGAGGCTTTGCTCTTCTTTTGGTTCTTCAAGAACTGTGAACTTATCGGGGATCGCGTTTCACTTATAAACGTTGGGTCAGGGTTTTCTATCAAAATCTGAATTTTAGCTTTCTTGGGCAAGTATTCCAATATTTTTGTTGGGTCTCAAAGCGCGTCGATTGAGGTTCGCAACATATTCCAATATTTTTGTTGGGTCTCAAAGCATGTCTATTGAGGTTCGCATCACAAAGCATCACGGATTTAGATTGTAATTTTGCTCACTATTTTTAATCAATGAGAAAAACCATTTTATTTAGAGAGTCTTGTACAGACATAGAGTAGAGAGTCTTCAATTGAACTTATCATATCCTATCATAAGGTAAAACTTGAAGAAATATATTACTAAAATATCAAAATGGGTGTGGACTGACGTTCAACGAAACAACTATTTTCTTTCAGCTATTACTCTAAATTTAGCTGAAAATAATCTCAACACATTGTCTAAACATATAAAGTTTTCCTAACACAAAAAAGCCACATCCCATAATACTACTTTGATTCTAGTACTAATGCATAAAAAATAAAATAAAAAGAGTTTACTGATGTATAAGTGATGTAGGACAAAATTTACTATTTAATTTTTGTAATTATTTAATTTTGATATTTTTATGTAAAATTCGTTATTTTAGGTTTAGGTTATTTATTTCCTTATTTTTAGACGTTTTTAATGCTTTTTAGGTCAAATTTGGTTTCTGTTATGGTTAGGTATTAATTAGGAGTTATTTTATAATATATTTTCTTGTCTGTCAAGTATTATGGAGTCCTCAAAAGAGAGAACATCGTGTGAAGTTGTTGCAATCAAAGGGTTGTTGTGGAAATAGTCACATATTAGGATTCATGCAAAGAAGTTAGTCACTTACTGGATCCGTGCAAAGGAAGAAGTCTTCTACAAGATTAAGTCTAATTGGGGATTTGAGCAAAGGTTCAACTATAGGTTGGTATTTTGGGATAGGCCTAGTAGTAATAAGATTCCTTTTACTTGTAACTACTTGATCTTGATTAGTGGATTCTAGGGAGTGGTGACACGAAAATCACCCGATGAGGTTTTTGTTTTGCGAGAGGTTTTCCCATTCGTCAACATATCACCATGTCTTTTAGTTTCTGTTGCATATTAGTTTATTTGGTGATTTGTTGGTGCCTCCATGATTTGCATATAATTTGACCTAATTAATCAACTTGGTTAATTGAATTAATTAATTGGGTCAATCTATAACCCAACACTAGTTTAAAGAAATAATAATAATAATAATAATAATAAACATTTTTTTTTTTTTTTGTCTTTGTTGAGAGATGATTGCATCTTAATGTTTTAAGAAACAATGATTTTGTGTATTTATAATTTGTTAATACTATATGAATACCTATTTGGAGTTTTTTTTTTTTACTTATACTCCGGCTCCCTCTAACTTAAAATCTTGGATCCATTCCTGTTTTACAATACACTTTATATCACATCATGTTAAAAATTTACCATTTAACACCTAGTACTATGATAAAATGCAATTAGCTTTCAGTGTATAAATTTAAGTCTTGTAGATACATAGTAGAGAGTCTTCAATCAATCATTCTATCATAAGGTAAAACTTGAAGCAAAATATTAATAAAAGATCAAAATGGGCTATGGATTGATGTTCAATGAAATAATTATTGTCTTTCAGTTATTACTCTAAATTTAGCTGAAAATAATCTCAACACATTGTCTAAACATATGAAGTCTTCCTAACACAAAACAAAAAGTCTTAACTCTTAATACTACTTTGATTCCAGTACTACTAACATTTAAAACAAAATGCCTACAGCAGGCACACTCATTAGCCCGGTTTGCTAGAGATATAGAGAATGAAATTGTATGGCTGGAAGATTCGCCACCACTGGCCTTAGAGGCCCTGTATTCAGTCTCTTTTATTACTATGAATGCATGAGTTTTGGTTGGGCCAAAAAAAAAAAAAAAAAAAAAAAAAAAAAACTTTCCTAGACAAAACATCAAATGTATAAAAAACAAGGCCAAAGAATGAGAAATAAGCATTCTTAACCTTATTTAACAATCAATAATAAAGTGGGAAGCAAGAATAATAATAATAATAATAGTTTTTTTGAATTGTCCGTTGAAATTGTGAATTCTAATGATAAAGAACTCAAAAGTACAGTGGGCCTAGAGCCCGTTGGGCCATTACACTAATATAGTTTAATTTTAATTTTTAATATCCAAACAGGCTTTTGAGATGTAAGATCTTTTTTTTTTTTTTTTTTTTTTTTTTTTTTTTTTCAGGCAGAAGCAAAGAATATATAACAATAAATTAAAGAAAAGAGAATAGTTTCCTTTGGTGAGAATTGCTTTCGATGGGGAAACAAATGGAATCGGATTAAAGATGGCTCGTTTAAAGAAAAGAAAGATTGCAGAATTAGATACACATTCTTTAATTTATTTAACCAAAAAAAAACATTCTTTAATTTATACATTACCCAAGGACACACGCAAAAGAAAAGGGTAGCGTGATAATGGAGCATCCAAGGTATCACAACCATTAAACAAACAAGATCAGAAATGTATACAGGATAAAAGCAGAGATGCTCAAGCGAGAAGTGTTAAAGATAGCTCGTTTAAAGAAAAGACTCAAAGAAAAATATTGATTTTGTCTTCTGGTGTAAAAGAAATTCAAAAAGAGATAAAATCCCTTTGAACTTAAATGTCTCCATTTTTTTTTTTTTAGGGAAAGGCTTGTGTCCAGTGAAAATTTTCACTGGACACGACAGGATTCGGACACGTGTCCAAGAGTGGACATGTGTCCGCAATCTAATGTGTCCAGTAAGAACTTTCACCGGACACAAGCCAGACCTTTTTTTTTATTAGCTATTGTTTTGAGTCATAATAACATAATTAAGGGTTTGACTTATTTCTAGTACTTTTTTAATTGGATATGTTCTTTTATTTTAAATATATAATAACAAGTGATAGTGAGTTTTAATCTCCATCTTTTATTTAATTAGCGAATGATGTGGTAGTTTCTCATTTAAACAAAATGAGATTCTAGTTAAAAAAGTAATTGAGGCAAGCCAAACCCCATAATTAAACCAGTAATTGCACTTTATCATAAGGTGTGGGAGTGCTACAGCAGGTTTGACTGAATTCATACAAAGAGAGCGCAAATTCTTGCAAAGTCTGAAGTAACATCCAAAGTCCCCATTCATCTTCTTTCTGGTGAAGGGGAATGGCAGAGTCTGTTGTGTCCGGTGTGGTGACAAGGCTTGGTAACTTGCTCGTACAAGAAGCAATATACTTGTACGGTGTGAGTGACAAAGCTCATGAGTTACAAACTGAGCTTGCACGGATGCAATGCTTTTTAAAAGAAGCAGATGCGAAGCAGAATGAATCAGCGTTGGTAAAGAATAGCGTTGCAGAAATGAAAGATCTTGCTTATGATGCAGAAGATGTCATTGCGACTTATGCCCTGACAGTTGCATCCAGAAAGGGAAGAGGCATACAAAAGGTCCTAAAGAGATGCGCTTGCATCTTGGATGAAGGAATTACGGTGCACCAGGTTGGGTCAAAGATTGATGCTATCAAGACTAGAATTTCTAATTTGAAACAGAGTTTTCAAGAATATATATATATATATATATATATATATATATATATATATATATATATATATATTTTTTTTTTTGGTAAAAAGGAATTTCATTAAAAGAATAAGGACAAACCAAAAGATCAGGACAAAGCCTGTTTACAACCATGAACCATCCCCTGGCAATCAGCCAAAACAAGAGGCACCAAGTCCACAGGCGGACAAAAGAAGGAATTAAAATCTAAACATTGACAGCTACCTAAGTAAGCTAATCTATCCGCACATCTATTAGCTTCGCGATAGATATGCTTGAAATTGAGGTAGGGAATCTGAGAAGCTAGTTGTTTACAGTCATCAAAAAGTGGGGAAACTATAGTATTAGCATATGAGGGATTTTTTAGAGCATCAACAAGAGCTTTGGCATCAAGCTCCACCATAATAACATTCAACTTTAACTGCTTACAAAGGATTAAGCCATCACGCAAAGCCCACGTTTCAGCCAAGAAGCTGCTGGCTTTTCCGATTTTTCTAGTGAACTAATATGGCATAACAGGAGAATCAACCATTCAAGCTGGTGGGCCGAGTTCTTTGAATGAGCCACAACCAGATCAAAGAAAAACATATTCTTATCTTGAAGATGAGCCTGTTGGGTTCGACGATGATCTTAATAAATTGGTGGAGATTTTGCTCAAAGAAGAGGAAGGCAATACTAGAGTTGCTTCCATATGTGGTATGGGTGGTCTGGGAAAGACCACTCTTGCCAAAATGGTTTATAATGACCCCAGAGTCAAGCAGCACTTCAATGGCGGCCGCGCTTGGGTATTTATCTCACAACAATGTCAAAAAAGACTTGTTTGGGAAGAAATTATGATTAACCTTCTCCAAAAGGAAAAATCTCAAAACGATCAAAAGGAAGAAATTAAAGGGTTGAGAGAGGAAACTTTGTGAAGTTCAGAAAAAGCAAAAGTGTTTGGTTGTTCTAGATGATATTTGGAAAATTGAGGATTTGAAAAGTGGCAATATCTAGTACTACTTTATTAAATTTCCTTTTTTGGAAATATTAATTTGAAGAAAATTTTCTTTTCATCTTTTAATTTTTTTTTTTGAGAAACTTTTCATCTTTTAAATTAATTGGCGAAATTTAAGAGTAGCGGAAGGTGTAACACGCATAAAACATATTTAGGGCATGTCTGTAGACTATAATAGACTTATAGACATCGTTCATCAAAAAAAAAAAAAATAGACTTATAGACTTCATCCAAAAAAAAAAAAAAATTTGACTTATAGACGCTAATGTCTGTATAAAACACAATTAACTGACATAAGAATTTAAGACAAAATAAACAATAACTTTTTAATATTAATTTTTGCTAGATCTAAAGGAAAACATATATGTGTGTGTTTGTTTTTTTCCCTCTAACATCAATCTTTATTTGATGTGAATGTAGAAATTAGAAACTTAATCCCAAATTTTTGAACAAAATGTCGCCTCAAGGAAAAACAAAGGGTCTTATTTCAATTGTTTTTTTTTCTTTTTTTTGATGAAAGTCTTATTTCAATTTGTTTTGGTATGGCTAGCTTGCATTTGATGACACCAAAACATAAAATTTCAATATGACGATAAAAGATAGAGAAATATTTCTTTAAAATATTTGAAAAAAGTGTACGTAAATACTGGTTATATAATTTTAACAATTGATAAAATAAGTGGGTTCTATTTAGCTCAATTAGTAAAGTCTCTGATGGTTAAATATTAATTGATATCTTGGTTTAATGATTAAAAAATGCAAAGTTAAAACCCATTGGACAAATTTTAATTTTAAATTATGTATAATAATTTTTCCACTCAATTGTAACTTCAAATTTCTTATAATAAATGCAAAGAATTAAGTAATTAACTGGTTAATAACATAAGTCATTTCATTTGAACAAAAAGACCATTATCTATTTGGGGGTGGGGGTGGGGGGTGGGGAGATAAAAAAAGAAAGGAGATCCTATATATTTTGTTTTGAGGGGCTTTAATATTACTAGATTTATATAACGGGAAAATTATATGACAAAAATGTACAAATTCAAGTTTGAACACTTTTAGAAGAGCCTCTCCTTGTCTCAATGAAGCCCTTGTTAATTAGTGTTAAACTAAAAAATATGTTTTTCTTCTCTCTCTCAAAAAAAAATTAAAAAATTAAAATAATTCTTGTCACTCTAGACATAAAATTGACAAATGGCCAAGCTAAAAGATCATATTTAAATTTTAAACTAGATGCAAACCAACTAATGATAATTCCAGAAATTGACTTGAGGGTATATTAATAACCATAGTTTTAAAAATCGGAATAGTCAAAGAACTGAAAAAGTGTCCAGTTCCTAATTTTTAGGATTTTTATTAGATTAGTTGAACGTCCAATCTCCGATTAAACCAACTAGTCTGATCTAGTTTTTTAAACCATGGTAATAACTTGGTGAATTTTATTTTCAAAAAGTTTGATAAATATTAATGCACATAAAATGGAATTGAATTTTAAATAAATATTAAGTTTAATTGGATTTTAAATAAATTTGTGAAATTGATATGGCCAAGCACTTCTAGATAGGCTAAAGGCCATATATTAGTATATTACATAAAGTAGTGCTATTGGCACACCAATTTCAAAATAAAATCTAGATGGCAAGTTATTACTAGTTTTTATGTGGGTCTACTACTAATTTCACATTTTTACCTATCATTAATAACTTGCCACCTAGACTTTGTAGTAAATTTATTGAAAAAATGTTGCTCATAGCTTGATTCTATTAATTTCATAAGCACGGAGCAAACATAAATACATTCATATATATAGACATACACACACATACTAGTCGATAAACTGCCAATGCATAGTCTAGTTTAACATAGTATGATATTCTTCTTTTTTGTATGATATATAGTTATTAATAGCATTTGACATTTATTAGGATAAAATTTGTATATGGAACTATATATTCTACCATTTAAAAAAATATGATGTGCACAAATTCTAATAAAGGATTTGAATATAAAATATAATTTAATTACAAATATATGACGTGTCAAATGGTGAGATTTCAAAAGTTTATGTGACACAATATTATGAGGTGAGACAAAAGTCAAACGGCTTTGGTTGTATATTTACATAAGTTGGATTCAAGTTATACTTACTATAACTTTAAACAATATTACACCACTTAATATTTTTTTTATTGAATGTGAATTTTAAAAAATCCATTATTCGATAACAATTGTATCTTATACCCTCCATGCTTTAAAAATTTCAAGATGATAAAAAAATTAATAACTATGTCATTTATCAAATGTTTAAATTTTAAGTTTTTATATTTCAAAAATATGCATAAAAACAAAATTTATAAATAAAATAATAAGCAATTGTGGATTGGCATGAAATTTTGTGTTAGTTTTAAGCATATAGAAAGCATTTAATCCAATGGTCGGATTTTTAAAATATTAATCCAATAAAAGGTATTAAGTAGTGTATATTATTTAGAGTTACACCAAGTAATTTGAATCCAACTTGATATAATAGTGTTTAGGAACCTCAATCATATATAGTGTTTTAGCATTGTAGCTAAACTGACACCTTCTTGTATTTCTAATGGAAATATTGAGTGTTCAAAACCCTCATGGCCTCACCTTTCATTGTTGTAACTACCAAATTATATAAACAAAATAAAAAAAAAATGTGTAAAGTGGTGTATTCCTTGAGAAGGAAAGATAATTCTCTTCATTTAACCTTCCACATTATTAAAACTTTATATTTTTTTTAATATATTAATTACTTGCCATGTGTTTATAAGGTAAATGCATTTATTTCCAATGTAATACTAGTTATTAATATATGGTGCATTAATTACTATATATATTATATTAAAGTAAGAGGTTAATCAAGTTAGAAAATTGATGATGATATAGCTTTAGTGGATGAATGCAAAGTTAGAAATTTGGCAAGACGCTCTAGAATTTAAAGACTTTTGATTAAGTATGAATAAAACATAGTACATGAAATATAAGTTTAATTAAAGTAGAAACGAAAACAAAGGGGCAATAACACTTGATGGTCAAGAGGTACTAAAGAGCAACAACTTTTGATACATATTGGATCAATAATTCATAAAGACAGAAAGATTAAAGAGAATGTGAATCACTAGATAAAGACATAAGAGTATGTTGTATGAAGTTGAGAAACACATCATGAGTTTTATGCTACAGTAAAATACCTATTAAGTTAAAGAAAAATTTAATAAGATTGCTATATGACTATGCTATATGGTATTGAATGTTGGGTTGTTCAGAAGTAATATATTTACAAAGTAAGTGAACTAAAATGAAAATGTAAAGTAATGTTACACCACCTAATAATTTGTTATAAAATTCATATTTTGAAGATCCCAACATTGAATTACATTTTTTATATGTTCTTAATATTTATGTCAATTTTCATGTTAATTGGATGTTATTTACCATTCGATCTAAAAACTCAACTTTTATGCATTATGTTATACTACAAAATCTTGGATTTAAACAATTGATTGATGACATATCTATTAATCTTTAATCACCTTGAAATTTTGCAAGCATAGAGAATATATGAAGATAATGTAATCTAACGGTGGACTTGTCAAAATTCATATCCAATTAAAAAAATATTAGGTTGTATAACATTGCTTAAAGTTTCATAGTAAATGCATATAGACAAAATTTAGTTACAAAACTGGTTGTAGCCCAATGCTACAACTTTACTCAATAAAATAAATGTTATTATATATTTTGAAAATCTAACTATTGAATTGCGTATTCTATAAGCTCTTAATACATATGCCAAATTTTGTGTCAATCGAATATTATTTACTATATGATCTATAAGCTTATATATTACGTATAATTTTAAACTATAAAAACTTGCAATTTAAACAATTTATCGATGATATAGCTATAAACCTTTAATTTTCTAGAAATTTTACAAGCATGGGGATATAAGAAGAAGATATAATCCTATGGTGGATTTCTCAAAATTCACTCCCGATAAAAAGATATCGAATAAGGTTGTAGTTTTAGGTTATAACCAATTTTGTAATTAAATTTTGTCCAGTGCATATTTCCCATTAAAACATGACTATTAATTAGTAATACTTTTGACATAAATGCAACATTGGTGAGATGAAAGACTAAAAGAAGAGAATTATGAGGAATGCATACATGACATAACCTCATAAGGGCATCCGTTAACTTTTTATGGGAAAATAAAAAGTTAATGGATTTATGCCATTTGTTAACATGGCATAACCTCACGTGTTTAGAGGACAATTTTAGAAATTTTTTATGGAAAAATAAAAAAGTAACTAATTTTTAATTTTTATATATATATATATATATATATATATATATATATATATATATATATATATATATATATATATTATTTAGTATTTCTAAGCCCAATGTGAAGCTTTCATGTCACCATAGCCAGCCCTCCTAGTAACTGTTGTTGACACAAACACTGCTATGGCCAAAGACCTTGCCACCACAACACACACCATTGCCATGCCAAGTTCCTTGCACCTTTTCTTGTCAAATACCACTGTCACACCAAGAAAGAGAAACGCATATGTGCAAACAAACTCTAAAGAAAAAAAAGTCTATCTCTTTCCTTTAATGTTTTAAATAAGAAGTTTTATATCTGTTTTATGCAAGAACAACATCCTAAAAAATGCATTGTTTTATACATTTTTATTGAAATTCACTACTAACATACATAGTAAAATTTAATGCTTTATATTTAAAAGAAAACATTTTTTTAGATGTTTCATTTTCCCTATAACTTTATCTCATCATCAAATAAATTTTACTATCATGTCTTTTTCTTTCCTTCACATTATGAATGATATAAGTATTGTAAAATTAAAATTTTTATATATCATAATATAGTCTCAAAATTTATATAATAATCCTTTTAAAGTTATATAAATATTGTTAATATATTAAGAGATTTTCATGGTTCTTTTATGTAATATTATTAACTTAAATAATAAAAATAAAATTTCATTCATTGTTTTACTAATAATGTCTATTGATTAGAAATGATTGGAAGCAAAAATAATTTTTTTTTTTTTAAGGATTATACTTTTACCCAATATTTTAAATAACAATACTTATGAGTTTTCATGCATCACAATAATAAATAATATTATTAATTTAATTTTTTTTTTTGAAAAAGAAGCCTGCAATGCATGGGCCTATCACTCTCTCTCTCTCTCTCTCTCTCTCTCTCTCTCTCTCTCTCTCTCTCTATATATATATATATATATATATATATATATATTAATAAGTAAAGCTTATAGAAAATCCAATTAGATTCTACAATTGAAATCCAATGTTGAGCCATGTGTTATAAATTATTTATTTTTAGAGAGTTTTATTTCTTAATTTTGGAGCCAAGTGCAGGATCACATCATAAATATTCATCAAAGTGAATTATTGAGTACAAAAACTAAAGAATCTAGAATTAATGAACTGTAAAAAAAAAAATGCTTTACAATATCAAAAATTAAGAATTAATAATAAAAAAATATGGACAATTTACATTTTCTACCTAATAATATTCTTACAAAATTTTTTAAAGAGTTAACAAAATATAAGAATGACTATATGTTAATAGTATTTATGCTACTATTTAAGGGGCTTCTCCTATTTGGGATCCTCATTTTTTTTTTTTTTTTTATTCAAAAATGCCTCTACACCCCTATGTTTAAATAAAGACAAAACTAAAGGAAACTCCGGTAAAAATACAACTCTAACTCCTACTAAAACATTGCCTAAAAAATAGAGCCACTCTCCTTTTAATCTTCAAATTGCTTTATTGATCTATAAATTAGATTCTCAATATATATATAAAATAAAAACACAAGTTTTTTTTTTTTTTTTTTTTGCAAAAATAAAAGTCTCATCACACGTGCAAAGTGTGTGTGATGAGGCTAGTTTAAATTTTATATATAGGAGTTATAATATGCATATTAATATATATATTTTAAGTATATTCATGCATATGCATGGGGTTATAAGCTAGTATATATAAAAGTAATAGCTTGGTCAAATGGTCTAAGTTTCTACCAAGTGGCACATTTCTTTAGAAGAAAGAGAATTCCTTTAATTTAGCCTTCCATTTCATCAAAAAATTTCATTTATGTTAATGCATTAATTAACTTTCATGTGTTAATGGGGGTAAAAACATTAATTTCTATGTATTAAAATTTTACAAATTGTGCATTAACTATTTATATAAAAAAAAAAAAATTATTCGTAAACTTACTATAGATTTTATTTTATTTTTTGGGAATATGATATTCTACCTCATATTTAATTACTTTGACAACAATGGAACCAAAAACATTAAAAATACAAAATAAATAAATAATAATAACTGCAATAAAAGTATATAAAAAAAAAAATCATTGTAATATGGTCATATTTATAATTTATTTATCTTAAAAATTTATACTTCCTAACTTTTGTAATGACATGTAATAAGTGTTTTTTTTTTTCTTTTTCTTTTTTTTGTGGGGGGGGGGGGGACAATAGAGTAATAGCCTAATTATGTGCTTTGTAAATAAGAAAAGAATTAATAGGGTAAATGCATTTATTTTTATTATTTAATTGCATGTAGGAGTTACTTAAAAAAAAAAATGATATTCTTGCTCAAATTGACTTACTTTCGCAATAATTGAATCAAAATCTAGGAAATTATAAAAACAAGTTTAACAACATACAATCAAGAATATAAAAAATAATTGAATGCTTGCATTTGTGGAAACTATTAACTATTTGTCAATTCACTCAAACAATAGATATGTATTCTTAATTATATTAATTCTAACCATTTATATTAACAAAATTGTACTTTCTCACTTTCTAATCACATGTAAATGGTACAGTCCTGCTAAAAAAATTGTATAAAAAAATGAAATTTGGATATTGACCAAGAGTCTGCTAAAAGCCATATATTAGCACTAGCATTGAAAAATGCTATGCTATACTATTATACCATCTAAAAAAACCACTTTTTTTTTTTTTTTTGAAAGTGAAATGAATTTCATTAAGCATAAAACACGTCCAAAAACAGAGCATCTAAAACAAGGGGAGGGGACTCCTCCAACCATACAACCTCATCACCCAAGCCTTTAGCAAACTTAGCCAAACAATGAGCCACACCATTGGCTGTACGGTGTACCCACCCATGAGAAACAACCCGTAGGCCTGAACATAAGCGGTGAATATCCCCACACAAATTTCCCGGCGTGAACCATTCGGTGTGTGAGTCGAAATGTTCCTCATGACCGACCTGTTATCACCTTCAACAAGAAGCTCGGTGAAGCCCGCATCGACCGCAAACTCCAAGGATTTATGACAGGCCCGCACCTCCGCCTCCTCTGAATCCGACACTGGTGGACCCCTCGCTGCCAAGGTAGCCACTTTATTACTTATACCATCCCATTTTACAATACCTCTCACATCCTAAAACTCTATTCTTATTAAAATATTATTCTTTAATCTTTTTTTATTATTTCTTTTTAACCAATACTTTTTTTCAGTTCCACTTTCCTAGGCTTTCCAACCGTTTTTTTTTTTTTTCCTCGGCCTCCCTTAACCTCTAGCACCGGTTCATCTCACAGAACCACACACACGGACCCATCAACAGAGCCACACACGACCACACACACAAACCGTCAAACCAGAGCCAACAACGGCCACGACACCCACCACCCAAGCCACCGATCAAAAACCACACCGCCGATTTGAAACCCAGCCTATTTAAAACCCACCGGAGCAAACCCATTCAAAAAATATCATCACTGGCGCTACCAATGATCAGCCCAACCGATCCACCCATCGATCAACAAATCTACCGTTTCAAACCCACCATCAACCGATCCCAACCCACCGATCCAAACCTAGCTTGCCGATCGACGATGAGAGATGAGAGAGAGGTCGTGTGAAGCTTCGCCGATCCACGACCAACAACCAACTTCAGCCACAACCCAACCACGACCCAAACCCCGGACCCAACCACGACCCACAACCCCTTTAAGCAGTGGTCACAGCCAGAGAAAAAAAAAAAAAAAATCACAACCACCACGGTGACCTACGCCGTCACCCACGACCCAAGCACCGGACCCAACCACGACCCACAACCCCTTTTAAGCACCGGTCACACGACCAAAAACCACAACCACCACACCCACGCCGTCACCCACGACCCAAACACCGGACCCACAACCCAACCACGACCCAAACACCGGACCCACAACCCAACCACAACCTAAACACCTGACCCAACAGAGAAGGAAGAGAGAGCAGAGGTGGCGTTTGGGTCCGGAGAGAGGAAAGAGCAGAGATGGAGAAAAGAGAAGAGAAGGAAGAGAGAGAAAAGAATTGTGGGTTATGAGAAAAAATCAGAGGGAATAAATTTTTTTTTTTTTTTTAACATTTTTCAGATACAATTCTAAGTTTAGAATTGTACTGTAGCACTATTGCAAAAATTTTTGCAATAGTGCGGTTTAGCATTGTTTGATGCAAGTGTTTTTGTCTTCTAAAATGTCAAAAATGCCTTAAATATGGCTTTAGCATTTTTCAATGCTAGTGCTATAGTCCGTATGCATGGAGCAAAGTTCCCCAAGTGGTTCATCTCTAGGCTTTCAAGTCTTAAAATATAGTTTCATTTTATTATTTTAGTTGCTAATGTTGTGGTTCTCGTTGTTCAATATTTAAAAATATTATTTTGTTTGTTGTTGGCTTTCCAGACCCTGTGATCAAAACTTATTACGCAGTGTTAGGCAAGAATATGATTAAATATTGTGGGGGTTTACCATTGAACATCACTGTACTTGGAGGTCTTTTAGCAACAAAGCAAACACCGGAAGAATGGGATGATGTGCATGGACATGTCGAATCATACCTTTCTGGTGAAAAAAACTTACAAGTCAACAGTGTGTTAGCTTTAAGCTATAAGGACTTACCTTCTCACTTGAAACCATGCTTTCTTTATTTAGGCCATTTTCCAAAGGATTTTGAGATACCAACAAAAGAAATGATTCGAATGTGGATGGGAGAAGGTTTTATATCACAAATTCAGTACGGAGGAGGAAGAGAGGATACAATGGACGATGTGGGACATCGATATTTAAAGGAGTTAGTGCAGAGGTGCATGGTTCTAGTGGGGAAAAGGAGCTCACTTGGAAGGATTAAAACTTGTCGAAACCATGGTCTTATGCGAGACTTTTGCATATTAAAAGCCCAAGAGGAAAATTTTCTCCATCTCACCAATATTCTTTCCATGAAACAGCGTGAAGTGCAAATCGGTAAAGTTCGAAGACTCGCTATCATTTCGAAATCAGATGAAAATGCCATCAAGGGAATTAAATTCAATGAATATCCTTTCCTTAGGTCTCTTCTCCACTTTTTGCCTACTGAAGCTTGTTTTAAAGAGTCCCGTTTCAGGAAATTCAAGTTGGTTAGAGTTTTACATCTAGAATATTTTAGAAATCACCTAAGAAAATTACCTAAAGACACTGGATGTCTCATCCACTTGAGATATTTATCCCTCAAAGGAAGCAATATAAATGAGGTGCCATCATCTATTGGCAATTTGAGGTGCTTGGAGACATTAGGCGAAAATGGCCAACTGGCCTTAAAATCGTAACTATCTAGTTAGTAGGCGTTGTTTAAAAACTTATTTTGTTTATAGCATCTCGAGTCTCAAAAACTCGATTTTGGTCTTCAAAATCGAGTTTTTGACACTCGGCTTGTAGCTTGGACCAACTCTGATGTGGCGAAGCGCCACATGGCATTTACATGGAAATCGAGTCTCTAAGACTCGATTTCTAAGCCTTATTTATAACACTCGGACCAAACCAAACACCAGAGCATCGGAGGAAAAACCCGGAGAAAAAAAAAAAAGAAAAAGAAAAGAAAACCGAAACAGAGAGGGAGAGAAGATCGAGATCGGAGACCCGAGCGCGCGGCATGACCCGTAAAACCGACCGGCGATCCAGCGCTCTGGGCTCGCGCCGGCCAGCGTCGAGCGGCCGGGGCTCGCGAGCCTGGGTCGTCGCGCGCGGCCTGGGCTCGCGCGAGCCTAGGTCGCGACGATGCCTGCCGCGCGCGACGGTTGGCGGCCGCGAGCCCCAGCCTTGCTACCGGTGAGGTTATTTGCTTTCTCTCCCTCCGATCCGATCTAAGTAGATGTGTGATTCTCTTTCTCTCCCTCTAATCTGATCTGCGTAGCGGTGAAATTTCTTAAATTTGTTTTGTGTATTTCGGCATGTAGAGACTTAGAATTTTTTTAAAAAAATTTTGGGTTTGAAATCGAGTCTTAGAGACTCAATTTCCAGGTGGACACCCATGTGGACAAAGTGCCATGTCAGAACTGGTCTAAGCATATAAATCGAGCCTCAAAGGCTCGATTTTTAAGCCCAAAATTGAGTCTTTGAGACTCGAGATGCTATAAACAAAAAATGTTTCTAAATAGCGCCTACTAACTAGATAGTTTCGATTTTAAGGCCAGTTGGCCATTTTCGCCAAGACACTAGATTTGCGGATCGACTGAGACGCATCGGTATCCCTCTATATTACCGTATAGAGGAGCTTCCAGAAGCTCACCAATTCTCTCCAAATCTTGCCAAGTTGACCTTAGGTGGGACTCGGCTTGAAGAAGACCCAATGCCAACCTTAGAGAAGTTGCTTAGGGAAGGATATGGTTTGTTCTGAAGGAGGATTTCCTTTGCTTCAGAATCTTTATCTCAGTTGCTTGGACAAACTAGAGGAGTGGAGGGTGGAGAAAGGAGCCATACCCAGGCTCTGTCGTTTGGTAATTTTCAGTTTAATAAATCTAAAGAAGTGGGAGGTGGAGGAAGGAGCCATGCCCAGTCTCTGCCATTTGATAATTAGTAAATGCGACAACCTGAAGACTATTCCAGATGGATTGAGGTTCGTCACAACCCTCCAGGAATTGGAGATCAGAGACATGCCGAAGTCATTCAAAGATAGGCTTGACGAAGGAGGACTGGATTTTGACAAAGTCAAACATGTGCCTTCCCTTGTATTTCAAAATTGTGACAGAGAATGATAATCAAGGTACAGTAATGAATTCTTGCATATTTGATAAATTTTAGGGCACTTCTTTTCTTCTAAATATCTCTCTCCAATTAATTCAAAATTTCCCCCATAATATTAAGCAAAATATTTCCGTAATGTAAGGGTATTTCTTCTTTTGATTAGAATGAAGCTATTATCTATTCTTTTTCACTTATTTATTAGGTTTTGAACCCACAACCTATCTAATCATTATATTAGAAGCAAATTCTTTTCTGATTCATCTTGTGGTGGACTCTTAATTTTTGCCTCTGTTATCAATAAATTAAGCAATGAGTTTTATTTGACAGTTTTTCTTTTAATTTCCACAACTTAAATATATTGGTTGACGAAACAAACATAGTTCTAATGTTGCTTTAATGAGTTTTGTATACAGCATATTCACTTTAATTCGTTTTTGTTGTTTTGGGCTTTAATCATTTTGCAGGTTTCGCAGGCCACCCCCGCTCAATTAGAATTAAGAATGTATAGCAAAACTCATTGTTGATAATATCTTAGCCAGGTCAGGTTCCTGTGTGATATAATTTGTGGCACAAGTTAAAACCTTTCTCATTTCATCTACTAGCATCACACATATTGACATATATAATATAACATGCATTTTGAGTTCAAATTTTGTAAGTGTTATGTTACGTAATATATGCATTTATTTTTTTATAAATTTACTGTTGGATTACATTACCTCTCCTAATCTTCTGTAATTGTAAATTTTATTAAGATAGTAATCATCTAGCAAAATTTTCTACTCTGCTTCAACTAATGAAAAATCAACAAGATATTTTTCACTGCTTTGCAACTTTGTATGAGTTTGTGACAGTTTGGGGTCTTAACTACTTTTGTTTTTTGGGTCCTACTTTTTCTTTTCATTTCAACAGCATGACTATATTGGTTTTCTAAATATAGTTCTAAATCTTACTTATTGAGTTCATGTAGATAGGCTAAAGCATATTTCATTTTAATTCGTTTTTTGAGCTTTATCACTTTAGTTGGTTTTCATTTTAGTTTGTGTTTTTTTATTGGCAGGTGAAATCATCCATCGTGCAAAAGTTTCTACTCTGCTTCAACTCATGAAAAGTTAACAAAAGATTTTTACTACCTTGCAACTTGTACGGGTTGGTATCAGTTAAACAATTTGAAGAATTTGATTGCACAGACTCATAAACACATACTCTGATGCCTATGTATGGTGCTGTAAAGAATTGTTTGTTTGTTTTATTATTGCTTTGCTATTGTTGCACCCTTTGTTCATGTATCCTGTTGAATATAAGAAGCCAATATCTCATTGGAGGAGAAAAATAATTCTTCATTTAATTTGGGATTCTCATATTTCATTAAGCTATGTTTATCTCATGACAGTTTAGATGCATATTGTTTATAATGAAGCTAGTTCAGTCTGTCCTTTTGTTAAATTGTAGCAGTGTATCTTATTGAGCTGGGAAATCAAATAGAATGGATGGAATCAGTGTACTAAAACACTAGTTTTGTGAAATTGAGAAATAAACAATGATGCAGACAAATTATGTTACATGGAACTTTTATTTCTTTTAGATTTTATACCATAATTGGAGTTCTTGACATTCTACATCATACATAATGGAGCAATCATTAAGAAGGAATTCGATTGTTCTTAATAATAATTTAAATAGTTCTAGTTGAAATGTTGAATAGAGTGTTAGGTGAATATGAATTGTGAAATTCTTCTTGTAAACAAGAAGCCTAGAGTTGAGGGTCATCTAGGTGATAATAGTGTGCTTAGTATTAGTTCGTATGCAAGATGTGTAATAAGGATATTATAGTGTGCAACTTGCCAAATATTTCATTAAACATGTTCCATCTTTCTTCACTCAAGAAACATGTACTAGCTAGCCCTGTTTCATTCTCATATGTTGCGCTTTGACTGTGGACCATGTACTGAGCAAAGATGCTCAATATGTGTAGTCTTTCTAGTGACCTTTACATTATAAGCTTAAGTCCACAAACTAGTTAAAATTAAAGAAACGATAGAAAAAGTAAAAACTGAACTTTTTATCTAGATGATAAAAACTTGCCAATTTGAGGAGTATCCTTTACCAGGAAATTTTGCCAGTCTTAATCTTTATGCACTGTCTTACTGCCAGAATCATTTAGGTCGCTTCAATGTTTTACGATTTAGGACATGTAGTTGTCCAATAAGCTAATTTTACCAGCCATCACCAACCAAGGAAATCTGTATATAGGATTTCCCATGCTAGCTAGTCAGACATACTAGATCCTCAATCCACAGAATTCAAAATGGCCAACATTCAACTTATGATGAACTTATGCAGCTTAAGAATTGTTTGCTTGTCATTTTTTTAACATTCATTTACTGAGAGAGGAAGTATCATTATAACAGCCAATGAAGACGATTATAAGTTCTTTTGGTTAATTAACACATTCACAGAGGAAAATCAAAAAAATTCAATGACATGGTTCATCTATAGTTGCTTGATATTGAAGATTCATCTATAATTTTCTTTAAAATACTTGATTGTTATCATTCATACTTCAACTAGAACATCAAACAACTTGTATTTATCTTTCCAAAATGTAGGACATGCTTTTAGTTACTTACTCTAATTAAAACAGGTTATTCTACATAATGTTTTCCTGAAAATACTTGATATAATTTTGCACCTAAAGGTGAGATAAAGGCAAGACATATGCTTTTGATTACTTCTTGCTACCTGGAATATCTTCCTTTGCCACATGTCAGTTGGATAGCTTACTCATGGATGGCTTTCTGCTGAGAGGAATTCTCATTTCCATGTACTAAAAACATTACTTCAATTTCACTAGTTGCGATTATCCCAAAATTTTAAGCCATTAGGAAATGGTGAATTTAATCATTCAACCATAATTTTAACAGTTGGTTAAAAAGATGAGGTCTTTATACTACTATGATTAGTGGGGAATCATAGCCATTGCATATGTATGACAGTTTTTTGAATTTTTTCTGTTGAGAGTAGTATCAATTGATTATTTATATTTTCCATGTCTCAAATTACCTATAATTGAAGTTTAAGACAAGCCTTGAATTGATAATCATATGGAAGTTCAATTTCTTTCCAAACATTTTAGAGATAATTGATGTTTTAGACAAGCCTTGAGATTAAAGATGAAGATAAAGCTAGGTGGTTTGCTACTAGATCAAGCTGCTACCCTTCTGCAGCCACCGGCAATGAACTTAGAGCTAAGGAAGATGAGGTGGAATGGTGGAGAATGTTGTGGTTTAGCCTTGCTATCCCATGGCTGCCTTTGTAGGTTGGTTGGGAATCAAAAACAAACTGATAACTAGAGAAATATTAGCTCCATGGGGCTATACTAGGGGTTGCTTGTGTGTGTTTTGAAGAGACTTTATAGCCATCCAAACCGCTACCCAAACCGCCACTCAAAATTGAGAGAGAGAGAGAGAGCTCAAAGAGAAGGGAGAAGAGCGATTGAGAGAGAGAGAGAGAGAGAGCTTTTGTCAAGAGATGAGAGAGTGAAGAGATAGGGAGAGAGGAGATATTTTTCATTAAAATAATATATTTTCCTTTACCCTCAAGCTATAGTAATTTGTATATATAAGCATTCACTGTTCACGATTGCTAAAATTTTTTAGCTATACCTACTTGGATAAAGCTCATGTTGGGCTTGTTTGGTTGTAAAATAGCAATTTGGGTGGTTTTACACCCGCCAATGCTAATGCTCTAAAGATTTGTTTGTTTGGTGATGGTACTCTGTGTTGTACTAATTTGTTGGGTGGCTTGTTTGCATTGTAGTGTATTTGTTTTAGTGTTGCTTTCTTGTTCCATTTTTATGGCTTTTCTATGATTGCACACTTTGTCATGTATTCTATTGAATTAAGGTAACTAATGTATCACAAGAAGAGAAAAATAAATCTTCATTTAATGTGGGATTCCTCATATTTCTTAACTTATGTTTATCTCACAACATTTTAGATGTATATTGTTTATAGTGAAGCCAGTTTAGTCTGTCATTGTGTTATGCAGTAGCACTGTATCTCATTGAGTTAGGAATATCAATTAGCATGGATAGAAATCGCTGCTTTTTTTGCATCAATATAGTAACTAAAACACTGGTTATGTGCAATTGAGAAATAAAAAATTATGCAGACAAATTATGTTAGATGGAACATATATTCCTTTTAGATTTTTTATTCCATAATTGGAACTCTATAAATTCAACATCATACATAATCAGAGTAATAACTAAGAAGGAATTTGGTTGTCTTAACAAGAACTTAATTCATTCTAGTTGAATAGAGTGTTGGGTGAATATCAGCTACAAAATGCTTCTTGTAAACTAGAAGACGAGGTTCTCATACTATTGTGATTAGTGGGGAATCATAGCCATTGCACATGTAGGATTTTTTTTTTTTGAAATTTTTCTGTTGAGAGCAGTATCAAATGATAATTTATATTTTCCATTTCATAGTATACCCATAATTAATGCTTTAGGCAAGCCTTGAGTTGATAATTATATGAGAGTTTTATTTCTATGCAAACATTTTTAGTGTTTATAACTTGGATAGCTTAGCATAGTTTCACTCTAACCTTAAGGATTGTAGAACTTTCTATGCCTCCATTGGCAATGAGAGGTGCGCAAGATTTACCTCATGATAGGTATTTTTGTACTATAAAGGACCCACAAGATTTGTACATGGGGTTGCAGATCTGTCCTAAAACTTAGAAGTGAGGTTAGGAGGTTCATAAAGTTTGATGTTGGGGATGGTAGAAGGTTTTTGTATGACATGATAACAGGATCCTTTTCATGAAGTATAGCTTTAGGATTATGCATGGTGCCACAACTAAATATAAGGTAAAGGTGGATTCTGTTTTGAAGAACAAAATAAAGGTTTCGAAACCTGCAAGGTTTGAAGAATTGATCACCATACAATGCTAGTTGTGTTTGGTTGAGCTTAAAGATGATAAAGGTAGGTGGTCTGTAACTAGATCAGGCTGGCTGCTCTTGTGCAGCCATATGCAATGAACATAAAACTAAGGCAGATGAGGTGGGATGGTAGAGACTATGGTAATTTAACCTTGCTATCCCCTGGTTACCTTTATTGGTTGATTAGGAATCAAAAACAAACTGACAACTAGAGAAAGATTATCTCAGTGGAGCTATACTCTTGTGTGTGTTTTGAGAGTAGAGATAATCTTTTCTTAGAATGTTATTTTGCCAAGAGAATCTGGGACACTGTCATTAGGCACTAGTAAGTTTCAGAGGCCAAGTGTAGTTGGCATGATCAAATGAGCTAGGGTATTACCAAGGGAGAAGCCTAAGATCATCTATTTGTAAGCTTGCCAATTGGGCCACTGTGTATTATGTTTGGTCTCGAAAAAATGTCATTATACATAATGGGTCAGTGTGGCCAAGAGCAGAATTTGAGAAGAACCTAGAAGGATGTTAGAGGTATATAAGATTCCTGAACCAAATTCCAAATATCATTTCTGAACAATATTCTCTGCTATGGGATAAATTCTTTTGTTATTTAAAATATTTGTGTGTATTATTGATGTTTAGGAGTTGTTTTGTTTCGGTGTAAAAATTTCTATAATTTGCTCTTACCTGAGTTTCTGTTTTGTTAATTTGTAAGAATCTAGTCTTTGGAGATGAGTTTTGGGATTTAATAGCCTCTGTTCTCTTCTTTAGCCTACGTTTCACTGTCCCCAGTTTCTATAGTTTGCCTAGCATTATCTTGTTTGTTCTCTATTAATAATATCCTTTACTAATTCATCCAAAAAAATAAAAAATAAACTAAGATTAACTGCATTATTTAGGCATTCTTAATATAACATTTTTTCATTAGAAATATACATTCTCAAATTCTTGAAATTGTAGGAGCAGTCATGCTTGCTATTAATGTCCTGTGAAGTGTGAACTATTATGTTCTTCTATCTTCTTCTGCACCTATCATATTGAGCAACAAAAAACCTGTCAGCACTCCTTGCTCCTAGACTTCTATTGGTTGCCTCTATGGCCCTAATGGTTGTTTGTGTTTGTTCATTTATCTTATTCATATTTCCATAAACCACTAGGCATAAGACTCAAAAGTAGATTGAATTTCAGTTTTTTACTTTTAAAAAAAAAAATATAGAAAGAAAAAAGAACTTCACCACTATCATACACAAGGAGTAAAAACTAAATTGCAATTTATACACTTATTTATTAGGTTCTAAACCCACAACCTACCTATCCATTATATTACAAGAGAATTCTTTTCCACTTCATCTTGTGGTGGTCTCTTAATTTTTGCCATTTTTATTAACATTTTCTTCTTTCTTTTTCTCCCCTTTTTTGGGGTCTTTTTTTTTTTTTTTTTTTGGGTCCTACTTTCTTTTCATTCCTGCAGCATAAACATATTGTTATATGGTGTAAATATAGTTCTAAATGTTACTTTAATGAGTTCATGTCTACAATATATTTCATTTTAATTTGTTTTTTATGTTTCTGGGATTAATTATTCACCTTTGGTTTTTTTGCAGTTGAAATCATCCGTGGTCTGCAACTGGTACGGGTTGGTGTCTGTTGTACAATTTGAAGAATATGATTTCACAGACTCATTAAACATATTCTAATGCCTATGGGTAGTGATGTAAAGAATTGTTTGTTTGGTGATGGTACTCTTTGTTGTGATATTTTCTTAGGTGGTTTGTTTGCATTTGTACTGTATTTGTTTATGTTGCTTTCTTGTTCTGCTTTTCTGCTCTGCTATGATTGCATTCTTTGTTCATGTATTCTGTTGAATAAAAGAAACCAATGTATCATTGGAGGAGAAAAATAATCCTTCGTTTAATGTGGGATTCCTCATATTTCTTCAAATTATGTTTATCTCATTGCATTTTAGATGTATTTTGTAACTAGTGATGCTAGTTCAATCTATCCTTGTGTTAAGCTGTAGAACTTTATCTTATTGAGTTGGGAATATCAATTAGCATGGATGGAAATTGCTGTTTTTTCGATATCAATATGGTAACTAAAACCTAGTTATGTGCAATTGTAAAATCAGCAATTATGTAGACAAATTATGTTAGATGGAGCTTTGTTCCTTTTAGATTTTATGCCATAATTAGAACACTAAATTAAACATCATATAAAATCAAAGTAATCATTAAATAGGAATTTGGTTATTCTTAATAATAATAATTTATATAGTTCTAGTTGAATGGAGTGTTAGGTGAATATGAGTTGTAAAATGCTTCTTGTAAACTAGAAGATGATGTTCTTATACTATTGTGATTTGGGGGGAATCATAGCCATTGCATATGTAGGATATGTTTTTTTGAAAATTTTCTATTGAAAGTAGTATCAAATGATTATTTATGTTTTCAATTCTCAGTATACCCATTATTAATGTTTTAGGCGACCCTTGAGTTGATAACCATATGGGAGTTTTATTTCTTTGCAAACATTTTAGAATTTATAGCAGCTCAGCATAGTTTCATTTAACCTCAAGGATTTTTGAACTTTCTATGCCTCCCTTGGTACTGAGAGGAGTGCTAGATTTTACCTCATGGAAAGTATTTTTGGACTATAAAGGTCCCACAAGATTGTACATGGTGCCTCGGAGCTGTCATAAAACTTAGAAGTGAGGTTAGGAGGTTCATAATGTTTGATGTTGGGGATGGTAGAAGGTTTTCTTATGACATGATAATTGGGATCCTACTAGGATTCTTTTCATAACTTATAGCTTTAGGATTATCCACGGTGCAGCAACTAAGTCTGAGGCAAAGATGGATTCTGTTTTGAAGAACAAAATAAGGGTTTGGAAACCTGCAAGGTCCAATGAATTAATCATCATACAATGCCAGTTGTATTTGGTTGAGCTTAAAGATGATAAATCTAGGTGGTCTGCAACAAGATCAGGCTGGCTGCTCTTGTTGAGCCATCTGCAATGAACATAAAGCTACAGCAGATGAGGTGGGATGGTTGCGACTTCGCTGGTTTAACCTTGCTATCCCCTAGTTGCCTTTATTGGTTGGTTAGAAATCAAAAACAAACTGACAACTAGAGAAATTTGAAAATTTTGGAACAAAAATCTGCTTGTATTCAATATTTGACTATAAAGAATCTATAAATTAGAAGGGAAAATATTCTAACAAAAGAGAGATTTGTAAATTTTTCATCTTCGATTCATTATTGATGTTTTTAAGAAATTAATTGGTATAAATATCTCTAAAAAATCTTAATCTTGTTCCTTGTTGAAAATCAGATTTCTAAATAATCAATCTTCCCATTTTTGGATTAGAATTTTTTAACTGTGATGTCAAGTATGAGAAAGAAGGGAACTCGCACCATCATAGACACCCAACCATTATTCTTATAATTCATGATATTGTTAAAATCCAAATTTATTCACTTATGCTCTTGCTTTATCAATCATGTTCTCTCTTTGTTTACTAAAGAATAAAAAAAATTGGCCCTGCTGTATGCATATACAAAAAATTAGGCAGTTTGCATGGACTGCCGTGTTTCCTTCGGTTATGTTCATTAATGAATAAAAAATGTAAAGGTATGCACTGAGCAAAAAAGTGCCAATATGGGTAGCTTCTCTAATGACCTTGACACTACTAAATCTGAAGATCATGGAGTGGTACAAATTAAAAAAAATGAAACAAATGAAAAAGATTTTTTTTTTTTTTTTGTCTAGATGAAAAACTCTTGCTTGGTCTCTTTGAGGGTAACCTTTACCTACAAATAATGCTAGTCTATGCAGTGTCTTGGTGCCAGAATCATTAGTTTGCTTGTATTTAGGTATTAGGGCATGTAGCTGTAGCACTCCACTAAATTAATTAAAACTACCAAATCAGCAGGCAAGCGGCTCTAACTAGTTAGATTGCCAAGCTAGTCAGAAATTCCAAATCCCGAATGTAGAGACTTGACTAGTTTAAGAAGACATGAGATTGAGAAATGGTTGAAATTCAACATTTAAAGTATTTATACAACTAAAAAATAGATTATTGTGACTATTTTGACATTCTTTTACACTTTGGACCAAATATCTACCTCAATGCTTATAATGTACTGAACAGGGGACTTTATCAACAATAAGACACCTAGTGCACCCTAGTGTTCATATTCTTATCACAATAATGAATTATAAAATCTATATTTAAATAATTAAAGCATTCACAAAAGAAAAATAATTCAACTGGATGAGATTGTTCATCTAGGATTCCTTGATAATAAAGATTCATCTATGAACCTCTTCTAAAAATATAAGACTATAATTCACATCTATGTATATGCTGTCATATTTATGCCTGGAATCATATACTTCAATTTTGTGTCTACAGTTGAGATAAATGCAGGGCATGTGCTTTTAATTATTTGTTGTAGCCTTGAACATCTTCCATTCGCTATGCGTCCGCCAGATAGGTCCCTTTTGAATGGTTTTCTGTTTAGACACAATTGCATTTCTATTTACAGAAAAATATCGTAGTTCAATTGGAATTGCTTCAGCTTCACATGCTATTGATTGATTACTTGCTTCAGCTTCACATTGACTGGAAACCATTATTTTTTTTATCCCGCTCTTGTGGTTGCTGTGACAAAGATGAACTGGTGAACTGGACGAGTTTGAAAATACATTTGGGTTGTGAAGAAATAGAGTTCCATGTGTGACAAAGATGAGGCCCTGATACTATTGCAATTATTAGGGGCTTGTTAGCCATTACATATGAATGACAGAAACACAAAATTTATTTAGTGAGAGTAGTATCAAATGATAATTCATCTTCTTTTATTAGTGGCAGTGATTAATGAGTGTTACTAGAGCTAGAGATATCACACCCCAACCCTGCCTCGTATCTCTAAATATACCTATAGTTGACATTATTGCACGCATTGAGTTAATAACTGTGGGGGAGTTCAATTTTCTTTCCAAAAATTTAGCATACAGACACTGTTTAACAGTGTTTGATACATGGAGAGATCTGCAGTAGTTGTACTGCAACGAGCATTGCTTCTTCATTTAAAGGATGTAGAAATGTTAATAGGAGTGCTACTACCTCTTTACTCTCATGGCAGTATTTGTATAGAATTTAAATCCCTTTTCTGCTTCCATTAGTATCTCATATTTCTGCATAATCCAGGTATACATTTTCTTTAATCTCAGATTAACAATATTATCCAGTAATATTTCTGAATTATAAGTTTACATTGTCAAATTATTGACCTTGCAAGACAGGTCTTGTTTACTATTATTGTCCTATGAACTTAATGGGGTCTACCATATTCATTTGTATCTATCTTATTGAGGGACAAAAATGCTGTCAGGACTCCTTGCTGCTATACTTCTCATGGTACCCTTTAGGGCCTTTATGTATAACTCAGATAGTTTGCGCATGTTTTTGCTTTTGTCTCTCTTTCAGAATGCGAAATCTTGGTTTTGCCTACGTATTATAAGTCAAAATTTATTTGTAAGAATTTCTTCTGCCCAGATGTCTCCCTAATTTGGTGTACAAGTAGAGATTAAGGGAGTAAAGACTTAAGACTACCTCCCACAATAGTCAACTGATTAATTCTTAAGGTTTGTTCATTTATGGTGAAACTCTCTAAGGGTCCGTTTGGATTGAGCTTATTGTTGCTAAAACTGAAAACTGAAATATTTGTAGCAAAATAATTTTTAAATGTGTGAATAGTATCGTGGGACCCATTTTTAATATTTTTAATGCGTGAACATTACATGAACAGTATGTAAAAAGTACGTGAACAGTGAATCCATGTGAGGTTACTGTTCACGTGCAAAAAAAAAAAAAAAAAAAAAAAAAAAAAGGCAAAACGTAAACGCAAAAAACGCAACTTTAATTTCAATCCAAACACTAACTAAGGCTCACAATCTGATATTGTGTGCATGGTTAACACAGAGTCAGTTTATGCATTCCTTGACAAAGGTTACTAAATTGAAAGACATTCTAAATGCAATTAGCTCTAGTGACCATCCAGCCATTTAAAGAATTGCACAGTGCAGACTGCAGAGGCAACACTTGAGATGAAAGGCAAGAGGACTTTGTGAACTACACTGTCCAAAAATGCTTTAAAATTTGTCTTGAAAGTTGTACATACAGAGTAGAAGGACTTCAATTAATCTTGTCATATTTTATCATAAGGTAAAGCTTGATGCAAAATATAAATAAAAGATCAATATGGACCATGGACTGACCTTCAATGAAACAGATTTTCTCTTTTAAGTTATTAAGTACTCTAAATTCAGTTGAACATAATCTTTTCACCATTGTCTAACAATTTAGTTTGCATAACATAACAAAGCCTTAACTCACTTTGAGTCCCGTACTAAGGCATATAAATAAACAATACACTGATGTGTAGAAATGAAAATTAAAAAGGAAAAAAAAAAGTACTTTTATTTTGTTTGAAATTGAATCCACTTTTATTTTAGTCACTAAAATTTTAAAAGTTCATTTTTAATTCTAAAGTATTTATTAACTTAGTCCTCCCATAATTTTAGCTTTGTGTTTTTTACTTATGTGTCAAAATTCAACAAAGTCACACGACTTTTAAAAAGCTACAAACATACTAAATCAGTTATTCTATAACGAAACTGTCACAATTCTTGCTTATCTGGTCAAATTCCACAAATTCACTTAGTCACATGATTTATTAGGATGGGCATTGCCTATTACACACTTGCTATTACACATAACATACACATATTTTAGTTTTTAAACTAAAATCATTACCATCTGAAGTCACTATTTCAATTCAAAAATTAAATTTTGTGTACATACAATGTGTGAACTAATAATTACTATATTATGATATGACTATGAAATGACTAATCAATTACGTTCAACAAAATAAAAAGAAAATTTTAATTTTAAAAGCTCAGTTTTTCACTTTTAGCTTATGTACAGCTTTTAATTAAAACCTTAACTTTTTTCACTTTTTTGAAGTACAAGTATATTTTAGCATATTTTAAGCAAAATTTTTGAGCAAAAGGCTAAATAAGCTATTCCTAAATAATCAAATAAGTGTTCGATTGGGAATTGCTTATCTTTAGTAGTTTATTTGCATAATGTGAGGCAAAAAAAAGATAAAAACTAGCTTATTTTTAAAAGCAATTTACTCCTCTCTCTTATTAGTCCGGATGGGAGATGTACCATAAACCTGTACTCAGGACTAATTTTAACACCCTCCCTTAATGAATAAGAACTGAATTTCTTCTATATATATATATATAACTTATTTTTAAAAAGGAATAAGCTTATATTATTTGAAATAAAATTGAGACAAAACGTAGTGTGAGAGCTAAAGTAATGGATTATTTAAGCATAAATTTTGCTGGTTTCGAAATAGATACTAAAATAGAACTTAACAATTTTTGGAGCGAATGATATTTTTCATGTTAAAAAAAAAAAAAAAGAACAAGTACAAAAAGTTTAAAACGAAATATATATATATAGACACACACTACTATTTAAGAGGCTTCCTCTATTTGGGATTCTATTTTTTTTTTGTTCAAAAATGCCCTTATACTCCTATATTTAAGTAGAGACAAAACTAAAAAACAATCTAATAAAAATACAACTCTAATTCCTACTAAAACATTACCTAAAAAATAAAGTCACTCTCCTGTTAATTTTCAAATTATTTTATCCACTTATAAATTAGATTTTCAAAATAAAAATTATATAAAAAAATAAGAGCAATGCTACGTCCACAATATTTTCACAACAAATCATAAGTGGTTAGTTGTTATTGGTTCAAATTTGAACCTAATATTAAGATTACTTTTTCGCTCCAACAATAACAACTAGTAACAACTTACCACTTAAGATTTGTTGTAAAAATGTTATAGACATATCATTTCTCAAAAAATAAA
Source organism: Quercus dentata (assembly GCA_028216015.1). Taxonomy (NCBI): domain Eukaryota; kingdom Viridiplantae; phylum Streptophyta; class Magnoliopsida; order Fagales; family Fagaceae; genus Quercus; species Quercus dentata. The sequence goes on along the minus strand of CP116454.1, from coordinate 56,695,811 downwards.
AACACATTTTTTTTCTAATTTTTGCTATAAAATAGGACCACTACGCTCAACATTTTCACTTTTTTTTTCTTCTCTTTTTTCTCCTTTATAAAAAATTAATCATTTCTCGTTTTTTTTTTCCCTTGTTTCCTTTCTTCTAAATTCTAATCTCACTTTTTTATTTTTTGGTTTTTTTTTTTTCAAATCCCTTATTCTTTATTTTTGAATTATTAAAAAAATGGTAATTTTTAATGTACCTTTTTTTTAATGATTTATTTATTTATTTCAGTTGGTGTTTGAATTGTTATATATATAATATATAACAAGTATAAAACGAAAAAAAAAAAAAAAAAATTCAACAATTGACAAAGACCGTTAGAAAGCAACCACCATGACACGTCAGCAGCAACTGGATGAGCAAAAACCATGTATTTCTCTCCCTCAGTTTTTCACTCACTCCCACAACCTCTTCTTCTTCTTCTTCTTCTTCTTCTATCCTCACTTCTCTCTCTCTCTCTCTCTCTCTCTGAAATTCCAATGGACGTGACTCTCTCTTCGACTCCCCAAATCCTAACCCTAATCTCATGTACTCCTTTCTCCTCTTCTTCTTCCTTCAAGCTCCGTTCCATCCGCAGAGAATTCCTCGGTTCCACACAAACTCTCAGGCCACTTCGCTCCCGAACTAACCACCGAAGAACAAAGCTAGGCCTTCTTCAATTCCGGTCCCCGAAATTTCTCATCCGAGCTTCTCTCGATTCTCGCTCCGTCCTCATCGTCGTCGCCGTAGTCACTTTCTCCGTTGTCTCCGTCTTCTTCCTCAATCGCTATAGAAGAAAGAACAACGATAGCGAGGTCCGTCAACTATGAATTATATATAGCTTTGAATTCTTTGCCTTAAATAGTTTATCATATACAAAATTGATGTATGTAATTATTGAAGAATCTCCCAAATGTTTGTGTTTGCAACACTCTTTGGATAATAATTAATAAAGATGTAAGTCAGTGGTTGTTAAAAGTAAAAAGATTGAATTTTTTTTAAAAAAAATTACCTTAATTGCGTTATTTCTATTAACAGTATTATGTGCTAGTTGATACGTTACCATCTATGACAAAGTTTATGCAATTCAAAAATGGTGAATTTAGTCTACTTTAGTTAGCTCAACCAGTAAAGTTTCTTCTTATTGAATAAGAAACATGGATTCAAATCCTGCCTACAATAAAAAGCTTAAAATTGGTATCTTGGGTTGTCGATAATTATCATCACGAGGTGAACACCATAGGTTTAATCTTATCATATTTATTCTTTTTTTTTTTTTTTTTAAAGTTGAATTTAGTCAATTTACCTTTATTCTAACACTACCCCTTTGGTGGGTCCAAATTTCCCTGTAATAAGTGGGACTTAACATAGGAATTTTTGCTTTTGGAAAGGACTAAGTAGAGTAAGAAAAAATTAGGATCCACTCCATTTGCAATGGATCCATTTCAAGGTCTAGATTAAATATTGTGAATCTAAATGTGTATCTATTGCCACAACATTTAAAATTTTAAATAATATGGCACTTTGTACATTGTCAAATTCAGAAAATAAAATCTCCCCATTTCAAGTAAAATGGGTTTGAATTTAGATCACTTGACAAAATTTTAAATTACTATTTGTCCCAAAAGATTAAACTATTTATGATCACACTTGTAGTGTTTAAAAATTTGGCTGCTTTTTCATTAGGTTCCTTTATCCACTTGGTTTCTTTGTGTTTTGGGTTAAATATAAAATAAGCACCTCTTTAGTTGATTGAGCATGGGAATATAGTTGTGATTTCCATTTATGGGTGTCTTCTGTGCTTGCTTTATGCAATAACCATCTTTCTTTTCTATGTTGATTATTGGAGCTAGAGCCTCTAAATTTAGTGTTATCTAAGCTCAATGGCATTGCTTGGTTTCCTTTATTAGAATAATTATGATTCAAATCCATTCCCCCCCCCCAAAAAAAAAAAAAAAACCCCATGCTTAGAGGTCGCCCTTTGGTAAATCGGTGTTGTATGTGCCGGTGCAGTGGAGAATTTGTGGATCATCTCCTTATTCACTGTCATGTGGCAAATTCTTTACGGGTTTTTATGCTTCGGGCTTTAGGTATTTAGTGGGTCTTGCAATAATTATTTTGTTGGAATCATTGGTTTGGGAAACATGATTCAGATATTTGGAATTTAATTCCAAGAGGTTTGATGTGGATTGTATGGATGGGGTGTAATTGTCAGTCCCAAGTCTTTTTATTGGTCTCGGTCTTGGGTTTTTACAGAATGTTCTTCTATTGTTCAATTTTTTTTCTTCTCTTAGTTTAGTCTCTTGATTATTTTCTGTTTTGTGCTTTGCTGCATTCATTCTCATGAACACATTGTATGTTTCTTTTTAAATTTTCATCAATAATAATTCTAATATTACCTATAAAAAAAAGTGAATTATTAAAAAGAAAAAAAGAAAAAAAAGAGAGTTTTTTTTTTTTTTTTTTTTTGTGTTTTAGTTAAATATAAATTAAGTACTTCTCTTTAGTTGATTGAGCGTTTGAATATATTTGTATCTTCAAAAATAAAAAAGTTAATGTACTTTGGTGCTTGCTATATGCTGATTATAGGTGTCAGGACCTCCAGATTTTGTGTTATCTGAACTAGGACAAGTTGTTATGAAATGGGTCTTTGGAGGTCTGAATGTGGGATTTCGAGAGCAACACAAGGAGGAAGAAAGCAAAGGGTTAAAGGATAAAATAAGAGAGAATGGCCATGCTTCAGGGGATGAAGAGGCCCCATTGATTGTTCAGACCTCTGCTTTGATTCATGAAGAGGCTCTTGTCACTAAACCGATACAGCCACCTGGTTCTGATGTTCTCACATCTAGTGCTAATATGTCTTTGCATTCAGATGAACCTGAAGTTAGTGGTCAAACTTTTTCACCCAGCGACTTTGAATCGGGTGTGCTACATCCTCTTACATTGGGTAAAGAAACAACTGTGTTGCAAGTGGAAGGATCTAAAGAGGAAATTGGTGAAGTGAATGATCCACCTGCAGAAGTGAATGAATTTAATAAGCCAAATGATGAGCTTGGTGAAGAGCACAAATCCATTAGCTATAATGCCTTTCTTGGAGTATCGGGTAGAGAAAAGCTTTACATGTTTTATGAGACAAACAATTCTGTGGCAAAGTCTACAGCAAATCCCAGCATTTTGAAATCGTTTTCTCCTCATGCCTCTCTTAACAATAAATATTCTTCATTGATGAGGAACACTGCACTAAAAGGAGCAGAATCATCAACACAGGTTTCTCTTCATTCTGCAGGTGATGCCATCAGATAATATATATGAAAGTTTGATCTCATTTCTATTCATGTTGTGCTTTGAGCATTAAGTTTTTCGTCTGTCTCACTTCTCACTTCTCACTTCCTTCCATATTACTTCCCTCATTATACTGACTTTATGTAAAGGATGTGTGTTGATTCAGAATATGTTGAAGGAAAAGTACCGGTTGCAAGTTATAAAGAAGGCCTTCCCCACAGTAGAGGGGACTCTGGAAAAGGCAAAGGGTTTCCAAGAGACAGGGAGATGAAACATTTGCCTAAAAAAATTACAAAATTGCGCCTGTGTTCCCCCAGCCAAATGGGATGCATGTTACTGACAATAGTCATCCTTCTGAACAACTTAGTGCTTACAATCGATTGCTAAAAGTTGGGAGGTAGCTTTCAATCTTTACCACATCTGCTATTAAACTTTCAATCTCTACCAGCATTTCTTTGTTAAAGTAGTTTACTTTAAGAGCTTATCCTTTGGACATGGGGTATTAGGTTAACTGAGTGTGTAAAATTGCTTGAAGATATGGAAAGAAGGGGTTTGTTGGATATGAATAAGGTAAGCTGTATCCTTTTAGTACTTTAATTGTTACTTAATGTAAGGTTTAAGATTCATCCAATTCTCTGGTTTCAGGTTTATCATGTAAGATTTTTTGAAGCGTGCAAAAGGAAAAAGGCTATTAAGGAAGCTTTTCGTTACACCAAGCTGATTCCAAATCCAACATTGAGTACTTTCAATATGCTTATGTCAGTGTGTGCAAGTTCTCAAGATTCTGAGGGTAAGTTCTTGTATCATTGTCTGTTTATTTATTCTCATTTTCTTTTGTTGTTTTTATCAATATGCTTCAAGTTCATGATGTATGTTTGTTTCATTTAGGAGCTTTCCAAGTTCTGCAACTTGTCCAGGATGCTGGACTGAAAGTTGATTGCAAACTTTATACAACCCTGGTATCAACTTGTGCTAAAAGTGGAAAAGTTGACGCAATGTTTGAAGTATGGTATCTTCCTCCTTGGTTTCTTTTTCTTTAGATTTCCATCAATACTTAGGGTCTTTAACTGGGATTTCCTACCTCACCTGCTGTCATTTTTAGAAAGTGTCTGTTGGTACAATAAACTGTCTTCTTGATCTCTATCACATGATATTCTGCAAATCACCTGCTAGGCTCACAATCCTACCTGTCTTGTTTGCTTTATATCTTCTCCTCTTTGACCTCTTCATCCATTTTTTGAAAAGTTTACTTGTCAACCTTCAGTTCATCATTTTTTATTTTTATTTTTAAAAACTTGATCTTCTTCAACACTTCAAAATATTCTTCAAAACTTGGCACTATATTGTTGATCCCAAATTTATCTTTTCTTGATGGTTGAACATCGAATGCATCAAAATAATTCCTTGTGTATGAACATGTAAGCCAATAATCTTACTTTGTGTATGATAATATTATATTATTATCAAACAAAAAAATTAATTGCGAGCATCTTTTTCATCCTTAACCATTAATGAATCTGCCTTTATCCAATCAAATTATATGAAATTGTATTTGTTCCCACCAATCTAATGCATACCAATTAAGCTTGCACAAAGAAAATTTAACCTTTTTCTCTTCAGAAATATCAATATATTCAAAGAAATTCTCTAGATCAAGTAACCAGTCAAGAAAGTCTTCTTTGTAAAAACAACAATTGAATTTTGCAATTCTCTCATAAAATCTAGGGAAAATTTTAATTCACTAACCTTTGGTTTGGATCCTATCACAATTTAGTTCACAAAATTTCAAGTATTACATTTAATTCCCTAAGGTTTGAACTAAAATGAAGTTGTTAGTTTTCTGTTCAAATAACAGATTTTTCAGTTTTTGGTTCAGCAGTATCACAATTTAGCCATGCAAACTTTTCAATAATTATGCCTTCACTACTAAAGTTTGGATTAAAATGAACCCTAATCTTTTTTTTTGGTAGGAGGCCAAATGATTCATTTTTCAGTCTAAGGTCTAAACCTTTAGAAGTCAGATTTAGCATTTGAAAGTTTGTGTATTAAATTTTCATATTGCCAAACCACAGGGGAGTAAATTATTATTTACCATAAAATACATCATCTTTAAGAATATTATGAGACGAAATGTGCTTATCAATAGGTTTCGTGTGAGCTTTATCTCCATGACAGTTATCCCTATTGTTAACACAATTCCAATTGTTGTCAAATCAAAATCAATGAGCATTATATTTAATCTCATCGTTAGCGTCACTATGAGAGCCTGCACCCTACGATCATTGTCAAGAGGGTGTCTGCTACTTGAATTCACAAGGAAGAAATGTGGAATCCACCAGATGGGAGAAAATCAATTGACTAAAACTTTATTGATAATAAATTTCAAGTTGTATTTTATATATTGCAACCCATTTTAAAGGGTCCTTAAACCTCTAATTTGACTAGGAATGCCTTAAAAAACGCTTGAAATCAAGGAAATAAAACCTGAAATCTTAAAAAATAAAACAATTATATATATATATATATATATATATATAAACAAGCGACAAAAATAAATTACCATATGATGTCCAGCATTAATATTATCATAAAGTCTTAATTTTTGCTTGCCACATTCACTAAATTCAATGAAGTTCTCTACATAGGTGTTTCATAAGATGGTTAATGCTGGAGTGGAACCAAATGTTCATACATATGGAGCCCTTATTGATGGTTGTGCCAGAGCTGGGCAAGTGGCTAAGGCATTTGGTGCTTATGGGATAATGAGGTCTAAGGTAAGATTGTAGAAAGTATTTCTTTATTACTTATGTTAGTCTCCTAAAATGTCTACTTCTTAATAATTTTTAAGCAAGGATGTGGTGGAATGTTCTTGTTTAGCTCTGCCTTGCAAGATCAATTAATTCCTCATTCTAAAAGGATGTTATATGCAGTAGAAAGTGAAGCCAGATCGAGTTGTATTCAATGCGCTTATTACTGCATGCGGTCAATCAGGAGCAGTGGATCGTGCTTTTGATGTATTAGCAGAAATGGGAGCTGAGACACAGCCTATAGACCCTGATCATATCACTGTTGGTGCTCTGATGAAGGCATGTGCAAATGCTGGTCAGGTATGTTTGTCTTTTTATTACAGAACTTGTTAGGTCATTTTCATTGCAGTAATTAAGTGTATGTGTCTTCTAACTTGTTTCTTTCATCATCCATTCCATTTCTAGTTATAATTTAATAATTCTTTTGAAAATAGGTTGATCGGGCACGAGAAGTATATAAGATGATTCATCAATATAACATTAAGGGCACTCCAGAGGTTTACACAATTGCTGTTAGTTGTTGCAGCCAGACTGGTGATTGGGAATTTGCCATCAGTGTGTATGATGACATGACTAGCAAGGGTGTGGTCCCTGATGAGGTACTTTTATTAGCATTAGTTTTTTCATCTAACATGGTAAATTATGCAATTTGGTTTTGTGTTGAGACTGTAGTCATTTAAGTTTGGAGTTTACATTTCTTTGTTGTTCTGAGAACTGCTTTGCACACAGAATGTAGAGATTGGTAATTCAATTATGTCCCTTCATGCAGATGTTTCTCAGTGCATTAATAGATGCTGCGGGCCACGCTGGAAAGCTGGAGGCTGCATTTGAAATCTTACAAAAGGCCAGGGTCGAAGGAATACATGTTGGAATTGTATCATATAGCTCTCTAATGGGAGCCTGTAGCAATGTATGTCTCATATAGTAAGTTCTACAACAGAATTTATGAAGCGATAATGACCAATTTGCCCATTCCTTGTTTCAGTCCAAAAACTGGCAAAAAGCATTGGATCTATATGAGGATCTCAAATCTATGAAAATAAAGCAAACTGTTTCAACATTGAATGCTCTGATCACTGCCCTGTGTAAGCCTTTATCTATGGTTTTGTTTTTCAAGATATTCAAATTGCAAGTATGGTGAGGATTTTCTAGAAATCAAATAGTTAAACTTCATTGCAGGTGATGGGGATCAATTGCAAAAGGCTGTGGAAGTTCTATCTGATATGAAGGGACTAGGATTGTCTCCCAACAGCATCACGTATTCCATACTTCTGGTGGCAAGTGACAAGTAAATGTTCTAGAGTTCTTTTAAATGTCTATGATAATCATGAATCTTCTGGTGGCAAGTGACAAGTAAATGTTCTAGAGTTCTTTTAAATGTCTATGATAATCATGAATCCTATGTTTTCCCTTTCATTATAAACCTAAGACACTCTGAAATTGTTTTCTTTTAGAAAGGATGATCTAGAAGCAGGCCTCATGCTCCTTTCTCAAGCCAAAAGGATGGGATTTGCCCTAACATAGTTATGTGTAGATGCATAATTGGTAAGCTCACAGGGTTTTCTAATTTCTTGGTCCTATATTATTTCCTCTCAATTAAACCCATTGTGTTTTACATCTCATTTGATATAGTAGATTCTTTTTTTATATATATATATATATATATATAAATATTTTTTTTTAAATGAAATTTAAAGTGATACCTGCTGCGATGTATTTTAGGAACAAGACAAAAGCTTTGCTGTCAATTTCAATTGTTTGTGTTGACTCCTTTTAAAATCTTAGTGATTCGTTTCTTAAAGTGGTTACATATTTTATGTTCAATGCAAAAATAAAAATGATAGTTATCCCTATCAGATGTGAAAAACTCCCCAAATAATTAAAATGGTGTTCAACGTAACTTGAAAAGATAATTTTGTGTGGTGAAGTTTAGATATCCTGTTCTGTTGTGACATTTTGTGCTGTGGTGATAAAATCACATCCACTCGATAGCTCACTCCTGGTAACTGTTGATGCCCTTTAGAAGAGCAATTTAATCTTTTCTTAGGGTAGCATAGAATAATGTAAAATGTGATTTGGCTTCACCAAGTAATATGTATTATACAGGATATTTGTTTAGATCTAAAGGGAGCGTAAATTACAACTTAAAATAATTTTCCTGATTGATCTCCAAGATAATGAGAAGAATGATTCCTTGATGACTATAGAAATATATGTGTGCTGAAATAAAGGCATAAGTTTCCTTGTGCTCTGTTTAAAGACCCTATTTCTGTGAGAATGTGGGAGATCAAACATGTCAAAGTTCTATTAATATTTATGACCTTCAAGTCATAGCAATCTCTAACATCTTTTCCATGGCTTTGATTCTGTCTTTGATCTCTAAGGAAAATGGTCACAGATGGCTCAATCCCATTGATGTCTTCAAGACTTAAAAGATTATATTTTTGAATTGTAATCTGTCTTGTTGATAATGAATTTGACAGTCCTTTAAATTTGAGCTCTTTGAAGGTATGTGCTTACGAAGATTTGAGGAGGCTTGTGCACGTGGTGAACCTGTTTTGTCATCTGACTCGAGACAGCCACCGCTTGACAATAAATGGTACTTACTTTGACAACAACAATATTATGTTAGAAAGTGCTTGAATCAAGGCAGGGCAATCACAAAGCGACATATTGTGGTTGCACCTGTGGTGAATATCTTGGGATGAACAAATAAAAATCCTCTTTAATGTCTTACAGTTTATTCCATTCTATTCTATCTAACATATAATTGCAGTAGTTACTCACTAGTCATTATCAAAAAAAGAAAAAAGAAGTAATTGCAGTAGTCATCTATAACCCTTGCATTTTTCATGAAACTTTTGCTTTTCTAACACTTATGGAGTTTCTAAATAGTTTCTATTATCCTTCACCTAATCCTTCTTCAGGACCTCGGAGGCCTTAATGGCTTACCGTGACATAATTGTAGCTGGTGTAATGCCTACCATTGAAGTTTTGTCACAAGTTTTGGGATGCTTGCAACTACGCTACGATGTATCTTTGAAAAATAGACTCATAGAGAATCTGGGAGTGAGTGTTAACATATCGGGATGCTCAAACCTGTGTTCATTAATAGATGGGTTTGGAGAATATGACCCTCGCGCTTTTTCATTAATTGAGGTCAGTTGGGGCTAAAATTAACCAGCCTTTTACTTATTATGGAAACCTCATAGGGGACCATCTGATATTGTTATCAAATTATAGGAAGCTGCTTCACTTGGAATTGTTCCCTCTGTATCATTCAAAGAAAGTCCAATTGTTGTTGATGCAAGAAACTTGCAGACTCATACTGCTCAGGTGAGCTTCTCTCTCTAGCATTGTAGAAAATATACATATAGTGATAATTTCTTCTACATAATTTCTGGATTCTTTCTAGAGAATTATGTATCCATTAAAACAATATGCTTTCCTAGAGTACGTTGGAAACTTTGTTTGTACTTCAATGCTGAACCATTGAAGCTCTTAGATTTGTTATAATTTGGCAGTGGTACCTTACACTTTGAGCAATCAGACCCTTTTAGATGATTTCTGGTTTTTCTTTTTATTCATGATTACCATCAATATGCATGTGCGTCTGTTTTGTTTGTTTTATTTATATATGGCATCCTTTTGCATTACATGACATGTGATAATCAGCTTGAATCGGTGACTACAATGTCTTTAACAATTTATGCTGCTGCATCTTTCTCTCTCTCTCTCTCTCTCATGTATAAATTTTAAGCAAGAAACATGTACTTTGACAGTTGTGAATTGAAATTACTGAAATCCTATTAAAAACTTGCCAGGTCTATCTCTTAACTGTTTTGAAAGCTCTCAAGCATCGCCTTGCTGCTGGTAAAATTATCTTCATTTATTTATTTTCCTTTTTCATATGACCTATGAGTTAGTTCAAGTCCTGAAGGTAATTTAATAGAATAAATTTGTGAAGATCTTTAGAAATAATAATAATAATTGTTTGAGAGCTTAATTAAGAATAGCTTTTTGAGAGCTTTGTTTGAATATTGTACTTCCAATCGGGGTGTATCTAGTTCCATTGTTTATTTTTTGGACCTAATGAGTGTCCGTATATAATTCTTTAAGGGCACTCACATTTGAGTGAACCTTCTTTCTAATAAGCTATTCTCTTACTTATCAGAAAAAAAAAAGTCAGCTTTGCTTTATGTCTCTAGTGTGAATTACCCTAAAAGCAGTTTACCTTATTCATTGTCTCAAATACTATTGGAACACATTTGTTTCTACATATAAATATTTTGAACTTTGAGGTAGTAAAGAACAATTAAACTTGCATGATATACATTAGAGGTAACGAAAAGAATTTAAGTACTTCCATTTATCTGGATTACACCCTTCTCTTTCTTAATTTTTTCCCCTTAGCCTTTCCTTTTTCTTTTTCCCCATTTCCTTAAGGCAGACCCTCTGGAACATAACTAAGATAGACCAAAAATAAATAAAATTTTATTAAATTTTATATCAAATTCTGGAATATTGGTGTTAAACTTGGTGTCTCCAATTTGTTTCTCTACCATTAAATCACACCAATATTACTGTCAAATATGCTTGAAACTTGAGTTGGAACTTTGTGTGTTAAGTTGACAAATCAGCTAAAATGAGCTAACCATTGAGTTTTACTATTACACCACAGTGACCCTTTAGTCTGATGATATCTTTGGAGGTTTCTCTTTAGTTAATTTGGTATTTCTCTGATTGATGAAAATGCTGAAATATTTAATATTTTTAATCCTATGAACAAGTATAATTTTGGACAGAGAAATAATATCTTATCATGCTAAGCCATAAAATTTTTTGTCTTCTCAAAATCTTTGCAGGTTCTAAGTTACCTAACATAAATATTTTACTGCCTGTGGAGAAGACACAATTTCTGACTCCCAAAGGGGAGAAGACAATCAATCTAGCAGGAAGGTGAGAAGAACTTGTTAGTAATTACAATGTGCAATTACAAGAATTTTATTTTAACTCAAGTATATTGTGTGTATGTTAAGAAATTTAGATGTGTGATTGTTTAAATTTGATACATGCAGAAAAGTATGAGCTTATAGGCAATATAAACAAACTTGCTCTATGGATAACTTAACCAAAAAGTTGCATACGGTGATATAGCCATTGTTTTTTAAAGACCAAACAAATGTCTATCATAGCATTCTACACCAATTAACTATTATGTTTTGAATATTTAAATAATTAGGTTTAATTATTAACATGTGGACAAATATATGCAGATCCGATGTGTTTCAGTTCCTCATTTGATTTTTTGTTCACTCATGAAAGATTGTCCACATTTTGTAGAAATTTCATAGAGAAAGCGTATATATTACATATGTTTGAAAAGACAAAATCTCAGGGCACTAGAAGTATGCATGATAATTATTCTTATTTTTTGGAGCAAATTATTATTGGTGGGATATTGCATAAACGACATTTATATAATATTTTTAGTTAAAAATAAAACAGAGCAGGTTACCCAACAAAAAGTTTATGATATATGTCAAACTTGTTTGTATTAAAGATCACAGAGTTTTAAGCTAGCTTAAAATTTCCATCCCCATTGGGGATATAATCACATGATATTGTGCATGACACATGTTGTGACGATGATGGTCCCAACTGTCATGCACATCTGCTTCTTATACTCACTTTTGCGGAAGGGTCTTTCACTTGCTGTTGTGGACTGTGAGTTGTCAACAACATTTATATTAGGAAAGTTTCATTTCAGAGAATCTAAATCATAAAGTAGACACTTACCATCACCTTGGAACACAAATTGTAGCTGTCCTTTTTCTGCAAAGAAGCTAGTAGCTCTTTTGGGAGCCTGTCCATGTCATACTTCCTTTATTACAGACTAAATATGAATGAATTATTTATTATTTCTTTTTGATAAACCCCTCAGAGTAAAAAATATTATTTCAATCATTGTAATATTTGAGCCTTACATAAATCATCATAATACAGTTGCTCCACTATGGGAGGGACTGTGTCTATCCAAACATTTCCCGTGCAGACCTACGGCTCTCTTTTGCTAACCTGTATGCTATCCTAGTTCCATCCCTATGAACAAGCCTAGTTTCCCAATACTCAAATTCTTGAAGCTGGGCTTATAGTTCTTCTATCATATGGCCTATGCGTGACAGGTTCTCCTCCTTACTTTTTAGAGCTCAGATTACCTCTAAAGCATCACCTTGCAATATAATTCGTTCAATCCCTCCATCTCTGCGGCTAATTCAAGAACTCTCTTTGCAGCTCATATCTTGTTCATTTCTGCACCAACGCCTCCTGTTTCTTTCTTGGTTATTGCCGCCGTGATACAACCATTGTGGTTGTGCATAAAAACCCCTATACCCCTTGCTTTGAGGGAGCTAAAAACGGTACCATCAAAATTAATCTTATACATACCAGCAGATGGAGGTGACCAATGGCATGATATCAGGACCGCGAAATGATCTGGCTGGCTTATGGTAAGGCTCCACGCAACAATGAAGAACTTATTCCTATTCTCAATGTCCAACTTTTCATCCCAGTAAGCTAGTAAGTCTCTAAATCCAGGTTGAATGGCTGGTGCCTTTCATAATCTTGGACAACTAAGAGACCATACATTCCGGGCTACAGGCCAATTCCCCAATACATGAATGATTGATATGGTTTCTGCATTGCACATTTCACATTTCACACCTATCCTCTTCCAATCTCAATATTCATTTGAATTCTGTCTAGTAGGCTAGGAATCTGGGCAAGTGCTTGACTTTTCTCGGTATATTTGCACCCCACACTGCCACCGAAACTTCTTTCCTGTTTCTTCCCCTTGAGCTCTCACACATTATTTCTTCATGGTGCAATGCGAAAGCTAAAGGATAAGCACTACGCACCGTGAAGCGGCCATTGTTTCCAAAAGCCCTCATTCTTTTATCTATTCCATGTGAACAAGGTAATGGTAACGGATAGGATTAAATACGCCACCTCTAGAAAGAATCTATTAAATACTCCTGCATCTTCATTCAAAACACTAATGTGTGAATATAAGCAAAAGTGTGAATATATACATATTTCTTCTCCTGAACCTACCTGCCATATGGAGCCACTCTCAAGCACCATTCTGGAAGCAAGTAAGCTTTGCCAAATGTATGAGCGTCCACCCGTTTGCGCCACTTCCATAAAGGTTGTTAATGGATAGTATTTTGCCTTCCAAAATTCTTGCAACAAGTAAATCAGTATTGGTAGATAACCTCCATCCCTTTTTAGACAACATTGCTTGGTTAGCATATGTCCCTAAGACCCAACCCTCCATTCTTCTTTGATTGAAACCTTAATTTGCTTGGACATGTGGTGAAAATAATAGTTTCTTCTCTCTATAGGCCTATGTGCTTGCTAATGCTTTTAATGCTGTCTTTTTGTATACTTTCTGCATACTTGGTATGGGTTGCATTCAAATTGGTACTTTTTGAATATACTGTATTACTTTAAACAACCCCCCCACACCACCTAAAGGCAAGCGAAACGGGAGCAGCCCCCTCCTCTCCACCCCGCCCCCAAAAAAATATTGTCTTTATGGTACCTGCTATTAGATCCATTATGTGCCTAGATTGAATTATCTTTGTATTATTACCATTACAGGGTTAGCCAGGCAATCACAGCATTACTGAGAAGACTTGGGATACAGTACCAAGGGAATGAATCGTATGGAAAAATTAGAATCAATGGGCTAACCTTGAGAAGATGGTTTCAGCCAAAGCTGGATTCTCCTTTCAGTGGGAAACCAGGAGATTGGAGTTCATCCCAATCACGACTGGGGAAAGAAATTATCCATCAGCAGCGCGATATTCGAACTGGAAATTTCTCTTTGGATTAAGGTGTCAATATATATTGATTCCTGCCAGGAGAGCTTCACACTATCTTAGGAAATTTTCCTAGCAGAAGCTGATGTTATCAACAGTTTTTCCACTTAACTGTCCTAAGCATAACTTGCCACTCCATTCTTTGAAGCTTGACACTTGTTAATAGATGTTGTAAGCACCTTCTACATATTTTGAGGAGGAATGATATGAGCTGAGGAAAATAAAGTGAATGTAGGCTTTGACTTCAACGTCAATTCATGCAAAGCGAAGGGTGATGGAGCATTGTACGAGCTTGTTTGTCCATTTTTGAAATGTGTTAAGAGTTATAATAAGGTCACGGTCTTGAATTTCAAGACCAATTCATGTAAAGAGGGGCAGGTATGGAGCATTGTCAGCATGTTTTTCCATTTTGAGATGTATAATTACAAGGTTACATACTACCTTATTACACTTGACTGCAGCTTCATGGCTGGCCTCTTTACTAGGCATTATGAGGGTTAATAAATGTTAAGAGCTGTTACATTATAATGTTAATAGTTATATAAAGCAAATGTTGTCTACAACTATTATTGGCTGTTTGGCACTGCTCTCTCTCTCTCTCTCTCAACTTTGTTTTGGGATACAAATTGGAATATGCAAATTTTCATTAGGTACTGTTGACATTTCCGAGGAACTTGGCTGCAAAATTTCTCAAATAGATAATATCCACCTACCTTCATGATCCAGTCATGGGCCGTACTAATCAGGGAGCTAAAAGGGAAAAAATAAATCACAAATCATACCAAAAGGGACAAAAAGTGGTGATAATTGTAACTGTTTATCCCTAAATTTTAATGATATGCATGGTTAGTTTAAGAACCGCTTCTCTTGGCTTCTCATTTCCTTGTAGTTGGGACTGCAATTCAATGCAAGTCCATCTCAATAAAGCTTGAGAAACTGATGGTGAGAGGAGGTATATAAGATTTGAAATGAGAGAAAATTTTTATTTCTAAATGATTTTGTGGAAGAGCAATTTTCTCTTGCCCACTCATTTACATGTTGAAAAGTATCATATATTGGGTTTACCACTACTCTAGTCTACTACAAAAGATTATCAAAATTTTGGAGGATTGCTCTATGTTCTTTTCATGAGGCATGCAATTGAGAAGTGAGATTGATGAAGGCGTCCTCTTTGCATGGAATTGTTAGACCACCCATTGGATGATTGAATCCAAACTCTTCCTCAGCTCGTTTAAGCAGGTCTTGGAATGAAGGATGGTTCAAGTATGATATGGGAACCACAAACCGCTTTCTTTGGATTTCTCCCACATAAACTGCAATGTGGCCTTTTGGAACATCAGACTGATTTCTTGTGTGGATGGAGTGAAGTTTGAGAAGTTGCTTGGCATTGGCAATCATGGATAGCATACGGACCCCCATGACTAATACACAATTGGTGTGAGAGAAATAGTGAGTGTATGTATCTAGATGAGATTTGATTGATATAGAGAGAACTAGCTAGTATTAGAAGCTGTAGCACTTGTTTAAGTTTGTGACTGAGAACTTTGGAGTTTGAGGGCTTTCTTGGTGTTGGTATTTATAGAGTCATCAAGAGCAGAAGTGATATCACTTTCCAGCATGGTCAAGTGGGAGTGATGTCAGGAGATTGGCTGTTGGGTATGCCCAGAGGGCCTACCTTTGATAAGGCTCACATTGCTCTGCTCAGTTAGCGCCAACTCTCTCTCTCTCTCTCTCATATCATATTATTTATCAGTTTATCCATCAAATTATGGTGTAGCAGACCCACTTGGAAGCTGGAGTTCATGGGCCAATCATAAACCCAGTCTGGTGTCACCATTTTTCCTAGCTTTTAAATGCTTCAAAACCGATGGCCGTACATTGGAAAGCAAAGAGCAACACACCCATGTGATTACTTTTTTGTCCAGCATCACATCGTGATCACATGCTATTCATGCGGCATATTGGAAAAAGAAGGTATAGTACGGCCAAATGTGCAACAATAAGTCTAAGAACTTAGTAATACTTTTTATGGCTCTTCATAATAAAATAGTGAACTCAAATAAAAATAATATTACATTATGTCAACTATTGTAAAAATATATAAATGAAAAAAAAAAATTGCATCATTATTAAGAGTGTGTTTGTTTGGAGGTAAAATAGGGTAGATAGAAAATTTTGGAAAGAAAATAGGAAAGATAATAGGTGCTTGTTGTTTGGTTGGAGAGAAAATGAATAACTAATGTAACCATTGTTCATTACAACTTAAGATAGATCAGTAAATGCATCTCACACATATCTTGTTTTAGCTCCAAATTAGTCCACTACCACACACTGTTTTCTAAAAAAAAAAAAAAAGGGGTACCGCCTGGAACAACTTCTGTACGTTTGTTTGGTGTACTATGGATTTGAACCATTTAGTTATAAACCAAACCATTCACAGGATAAGTGTTAGCAATACTCGTTGGTAGGACTAGGACTTAGGAGACGAGTACCGCCAATTATGTGTGGCCTAATCATTGTGTAATGTGTGGACTACCAAAATGGATGAGCATATGCTTTGTGCACATATATTGGACTTTCAACCTTCAGCAACTAACAAGGATAAGGTCTAATTACAGATAACCTTACTGCCTTCGATTTTTAGGACCTATATCACCAGTGCTGACAAAGATAGATTTGAATAATGAATATACCTGCAGAATGTGTGAGCTTCAGTCATACGATCAACAATGACGGCCTTGTCTTCTTTTATCAAATCGATGCTATCTTCTTATCCCATTAATGAATAAATAATTTTTATTATTATTTATAAATAATTGTTGGTATATTTTTGTTATGGGAACACATATTCCAAGTTTTTCCAACTTGATAGTACCATAGCAATCAACTCGAGATTTTGGGGATAGTTTTGAGTTCAGAATTTATATTAGTAGATCCAGAAATGTTGAGGACAAATTTTCTTTTCTATATAACAAATTTTATTATTATTGAAGTGGTTGATTATTAGTGGTTGATATAATTCACATTCATAAACTCACTATTTTTTATCCGCCCTTAGTACAATTATGAAATTTGTTGCGAAAAAAAGTGTGTATTGTAATAGATAAGGGAGTCAATCTCATACTTGAGGCTGTACTGGTTTGGCCAATGAAACGATATATTTCAATATCGGTCAATTTTGGTGTATCGTTTTGAGTTTACCGTTATTTTATATATATATATATATATATATATATATATATATATATATGTATATATAATAAAAATAAAAATTTACCATAAAACATTACCTCAGTTCAAAACAAATTATTCATGATTTTAGTCTTTAGCATCAACTAAAAAAGAAAAAAATATAAAAAACAAAAAGCTTAATAATATAAATAAGTTACCATTCTACCCTTACAAAAATTTGAAAATTACAAAACTAAAAAAAAAAAAGCTTTCTTTTATACCGGCCGATATGTCCAAAATCGATTGGTATAGTTAGTACATGATCGGCCAATACAATCGGTATTTAAACCAGTACAAAATAACTATGTTTTGATACAGGTGCACGTACTAAAACAGTAAATATTGGCTGTACCGGCTGGTATGGTACCAACCATCTTGGTAGTAGGTCATGCATTTGGCTACACGTTGTGTTCTTATTTAGACAAGAAAGAGAAATATGATCTTCTTTGGAGAGTATTTGCCACTTTGTCAGTGGAGGATGCGAGCCAGTCCTGTAGCGCCAGACTAATGTATATTATATTATTATCTATGACATCTTGAATATTATTATCCCCGCGGCAGACTCTTGTAGTAGTTGGTCCAATAAGCAATAAATAGTGTTTAAAAAAAAAAAAAAAAAAAAAAAATAAATAAATAGTAAATACATTTTTAGGTGAAAATATAAGGTTGAGATATAAGATGATGAATATATAGAAAATAAATTTAGTGATGTAGGGTGAGAAAAAAAAAATTCTTTTTATGAAAATAATTACATTTTAAAAAATTTAGAAGCATATCAAAGTTTGGTACATATATCCAACACATATATTCAACGATAAATAAATTAATAAAAAGTCGATAAATATATTTAGAGAAATGGATTTTTGGACATTCGGGGGTTGATGAACATAGAATGTTGTGCGGGGGAAGTTAATTCCATGGAAAGTTGATGCCATATGTGCCCCCTTTGGAACAAAAGCCCTTACTTGTCCAATAGGCAATTTGTGTTTCAATCGTGTACTTAGCTTTAACAATTTACAATCAATTCAAAACACTTTTTTTTTTTTTTTTTTTTTTTTTGTCTTACAGCAAATGAGGATGGAAGGATTCGAAACCAAGTTCTCACCAAAATGAGAAATTGAGAATCAAGTGTCAAGTGATAACACTTGAGAGAATTGTATTCATTGCAATTTTTGTAAAACACTTAGCTTTATTGATGTAAAGTTCAAACCTAATATACAATATTATATTAATTGAAATAATATGGTGTTAGATAAGCTTTACTTGATGATGCGGTTTTAATCAATCAATGGTCCAATTTTGCCAATAAAAAATGCAAAATGGGGATAAAAACATTAGAGATCCATCCAAGATTGGCCAATAAGGGACCCTATGATACTTAAGTCAATACATAAGCTTTCAAGGTTAATTGCTCATACCTCTTTATCATAGCCCCCCTCTATCCCACTTGATTTGCCTCCCCTATTTCGGTATTTATTCACTAATATTGGGGTTGGTATTATATATCTTGGCAAAAATAAGTGGATGTGAATGCACTTTCATATAGAGAAATGATTGACTTAATTGATTGAAACTAGTAGATGCCTCAATTGAATTGCTACATCATCATGCCGACATATCTTGTCATGACCTCATATTTGTACCAAAGCGAGCTGACACATCATCATTTTTCTCATTATTATTGAATTTAAGCAGAATATCCCTTTTTATGAAAGACGGAGTTTTTTAACTTAGTTTTAAAGACGGTCAGTGTATGATTTTGGAGTCAGACGGTGACTATTAAACTAGTGTGATCTAAGATTTCCATGCAGGCAGAGAAGCATGACTTTTGGCCCGAGCAGACATAGCAGGACCATTTGCAATGGCTCACTAAACGGTTTCTTTCAAAGAAATTAAATGTGGTACAAGCCCAAAACAACGACTGCCAAGACTTCAACAAAAGGTGTCAAATCACTTTGAAAACAAAAGATAAGAAAAACAAAATCATGTTGTGCTGAGCAGTAGTACAGAGAGTATGCATATGGGAAATGGGAAATATCATATTTTAAGTGATAAGGGTGTGATGATTATTATATGCATGTAATGTTCTCATGCTTGTATCCACCAATAATTGTGAAGACAGGCCATTCTTGCTTTTATTATCATATTTACAGAACTTTGGAACGAGGACTTTCGCATTTGCTACTTGTACGTAGACCCTTCACTCATTAATTACATACCTATATATCTAACAAATCTTTAAAAGAAAATGAAAAAAATTAGTACAATTGAAGAAATTAAATCACATTAGCTCCTCGAGCTATTTAAACGAGAAGTGAGATTAATAAAATCCTCTTCAGCACATGGAATTGTAAGACCTCCCATTTGATGATCGAAACCAAACTCTTCTGCTGCCTTACTCAACATCTCTTGGAACAAAGGATGCTTCAAATAAGAGATTGGAACCACAAAACGTTTCTTATTCTTCTCTTCCTCTCCTACATATATCGCGAAATGGCCTTTCGGAACATTAAAAGACCTCCTATGAATAATTTGCTTGGCATGAAGAACTATCTGTGGTAGATGAATACCCATTTTCTCTCACACTATAACAAAGACAAATTCAAGATTGCAAAGCTTTGTTTTCTTTTCCTTGAATATGATACTCTACTTAGATTTTTGTTGAAAGACTAATTGTTATTGTGGCATTTATAGGAGAGAGATATGGTAGATACAGATACTTGATTGCATGCATGTGAGGGTTTTATCAACATGTACGTTGTCCTTGCATGATAGAATTTAGGATTGGGATGCTATCAAAATCACAGACCCAACTTGGTACTTAAGGTCCGCCCCATGATATGATACTAAATATAGCTAATTTGCCCACCGTTTTCCACATAGAAAACGGCCTCTCTTCTCTAATGGAACATGTACTTGACGTCAGTGGCTCATGATAGTTGCTCTAGATCCAAGAATTCTTCCATGTTACTCTTCTCTCTAATTCAATATGCACATTTTTTTTCCTTGATAATTCACTTGTTTGGAAACGTGAATTGAATTACAAACGTTCCCGATAAAAACATAAAAAAAATATCGGTGAAGTTATAAATTTTTTGAATTGTGAACATTTTTTTTAATATGTAGTGAGCGTTTGGATTGCAAAAAAATACGTTTTTGTGTTTTTTTTTTTTTTTTTTTTTTTTTAGCCGTTGTTTTTGACTTTTCAACCATTTTTTTACACTTTTCATCCACTTATTGTTCAAAGCAAAATGAGAATGCACACCAGTGGGTCCCATTTTTGTTTACGGACCCACAAATATCACTTTTCAATAATTTTTTATTAAAAATGGGTACTATTCACACATTTAAAAATTATTTTACTAAGTGTTTTCAGTTTTTAAAAGAACTTTAGTTCAAGTAACAATAAGCTCAATCCAAACGGGTAATCGTAATTAGTAATCACTAAATATATAAATAAACTATCTTTGGTGTTTCTATATCGACGCTATAGGTATATAGACCCTATAAAACTATGAAGGTAATTTTTTTTTTAATAAAATTTTGTTGAAGTTTGAATTTTTTTCCCCACACATTTAAAAGGTTACAATTTCCTTCTTTGGAAAGTTCAAAATGAATCAATTTTGTCCCTTTGTTTATTTATAGTTAAAGAATGCTTATAAGATAGCTTAAGGAATAATCTAATGACAGATAGAATTGGAGAATATATATCTATCAAACTTTTTTAGAAACAAAAAGTATGATATTTTTTAATATGTAAGCAAAACTCAAACTTGAATTGAATTTTATGAATGGAAAGTGTATTTCAATCTTTTTTTTTCCTACCCAACATATATTATGTTTCAATCTATGTTTTGTAACTAACTAACGTGCACATTTTTATTTTCTTATTCCCTACTATGAGAAAATTGGGTTGCTTTGCTCAACTGTCAAGGCATGTGAGTGTCAGTGTGTGTGAAATTAGATTTAGTACTCCTATAAATCAAAAAGGGCAGAGATTGAGTTAGTCTATCCAACTGTTACTAAATGTGCCTATGACATTATTGCCCAGATATACGGCAAATTATGTAACTACAAAATTCTTCTGAAAATTGTAGTGTGACGCAAACCAGTCTCTAAAAATCAATAGTTACTTAACAACACACTATCCTTTGCTTTAAAGAATTATCTAGTCCTGGCCAAACAAATATTTATAGGTTTCTTTTTATGATGCCAAGAGTCTGGTAAGTTGTAACTGACCTTAACAACACACTATCCTTTGCTTTAAAGAATTATCTAGTCATGGCCAAACAAAATTTATAGGTTTCTTTTTTCTTTTTCTTTATTTATTTATTTTATGATGCCAAGAGTCTGGTAAGTTGTAACTAACCTTTATTAAGAAGAAAACTATGATTTAAATTCCATTCACCCCTTTCCCTCTCCCTTGTGTTTGTGTTTGTTTCTCAAAAAAAGGGAGGGGAGGGGGGAAATTGTCCCACATTGCTTAAGAGAGTGTGTTGTGTGTAGTATAACTTGCCCCACTCTCCCTTAAATGTTACCATGGCTTTTGAGTGGAGTTGTGGTGTGCATTTGTGTTAGAACCACTTTTCCTCTCCCTTGTGTAAAATAAAATCCATTCATTCACTACAAAAGTCTTGTAACATAATTAAGATTGAGATGTCCACGGTTTAAATTCATCTCCTCTAACTTCAAATTATAAAAAATTAAAAATCTCGTTCATTCACTTATTATTAAAATTTTATTATATATTGTTTCCACCATTTGTGTGAAAAAAGAGAGCTCAAAACCAGTATCTAGTATCAACACCTTGAATCCTTGGCATGAGAAACAAACCAGCAAATCAAAATAAAGACATTATTTTCCTAATCTATGGACAATTTTAACTATCTATATTAGAATTAATTGTACTTTTAAGGTTAATGGTCACCAAGTGAAATCCTTGGTATTGTTGCATTAGAATTTAGAAGGAGATACACTACTTATTTCTGATATATTTAGAGAATTAGTATTTGTTCAAAATTTTCTATATATTTTAGTATAAGAATTTACTTTTTTATTTTATTTTATGCAACTAATTTTCAAAACAATGGGCTACATCAAATTATCTATTTAACATTAGCTACTTTTTCTATTTTATACAACTACTTTTTAAAACAGCCCACATCAAATGATCTATTTTATACTACTTTTTCTATTTTACACAACCACTTTTTTAAAACATCATATATCAAATTATCTATTTTATGCTACATTTTATTAAAATATTATTTATGTGTTTGGAGAGATGAGGTAGAGAAAGAAGAGAGAGTTAGGGGAAGAGAGAGCATATCTAAGGTGAGAGAAAAAATAATAAAATATAAAATACAAAAGAATGATAACTATGTAAATATACATGATTACTGTAGTAACAATGACTATTTATATAATTTTAAATTAATTGATGTGGGTAACTTCTGAGCTTAATAAATCTGTAAATTTGACACATTTTTTATTATTATTCAGGTACTGGTGTGAATGCCCTAAAGTTCTCAAACTGGATTGTTTGGTTCCTCTGTTAGCAGCATTTTTGTTTGGACTTTGGAGGACATGAGTATTGCTTTCTAGCTGTTTTAATAACTGGGTTGTGAGTCAATGTGGTAAACATTCTGAATTAGCCCACTAACTTTGCTCAACGAGCTGGTTGTTGTCATTTTTTGGGCCCAGTCTAATCCCCCTTTTGCGTTGTGGACTGGCGAGACAAATGGGCTTGCCCCAACATTCCAAAATATTATTTGCTTTAGAATGACATCATAAAAACGAAAACCAACAACAACAAATGAATGGTACAGGCCCTACAAATGTATGTTCCATCAAAGAATAAAAGCTCTTTTTACCCCTTGTAAATATCATGCTATACATAGGCCTCAAATATTTCATATATATATTTGAATATTTTTTTTATTAATATTTTTTATAATTTGAATAATTAAATCTTATTGCCAATATATATATATATATATATATATATATATATATATATATATATATATATATATATATATATATATATTGAATTTTAAATAATATGAAACAATAAATACTTTTTTGGGCTAAGTAAATGAATAAAGGAATATATTAAACATAATCTCTATTTTACTTGAAAGCAGAGCACAACTAAAAATTGAAGAAAAATATATACTAAATATATTTTTTTGAGGGAATATACTAAATATATTAAATGCTTATTTACTTGATTTTTATATCATCTTATAAGATTATATTAAGATAATATATGTTACTAAATTAAATGAGTTAGGTTCAGGTTACACCTAATGTAACTCTAAGCAATGTTACACCACCCAATAATTTATTATCAAATTTATATTTTAAGAATCTCACCGTTGAATTACATGTTTTATATGTGCTTAACATGGGTGCCAATTTTCATGCGTGCCAATTTTCATGCTAATCGGATGTTATTTACCTTATAATTCATAAACTCATCTTTTATGAATTATTTTAAATTATAAAAACTTGAATTTAGACAATTAATTGATAACATGGCTATTAATCTTTGATCACTGTGAAATTTTGCAAGCATAAAGAGTATATAAATATAATGTAATCCAACAATAGATTTGTCAAAATTCGCATCTAATAATAAGTTATTAAGTGGTGTAATATCGCTTAAATTTACACACCAAATATAACTTGAACCCAATTCAAATTAAATTATAATAAATAAAATAACTTAACATATATAACCGTTCTTTTAGTTCCCATTTTTCCGTTCAAATTGTTAATATATATATATATATTATTGAGAAACAAATTGTTAATATACTTGTAAGTACATCTATTTACCCTTTTTCTGTTTTTTTTTTTTTTTTTTTTTTTTTTTTTTTTTTTTGAGATTAAAAAAAAAAAAAAAAAAAATCTTGTATCGTATGAAACACTTATGGCTTCCGTCTTACATATATTCCATCCCGTATAGACCTATGATTTTAGATAAATTCATCAACAAAAAGAAAAAAAGAAAAAAAGATTTTAGATAATGATTGTGATAGTACTTTAATTTTGAAGCTAATGATTTTGACTAAAGCAAGGTGGTTATTATATATTATTTTTCAATGTATCTTGTAAGGATGCTAACGATTGAGTTTTTAACTATAACCTACATTTTAAACTTTTTTTTTTTCTTTTTTTGAGAATCTTTTAAACATTTTTTTTTTTTTTTTTGAGAATGTGAATCTTTTAAACTTGTTATTAATAAATACTAATTTGACATTGGGATTGAAGTTATTTTAATGCATTGCTTATGTATTTTAATGAATCATTTCAATGATTCATCGAATATATTGCTACTTGAATAAACATCGGAGTTCTAGTTTAAAACACAAACATACTCTCAAAGTTACCTTAGAAGTTCTGTTCAACAGATAGAAATTGAATAATGAACAATATATTTACAATTACAAGAAACCATAAGAATGGCATTGACAATAGCCCACAATACAAAACCACAGAGACTGCAAGGCTTGTCTCAATTTTTGTTGTTTTGACAAAATAGACCAATGGGGTCAGAGAGAATTTTTATCAGGCTATATAGCCATTGTTTATTTATGAACAATTTAGAGCTGAAGTTAAAGTAATGAAGTATTCTTCACTGCATGGAATTGTGAGACCGCCCATAGGATGATCAAATCCAAATTCTTCCTCAGCTCTGTTTAGCAAGTCTTGGAATAAAGGGTGGTTCAAGTAAGATATTGGAATCACAAACCTTTTCTTGTGTGTTTCTCCGACATAAACTGCAAAGTGGCCTTTTGGTACATCAATACTAGTAGCAGAAACCATTCCCATTCTTGCTGAAAGAGTTCTCTGAAGCTTTTGTTTAGCATGAGCTATTCCCATCAATCTGATACCCATCTTTAGAATTGAAAAAAGGGGTAAAAGGTGCAACTTGCAAGGTTGGTTTGGATGATAGAAGAGCTTTGGTTAAGGACTATGAGTTGAAATGGCATCTTTAGGTCCCGAAGTTATATAGGCATAGGTCAAACCTTAAACAGTACAAAAAGTGAGCTTTAGAATGGAGAATGTTGAGAGACATGTCAGGTGAAGTTATTGTTGAATGTGCACATGGTTTGCCTTGTCTCTTGCAAGACATCATACCCTACCATTTTCAGAGGAAAAGTAAAGAAAAAGGTGCAACTAGTGAAATTTTATATGGGTTTATCCACTTAGTTTTGAATTGATAAAGCACTGGCTTATTGATGCTAGACATTTTTTTGGCATCAAGTATCCTTCTTGATCAGAGAGGATCTTAAGATACATTTTGGTTGTTCAAATAAGCATTGAATTTAGTCTTGTGTTTTTCAGTGACTTTTTTTGGTGCCATGGTGCAATCCAGCCAACCAACCTTGGTGGGTCAGTCTGATGACTTGAGATCCCCAACAATTATCCAAAACAAGATCTCATGGTGTAAGATGTCTGATTTATAATAATCATGACTAACTTGATAGAGTTGGACTAACCAATTTGTTTCATAAGCTTCAAGAAGCTTATATGTCCTTTTGAAAAAAAGCAAATTCAAAAACAGAAGAACAAAATAGGAACTATTAAGATTTTTTTTTCTTCATTTTAAGACATGACAGTGACAGTAAAAATTTCTGATCATGATTCTTGTAGTTGCTATAAGGTTCTATAACTATTGAAGTATAAAGTAATAAATTGAATAGCTTTAAATTTGGGGAAATAAACAGTTTTCAGAGATTCCAAACTCATTAATTCATATTATATATATTCACTTTAGTTAAGGTATTATGCATGTTGTGCAATTGTCCAATGGCTTGCTTGAGGTTTAGTATATTACTAGATCTCTCTAATTAACCATATATAGTAACATTGGTAGGTTTCATGAAAGCATTAGGGAATTCCTTCACAATGGGGATGCCTTTCAATTTAAAATATTCCTTTATTGTATCCAACACATTTATAAGACATACTTGGCATCCTATTTGTAACAACTTGTTAGGACATATGTGTTTCACTTATTAGGAACATATGTCACTACTTTATGTAATTGGCTTATTCTTTGACAAAACACACTTTACTTGTATTTGGATAGATTTAAGATGTTTTTAAATACTTCAAGAAACCATGTTTCAAAATCAAATGTTGAAGCCTTCAAGTCTGTCCAAGAAAACAAGCTAATAGTGCAGATTCATTAAAGCTCGACAGGTGGCTTGATGACTACATCTATCGAGCTTAAGAAAGCCATTCAAAGCCTGGTGTGCTCAACACACCTTTCGTGATTGCTCGACATCTTCTATCTATCAAGATCTAAGAATTTCAGAATTCTAATATGATTTTCTTGGGATCCATGAATATGTCTTTAGGCTTTCTTTTCTCCTAATCCTAGACATATAAAAGGATTGTTTTAAGGGCTGTCAAACAGTTCACAAGTTGCACAAGTATTGAACAAACTCTGTTCAAGCAAATTGTGACCGGAGAAGAAGTTCTTGCCCTAGTTCATCTCTTTCTCTTGAAGAAATTGCTGTGTATGTGCACCGTAGGATTTTGTGACCAAGTATCTTCTTGATCTTCATCGTGTGGATGAAATGAAGAATTTTGCAACCAACAACCTTCTTAGTTGGTGATTGAAGTCGCGTATTGGGATCTACGCAATTGGTTAGTCACGTACTTGGGAGTCGTGCATCAGAAAAGAGAACTGTCATTATAGAACAAGTCCAATTGGGTATTGGGGTAAGGGTTCAACTATAAGTTAGTAAGGTACTTGGAATTCTTTTACTTGTAACCACTTGTTGTGATAATAGTGGAGTTTCGGGAGTGGTAACCTAAAAATCATCCGATGGGATTTTTGCCGTTAGATTTTCCCCATTCGTAAACAAATCATAGTGTTATTTATTTTCCATTTGTATAATTAGTTTATTGGTGATTTTTTTGTGCTACCACGCGTTTGCATGATAAATTGATTAATTAATAACTTGACTAATTAATTAATTAATTTCTATCACAAGGGGTCATTCAGTTTGTGGCCTATCATAACTAATTAGCTCAAATAGTCTATATCACTCAAGATAAAGAATGCACTCTCAAGCAAATAAATCGAAATTCAGGTTCCCTTGGAAGTCCAAACACCACCTCTTTTGCAAAACAATCCACATTTGCATGGTGTGTCAGTTGGTCCATTCCTAAGAAAATATGGAACGCATGTCTGACAAGATCAAATCTTGGAGCATATGCCTATCCTTGACTTGAATAATGCAAGACTTAAAGCACAATGTTAGTCTTCAAGGAGTCACCTACAAGTGTAGTGATAAATAAATAATAGTATAAGAGCTTAAGTTCCTTATAACAAAGCTTAGACTTACCAATTTGAGATGAAGGACTGCATAAACCCAGAATCAAAGAGAACTTTAGCCAAATTAGAGAACAAGAGAAGAATACTTGTTTTACTAAATTTGAAGCTTGAGCATCCTTGGGGGAAAAACACTCCATTGTGCTTTCTTCCTTTGGTCATTTCCATTAAGTTGTGCTACTAAATTTCTCTGAGAAGAGGTGCAGCTCAGGACAAGATGACAAATCTTCCCACAGTTAAAGCATGCCCTCATCTCCAATAAGCACAATTTATTCCCTTGGAACTTCCCACACTCAAAGAAAGCTTCTTAAGTCCTGCCTCAAGCATTATGGAGTAAAGCAAGTTTCTTAGCCTTTCCTTACTGAGATCCAGACAATCTTGTATTTCTTTTTGGATTCCCATTTATGGAATTATTCTTAAAATCCTCTTTAAGTCTCATTGCCTTTTTGATTGACTCTATATAATTTTCAATTTTCAACCCATGATGCAATGATGTTATGTCAAATCTTTTCATTAGGTATGTAGATGTCATAAATTCTGCAAACTCCCCTTCTTGATTGTTAGAACATGTGTTGAGTCCTACATTAGACAAATTTAATTGAACTAGTCTATATAAATTATTATGAGGAGCTCTATTTGTAACTTGAATAATCTTTTTGGGATATAGCACAAATGGATCTTAATCGTTTTTCCTTCAAAAGGCTGAGGGTTATTCTAGTCCTCCAAGTAGCAAAATGGGCTACCTTATCGATGACTCTTAAAAAACCATTACACATATAACCATATTAATCTTAAACATACTTAAAAACAAATGAATCTTAAACATATTTATAAACATATTAGCAATAATAATAATTTTATTAAGACTTTCCTTCAACTTTTGCCCATTATAATCTTTACTATGTTAGTAAGAGAAGGTTAATCAGTGAGATAATACTAAGATTTTGCCCAAAAAACCCTAAATATATAAATCTTAAAGATATTTATCACTTAAAAATTAAACATATAAAAAAATTAATTATTTTGGGTAAATGTTATTTTAAATTTTATTTCTCTTTTTGGGATATAGCACAAATGGATCTTGCACTTTCCTTATGTCATGAATCTTAATATTTTCCCCTCAAAAGAATTAGGGTTATTCTAGTTCTCCATGTAGCAAAATGAGCTACCTCATCGATAACTCTTAAAAAACCATTGCACATATAGCCATATTAATCTTAAATATGCTTATAAACAAACAAATCTTAAACATATTAGCAATAATAATAATTTTATTAAGACTTTACTTTAAATTTGCCCATTCTAATCTTTACTATGTCAGTAAGAGAGGGTAATCAGTGAGATAGTACTAATATCTTGCCCAAAAACCCTAAATATATAAATCTTAGAGATATTTATCACATAACAATTAAGCATATAAAATAAAAGATAATTATTTTGGGTAAATGTTATTTCAAATTTTTGTTTCTTCAACTTCAGTCCTTTTAACATGGTGGGTTCCACTTTAAAGGATGAAGTAAAGTTGAACAAACGAATTTTAGGTTTGAAATAGAACTCTTTTTTTCTTTTTCCTTTTCAATCTCTATCTAAAACAAAATTATAGACACATATGTAACTATAACGAATGCAAGCTTTGAAACTAATTTTTTTTATTTATTTTAATTTTTAATAAAATCATTAAACTTATGCTCTAAGATTAACATCAATATAATGGTGCTAGATCTACCCATGGACAAGTATATTGTTGTTTTTCCCACGATCAAAGTCATAATTGGTCGCACAACATCAAAGGTAGTCCTTGCAAAAATATAGAATAGAAAGAAATTTGTATACCGTTGTTTAACATCATACGGACACTGAAGTAGAAGAAATTCGTTAAAGAATTGAAAGTACCTAAGGTAAAAATGATCTTAACCAGCCTAACTTATGGTAAGTCAATGTAAATATTTTAATTACACAATCTACAACGGGAGTCATTGTCAAATAATACATATTACTGATCACTTAGAGAACCAGATTTAATAAATAAAAAAATTGCAAAACTATAGTCGAAAAAAAGGGTGTGGAAAGAGAAATAGACCCTACAACTAATGGAAATTTTTTTAATAAAACAGTTAAGCCAAACCCATTAGAAATAAAAACAAACTAAATCTTCGATAATTAAAAAAAAAAAAAAAAAAATCTACTTAGAACACTCCATTTGGAAAAACAAACTTCTAAAATACCTCTACTACCTAATTCCCAAGAAAAGTTGACTAAACATAATTCCAGGAAAATGATTATTTGAACAGGATTTTCCCAAATATTTATATAAGAAATAGTTGATCGAACATATTTATAAACATAGAAACAATAATAATTATATATTTTGGGTAAATTTTATTTAATTTTCGTTTCTTTAACTTCACTCCTTCTAACATAGTGGGTTCTATTTTAGAGGATGAAGTAAAATCGTAGAAACAAATTCTAGGTTTCAAATAATCCTCCTCCCTATACCCGCCTCCACCCTTTCAAATATTATCTAAAACTAAATTTTAAAAATGTCTAGAGTCTTGTAATTCAAATGATTTCTCCTAGTATTTCTAACAAGGCATCAAATGTCAAATCTCTCCATTATATCTATGAAGTAAATTAAAAAAAAAAAAAAAGTCTTCTCAAATTTTGTTTCTAAAAATAAACTCCTTAAAAAAATTGCTCAAACCATGTTTTTGTCAACATAAACACAACAATATTTTTTCAACATAAATACAACGATAAAAATTGAGACACAATCACGGTGATTTTTTTTTTTTTTTTTTTTTAATATAGAAGTTTCCAATATTAACAACCATATAATCTACGCAATATATAATAAGGAAGGCATTTGTAAATTTTTCTTTTTTTTTTTAACGTAGAAGTTTCCACTCTCTTTCCATTTTATTCTTCTCTTATTTTTTAATAGCATAGCTTTTGCTGAGTGATCTTTCGGTCATGTCCATCTCCTCTAGCTTAAACCCGTCAGTGACCCTAAAGCTAGCAAAAGCACAAGAGTTGACATAGCTGGGCACAGTATGATTTATTTATTTATTTTTATATAAGTATGAATTTAAAATCTGTTTGGCCTTTTCTGTATGGGTCATTGTTAAATTTGTTCTCCGCTTAACTCTCATTATTAGAAAAAACAATGTGATTCGATTTTGGACTTTCATGATGAATAGGTTTGAGTTTCATGGTTTGCTTTTTCGAAAAGTTATTTGGGTTGTGCATGTTTTGTATTAGTAGTGATTGGTTTCTTTGTGTGCCATCAATATTTTCTTCATTTGATCTCCATGTTTGTAGGGAATTGCTTCATTTGATGTTCATGTTTATAAAGAATTGCGGTTTGGCTAAGCCTTCGCTTTTTTGTTGACCTTATCTCAACTAATTAGGATTATTGCTGTCAATATATTTTCCATAATGTTATTGTGTTTGATTATTGACCACAATGTGATATGCTATGTTGGTCTTTGTTTTATAGTAAGAATGTTTTGCATTTTCATTGAAGAGAACATACTATTGTTCTCTTATTCCTTTAGTTTTGATCTTTACCGATCAAAAAAAAAAAAAACCTTTGCTTTGATCTCTATTTAGGAGATGTCGAAGTTGAAATCTCCCAAACACAAGTAGCAGTTTTCATAAATTTTGGGGACAATTTGTTTGAGCTCCTCAAGAATTCTATATGTATGTTTACTTAATTGTCTTTCTCATAATTTAATAAAGGTACTTGTAAGTTATAGCACAAAACTGTCTGATCATGTTTTGATATAGACTTTAAACTTCCTGTTTTACAAAGCTTATATTTAAGTTCGATATTAGTCTTCTATCTATATCAGAATTTTCATGTAACCAAAAATTCTAGCAGTTAACAAGATAAAAGTGAATAAAGAAATTATTTCAACCACAAGAAATATCTTGAAACTAAACTAGGAAAATTAGAGACATAGGAGAATCTTATCAAATATAAGGAAGATTTATGTTTTGTATTTTTTAACTAAAATATTGTTTTTTTCCTAAAGTTTGCCTACATTTTGAAATATTTAAAACATTACATTTTTGTCAAGTTATATATATATATATATATATATATATATATATATATATATATATTTTAAATCTCAAAACTATAGAAAAGTTCTTTCAAAAGTGTAACGTATCAATCATTTAAGGACAAAAATAAAAATTTAAGCCTAGGGGCAAAAACTTGCAAACTTTAAGGATGAAAAATATAATTTAGTTGATTCTCAAAAAAAAAAAAATATTTTTTTTTTTTTTTTTTTTTTTTTTTTTTTCACTACTACAAATGATGACTCCCTAACCTCTGTACATTACATAGTGATCCCAAATTCTCCTCAAAACAACTTAGTAGCTCTTGGAACCATTAATTGTTGGTTCAAGTACGAGATCAATACTATGAATCTCATTTTCTGTTCCTCTCCAACATAAATTAACAGCAATGTGGGCATTTTTTTATTTATTGATTTGACTGCCTAGCAAGCAAGAAACATTATCCAATACTTGATGGCAATCAAATTCAAATACCTGGAGTGTTTGATTTTTTCCTTAAGTAAAAAAAGGGTAGAGGACGACCAGTCCCTGTAAAACCCCACTTGGGCGTGACTGTGAAAGTATCTATTTGCTAAGGTGCCAATGCCTAAACGTAGGTGATGATAGGGTGATCAAGGGTGCTCCCTCAAATGGGTTCAGCCATAGCTTGACCTTAGCCTTAGCCGCCATCTCGACCTATTGAGTATTATACTTAAGAAAGCAAGTAAACAATAGAATGGTATCCTTAATGGCTGAACAACGAGGATTGATGTGATATTAGAGGAAATGAGGACTTAAGTGATTGAGTTATTTAGCATAATTTGTGCCTATATATAAAGGAATTGAGGAATCGGGTTTTGAAGAGTATGCATCACTAAAATTCAATTAAATTGAGAAGTCAATTTGTATGTTGCAAGATAAATGCCCTCGTACTGCTTGAGGATACTTATGAAATTCAAGATATTGTCATTCTTTTATATGTTCGGTAATTCTTGAAGGGTAATGACAAATTCGTTATCAACAGAGCCCTTTTGATTGCAAATTACACAGATGGAGAAGTGAAAGATTCTATTCCTGTACATTTTTGAAACATTGTAGACTAGAAATTCTCTTGGTTCATGGTGTTGTGTTGAAAGAGAAGCAATTTTTTTTTTTTTGAAATAGTAAGGAAGACCAATGGTTTTAGGAGGTCACTTGGCATCACCAATTAAGGCACAGTGCAGTTGCTTTATTAATGCCTAGTACCTAGACTCCAAAGTTCCTGCAGTTTGTTAGCATGACTTTCCAAATATGGCCTATCAATTGAAATACAAGAGAATTAGCAAACAGACATGAAAATGTTTCTTTAAACCATGGATTGCTTGCTGGTTTGGTGGCTTGGGTCAATTAGGGTCTATAGCATCATATAAGACATTATCCCCTCAGTTGGTTTGGTGCTTCCATTCAACCAAGCAACCCTTCAAAATCAGGCCCTAGTTCAAATGACCACCAACTCTCTCCTCACTTGTATGTTTCTCAAGACATCACCACGTGAACCGTTAATTTTTCACGCATGTTTGTGTTGCAATGAGCGTGTCATTGTCTAAATGCTATGAAATCCCTTATCAAACATATAGTGTGGTGACAAATGGTTTGCTGAAATAACATATCTGAAATTTGATACACATTGTTTCAAATGGGCCACAATTATTTGTGTTACTTGTGTAGTGTTGATTGGCAGGGCATGAGGAATTGCAACAGAGAAAATACAGACAACGATTCCTATCAAATCTAATAATTAGTTGGAAGGCAAAACCATGTGATTCCTCATGACATGTGTCCTCAAAGAAACCCAATTGCCCTTTTATCTTCACCAATATATCAGTGAATTTACTGCCTAACAGCTCTTGTTCTGTCTATACATAATGCTATTCCAAGGATAGCCACACACTACCATTACTTCTCTCATTTCCCAAGTGCTAAAACTTCATTTCTTTTCATCCATTACCTACTAAAACTTAAAAGTCATTGTATCCACTTGACCATTATTCTTTTTTTTTTTTTTTTTTTTTTTTTTTTTTGGGAGCTGTAAGCAGATTCTACAGTGCATTCATTTGTCTCCAGAGACCATTAATGTGTCCTAAGGCCACTTTGCTGTATACATAGGAGATATTGAAAAGAATAAATTTGTGATTCTAATTTCAGACTTGAAGCAGCCTTCATGCCAAAACCTATTAGTTAGGCCGAAAGGAGTTTGGTATTCATTGTATGGGGGTGGTTTCATAATCCCATGTACAGAAGATTTTTTTGTTGATCTCACATGTAGTTTGAATGGCCATGAACTATGGTCAACAAGACATCATAACTGGGAGTTGAGAACACTAACTCTCTAACACAATATACCAAGATACAAATTTTGGATGGAAAAAAATATATGTATTTTAAGGCTCATGTAAACTGTGAAGTCAATTTAATTCTATAAAGCTAATTGATATTCCAAAATGTTCATATGAGTTAAGAGTTTTTCTTCTTTTTTTATGGATTTTGTTCTCTAAGGTAGCCATGTATAAGTAATTGTTGATGGGCATTCATTAACTTTTCCCATTAAAGAATAATCTTTGTAGAAGTTGATGTATTAGATTATCCATTACAAACAATTATAGTTCACAACACCCCTTATTTCTGTTTGGTAATTGAAATGTAAGTTGCTATGTCTTACCATTCTAAGAAATAAGGTTCAGAAAACCATCCATATATGTTTTATTTAATCTCGTTACCTAGTTACCAATTTTTCTCATCACTTGATTGGTTTATGAAAATGCTCCTTGAATATATAAGTCCATTTGCACCCTTGGATATATTGTTAAGGGCATTGTTTATTACGCACTGTTGTATGTGTTTTTATAAATTGATAACGTGACTTTAACCGTTTTCAGTTTTAAAAACGTGTGTAACACACTATGTGCAACTACTATTATCCTATAACTAAAACTCTCTGATATTGAAGACTGCAAGTGATTGATTTATTTGCTATAACATCATGTAACCCAGCATTTTGGAATTTCAAATCTGGTTTGGTAGAGATGGGAACAAGAAGTAGGGTATAGGTTAAGTGAACTGAGTTTGTCTACTGGAGTTTAAAGCTCAAATGTCTACCTACAGAGCTTTCATTCAACTTGTATAGTGGGGAGGGGGAAGTAACGTTGCTGTTCATTGCATAGAGATCCGATATGCACATCCTAGGTTTATATGCTTAATAAATTCTCACTCCAATGAGTGCAATCCCTTCAAATATTTGTTTTGAGCTTGGAAACCTACCAATTGAGATTTCATTGAAGTTACATCCACAACTGTTTATTTTACAAGTTAGAAGAGGCATATATTTGGAACTTGGATGTGTCTATCTAATGATCCTGTCCATATAATCATCCCAAGAAGAAGGAAGGAATGTCTATAGCATGTCCCTTATCTAAATTTAAAGGCTTAATTTTAGAAGAGATTTCTTCTATCCAGATAATAACTTAAGACTTCCAGTGGGTTCTCTATTGGGTGCCATCTAAGAAGTGGTAGGGCATGATGTTTCTCTGAAATTAGAAAATTTTGCCGCATTCCTCATCATGAGATGGAAGACAAATCCGTGTGATTTCTAATGTTAATGTCTTTCGTTGGTGCATGTATACGCCTCTTTAAGTTTTCACCACTCATATCCTGTGAAAGAGAAATTTCTGTGCCATTTCACCTATATATACACATATCATTGGGTTTACAAGCAACACAAGTCTTTGTATACACAAGCAAAACAAGTTCTACAAATCCTTTGAGATCTTTTTTTCTCTTCTTCCTCCTAAGGGATAGAATCATGGGTTTCCACTTGCCTGGCATTATTCATGCTATGCAAACTCTTAAACGGTCTTCAACTACTGCAAGCCAAGCAGCTTCAAAGGCTATAGATGTTCCAAAGGGCTATTTGGCAGTCTATGTTGGGGAGAGCCAAAAGAAGAGGTTTGTAATTCCAATATCATACTTGAGCAAGCCTTTATTCCAACACTTGCTAAGTCAAGCTGAAGAAGAATATGGATATAATCATCCCATGGGTGGTCTCACAATCCCCTGCAGGGAAGATATCTTCCTTGATCTCAACTAAATGAATGAGAGTGGAGGCTAACATTCAGCAAACACAGTTTTGACTACAATGCCTAAATATGTACATGAGGCTGCTTAGCTGCTTAGCTTCTTAGCAAGTGATTTTTGGTTTGAAGCTCATATGTAGCATCCTTCATTCTAGAGCCTCAGTAGTCATGGATTGATAATCTAATGAGGGTCTCAACTGCATTTGAGCTGGAGAAGTAAGTTGTGAAAATGCATTTTTGAATGACGGATCTTCTTAACACCATTGATCCAAAACAAGTCACTCAGTTTTGACTTTAGAATAGTGCAATAGAGTTTGTAGTGACTTATTGTGAACTTCCTCTTTGTTTTGTAGAGAAATACTGGTAATAAATATATCATTATATTAATCAAATTTCTTAATATCATTATATTAATCAAATTTCTTACTTTCCTGCTTTTCAATTTTCATTGATTTCTGAATGATGCCAATGTAATGTTAATGCCAAGCAAGCAAAACCAAGAAAAGGAAATCCATACTAGCATCAATAAGTTGACTCTACTACAAATACCTAGAAATCAGCAAATGCAGGGCAATCCAAAATAACATCAATGAGTTCACTCCACTACAAATTCTAGAAACTAACAATGCCAAATCAAGTTTACATGGTATCAACATTGAGAATATGCAACAAATTGATCATCTGACTTTAAAAATTTTTCTTCTTCCTCACGGATTTTGTTCTCTAAGATTGCCATATATTCTTGAGTAATCATTGACGGGTTCTACACTTATTTGCATTTAAACAATGATCTTTAGAAAAGTTGATGTAGTAGTATCCATTACAAACAATAACAGTATCCATAACAAACAATAATAGTACACAGCACTCATTTCTATAAGATAATTGAAACGTAAGTTGTTATGTCACCCCATTCTACAAAATAAGTTTCGAAAAACCATCCATATATGGTTCTAATAACCTCGTACCTAATTTATATATTCTCACTTGGTTTATAAAAATGTGCCATGAAACTAATAGAGTCCATTTGGTTAACATCACTTGACATTGTTTGCAGCATATTTACTATGTTGTAACGTGCCTTCCCGGGATATGGTTAAACTTACTGATATTAAAGACTACAAGTGGTTGATTTCTTTGCTATAACAACATCATGTAAACCAGCATTTTGGCATTTCAAAGTTAGTTTGGCAGTAGGGTATATGTCATTTGAACTGAGTTTATTAAAGGGTTTTTAAATCTCAAATGTCTACCAACAAAGCTTTCATTCACTTTGGAAAGGTGGGTGGGGGGAAGAATCTTTTTGTTCATTGCATAGAGTCTAGAGATATGATATGCTCATTTTAGGTTTATATGCTTAATAAATTCTAACTACAATGAGTACAAACCCTTCAAATATCTATTCTGAGCTTGGATACCTACCAAATGAGATTTTATTCAAGTCATCCACAACTTCTTATTTTACAAGTTAAAAGGGGTATATATTTGAAACTCAGATGTATCTTCTATTTAATGATTCTGTCCATATCATCATGCTGATCTAAATTTAAATTTAATGTCTCTAATCTAAATTTAAAGGCTTAATTTTAGAAGAGATTTCATCTATCCAAATAAATGAAGACTTCTAGTGGGTTTTCTGTTGGCAGCCAACTAAGAAGAGGTAGGACTTGATGTTTCTCTAAAAGTAAACAGCTTTGGCCAATCACACATGCTTTATCAAGATGAGTTGGAAGTCAAATCCATGTGATTGCTCATGTTAATGTCTTTCATTAGTGCATGTATTTGCCTCTCCAATTTTCACCACTCAATTCCTGTGAGAGGAATTTCTGCATACCATTTCATCTATATACACACACATATCTTTGGTTGACAAGAAACACAAGTCTCTGTAATCACGATCAAAACAAGTCTTGCAACTCCTTTGAGATATTGTTCCCTTCCTCTAGAAAGATAAAATCATGGGTTTCCGCTTGCCTGGCATAATTCATGCTATGCAAACTCTTCAACGGTTTTCAACTACTGCAAGCCAAGCAGCTTTGAAGGCTATAGATGTTCCAAAGGGCTATTTTGCAGTCTATATTGGGGAGACCCAAAAGAAGAGATTTGTGGTTCCAATATCATACTTGAGCCAGCCTTTATTCCAAGAATTGCTAAGTCAAGCTGAAGAAGAATATGGATATAATCATCCCATGGGTAGTCTCACAATCCCCTGCAGGGAAGATATCTTCATTGATCTTACTTCTCGACTAAGTAAATGAGAGTGGAGACTAACGTTCAGTAAACACAGTTTTCACTACAATGCCTAAATATGTACAAGAGCCTGCTTGGTTGTTTAGCAAGAAATTTTGGTTCCAATCTCATATGTGAAGCATCCTTCATTCCAGAGCCTCAATAGTCAGGCCCAATATGGAACTTGGAATGATCATCTAATGATGAATGGTTTCAGAACCTGAGTAGTTTCAATTGCACGTGAGCTGGAGGAGAAAGCTGTGAAAAGGACTTGGCTGGATGATAGAACTCCTTAACACCACTGACCCAGAAACAAATTACCCTGATTTTGAATTTAGAATAGAGAAAGGGTGTTCATTGTAACTTCTTGTGAACTTCCTCTTGTTTTGTAGAGAAATACTGGGAATTAATTTATCTTTACCTAACCAAATTGCTCCTGCTTTTTATCAATTTCTGACTAATCTATATTATTATTAAAAGTCGAAGCGTAGCGTTTGATGTTGTTACTCTCACGTTGCGCCACATCAACTGCCACGTCATTTTCTTTAAAAAAAAAAAATTTTCCTTCAATTTTTAAATGGTTTTTACAATTTTCAGCCTTATAAATCCCAGCCCCATAAATGCAGCCCCATAAATGCAGCCCACTACTTATTCAAGCAGGTTTGAAAAAAAAAAAAAAAAAAAAAAAAAAAAGGAAACGTTTAGGGTTTTGTGTGACCAGATAGAAACGTGAGCAGAGAGAGTTTGAAATATGTAACGAGAGGGAAGCTTAAAGGGAGGGAAAAAAAAAAAAAAACGTTGAAGCCTTCACCAAATAGAAACGTGAGCGAGAGAGAGAGAGAGGGAGTTTGAAATATGTAATGTAGAGGGAAGCTTAAAGGGAGGAAAAAAAAAAAAAAAAAAACGTTGAAGCCCCCTTCAGGTATTGCGTGAGAAAACAGAGAGTTTGAAAACTACCCACCTTCTTGCTCTGCCATTTTCGAATTGATTTGCCTATCTAATTTCCTTCCTCCCTTTATTCCTTTCCACACGGTTTATAAATCTTGTGACAGAACCTCCTTGCTTTGGTTGAGGTATCTCTACATCTCAATTCTTTTTTTTTTTTTAGTGCAAAACTTTTATGCTCTGTTTATATTACTATGAGACCCTTTTTTTTTTTTTTTTTTTTTCGTTTGTTTGTGTTTGTGTTTATATTAGACGAGCATCCTTGGCATGCCATTGATGTATTTGTGAGATTGCCTGAATGTCATTTCAATAGTGCTATAATTTTAATGCTAAAAAAACTATTTTATTTTACCTTGGTTTATTTGGAAATATCTTAGGTCTCATTGTCAATCTATAGCCAATCCAGTTAACTTGATGCTGGGTTGCTTCTGGTACTACACATGTCATATGGATCAACTGGGAAAAACAACTGATAAAGATGATTAAATTGATGCAGATTTCACTGATAGAACTTCTCCTTGAAAATTTGTGTTTCCTATGTTGGCTGTGATTTTGCAAAGTATGATGTGCATATTTTCAATGTGATTTAGAGAATGGGTTGTCTATGGGGCATCCTCTTGAAAGAGTTAATAACAAAATTGGAGATTGTACGTTTTTTTTTCAATGCTACATTTGGTCAAGTAGGTGGTTGATTTTTATAACTAGAGGCACCGAGGTTTATTTATCTTATTTTTCCGTGATGAATTTGCATCAACAGTGTATATGAAATAAGTTTAGCGTCTTGCTTTCAAGTATAAACTCACTTGATATTTATTCACTTCACTATATTTGATTTAACCCCCTTACAGAATTTCGCAACAACTAATCTAAAGAACAAACGACAAAGAAAAGAGGGATGCCATAGACACAAAGAACCAAGCTGACTCTGTTTGGTACCAAACTGAGAAGCAACTAATTAGAGCATTAATATTGGTATATTTTCTGACCATGCATGCATACTTAGATCTAAGCTTGCTCAGCTTTATAGGGAGTAGAGCACATGGCTATATGCTATCTAATAATTATTAATGCTCTCTACGAATTTGATTTGATAGCAAGATTGTGTTTCTCTTGAATATTCCTAAATTCATATGAAAAGTATGTTTCCTATCAAAGCTTTATGTAAAGCTGCTGGATTTTACAACTCGTGTCTTTATTCCCATTAAATTGTCTAGGCGTTTTTAATATGTTTGTTCAAGCTTTCAACAAGTTATTTGTTACAAGTTTTTTTAAAAAAATATTTTTATATTATTATTTTTGTTTTTTTAATTGAGTCCCTTTAATTAGTAGTAGCAAGCAAGTCTTCTCAGAGTTTTTACTCCAGATGAGTCTGTATTCGGATGTTTTGTCACAAAGTGGCCAAGGGGAGTTTGTTAGATTTTTAGTGTTGAACAATTTCATAAGATTTGTTTGTAATGATGAATTTCAAGTTTATTGATGTTTTAACACAAAAATTTAGAAACTCACTAGATATGTGCTCAAGACTCGACTCACATTGTGCTTCAAGTACTCTTGAGATAAAGTAAGGGAATAGTAACAAATAGAAAAAAAAAAAAAAAAAAGGAAGCCCTTAAGCTATAAAATTAAAATTAAAGATTAAGAAATAAAAGATTGTAAGGTTGAATTTAATCAACCATCTTATTGGCTTTATTCCGTGCCAAATTTGCTTGTATTTCAGCATTTAGTAACCCTGTATTTAGGTGGGTTTTGTTGTAAGGGTAGTGAGTGAGATAGAGTGTTGATTGCTCAAGAGTGTGCAAGAAAAAGAGACTCGCGGCTTGATCTCGCGGGTGACTCGGCTGCAAGCCAGCGGATGCAAAGACACGTGCCAAGCATGCTAGAAGGTGAACAGTCATGCTAGTTGGAGCACTACAGGACAAAACAGGACAACTGGCCATATTGTTATCTCGCGACTGGATCTCGCAACTCGGTCAAATCGCGAGGCCAAGCCGCGAGCCACCCCTGTTTTGAAAAACCCGACGTTTCACATTCTCTTCTCACCCCAGTATAAATACCCCTTATACCCACATATGAATGAGAGCTTCCAAAGAGAATTTTGAGAGAGAAACCCTAGAGTAAAACAAGATTGATTCACCTACAATCTATACATTAGAGTCTCTTCAAATTCCTTAACTCTCTTCCTCTCCATTGTCAAACCCTTGAAAGACATTTTACCAAAACCCGGTTCTCACCATATTCATTCTTGTGAGAGGGCTGTTTGGTGTTCTAGGAAGCGATTAGGAAGGAACCAATCTACATTGGTTGATGCTATGATCAAGTAGCGGAATTCGGGAAGCTAGAAAAGAAAAAGGTTCGGCGCAACCTCGTTGGAGCAAGAAACTTGGAGGGCTTAGGTGCACTGGGTAAATTAGGCTTGGAGGGTCTATTGCTGTCCATGTATCCCAACTACATTTTTTAGTGGATTGTTTCTTGCTTGGAGGGCGGCGGAGAGGTTTTACGCCGAGGGCTTCAGTTTCCTCTTCGATAACACTTCGCGTGTTGTCTTTGTGTTTGCATCTTCCTTCCCTTTTATCTTTGCCTTTTATTATCTGCTGTGGGTTGTGATTTTAATTTGGCTTAGATAGTTTTTCCAATTCTATATTATTGTTTTTGTTCATTTTCCGCACACTAGTTGTTTGACATAAAGCTTGAATTGGTTAATTTGTAATTTGGGGGTCTAAACGTTCAAGGGTGTTTTTACACTATTTGAACTTTCAAAGATTTTTTAGAATTTTTAATTTTCTTTATAAAATACAAATTAGCATTTAAACAAGAAAAATAATTTTCTGCCAATAATGGCTATAGTAATAGGACTATAAAATATCTAAGAAGTACAATGCACAAATAATAAAAAATGAGCCTTGATTTACTTGGAGTTTGGTGACGCAATCTCTTATAATTCTATAGTTGCATTTGTTATATAAAACCACAAATTAGTTTAATTCTATAATTCATTAGTTTTTGGAGTTTGATTACTTGATTTTCTTCCTTTTTTTTTTTTTTTTTTTTTTTTTTTTTTTTTTTGGAGATGAATTTTACTAAATCAAGTTTTGGACCTGATTTTTTCAGGAAAAAAAAAAAAAAATGAAATCTATCACCTTACATAAATATTAATAAATTTTGAATTAAGATTGTGAGTTGCTTTCATTTGAGGTCAGACTTTTGGAAATTTTAGGCACCTAGGTTTGGTAGATCCAAATTTTGCTACTAAAGTTGAAATTCCTTTTTCTTTTTTTCTTTTTCATTTGGAAAGGTTGGGGAGGGGGGCATTCATGTTGAGATGAATTTTCTCAATAGTGGTATACTGGAGTTTGAGTGGTTGTTAGGAGTGGGTATGGCTGGATTTTAGGGAGTCATTGGATGTCAAGTATGTGAGTTTCTATTGTATTTTAGACTAAATACAAGTATATGGTGAATTAGGGAGAAATTTTATTAAACAGATAAAATTGAGCATGGAAGCCCAATATAGTGAAGTGAATGAAAGTTAACACTTGTGGCTTTAATTTAAATCAAGTTTTGGACTTGATTTTTTCAAAAAAAAAAAAAATGAAATTTAGGCACCTAGGTTTGGTAGATCCAAATTTTGCTACTAAAGTTGAAATTCCTTTTTTTTTTTTTTTTCATTTTTTTTTTTCATTTGGAAAGGTTGGGGAGGGGGGCATTCATGTTGAGATGAATTTTCTTTGATATTTAGGTAGCTTGGATCTCAGTTGGATAATATTATTGTTTCAAGTATATTACAAAGTGCTGTATCATAGTGCTATAATAGTGTGACAATCATGTAGTGCAAAATCAGGCAATATTGTAGTAGCTGGAGAAAATTTCCCAATACAGCATTTATACCTGTAAACTTTCAATCGAGCCATTGTCTCTTGCCACAAATTGTGATACAAAAGCCACATCATCACCTTCCATAGTATCCCATATGCCTTTTGGGATATGATTTTGTAGATTCTCTTTTGTAACGCACAATAAATAACCAAAGTACATCAGCCATGTGCCCCTTTGGTCCACAAGTGTCATTGATAGATCCAGAGCTATTACCACTATGGAAGCAAAGATAGCAATCTATTTGGATAAAAAACAAATATGCAAGTGGTCAGAGCTTGATACAATTGCACATAGCTAGAACATATTACTTCTACTTTTCTACAATGTATTGTTTAATGAGTTGCTTTGTTGGGAAATTCCCTTTGTTGCCCAAATAGTTTGTGTAACAAGAAGAAAATAACCCAAAAAAATAGGACATTGTTGAATGAGTTGCTTTGCTGGGAAATTCCATTGTAAATAAAGTTGGAATGTTTTTTCAAGTATGTCTAACACTCAATTATAAATAAAATGAAAAGGCTATGCTAAAATATTTTTATATTATCTTTTGGTATGCTTGAATAATTTTATATTATCTTTTGGTTGTGTAGGGTGTTTAGTTCAAAAATTGGATTGTTTCTTCAAGTATTTGTAATTTTTAATTATAAATAAAATGAAAAGGCTATGCTAAAATATTTTTTATATTTTCTTTTGGTCCTGTAGGTTGTTCATATTTTATACCAGTTGATTACGAATTATCTATTAAACT
Source organism: Quercus dentata (assembly GCA_028216015.1). Lineage (NCBI taxonomy): Eukaryota > Viridiplantae > Streptophyta > Magnoliopsida > Fagales > Fagaceae > Quercus > Quercus dentata. The sequence continues at coordinate 56,652,275 of CP116454.1, read as the reverse complement.
ACAAGTTCAACAACTGGATTGTTTCAGACACAGTATGTCCAAATCTCAATTAATGAAAAGGCTATTATAGAATTGAGATTGTATTATCTTTTGGTGTGCTAAACTAATTTTTATATTATCTTTTGGTTTGTACCAAATTATAATGGATTATGTTGGGGGAATTTTATAAATAACAAATTTTCCAAATACTTTAGAACCGCATGATATTCAAATTTTGAGATAACCGTCGGATGAGATTGTAAAATAATTCAGTAAAAATTCCAAATTCTTTAGAATCATATGATGTTCAGATTTTGAAATAACCGTCCAATGAGATTGTAATATGTTTAGAGATTAGATATTTTCTATTGAAAAACATGAATGGTGCAAAAATATCACATAAAAGGTCTTGGTGTTGAATGATGTGGACACCTGTCATCGTTCTTATCACTATTTTAATCACCAATTGCTCACAAGTTACCTGTTAATTTACACATTTTTAAGCTGGATTGTTTATTCAAGTATTTGTAACTTTTAATTATAAATAAAATGAAAAGGCTATGCTAAAATATTTTTTAACTTTTTATTTGGTTGTGTAAGTTGTACATTTTTCCTAGCAGTTGATTACAGAATATCTATTAAGTTGCAAGTTGAACAGTTATAAAATGAAAAGGCTATGCTAATTTTTTTTTTTTTTTTTTTTTCAGTTGTGTAGGTGGTTCATATTTTGTACCAGTTGATTATGGATTATCTATTAAATCGCAAGTTCAACAACTGGAATGTTTCGTAAAGTATGTCCAACTCTCAATTAATGAAAAGGCTATTATAAAATTGAGATTATATTATCTTTTCGTGTGCTAAAATAATTTTTATATTATCTTTTAGTTTCTACCAAATCATAATGGATTACCTATTAAATTACAAGTTCACACAAGCTGGAATATTTCTTCAGGTTTCTCTAAAATGAAATGCTTAGCTAAAATAGTCCTCATATTATTGGTAAGGTGTTCATGTTATCCACCAGTTATTTCAAATGATCTTTTACTATAATGATGGTTAGTAAATGATGGTTGGTAGGTACTATGGAGTCAGGTCAGCAGCTATGGTGTCTATCTTTCAATATGAAATTTTCTTGAATTACATTCCCATAATACAAAAGAATATAAAACCCAGAAAATTTGGGAAAATGGGGAAATTTTATAAATAAAATATATTCCAAATACTTTAGAACCACATGATATTCAAATTTTGAGATAACTGTCAAATGAGATTGTAAAATAATTCAGTAAAAATTCCTAATTTTTTAGAACTATGGAGTCAGGTCAGCAGCTATGGTGTCTATCTTTCAATATGAAATTTTACTGAATTACATTCCCATAATACAAAAGAATATAAAACCCAGAAAATTTAGGAAAATGGGGAAATTTTATAAATAAAATATGTTCCAAATACTTTAGAACCACATGATATTCAAATTTTGAGATAACTGTCGGATGAGATTGTAAAATAATTCAGTAAAAATTCCTAATTTTTTAGAACTATACGATGTTCAGATTTTGAGATAACCGTCGGATGAGATTGTAATATGTTCAGAGATTAGATATTTTCTATTGAAAAACATGACTGGTGCAAAAATATCTCATAATTTTTTTTAATGTTTTGCAGCCACAATGCTTAATGTTTTATTTATATTTACATTTTGAATGCAATTGCATAAAGGCAAGAATCTCCAAATAGTCTTAGAAAAATGTCCTTCATGTTACATGTGTGAACTTACTTACCAACCAGGAAGACACTATAAATAGATGATAGCAAAATGAATGCACCCCAAAAAAGAAGGCTAAAATATTTTTTATATTATCTTTTGGTTGTGTAGGTTGTTCATATTTTGTAGCAGTTGATTATGGATTTTCTATTAAATGTTCAAAAGCTAGATTGTTTCGTCACGTATGTCCAATTCTCAATTATAAATAAAATGAAAAGGCTATGGTAAAATATTTTTATATTCTGTTTTGGTATGCTTAAATCATTTTTATATTATTTTTTGATTGTGTAGGCTGTTCATATTGTCTACCAAATTATTGTGGATTATCTATCAAATTGCAAGTTCAAAAGCTGGAAGTTTTTTTTTTTTTTTTTTCAGGTATGTCCAAATGTCAATTGTAACTAAAATGAGTTTTTCTAAAATTGTCATCATATTATTTTTGGTAGTGTAGGTTGTTCATATTATCCACCATTTATTTGAAATTATTTTTTACTATATTGATAGTTAGTAACTGATGGTTTGTAGGTACTATGGAGTCTTCTTATTATGCATGATTGAGAAGAAGGATGATTACATGTAAAATGCAAAATGTGCTCAATTGACTTGGAAATGTACAAATTAGCCAACCGAGTTTGGTAGAAATTATGTTTCCAAAAAGCATAATACAATAAAATTTCCTCATCCTATTTATAATACTAATCTCTATCTTTAAAGGAATAGATCTTTTTTTATTATTAACATTTATTTAAAAACACTTGAAACAACTTAATTACAGTCCTCTAAAGTTTTCACCTAACATGACACTAACTTCAAATTTATACAATTCTTTCTATCTAATTTTAAATTAATTAAATTTTACTAACTTGAAAAGATGGATGGTCAGCTCTTCACTGACTACAAGGCCAACTATAGTTGTATCCTTTCCACATCTAATTCCAAGACAATACCTTCTATCATCATGAATCCTACAATATATTGTTTATACATATATAATACAACTTAAGTAGTAATACATTCAAAAATATTTCAAATAATAACACAATCATAAAAAAGTCCGCGACTAGTGCTAATGTAATTTTAATGCCAAGCAACGAAAACCAAAAACGGCAATCCATACTAGCATCAATAAGTTGACTACTAAAAATACCTAGAAATCAGCACATGCAAGGCAATCCATAGCATAAATTAGATGACTCTACTACAAATTCTAGAAACCAACAATGCCAAACCAAGTTTACATGGTCTCAAGAATGAGAATATGTTGTGTCATTTCAATCAACAAAAAGCCAAATCTTGATCATGCTTTGCTTTGTCATTATATATATATATATATATATATATATATATATATATATATATAAGTCATCCATATATAAAAGTCATTATCATACAGAAGTTTTACTCCAACATGCACGGATTCAATACTTCAGAACCTCATTTTGTCACTCACGTTCGAGGTACGTGCATTGTAGTTACTCCGGATCTTATATCCGAGGTAGTACATGTTCCTAGGGTAGCGCATCCCGACTACCTTGGCTGTGATCGTCGAGGATCGTGTCTAAAGACGAACTCTCGTCTCTATTTTGTGAGACACCTTCATCTTGGGGTGACCGTCAAAACATCCCTTGCTCGGGTTTTGCAAAAGGTCCGAGATTCCTTAACATGGTAATAACATTCATTCTTCATCCATTGTCTCACTATAACTCTATCACAAAGCCTCGTGCTCGATTTTTGTTATCCCTCTTAGAGGACATTTTTATTGACTTCCCTTCTCACTTCATTTTATCCCTTATAGATGTCTATAGTGATACGGCAACCCGTGATAAGCTCATTTTTCTTTTGGCTATCAAGTGGATCCTTCACCATTTTTCTGTCTCTTTTCCCGCGTCTCCTCATTTCTTGGTCATGTGTGTTATAGATGCGGCGATCGTCGACGAAGTGAGGCCCGACTTTGATCAAGCGGCCACAGATAGAGACAACAACTCCTCCAGCTTCTTCCGCTCCTTCGTCTTCTGCGGGTGGAGTGACTCTCGAGGCCATCATGGCACAACTTGTGCACATGGATGCTTGCCTTGACACACACAATGATGAGTTGTGTCAGGTGAACACTCGTGTTGATCGTATTGCACGATGATAGGTTGCCATAGGTGGTTTCACCGCTTATACTTCTCCATCTCCACCCGCTTCAAAGGATGAAAGTGATGATGCTGATGAGGACGATAGTGCTAGCTCGCCTAGTGATGATGAGATATCTACTTGATTTATTTACCCTTTGTCACTCGTGACAAAAAGGGGGAGTAGTTTTGATATGAGAGTAGTCATATACATAGGGGAAGAGTTAGCACAGGAGATTTTTGTTAGGGGGAGTGTCTGTATTTTTTTTTAGGGATGTAGTAAGGACTTATGTTTTTTTTTTTTTTTTCTTCTTTTAGAGATACATTGTTTTTACTTTGTGATAGTAAGCCTTGTACTTATGATGTTATATATATGATGAGGTTGTTATTACAGTTCTTTCACCTATCTTTACATATGTTGTTTCTTTTCTCTCTTTATGCACATGCTTCTTATATATTGTATGCAATCTTTTATTTCCGTTTCACACTAAGATGCCTTGATGAGTTTTGTTTAAAGTATTTCAGAAATACAGGTTGTCAAAGTCTTCTTGCCATAAACTCTCTTCTTGCAAAGTTTTTCAAGAGTTTGTGTTAGGATAGATTTTATTGTATTCAACAAGTAAGTATGAGTTGAGTGATTTATGACTTCTCTCATATGTTCATTTGTTTGTTGTGGTTTTGTCACGGATTGCCAAAGGGGGAGATTGTTAGGACATATGTGAATCATGTTAGGAACATATGTCAATATAGAATTGGTTAATCCTTTGACAAAACACACTTTACTTGTAATTGGGTAGATCTAGGATGTGTTTAATGCTTCAAGGGACAAGGTTTCAAGTTCAAGTGTTAAAGCCATGCAAGTCTGTTCAAGAATCAAGTGAATAAGTGCTGGATTTTAAATCTCGTTGACTAGTATCTATTGAGGTTTAAAAAGTTGTTTTAGCCCGATGCTCAACAAATAGAGTATCTATCGAGGTTTATAAAAATCAGTTTTTCAGATCTAATTGCACTTCAATCCGTGAATAGATGTTTGAGCTTTCTTTTCTCACAACCCTAAACATATATAAGGATTGTTTTAAGGGCTGTCACACAACTGATGCAACTCAATGCAAAAGTTTTTCACAAGCACATTGTGAACCAGGAGACATATGCCCTAGTTCATCTTTCTATTCAAGAAGCTGCTCTATTTGTAGACCGTAAGGTTTTTAACCAAGGAGCTTCGTGATCTTCATCGTGTGATGAATCAAGAACTTTGCAGCCAACATCTTTCTCAAGTTGGTGAGTAAGCGTGTATCTTTGGATCCGTGCATCGAATTGGTTAGTCACGACTTCGAAGCCGTGCATTGAAAATGAGAGATTGTCACTACAAAACAAGTCTAATTGGGTATTGGAGTAAGGGTTCAACTGTAGGTTGGTATAAGGTCTTGGGATTTATTTACTTGTAACCGCTTGTTGTGATAATAGTAAATTCCCGGGAGTGGTGACCTTAAAATCACCCGGTGGGGTTTTTGCCGTGTAGGTTTTCCTCATTCGTAAGCAAATCAGTGTGTCAATTTATTTTCCGCTGCATTTTAACTTAGTTGGTGATTTGTTTGTGCTACCACGCTTATTACATGCTAATTGAATTAATTAATTAACTTGGCTAATTAATTGGTTAATTCATCACAAGGGGTTAATACTTTCTTGGCCTATCACTTAAGTTTCAAAGATGCAAAATTTCAGAGATGGAACTGAAGCAAATTGAGTAAAAATGGCTTGGTGCAAAATTTCGAGAGATCATGGCATTTCGATTTTCGACATGACAATGTGGCATGCCTACTTACATGGTACACACAGGCATCCTTGCCTCACTAATGGGTAGATTATCAATTGTGCTAAAATTTTTAATTTGTTTTTCGATTGGTAGATTATTGTTGTTTTGGGTAATCTTTATTGTTATTATTTAGACTATTTTTGGTTTAAGTTAAGGGGTCCCAAGATTATGTTAGGGTGACTATGTTTAATTTTCTTGAGTCTAGATTCTAAATCAGCCTTACATATGATTTTAAGACTATCACTTTTCCAATGTAATGACTAACACACTTTGTAATGATATTACAAGTTACAACATTGTTTCCAAAAACAACATTTGCAAAAGCTCTAATGCTGACTTCAAAACAACATTTACAAGTTCTTATGGCAAAGCTTCTAGTATTATGTAACTGCTAAACAATCACAATATATTAATAACAAGTTTGTTAGGGCATATGTAAATTATGTTAGGAACATATGTCAAATATAGAATTGGCTAATCCTTTGACAAAACACACTTTACTTGTAATTACGTAGATCTAAGATGTGTTTAATACTTCAAAGAACAAGTGTTCAAGTCTAGTATTGAAGCCATACAAATCTGTCCAAGAAACAAATGAAGAAGGGTTGTTCATTAAAGTTGGACAAATTCTTGACAGATAGCTATCTATCGAGGTCTCAACAACTACTCGACAGATACTATCTATCGAGGTCTTGATGACTACTTGATAGATACTATATCGAGAATTACAAAATCAGAATCTTTAGATCGATTTTCGCCCATGCTAACATGTATGTGTAGGGTTTCTTTTCTCACAACCCTAGACATATATAAGGCTTATTTTAAAGGCCGTCACATATGAGAATATAAGGAGAACACATGCAAAAAATGACCAATATCTTATTCTTTCAAAAGGAAGCTCTGCGTCTTTGCGCCTTAGAGTTTTGTAACCAAGTGCTTCTTGATCTTCACTATTGATGAAGTGAAGAACTTTGCAGCCAACATCTTCTTCAAGTTGGTGAGTTAGTCACGATCTTGGGAGTGTGCATCATTTGTTAGTCACGTACTAGGATCCGTGCAAAAGGGTGGCATTCATATATTGAAGAGTTCAGAGGTTTTGAAGCAGTAGAAGGTTTCTACTGTAAGTTCATCTATGAGAATTGTAGAGTCTAGGGACAAAGGTTTTGTACTAGATTTGAAACTTTTCTTTACTATAGTGAATTACTTTTCGGGAAAGTTTCCCCTCGGGTTTTTTTTGTGAAATTAGTTTGTTTCATTGGTTTTCCAAAGTCATCATATCTTGTCTTATTTAATTTTCCACTGTGCATGATATTGATGTTGTTTTTTTGTTTAACAAGGTTTATTCATAAAAAATCTAATTAACAACTTGGGTTTAAAACTTGTTAATTCTATCAACCAAGGTCTAAATTTCCCAACAAAGTCGTTAATCAATGCGATGCAATCGTAAACATAAAGTTCAAGAAAAAAATATTTATATGTGATACATATTTCAATTGACAAATAAAATTAAATTAGAGAATTTATGGGATAAATCCTATTTAATTTAATTAGATCAAACATAATTTTATATAGTGATATAAAAAAAGACGGTGAGTTCTAGTTTAAACTAACTTAGTTCCCCCCCCCCCCCACCCCACACACACACAGAGATATATATATATATATATATATATATATTAGATTAACGATGATGAGTAAATGGTATGATTTCAGAACCATGTGAGACAATATCAAGAGAAATCAACAAATGCATGAGAAATTCCGACAAAAAATATCTATCTTTGAATTTTATTAGAAATTTCTTCTTTTCAAGTTGCATTTAGAATCAAATAGTTGTTGATTCTCTTGTATGTTCTTACCATATGCATGGAGTACCCTAAAAAATGAATCTAAATATTCCAAGCAAAACCATATCATTTCAAAGGTTGCATAAAACAAATGCAGCACAAAACAGTAATCAATGGCAGAGTAATGTACACCGTAATCAACAAAGAAATGGTACGGTGAGGGTTCGATCAAGCACTAGGGTTCCAAAGAACAACGGCTGATTGAAGAGGGTGAGGGAGACTAGATAGGGAGAATGAGACTGATGGAAAGTGGGGAGAGTGAGGAAGAGTGATCACAGAGAGCGAGGGAGAGTATAAAGGGAAAGTGATGGCAGAGAGTGAGGGAGAGTGTACAAGGAGAGAGTGAATAGGCACTTTGTGAGACATTAGGTATTCAAATTGTTAAGGCAAACTCGATTTTCTAGTTACCAAGTTATGCATGTATACATGAGCATTTTTTTATTGGAAAAAGCCATGTCTGCTTTGCCAGCGTGGCACAACGCTCATACTAACTCGACTATAGGATAATCGAGTTTTAAATGAAAAATCGACCCTCACATTATCTAGTTTCAAAACAGAGGCATATCTCTAAATAGTTTAAGAAAGAGGGCAAAATGCTAGAAAGTTTGGTTGAAAGGGGTTGTGGGGGCTAGGGCCCAAAATAATGTATTGGGCCTTGGGCCTTGTCCGAGGACACTAACAAGTCCAAGGAGAGAAACACGACTTAGATGATCTACGTTACAAGCCTCATCAGTGGGAGACAAAGGGAAGAAGGTCCGAGGAAGAACTCCTTCTCGGACACGGCAAACCAGACCAAGTGTATACTCAAGTAGTTGAAGTACGCCCCCTGAACACGTGAGAGGGAAGAAAACTCAAAATATCTAAGAAAACTTAAATGCACTGCAGCTACTTTTCTGGTCACATTAATGTGGAGAAAACCCCGAACAAAGTCTTTGCCTTAGTCAGCCGCAACTCACAGAGGACTGAAAGGGGTGTCCGATGGGATGGGTACTCAAGTAGGGATCCAGGTGATCAACAAATGTAAGGTCCAGATTATCAGGAAGAGCTTATATAATGTGGAAAAGCCCCCATGAAGAGGGGGCAGAAAAAAGAAGGATAGAATAATGTAGTATGTCAAAGAACCCTAATGTGATGATCTGTACTTGCAAGTTAAATTCTAGTCTTCTCGGACAAAAGGTCCTTTGATCATAATAGCTTCTATTCGTGTTTGATTGCTTCTTAACCCCATGCAAGCCGTTGCTCAACTCATCTAAACCTAGTTCTTTGACTCATACTCTACAAAATTCATTGTATTGGGCTTTTTGGACCAGGATTCCATACGATTCGGGCTTGAGCTCCAAACTTTGTCCCTACAGGGGTAAAACCCCATTTTGGCCCAATAGTTTAGAAAATATTTTTAGAAAATTTTTAAGGGAACCAAAAAAAAAAAAAAAAAAAACAATTAAATTTTTTATGGCTTTTTCTATTGGGTCCATCCAATTAATATTTTTCTTTTATATTTTTCATGAAATTGGTATCAATACTTTCCTAAAATTGTTTATTAACAATATCCTTAAAAACACTCGTTAACATGACTCTTGGTGTATGAGAAAATAATGCACTTAATGATCAATGAGACTAATTCAAAGCTTTAAATGTTTGAGATGGTTGTTGAGTTATATTTTTCCCAAATGTTTTACAAAAAAATTGAATGTGTGGGAGTAAAACACAAAATGAGATGAAAAATAGATTAAAAAATGGAAAAATAAATTTAAAATAAAAGAAGATATTGAATATTTTATTTTTCGACGTGTAACAATGTTTTAAGCATGAAATGTCATTTAACAACTATTAAATTAACGAATTTAAACGGGAGAGCTTTTTACCAAACACTATCTAATGTTATAAGAGTAGATCAAAATTTTAAAACTTTAAGGGAAAAAATTAAAATCACCCCAAACTTTAAGCGTGTAATTTGCAATTTAGGCAAACAAAAACAAATGTGAAAAAACAGTTCAAACAAGTTGTAAAAAAAAAAAAAAAAAAAAAAAAAAAAAAAAAAAAAAAAAAAGGTAAAAATTATATAATTCTATCACATTTTTTCTTCTTCTCTTTTTTGGAATAGAGAAAATTACTAGGGACTATTTTCCCTCAAAAATTATATACACACACATGCTAGCCTCATCACACGGGTTTCACGCGTGCAATGAGCCTCACTTTTTTTTTTTCTTTTTTTCTTTTTAATTTGGATTTAGTGTCATAATTCTTCATTAAAGAAAAAAAGGAATTTAATGAATAAAAAAATACAATTTATAAACATACATATTCTTAACACACTTGTGGGAGAATAGATTGATATGAAAAGCCATGAACGGATAAGTTTTAGGCCCCTCCACCAACAACAAAATGGTATTCACCAACTATAAAAATATCGATGTTCTTCTAGTGGAATTTGGGCATGAAATGATTTTTTTTTTTGGGTTCAATGATGTGGAAAAAGTGAGAAAAAAAACTGAAGTATGGCAACTGGTAATTGATTATGGATTCATGAATTTTTTTTTTTTTTTTTTTTTTTTTTTTTGAATGTTTGAACAAATGCTACTAATTCGAATAGTCATCTCTTAGAAGTTGTGATTGGGATACTTGGGAACTGACTTGCCGTTTAGAGATAAAAAAAATAATGTAGCAATGCATAAATTTAAGGAATATAAATGAGAAGTTGTAGTAATTGTTTTATAGAAGGGTATTTTTTTTTTTCAAATTCAAAATAATGAAAGGAGATTTAAGAAGGGGGAAAAAACAAGACAAAAACATGAGAGTAGGGATTAAGGGGGGGAAAAAAAACACTTGAGATTAGGGATTAAGGAAACTAAAAATTCAAAACAAAAAATAAATAAATAAAAGGAACCGGTAAGTCTTATTGATAAAGTGGTCATATTTTGTAGGTGAAGTTTTAGATGGAGTTAAAGATTTATTTTTACTATGTTGTCCTCAAGTTTTGTCATGTTTAAACTTAGAGTGTAGAGGTATTTTCAAAACACATAAAAATCTAGTTCAAGATAGAGAATTTTTTGGGGAATTTTTTGACGCTATTGACCATATTCCTAAAATATTTGTAGGAGAAGCTCTTGGTTACTAGAAAAGGTATTTTTGACCTTCAAAAAAGCCCAAATCAAAGAGAGGAATTCTGTTATAGATAGTATAGATAGATATTATATTTTTGGATAGGGAAAATAGATATCATATCAAAGAGGGGAATCCTAGAATTTTATAGGACTATGGATGTTACTTCAAACGTTGCAAGACTTTACACTCGTATGAATTCACTCAACCCTATGCTTTAGGTACTTCTGTTTCCATTGGATCGGTGACAACAATTACATAACATGATTATGGCAGAGCCAGAAAAATATCTTGTGGGGGGCGGTGAGTAATTAAGATCAAATAAAAATGCGTGACTTGTTTATGTGACATTTAATGGAAAATATGCAGAAAGAGGCTATTGATGCAAATAAAATATAACTTTAAGGAGTAAAATCTAACATTTGAAATTTTGAGGTATAAAATCCAAAGGCTTCCAAACTTTAAGGGCTTAGTTTGCATTTTAGTAATATATATATATATATATATATATATTGATCTCCACCCTTGAACTTGTTCAAGGTAATTGCATGGAACTTCGATGTGGTGCAATTGGTTTGATAATCTCAAAATTGACAACTTTGATACCACTTGTTAGGAACTTGATGTATCCTAAACAGGGATGGAGCCAAGACTTGGAGTTAAGGGAGCGGTTTTATTGTTAGCTGCGTGCAATGGCTTTGGTTTTGGCTCCATTGCTTAACCGACAAAGGTTTTCTTTTATTATTACTTTTTTATGTGTGTGTAGAGCATGTCTTTTGTTGGTAAGGACAAAATTATTTTGCCTAAAGTTTTTTAAAGGGCTAAGTTGTTTGTTTTTGGTAAAATTAGTTGATTAGTCTCAAAAAAATTTTAGCTTTGCGATCGCCTATCGCATTTTTTTTGTTGTTGGGCTAATATTTTGGGCTTGTTTATTTATTTATTTTTTTAAGATTTTAGATCTATAAATTTTATTATGGAATTTAAAAAGAAGAAAATACAAGATCTACAATTTTTTTACAAATTGTTGTTGTGATTAGTGGTTATTAGTAAGTGAAAAAGTGATGTAAATGGTGGACCTAGATGCAAACTAGTAAGAATTTGCTACCTCAATAATTTGTAAAAATGTTGTAAAAAAGTTAGTAGCTACAACATTTCTTTTATAATGATCATTAAGGGGGGACAAAATGTAATTTTATTAAACAAAATTGCTAAAATTAATACCTAAATACATAGTTATATAATTATATTTTTTATAAAAAAAAAAAAAAAAATTAGGGGGGACCATTGCCTCCCCTAGTCCATGAATGGCTCCGTCCATGATCCTAAAGCGGATGGGTCGGAAGTATATGGAAATTGATGAGAATTGAATTCATTTGAGCCAATCACCTTTCATAGAGAAATATTAAGGGAAAGAGAGAAAATGCACTACGCAAGGAATTTGTTTATTATTCAAGGTATATCAAATGATGGTTACAAACATTATTTATACAACTCAATCTCTCTTCCTATTGGCCATATATAGCTCAATCTTGTTGGCTTAGTAATTAATTTACCACGTGCTCTCACTAATTAATCTATGTGATTAATGTGCCACATGTGGCGATAGTGCTAACTAACTTCCTAAATGGGAGGTCGCTGCTCAACTTGGATACTCACCCCGAACAAGAATTTTGCTTCTTGTACAAGCAAGTCACCAATCCTTTCCACCACACCAGATACAACAACCTCGATCATTTCTATTCACTGAAAAGAAGATGAATGGAATGGGAGCTTTGAATGTTAATTTTCTCACATTCTGAAAGAATTTGCACTCTCTTAAATTCATTTTTTTTTATTCATCATCCGTTCAGTGTCCCATTTTTCCACACTAACACTGATTGTAATAAGTCTACGAGAATAAAAGTTGGGTCTGTTTAGACATGGCAAAATAGGTCAGAATTTTTTGACCCGATCCAAAAAATACTTGACCCAAACCCGATTTTTTTTACCCGAAACAAAAACGGGTTGACTCGTGACATGACCCGTGTTTTTTCCGAGTCAACCCGACCCTGAACCATTTTTGAAAACTTTTTTTTTTTTTTGGTATAAAAAAGAGTAAAATTAAGACAATATTGGTTTAATTGTTTGTTGTGACCTTTAAGGAAACAATTGAGACATTTACATAACTACATGCAAATTAATTGAAAGATGAATGGTTGAGTATTCTGTAATGAGTAAAGATTTTTAGATATCAAATAGTAAAGTACATTCCAAGATACTTTGGTTACAGTAGAATTAAAAACATAGATTTCAAATTGTAGACATGTGTGAGAAACATTCACTAGTGTGAAAATAGTGAAGACAAAGTATCAAATTAACATAAATTATGAATGCTTAGACTTATTTTTTAACAATTTATGTCCAAAATAAACGGTTTTTCAAAATAAATTATAATATTTCCTAGAGTGTGTGTTGCTTAACAATGATATGTTATTTATAAAAGAGACCATGTATAAATAAGTAAACAATCAAACTTTAATGTATATCTCAAATTGAAATAGAGTGTCAACCATAATTGACAATAGATTATATACTTAATTTTCAAGATTGTAAATTTCTTATATGTTTTTTATTCTTTGTCAATTGAATTATCTAATAAGTCATTTGTAATTTTGTTTTATATTTTAGGATGTTGATATTGTGTAGAAATAAAACTTGTGTATTTGTTTTACTTATCTTTGTGTTATTTTGTTTTAAATAGCAATGTTAGGATTTGTATAATTTTAAAATTATTAAATAAGTATTAATAAGTTTAATCGAGCTCATTCTTGATATAAGTGGTGAATTCAAAATATTGCATTTTATATCGAGTAATCTATTGCATGACTTTCCAAATGACAGATACATGTTGTTTTCTTTATAAAATTTTTTTTTTAAAAAAATCATGTGAAAAATATGGGTCTACCTAACTCGATCCGACCTACAACCCGATTAACTCGAACTTGTTTTTAACCCGCTTAAAATAACCCATTTTTGACCCGTAACCCATTTATCCCATAACTCAATTGACCCGACCCAACGCATGCCATATCAAGCCTGTCCCTTCAAGTCTCTCCTTTTCTTTACCTTAATGAAAATTTTTCCCCTTTACCTAACCAAAAAAAAAATTATTGTTTTCTTCATCTTATAATCTGACAATTTTGTGTCAAATCAATTCGAGTGCCAAAGAAAAATTGCTTTGGATTTTTGTGACGTGTTAGCAAAAACTTCCAAAAAAAAGTGGAAAAGGTGAATGATGATTGATGCTAGCCTCAATTATTCATCTTTTAAGCCTTTCAGAGTGAGATACAGCTAATTCATTATTGTGTCGAAAGATAAAGAATCCATCTAATCAAATCAAGTATTGGGTAAACCAATCAATTATTACATTTTATTTAGTTAGTGAAAGATATGATAATTTTTTATTGATTATGCACAAAAATTGTCAGTGAGTTGATCGTTTACACACATGTCAATAGACACACTTAAAAAACAAAAGAGAAAAACCAATCAAAGGGCATTGATGGAGTATCGACCAAAGACCCTCCGATGGTTAAGTCAGTAATAGAAGACTCTCTAAGAATTCAAGAGTGCAAAAACTAGGGAGGATTCACGTACCTCAAGAAGGATAAGGTTTATGGTTTATATAATGGTATAGATTTTTTTTAATAATTTTATTTGGTAACAATAAAATATTTGTATGATTTTAATGGTAAGAATATTAGAATATTGTGGAGAAGAGATGATAGGTTCATTATATTTTTAAAAATGGGAAATTGTCATAAAAAATTGAAGTATTTGGTTGTAAGAGGAAAATGATTTGAAAGCTTCATGTTTGATTCGGACTGGGATGGTGTAAGTTTTGAAATAAATGGAAAGGTAATATACTTTCATGAACTGATTTATTAGATAATCGAAAACAGAGGATGTTGAAGAGTCTTTGCAATAAAAATTTGTAAATTATGTTTAAAGGTAAAATAAAATATTGTTTTTGGCTGTTAAGTTACAGCACTATTGAGCAACATAAAGAGGTTCTTTTATTTTTCTAACGACATTCAATTATAAAATTTGATATTAAATATTACCATGAATCAATTATTGAAAGCAAAGATATGTGTGGTAATGGGTAAGATTTTGCACGGTAGTTGGTGGTAGTATATTTAGGTTCCTCAATCAAATGAAATCCACCTAAATGAATTAGATTTAATTTTTTTTTTCAAAAATACAACATTGTTTGTATTTTAACACGTTTTTTATAAATAAATAAAAAATTAAAAGATGAGAGAAAAAAAGATATATATATATATATATATATATATATATATATATATATATTAATAGATTTGGAGGATGTGGTTTAATTTAGATGTTAAATTAAAAGATGATGTTTTGATTGTCAAATAATGAAGTTTGTAATTAAACTTAAATGAGTATATTTCGTGAAATAGAAGTAGCTATAGTTGCTGGCTGGTATTGATTTTATTAGTGCTAATGCTTAATTGGATAACAATTTGATTTTCAAAAAAAGCTTTTATTATTAACGAAGGAAAGTATTTGATTTGATTTTTTTTTTTTTACACAATATGAAGAAATAAATAAGGTCATTGATGGGATGGCATCATCATTGTCTTCTTGTTTTGATCCACTTGCATCATTATTTGCGTTTGTTAATTGCAACACCCCATAATTTTGATACCAATTTAATTATCATACGTAAATTATAAAAGAGACCTACAATTAAATGGATTAAATTGATTTGGGCCTAAGATATTAAAAATAATATAAATATTATGAAATATGAAGCCCAAGTGAAGCTGTATAAATAAATATATGGGCCTTGAAAACCCTAGCCTTCTACCTCTTTAGTCACACGTGTATTTTACTGTGGAGGCTTCCTTTTTACATCAGCCGACTACTGAACTTTGCCTTCCGTCACTGTAGCTGTGACAAGAGACTGCAAGTATGGTTTCTATGACTATATTCATGGAAATAGGACTCCTATGATTGTTATCATACTTAGACTAGGCAAGTACATATAGGCATGTGTCATGGAAAGGAAATAAGAGACGTTGGTCTCATGAATCTCCACCTATCCCCACATTAAAGGAAAAGATGTCCTATATTGTTATTATATTAGATTGGGATTGATGTAAATAGCTATATGTCAGGAAGGGTACTTTGTAGCTTTTAATTTAGATGGATAAAATATAGTACCTATAGAAATATGATTACTCTGCCAACATAAAGATATAGTGACAAGCTTGTAATTTAATTCAGCATATGACCATGCTGGTTTTGTCTCTTTCGGATTGGCTGACCATGCTCAAGCCAATTCCATCTCATGTATTGTCGTGGGTCTGCCAATGTTTAAAACTTGTCCAGCTCTATCATTAAGTTTGGCGGTATTAAGGGAATAATGGGCTGGCCATGGGATTAATATATTGAGAATAATATTGGCTTCAACTATATATGCATATATATATATATATATATATATTTATATTAGATTAATCAAATATCTATTATTCAGCCATACTGAAGTTTCATGAATACCTATAATTACGTTAATGGAAAAAGCTGATTAGGCAGCAATATTTTTAAGTCCAAAAATCTTATCAAAGCTGAAAGTAAATTGGATAGTTAAGTGAATAAATGAAGAATTTCGGATATATTAGTATTGTTTAGGATGAAACCGTTTAAGTGTGAAAATAGATTTTTAAGTGGGAAATTGTGTATTGATGAACCTATTTTTGGGTGTTGTTAGGTTCTAATTCTACTAAATTGTTGTGATTCAAGGGAGGTTGATTTCCTTTATTTGTGCAACTAAGAGGTAAGTGGTGTTTACTAATTTTTGGGGTTTTCCCAAAACAATGTTGATTATTAAACTATTTTATATCAAAGAAATATGTTGATATTCTATATATAAGTTGATATTTTATAAATGTTTGATGTGCACATTGACTATTAGTTCTATGAAAAACTTGTGGGACAACCTAAATTTACTTAAACTTATATGTGCGAATATATCCTTATATTTTTTAGAATTATGAATGGATTATTTTAGTGAGCATCTTGAATATGTTTTGAAAACCTATGGCAAGTCATGATTAAAAGCTCAATATTGTATTTAGTCCTTAGTAAGGGACAATCATACTACAGCTAGTCCTTAGCAAGGGACGGTCCTAGAAAAGGGGACAGTGCACGTTTGATAGCTCCTTAGCAAGGAAGTATACTGTTGAGAATCCAAAAAGGAAGCTCCTTAGCAATGGAGTGCACCTTTAAGTTCCAAATGAGCCATCCTTAAGAAAAGGGAAGAAAATGAGGTTCCAGTCCCAAAAAGGGGACAAAGACAACCCTGTCAACGGGGCGTAAATGTTAACCACGAGAAAACCCTAGGTAATTGTTTATATGATGGTATTGATATATATATTATGATGGCTCACAATATGAAGATATTATTTTTTTTTATGTGAAATACTGATGAGTTACAAGTTATGAAATTGTTGTAAGTATTATTTATTTGAAAGGTTCGTTCCCACACCCCAATGTTAGTGAATTCCACTTATTGAGTTATCTCACCTCCTTTATTTCACATTACAGATACATTAGAGGAATTATTGGAGTAAAGATTTTTGGGAAACATTAGTTACAAACTATTTTGTGGAAATCAAGATTTTATTATTATTTTATTGCATTAAACATTTGTAGGGACATAAATCTTTGAGGGCCCAACAACGGAGTTGGGCTCGCACGCGAAAGATCCCTCACAATAACATTTGTAGAGAGTGGGCTTGAAAGGCCAGCGTTGGGTTACAGAACGTCATTTCGAGTCGAACTGCTGAGAGCCAGGGGCGGGGAGGAGCTTTGGGCTGAACGTTCGTGCCCTTTTACCTGTAACTCGATGGGTTTGTCTCCTCGGATCGTGTCCGAGGAGCAAAGGTGTTGTCCCGGTGGCCCGCAGGTGGGATTTTCGTGGTGGCGTATATCATCCGGGAATTCCCTCTCCTTAATTCTTTCTCCGAAGCCCGATGTCCCCCCCTCGTGTTCGCATAACATTCTCATTTATACTAGCCCATGCTCGTTGTCCTTCGTACACGTGTAGGGTCGATCTTCCTGTGATGACAGATATCCGTCCCATCGCCTAATCCCACAATGGCCGGAGATAATCCATAAAGCCTAAGATCCCGGCTCTGCTGGGGCAAGTGTGTCATGTCGGGAAGGGTATTAGAGACAAACTCTCCTTGATATTTTCTCGATATTTCAAGTTGACTCATATTCCACTTCAACCCGTAAGGGTCTGGGCTCCGAGGACGAAACCGTCCTCTACCGTGTCTCTCGGGCCATTTCTTGCGTTTCCTAGTTTCGAGTTTGGGCCTTGGCCTTCTTGATTTGGGACCGATGGATTTACCCTAAGCGTGTGGGCGGACCCATAAATTATTGGACCCCACATTAGCCCCCCAAAATCCGCTGTCCAACGTCTTGGTAGGACAGGTGGATTTTGATGACGTCAAGCCTTTATTGCCGTTCATTTTCTTTGGTCTTGATCAACATCGGCGACTCTTCCCCTCCCCAAGGAGCGCACCGGTCTCATGAGGCGTTTTTCCTGGATTTGCGCACATCGCCGTTATGCCGCGTGGTTATCTGTAGCGAGTCTTTAATATCTTCCCATTTACGAGGCCTCCCAGACGTAACGGTTGATGATGGTGTGGGAGAACGAAGCGACGCGTTATACTCTGAATTTCCCTGAGGACCCGAGTGCGTTAAGTGCCCTATTCTTCGTTTCCTATATAAAGAGAGAAGACACAGGGTGCCTTTTTCATATTTGAGCCCTCACGTTCTTCCCAGAATCCACTCCCTCCATCCGGTTAATCCCTCTTCAATAATATCTGTCTCACAATAATCCACCATGAACAAATCCTTCCCTTCCCAGAAACACCATACCCTACCAAAACTTGAGATGGCTCGGTCGGGGCAAGGGTGGTGGAGACTCAAGGTTTGTCTCTCCATTCTTTTAGCCAAAATCCGAAGCGGGGACTCGCCACACCCCATTTCTGGTGTGACTAAGTCGAAAACCTCCCTTGTCATCTCCATCCGCTCACTCATGAGCATACCTAATGTGTCTCCCCTTCTCTCTCTTTTACTCCTCTTACTTTCTTTTCATTGCTTCACTCTTCTTCTCCTCCTTCCCGCTCATGTCCTCCATCTTCTTTTTCCCTTGCACTCTTCAAATGACAAGAGTTTGTCAAGTGCTTCCATGTGTTCCAATTCTTCTTCCCTCTCCTTCATTATTTTTGTATAAGGATCTCGCTCTTGAGATGAGCAAAGACCGAGGCAGAGATTTCAGAGAGACTTTGAAGACTAGTTCGAGAAGACACCTGATGATTCACTTATTTGTATTATTGAGATCTTGTTAGTGCTTTAGCAATTCATTTTTTTTGTATAGGCTTGTTTAAGCCCTTTCTTGTACGTTGTAACCATTTCTCATATTAATAAAAATTATTGTTTCTCCATTTCGTGTGTCTTATTTACATATTCTAATAAATGTGAAAATTTGCTTTCGGCATAATAGTACAGCGTTTGAATCAATAATGACTAAGGCCAAAGTAATCGTTGATAAAAAGATGCCACGATAATTTTAACATAATTATTATTTAACATAACAATCCGACCAAGAAGGAATACGACTTATCTCAAATTTAGCCGCGATGGGTGCTAAGTACTCGATAAGATGTAAGAAGCAGTTGTCCGAGGGCATGTTACCCATCGGATGAATGGCCTCCTTAGGTTAATGATCATCAGGTTGTTTTGTCCTCTTCCACGGCGTGCTAGCCTTGACCTTTTCTAGTATTTAAGCCGAGAAATCTCTTCGTTCGAGCAATTGATTTCCCAAGAAACCCGAGTCCGAGGACCTTGCAAAACCCGGGCTTTGTTTAGAACTTATGCGTTTTATCTTATGTACTTGATTTTTCCCTTGGGCTTGAGTCCGAGACTCGTGTCTTTATGGGTGCCAGTTGAATCCGAGGACTAGGCAAGCCTTAGGTTCTGTCCAAGAGTACTTGGTTCCCCCTTTAACTTGAGTCCGAGGACCATGCAAGCCTTAGGTTCTGTCCAAGAGTACTTGGTTTCCCCTTTAACTTGAGTCCGAGGACCAGGCAAGCCTTGGGTTCTGTCCAAGAGTACTTGGTTTCCCCTTTAACTTGAGTCCGAGGACCAGGCAAGCCTTAGGTTCTATCCAAGAGTACTTGGTTTCCCCTTTAACTTGAGTCCGAGGATCAGGCAAGCCTTAGGTTCTGTCCAAGAGTACTTGGTTTCCCCTTTAACTTGAGTCCGAGGACCAGGCAAGCCTTAGGTTCTGTCCAAGAGTACTTGGTTTCCCCTTTAACTTGAGTCCGAGGACCATGCAAGCCTTTCCCGAAGCGCCTAAACAGGGTATCCTTGGGCCTTCACGCAAAGTGGGCTTGGGCCGCGAGTTCGATTAACCCGCGGATAAGGAGGTATTTCTGCAACCTCTGGGCATGTAGTATTTATCCGACGCCCCAAGGATCGAGGCGCGCCTTTACGAGGCTCTTTGAGACTCGTGGCTGCAGTTGACGTTGGAAGTTGAGCCAAGACCACTTTGTCTGTAGTGCTCCTTGGGACGCCGCGTGAGTTGACTGCTATCATCTTGTCTTTTCAGATAAACAGGAGGGAGGGAGGGCTGCTTTATATATACATCCATCCTTGTAGTTTTATCTCATATCATCCTTCCCATATCCGGAGCTCTCCTTTTTTGGCATAACATGTTGAAGGCGAGGGTTGGGAAGAAAGAACTTCCTCCGCCGCAGAAGCGCCGTGTCTTCATGAGGCTTTTAACGGTAAGGTATGGGCACAGGAAGCACAAGTTCAGGAGAGTACTCCATCTCGTTCGAGGGGGAACGGCGTCTCTCCCTCTTTTAGTCAAAATCCGAAGGAGGTTCCGCTCATGCCAGAATTTTGGTGTGTCAGAAGGAAGGTTCTCCGCCATCATCGCCTCTACTATGTAGCAGGCGAATATTTAGAGAAAGCTCCACCGCCTCCCGCTCCCCGCACCTTTCCTTCTACGGTGTCGAGGTTAGAGTCGGGTTTCTTTCGCGCCTGAGTTATGGGCATGTAAGAGCGGGGGAAGAATAAGGTCTCTGAGCTGTAGCCAAACCTCTCCTCGACATACTTCCTTGGCTTTCTCCAGCTTTCTTGTATTTTTCTTTTTCTTGCTTATGTAGTACTCATGTAGTAAGCTTTGACGCAGGATGATTCCAGCTTTTCATTGTACACTGTACTGTCTCATCGTTGCAATAAAAATAGAAGTTCATATGCTTGTCTTGGGTATGTTTCTCTTAGCGTACCTCCTCGCGAATGAGTGTACTCCCCGTATGCGCTTTCTCTCAGCGATACTCAGGGCGGGAACCCCTTGAAACGCGATTCAATTTGCTCTAACGCCTTCTAACTTACCTGTATTACCGGACACCATAATAATTGATAATAAGTTAAATTTAGGAAACTAACCTCGGTAACGGTTGAACGTTTCGTAGTAAACATGAGAATATTGCATGAGGACGACAGATTTTAAATAATTCATCCAAGAGAGTGATCGAGCGCTGCATGACTTCGGTCAAGCTTTTGGAAACGCATTACTTCCCTCCATTCTGATCCCTTTAGTGTTGAGGATCCGAGGGCAAACTAGAGAATCCATGTAACCCAGTTTTTCCACTTAAGCAGTTGGTTTCCCCAGAGGCTTGGGTCCGAGGACCATGCAGTGCCTTGGTTCTGTCCAAAACTTTTAAGAGTTCTTCTTTGTACTTGGTTTCCCCACAGGCTTGAGTCCGAAGACCATGCAATGCCTTGGTTCTGTCCAAAACTTTTAAGAGTTCTTTTTGTACTTGGTTTCCCCACAGGCTTGAGTCCGAAGACCATGCAATGCCTTGGTTCTGTCCAAAACTTTTAAGAATTCTTTTTTGTACTTGGTTTCCCCACAGGCTTGAGTCCGAAGACCATGCAATGCCTTGGTTCTGTCCAAAACTTTTAAGAATTCT
Organism: Quercus dentata; assembly: GCA_028216015.1. Classification (NCBI taxonomy): domain Eukaryota; kingdom Viridiplantae; phylum Streptophyta; class Magnoliopsida; order Fagales; family Fagaceae; genus Quercus; species Quercus dentata. The sequence continues at coordinate 56,630,589 of CP116454.1, read as the reverse complement.
TTTTTGTACTTGGTTTCTCCACAGGCTTGAGTCCGAAGACCATGCAATGCCTTGGTTCTGTCCAAAACTTTTAAGAATTCTTTTTTGTACTTGGTTTCCCCACAGGGCTTGAGTCCGAAGACCATGCAATGCCTTAGTTCTGTCCAAAACTTTTAAGAATTCTTTTTGTACTTGGTTTCCCCACAGGCTTGAGTCCGAAGACCATGCAATGCCTTGGTTCTGTCCAAAACTTTTAAGAATTATTTTTGTACTTGGTTTCCCCACAGTGCTTGAGTCCGAAGACCATGCAATGCCTTGGTTCTGTCCAAAACTTTTAAGAATTCTTCTTTGTACTTGGTTTCCCCACAGGCTTGAGTCCGAAGACCATGCAATGCCTTGGTTCTGTCCAAAACTTTTAAGAGTTCTTCTTTGTACTTGGTTTCCCCACAGAGGCTTGAGTCCGAAGACCATGCAATGCCTTGGTTCTGTCCAAAACTTTTAAGAATTCTTTTTTGTACTTGATTTCCCCATGTGCTTGAGTCCGAAGACCATGCAATGCCTTGGTTCTGTCCAAAACTTTTAAGAGTTCTTCTTTGTACTTGGTTTCCCCACAGGCTTGAGTCCGAAGACCATGCAATGCCTTGGTTTCTGTCCAAAACTTTTAAGAATTCTTTTTTGTACTTGGTTTCCCCACACAGTGCTTGAGTCCGAAGACCATGCAATGCCTTGGTTCTGTCCAAAACTTTTAAGAATTCTTTTTTGTACTTGGTTTCCCCACAGGCTTGAGTCCGAAGACCATGCAATGCCTTGGTTCTGTCCAAAACTTTTAAGAGTCAGCCCCTAGTCCATGGCGGAAGGGGGATTTGGTCCGAAGCCGGAAGCCCCTAGAATCGCTTCTCTCATTGTTGACACCGCAGCAGGCGTAGCCCCTAGTAAAAGTTTGGGCGGAGAGCAATGATCGTATGTCGCCGGAGATGGAGGAAATCCCACGAACCTCAATCGGCTAGAGAGTCGACTCAAATATCTCTCCCGCACCTACGCGGAAGCCTCCCCACAGACGGCACCAATTGTAGGGACACAAATCTTTGAGGGCCCAACAACGGAGTTGGGCTCGCACGCGAAAGATCCCTCACAATAACATTTGTAGAGAGTGGGCTTGAAAGGCCAGCGTTGGGTTACAGAACGTCATTTCGAGTCGAATCGCCGAGAGCCAGGGGCGGGGAGGAGCTTTGGGCTGAACGTTCGTGCCCTTTTACCCCCTGTAACTCGATGGGTTTGTCTCCTCGGATCGTGTCCGAGGAGCAAAGGTGTTGTCCCCGGTGGCCCGCAGGTGGGATTTTCGTGGTGGCCGGCGTATATCATCCGGGAATTCCCTCTCCTTAATTCTTTCTCCAGAAGCCCGATGTCCCCCCCCCCCTCGTGTTCGCATAACATTCTCATTTATACTAGCCCACGCTCGTTGTCCTTCGTACACGTGTAGGGTCGATCTTCCCAGATGATATCCGTCCCATCGCCTAATCCCACAATGGCCGGAGATAATCCATAAAGCCTAAGATCCCGGCTCTGCTGGGGGGGGTGTCATGTCGGGGAAGGGTATTAGAGACAAACTCTCCTTGATATTTTCTGATATTTCAAGTTGACTCATATTCCACTTCAACCCGTAAGGGTCCTGGTCTGCCGAGGACGAAACCGTCCTCTACTGTGTCTTCGGGCCATTTCTTGCGTTTCCTAGTTTCGAGTTTGGGCCTTGGCCTTCTTGAGTTTGGGACCGATGGATTTACCCTAAGCGTGTGGGCCGGACCCATAAATTATTGGACCCCACAACATTGTATTGGAGAATTATTTTGAGGATGTTTTGTATTTGGTGAATTAGAGCTCTGACATTTGTGATGAGATTTAAGGTTGCTGGTTTCTTTTATTTAATATTTTTATGGATTATTCAGATTAAATAGACTTTTTTTGCTTATGATTTTGGGGCGTTACATTAATGGTTTTGTATCAAGAACTTGAAATGTGTTTTTGTCTAAAGTTTGATCTACTTTTTTCTTGATTTCATAATTCTCCAATGTTTCCTACACCAAAGTATGTTTATTAAATTATATTGTAGATATTTTTTTTGAATGAATTTTCAAATAAATATAGCAGTAGAAAGCTTCTTGTTGTGGTATCAGCATTATTTGTAGGTGGATCACTTGGATCATTATTTGTGTGTGGGGATGGTTTTGTATCAATAACTTCAAATGTTTTGTTGTCAGAAGTCTGTTCTGGACTTTTCTTGATTTCATCCTTTTGCGGTGGTTCTTAAAACACAGTTTGTGGATTAAAACACAATGTTTAATTTTCCAAATAATGGTAAGTTTGTAATTGTTGACAACTTACTATTGTGCTATGATCAAGTTTCATTGTCGTTTGATCATTTGAAATGTTGTCAAACAACTTTTCAATTGTATATAATTCCCAAGAAAAGTATAAAAATAAAAAGTCATAGAAAAAGTACTATGGAAACCCAATGAGGGAAACAAAAACCATAAATACATGTGACCAAATCTAATAGTGGAGAAGTTCTTGAGTAAATGCAACTTATTTGACCAGAGTAACGTAAAGAGTAATCATTCAATTATTACTAGCTTGGGCATGTACATTTTTACAAATGCCTCTTATTGAACAAGTATGCAATAGTAGTCTAAAAATTGTCAAATTTAAAAGTTACATATCCCCTATTGAGATACTACAAATAAAAAATTGCCTGCAATTTAGGTCTTCCTTTCAATTTCATTAAAAAATTGCCATTAAAAATATATCATTCTCACATGAAATAGATCTACAAAATTAATTAAAAATATTTTTTCATAAATTAATTACATACTTTCAACTTCATATATTAAATGGGAAAGACGTATTGAAAATATGTGGAAGACGTATTGCTCAAAAAAGAACTAAAGATGTAATTTATATAATGTTTGAACTAAAGAACTAATTTGCTCTGTTTTCTATTTTTTTTATTAACTAATTTGAACTAAAGAACTATTTTATTTTTTTAACTAATTTGAACTAAAGAACTAATTTTTTGAAGTATGTAATTAACTAAATAAGAGCAAAACATTTTACAATATGTCTTTCAAGTTAATTACATATTTAATGGTCAGTTGAAACTTACATGTAAGAACCACCCAAATTAATAGGATGCATAAAATGTTTACTAAAATGTTTTGCTCTTCTTGAAAGACATATTTTAATGGGATGCATCAACTTTCTAGACGTATTTCAAGTTAATTACATATTTAATGGGAAGTTGAAATTGATACATCTTAGGTGGGGAGAGAGATTTAGGCCTTATAAATCTTGACTAAAAACACAATCTTAGCACAAAATAAAACACTTGCGCAGTGACTTAAAATTGAAACCATGAATATCAAATCATGTCTAAACCAAAGACCATGATAAACACAATTATGCAAAAAAATTACCACAAAAATTGAAACACCAGGAAAACAATTTGCTTTGATTCTAAAACCCAATCCATGTTACACAATCATGATATTGAAGTATGCTCTGATATCAATTGTTGAAAAACAGCAAAAGCAAATAGAATTAAAAACCCAACAATCAAAAAACTCAAAATGAACAGACCCAAAAGAGGTAGAGATCTAATTAAAAAACCTAGCAATCAAAAATTCAACACCCTAAAAAAGATGCAGTAAACGTTCAGCCACACCATATCAGGCTTATAAATCTTAATTAAAAAACACAATCTTAGCACAAAATAAAAAAACACTTGCGCAGTGACTTAAAATCAAAACCATGAATATCAAACCAAGTCTAAACCAAAGACCACGAAAAACACAATTATGCAGAAAAATTACTGCAAAAAATTGAAACACCAGGAAAACAATTTGCTTTGATTCTAAAACCCAATCCATGTAATACAATCATGATATTGAAGTAGACAGTGGAAGCAAACACCACAGCAATATGCTAAGAAATCAGAGTCACACTAAGTAGTTGGAATCACATAGAATTATAAAAAATTTAATAAGGGAAACAGAAACCATAAAGCAAATTAATGGGGCAAAAAAGAACTGAGATGTAGAGATACCTCAACCGAAGTAGGCAAGTTCTGCCAGTATTTATATACCATGTGGAAAGGAAGACAGGAAGAAAGGAAATCAGATAGGCGGTCATTATTGCGAAACCATAGAGCAGGAAGGTGGGTAGCTTTCAAACTCTCTGTTTTCTCACGTAATAACTAAAGGCTTCAACGTTTTTTTTTTTCTTTTCCTTTAAGCTTCCCTCCACGTTACAATCTTCAAACTCTCTGTCTCCTCACGTTTCTATTTGGTCATGCAAAACCCTAAAGGCTTTAATGTTTTTTTCTTTTCTTTTTTCTTCCTTTAAGTTGAAAAGGCTCGCACAAAACCCTGAAGGCTTCAACATTTTTAAAATTTTTTTTTTTTTTCCTTTAAGCTGAACTAAAAAGGCTTTGGGTTGGGCTTGATAGTGGAACTAAATAAATAAGAGATGGTTTGGATTAATTATATAGATTTATTATAGGGTCATAGTGGAAGTAAATAAATAAGTAATGGACTGGATTTATTATAGGGTGATAGTAGAAGTAAATAAATAAGTAGTTGGCTGCATTTATAGGGCTGAAAATTGTAAAAACCATTTTAAAATTGTAGGACAAATTATATTTTTTTCAAAAGAATGACGTGGCAGCTGATATGACACAACGTGAAAGCAGTAGCATTAAATGCTACGCTTCGACTTTTAGAGTAACTAGTCGCAGACCCGCAATACGCGGAAAAGTTTGACATCATATTCTTTTATGTTAAGTAAAAAATGAAAATAGTGGTTAAGACTTATAAATAATAGTCCCAAACCCAACTCACAATAATGTGATTACACTATAATATATAATATATATTCTATAACTAAAGAAGTCTATATCTTGATTTTTTTATATATATATATATATATATTTTTTTTTTTGCCAAGGAAACATGTTGTGTTTTATTTTTAATTATTATATATGACAAAATATTTTGTAATATGTTATAATATAGTGAGATATGCACCAAAATACAAACACAAAAAAAAAAAAAAAAAGAGAGAATGTATAATTTTTATTAGAAATGATGAAAATGAATCTTGATGATTTCATATGAAAGCTAACATTATTTTGCATTTTTGGAGATGTTAATGGGCAATTTATCCAAACTTTGTTTTCATTTTTTCGCATAAGAACTATTAAACAAAGTTATAACAATTTATATTTCGATAATCACTAAACTCATATATGAGAATCAACTATTACAAAAAAATTTCTCCCCAAAACATATATTGATTTATATTTTTCCTTTACACACAATTTAAAAATTTTGAAAAACTAAGGAAGCTAAATGTGTAGTATTTTTTTTTTTTTTCTTTTGAGAAGAAGCTAAATGTGTAGTTGATTTTAGTCAATCAATAAAAAACATAAAAGGCATAGATAAAAGCAAACTTATTCATGATATAATTGTTTATACATGTCCATATTTGTTTTTTTATACCATGGAATCACCTCATTATGTTAAGCTACTGAGAAATTTATACATTTTATACTCATATTCTCTAAAAGATTCATGTAGTAGTTGTACAACTATATTTTGTTTGATCTCTCCCAAGTCTTTAACTTTAGCCCAACTCACAGCATATAAACCAATGATCATGAAAAAATAACCTAGCAAGATGAAGCCAAACACAATTTCTAAATTTTAACAAATTAGCCAAGAAAATAATAGGAAAAGATCTTGAATTATAAATTATCATGTGTCAACAAAAAATGCAATAATCTATAATTATACTGCAAGAGTAATGCATTGATGATTGTAGAATTGCTAAGGAAATCATCCAAGTAGATAACTATATATATATGGTCAAGAAAACTTGCTAAAAAGTGTGACCTATGTGAAAGTAAAAAAAAAAAAAAAAATTAGTAATACAAAAAGTGAAATAATGTAAGAGAATTTGATTAGTAATACTAGCATATAGACAACCTAACAACCATTTATCATTTAAGTTATGTTATTCAAATTGCTTTACTGACATAAAAAAACTATTGTTATTATCTTGTCAATACTTATCAATCTTCATATATTAACTTTCTCCATTCTAATTAATCCAAGAACTTCTAGAACTTGTAAAATGCCTATCATAAAGCATTAAAACAAAAAGAATGTCAAGATTATAGATAAATCTAAATGTGAGAGAGAGAGAGAGAGAGAGAGAGGCACCTTTGATATGTAGTAGATATAAAAAACAAACATGTATTGATAATTGAAATTTTTCCATCACAAATACTAAGCTATTGGTTTTAAAAGAGATAAAAAGAGAATATATATATATATATATATATATATTTAAAATATGTAGGGGAAGGGGAAAAGATATATGTATTTGTAATTAAAAATTGTATTTGTAACTACTAAGTTGCATATATGGGTGTTTGTGTGTGTGTGTGTGTGTGTATAAACTCATCGAATTAAATGTGGTAATATAATAGCAAGTCTGAATAGAGAACTTTTGGACTACCATATTGGTTTATGGAAAATTAGAGACTTTCCATATTCATTATTTTTTTCCCAAAATTTTTATGTGAGAAATAAGATCACATCGAGGTATATGCTTCAAGTAAGAGTAATGGATATTAGTATTATCATGGAAAATATAAAGCAATAGTTAAACATTGTAAGCGTCCCAAAGTTGTTTCCTTAAAAATTATAATTGGTAAGAATTTATTTTTTTGAGATGATAAATAGTAAGAATTAGAGATTAGATCTTAAAAAAAAATACACTAGTATGTATGACATGCCGTAAAGTTATTTACATCGTAAAATTAATGAGAAAACCATACAAAGCTAAGTTTTAATCTCAAATACAAATACAAATACAAAAAAAAAAAAAAAAAAAAAAAAAAAAAAATGAGGAACACCATATGCTCCATACCTATCGATCATAATATGTAGAAGATTTTGTTTCTTCTTCCAAAGTATCCTAAGAAGTTAGAAGTTAGCATAGATTTAGATGAGAATAAAGAAAATTAGCAAGAATTTATATAGAAAACATAAATAGAACAAATAACAAAGCCATTCAGAAAATAAAATAAATAAATGGGAGGAAATGATCGCGTACTAAATTAATAAAATGCATTCCAATTTTTTAGACTATTTTAATAGTTAAAATGCAATTATGTATAGGAAAATTTTAAACATGAATATAAAGAAATAGACTAACAATTCACAATTGGAAAAAAGAAAAAAGAAATAATGTATTACGATGTCATAAAAAAAATATATATATATAAATATATATATATATATATTTTAGAGCACAAACCATAAAATTTGTAGCTGAAAAGCAAAGAAGTTGAGGGGGAAGAAAAGAAAAAACTGAACTCAAAGGGAGTTTCTAATTCTATTTGTAATTTGATGAAATATGGGGTGGAAAGAGAGCAATTCAAAATTTATATAAAATTTTTTTAAATCAGTGGGTTTTAAATACAAAAGGAGGCAAATGAATGTTTTGATGAGGAGAAAAGTTGTTTTAAAATGGCTGCCATGTGTTAATTAATGACTCCTTTACCTTAATCAATTATTAACTTCTTTATTTGATTCTTCTAAAAAAAAAAAAAAAATCTTTAATAGCTGGTCCGTTAAGAAAGCTCCTTCAATTGGGCTAATATTGATGAACAAATACCATAACATTAACATCAATGCATTAAATGATTTTTATTGTAGAGGAGGCTAGGAGAAAGGTTAGTTTGCCATAGATTTAAAAAAAAATGGAACCATTAAAACTATATGTAAGGTTGAATTTAATCAACCATTTTGTTGGCTTTATTCCATGCCAATTTGCTTGTAATTCAAAGACTTAGAAACCCTGTATTTAGGTGGGAATCATGTAAGGGTAGTGTGTGAGAGAGTGTGAAGAAATGATTAAGAATGTGCAATCAAGCAAGGACTCGTAATTGGATTTTGCGGCTGGCTCATGGTGGCAAGCCGCCAAATGATGCACACGAGTGAAGCATGTAGAGAAGCTGAACTGTCATGCCAATCGTAGCACTACAGGACAAAAAGTCCAAATCGGCCATTCGGTTAGCTCGCAACTTGAACTTGCAACTCAGTCAAGTCGCTGACCAACTCTGTTTTGAAAACTCGACTCTTCGCATTCCATTCTCATACAAGTATAAATACCCCTTATACCCACGAAATGTAGAGAACTTCCAGAGAGAATTATGAGAGAGAAACGCTAGAGAAAAACAAGATTGACTCATCCATAATCTTTACATAGTGACTCTTCAAATTCCTCAACTCTCACCCTCTCCATTGTTACATCTTTGAGAGGTTCATTAGCCAAATCATTTTCTCATCATACCCATATCTGTGAGAAAGCTTTTTGGTACTTAGGAAGTAGTTAGGAAGGGACCAATTGATATTGGTTGATGCTATGGGTTATAGCGGAATCCGGTAAGCTAGAGAAGACAAAGGTTCGGCACAACCTCGTTGGAGTAGGAGCTTGGAGGGCTTAGGTATACTGGGTAGATTAAGCTTGGAGGGTCTTCTGCTGTTCATGTATCCCAACTTGACTCTCTAGTGGATTATTTACCGCTTGGAGGGCGGCGGAGAGGTTTTATGCCGAAGACTTCGGTTTCCTCTTCGATAACACATCGTTGTGTTGTCCTTTTGTTTGCATCTCTCTTCCCTTAATCTTTGCCATTTAATTTCTCTTTGTGGATGTGATTTATTTGGTTTAGATTATGTTATCAATTCTGTTTTAGCTTATTTACATTTTCCGCACGTACATTGTTTGTTGGTAAGCTTGAATTGGTAATTTGTAATTTGGGGTCTAAACATTCAATGGTGTTTTACACACATTTTGAACATTCACTATACTCTTTATTTTCTATCTATGGAATCCAAACATAGTAATAGACAATACAAAACAAAACATTACCAAACCCAAAAAAAAAAAAAAAAAAAAAAAAAAAAAGAGCTTAATTGTTTCACATGTACTAAATCAATAAAATGCATTCCAATTTTTTAGACACAAAAAAATTTTAATGGTTAAAATGCAATTATGTATAGAAAAATTGTAAACATGAATATAAGGAAAAAGACTAAAAATTGTAAAAAAAAAAAAAAAAAAAATCTATCACAAACCATAAAATAAGGAGATGATAAGTTAGAGAGAGAGAGAGAGAGAGAGGATTGATTGTTGAATTTAAGGCAATTGAGATTTAATGGTGAAGTCATTAATAGGAGAAATATTAGCAATTTGTTTGGTGGGAAGATGAAATATATATATATATTTTTTTTTTTAGAAGAGGAAGATGATGAGTTGAGAGAGAGATATAGTTAAGAAGTGGGTTTTATGGTGGAGATAGGGGTGGGATTTATTTTATATTTTTTATTATTTTTAAATTGATAGAAATTATTTTTAAATTGTTAGACAAATACAAAAAAATATGATGGAAATGACATACCTGTTGACGTGGCTTAACATGAGTGTAACAACATTAAATGTTACGCTTCAGCTTTTAATATTATATAGATAGATATATAGATACCTCCTCTAGCCTACCATGGAAGATCAAAATTTCTCTTTTATTCTTCACAATGGATAATGAGTAATAACTCATGAAAGATGAGTCAAATCCTACAATATACCATTGGCCCATTCATCCAAGAACGGTATCTTTTTGTTTTTTGTCTTTTTAATGATTACTATTTAGGACAACACGTGCAAGGCACGTGCTATCCATGGAAAACAAAAAAAAAAAAACTAGTGATTAAGATCAATTCTAGATTTCATTTGTATCACAAAATAAAGATGTAAATAATTTGATTTTTAAAATATATAGAGATTTACATTAATCAAAAGAGACATTAATTATAAGAATTTTGATAATTATGTCATAAAAAGTTAATCTCATTCGTATAAGAATTTTGATCAACCACAAAGTTAGGAGAGTTATTTAACATATAAATATCTATTTCACTATAATAGTTTTTTAGTACTTATTTGCTATAGTCAATATATCCACTCACTAAAAACTTCAAAGAATTATAACGAATATCATCATCTTCCAACAATAAATAACTGAGTTTTGCTAAGAAGTTAAAAAATAAAAAATAATAAAATAACAAAAGGCATGTGTTATCAAATTTTCCATTAGATAAATTTTAAGTTTTAAAAATTTAAACCTAGAAAATCAATGGTCTTTAGATAACAAATAAAAAACCTTATATCATCATTCTCACTTTCCAAGAATTATTACCATCTAAAACTCAAAATACTGGAAGAAAATTTTTGGGATGTTAAAATTTAGTGGGAGTATTTTAGACATTACACAATAAAATATTTTAAGAATCATAAGCTTTCATTAGAGTTTAATCGAGAGAATAATAACATGACATATTTGCTCTTTTCCAAAATAGTAATGGAAAAATTGCTTGATTTTAAAGTTTAAGAAGGAGGAATTGTAAACTACCCCAAACATAAAGGATAAAAAGTGTTTTTTCCTAAGTTTTTGTTTTTGTTTTTGTTTTTGTGTGTAAAACTATGTAGTTTTACTTAAAATGGTGCGCAAAGAAAAAAACTATATAAAAAGTCAACCCAAGAAAATTGTATGTGAAATTGTGAATTTTGGCTCAACAAATCTGACTAAACCCACAAAAAAGTTTCTAAAAACACAACAAAATGGCACAACATTTTCATAATACCTTTATAATTTTGTTATATTTATTTTGACCTGTAAAGAATTGACAGCTCAATAGTTTTGAAAACATTGTGACGACAACAAGATGTTTTAACCTTTTCACAAAAAAAAAAAAAAAACTTTGTCCACGATATTTTCATAACAAATCATGAGTAGTAGGTTATTACAGGTTGTTATTGGTGGACAAAAAAGTAATTTCATTAGTAAGTTTAAATTAGAATCAAAAACAAATTACTACCTATAATTTGTTATGAAAGTATTGTAAAAAATATTGTGAATGTACACATCTTTTTTCACATTACCTTTATTTTTAGTTGTGGTTGGTTCTAATATGCTAATTTATTATTTTATTTCGAATTATAAGGAATTAACATCTCAAAAATTGTGAAAATATTGTGCCAATTTATTGTGTTAATATTTTATTATAGTGTAAAACAGTGTAAATTGGACAAACCAAAAATAATATAGCAAATCTATTGCAGATTTACGCATTCACAAACACACACACACACACACACACACAAAAAGGCCCATAAACAGTGAAAATTGAACAAGTCAAAACTACTTGAGCGAAGCTATGATAGCCTTTCCTGTTTACTCTTTTTATACATAGATTACTAAATTTGACTAAACCAAAAAAAAAAAAAAAAAAAAGTCTATAAATACAACAAAATATTACAACGTTTTCACAATACCTCTATTTTCAATCATGACGGATCCCAGTCCTATATTTTATTATCTTATTTTGACCTATAATTTACACCTCAATAGTTGTAAATATATTGTAATAACAACAAAATGTCATGACATTTTTAGTTGTGCTAGATCTCGAGTATGATATTTTATTTTATTTTAACCCATAAGGAATTGACACATACGTCACAACATTTTCACAATATCTCTATATATACATTGTACTTACAATGTAAATTTATATTGTAGACACAAAAAAATTGGCAAATTTTGTACACATTTACAAAATTTGTACAATATTTACCATTTTTGTGCAAATGTGTATAATATTAACCACTTTTGTGTATTTACAATGTAAACTTGCATTGCAAGTACAAAGTAAACATATAAAGATCTTTAAAAAAAAAATAAAAAAAAACAACAACAACACAAACACACACACACACACACACACACTTTAGGCACTATAGAAATTAATGTTAAAATGTTGTGGACTTAGCATTTTTTTTATTTGATCTATAAGAAATTGAGATCTCAACAATTGTGAAAATATTGTGATAACAATAAGTGTTGTAGCATTTTCTCAAAACATTTACTTTTAGTTGTGGTTGGTCACACTCTCATATTTTATTATTTTATTTCGACTTGTAAGAAATTGACACGTCAATAATTGTGAAAATATTGTGAACTTTATTGTGTCGAGTATAACAATATATATACCAGCTTACATAAATATTTAAAAAAAAAAAAAAAACACAAACCGATTCATTGGAGGAAAAAAAAAAAAATCTAGGCACTGTAGCTACAATGCAAAGGTTGACGAAACCAAAGCACTGTAGCTACATTGCTTTAGCGCATTCAAGAAAGAAGAAAAAAAAAAAAACAAAAACCGATTACTAAAAAAAAACTTTAGGCATTGTAGCTATAGTGCAGAGGTTGACGAAACCAAAGCATTGTTGCTACAGTGCTTTAGCGAATTTGAGAAAAAAAAAAAAAAAAAAACACAACTGATTACTAAAAAAACTTTAGCATCTTTGTAGCTACGGTGCAAGAGGTTGACGAAACCAATGCAATGTAGTAACTGTTCAAAACTTGGGGAAAAAAAATGGCTCACTACATCAAAAGGGGCATTGTAGAGGCATTGCCTCTTTTTCTAAAGTTAGTAGAAAAAAAGTGCACAAATCAATGATTAAAAAAAAAAAAAAAAAACAGTATATATTGAACAAACCAAAAGTATTGTAGTTTTTACACATTTACCTAATAAGTGTCACAACATTTTCACAAAACATTTATTTTCAGTTGTGGTTGGTCACACGTTTCATATTTTATTATTTTATTTTGACTTATAAGAAATTGACACCTCAATAATTGTGAAAATATTGTGAAATTTATTGTGTCAGTATAACAATATATATATATATATATATATATATATATATATATATAAAAGGAAAAAAAAGTACAAACAGAAGATTAAAAAAAAAGCTACTGTAACTACAATGCCACTTGGTACTGTAGCTACAATGCAAAACTTATATATATATATATTTATAAAGGCAAAACAGATCACGAAACTAGCTAAAGTGATTTTGCGCATTTGCGCTTTTGTATATATACTAGCATTGGTTGCATGTGCAAGGCACGTCTTTGCTTCGATAGTGAGAAAATTAATATAGATTTTGTGTGTGAAATCATGAATTTTGGCTCACCTAATTTGATTATATTAAAAAAGAAGTCTAAGAATACAACAAAATGTTTCAAAAAAAAAAAAAGAATACAACAAAATATCACAATATTTTCACAATATCTTTATTTTTAGGATCCGAATAGATATTTTTTTATTTTATTTGAGAGAAATGCTACATTTATAATATTTTTAGAACAAATTGTAAATGACAAGTTATTATTGGTTTTAAACTGATAAAATTGTTATTGTTATTCTCAAAACATTTATTTTCAATTGTGACTGGTTATAGTCTCATATTTATTATTTTATTTTGACTTGTAAGAAATTGACACTTCAATATTTATAATAATATTGTGAAATTTGTTGTGTCGATATAACAATAAATATGCCAGCTTACATAAATATTTAAAAAAAAAAAAAAACACAAGCCGATTCATTGGGGAAAAAAAAAAAAAAAAAAAAACTTTAGGCACGATAGAAATTAATGTTAAAATGTTGTGGACTTAGAATTTTTTTTATTTGATCTATAAGAAACCGAGATCTCAACAATTGTGAAAATATTGTGATAATAATAAGTGTTGTAACACTTTCTCAAAACATTTGTTTTCAGTTGTGGTTAGTCACAGTCTCATATTTTATTATTTTATTTCGACTTGTAAGAAATTGGCACGTCAATAATTGTGAAAATATTGTGAAATTTATTGTGTCAAGATAACAAAGATATATGCCAGCTTACATAAATATTTCAAAAAAAAAAAAAACACTTTAGTGCTATCCATCAATAATAGCTTACCTATGATTTGTTGTGAAATTAATGTTAAAATATTGTGGATTTAGCATTTTTTTTATTTGTTATATAAGAAACCGAGATTTCAACAATTATGAAAATATTGTGATAACAATAAGCGTTGTAACATTTTTTTAAAAACATTTATTTTCAGTTGTAGTTGGCTCTGATCTCATATTTTATTATTTTATTTTGACTTGTAAAAAATTGACACGTCAATAATTGTGAAAATATTGTGAAATTTATTGTGTCAGTATAACAATATATATGCGGGTTCTTATAAATATTTTTTTTAAAAAGTACAAACGGAAAACTAAAGAAAAAAAAAAAAAAAAAAAAAAAAAACTCAGTAGCTATTTGTAGCTCAAGTGCCACTTGAACAAACTAAAAGTACGGTAGCTTTTACACATTTACCTAACAAGTATCACAATATTTTCACAAAACATTTATTTTCAGTTGTGGTCACAGTCTCATATTTTATTATTTTATTTTAAATTATAAGAAATTGACACCTCAATAATTGTAAAAATATTGTGAAATTTGTTGTGTAGTAAAATAATATATATATATATATATATATATATATATATATATATATATATAAAAGGAAAAAAAAAGTACAAACGGAAGAAAAAAAAAAAAATGGTAACTACTAAAAAAAAAAAATACTGTTCGAAACTGAAAAAAAAAAAAAAAAAAAAAAAAAAAAAAAACGCCTCACCAAAGCACTGTTACCGCTACAGTGCTTGCACAGTATCGAAGTACTGTAGCGGACATTGGCACTTTTATATATAAGAAATATAGAAAGTGGCTATTTGATAACATAGATTAAGCCTTATTGCCAAAAGCTCCAACACCACAAAGTTTTGAAGAAAGGTTGCCATCCATTGCTTAAAATTTTTGTAGAAAAAAGAAATTTCCAATTTGTGATCCGTGCACTTGTAGTGCAATTATGCTAATTATTGTTACACAAGCTGTAACTGGTTGTGTTCTAGTTTCAAAAAAAAAAAAAAAAAAAACTGGTTGTGTTCTTATAGTACAATTATGGATTCCATCAATTTGTGATCCATGTACTTGTACAATTATGCTAATTATTGTTATACAACTGTAGCTGGTTGTGTACCATACACAATAAAAACACAATTTTACAATTTTAATTGTGTACAATATATACTGTGGGTAAGTATCACCACTTTTATCTTTAATAATAATATTGGCACAAAAAAGTTAATCGCACAGGATAAAGGAAAATCGTACGGGGTTCACAGAAAAGACATTCCACTTCTTTTTCTTTTTCCTTTTTTTGTTTTTTCTTTTACCTGGGTCCATCAGTCCATACAAAGGACGACTTAAGCTAAAGTTTTGAAATTAACCACGTAATATTTATCTTTCGTATGGTATTATATATAGACCCATCCATTCTCATTGTTTCCTAACCTTATAGCCCATCACTACTATAACCAAAAAGATGAGTTTCTCCCATCTGATTTCACAGTGTTCAGTACTCGGGCTGCTACTATTTCTACTTGCTATTGTCAATGCAGTGCCCAAATCCGAAGAATTCAAAACATACATCATACATATGGACCATACTCACAAGCCTACGTCTTTCTTAACCCATGAGTCATGGCATCGTTCCATCCTAAAATCATTGTTGTCATCTCCTGCTGATGATGATAACAAAGAACTCTTGTTGTACTCATACAGCCATGTCATGCACGGTTTCAGTGCAAGGCTCACACCCTCTCAACTAGCTGAGATTGAGGAATCTCCAGCTCACCTGGCCACATTCCCAGGGTCCACTGGCAAGCTAATGACAACTTACTCCCTAAGTTTCTGGGGCTACAACAAAACTTTGGCATATGGCCTGCTGCCTCATATGGAGAAGATGTGATTGTAGGCATTATTGATTCAGGAATTTGGCCAGAGAGAGAGAGTTTTAATGATGAGGGTATGTCACCAGTGCCACAAAGATGGAAGGGAAAGTGCGAGAATGGCACAGCATTTTCCCCTTCATATTGCAACAGGAAAATCATTGGGGCTCGATCCTTTAGCAAAGGAATACGGGCTAAAGGTCATGACATATCCAAGGAAGAGGAATTTGATTCTGCGAGAGACTTTGTGGGTCATGGTTCACACACTGCATCCACAGCAGTAGGTAATTATGTGCCCGGTGTAAGTCATTTTGGATATGCAAGAGGCACAGCCGTAGGGGTGGCTCCGCGTGCACATCTTGCCATCTACAAAGTTGCTTGGCTAAAAGGACAGGTTGAAGCACCTGATGCTCTTGCTGGCATGGAACAAGCAATTCTTGATGGGGTTGATATCATGTCTCTGTCTCTTAGCTTCGGTAACCAGAGATCTTATTTCACTGATGTCATTGCCAAAGGTTCTCTTTCTGCAGTTGAGAAAGGGATTTTTGTTGTTTGTGCTGCCGGCAATGCTTATCTTTACAACACAGTATCGAATGTAGCACCTTGGATCACAACTGTTGGGGCTGGCACACTTGATCGAAGTTTCCATGCAACAATGACTCTAGGAAATGGGGTTCCCATTGAAGGTACATCGTACTTTCCAGAGAGTGTTTTCATTATTGATATACCTTTGTACTATGCCAAAGGGAACCTGAGCAAAGCAATTTGCAATCACAAAGCATTGGATATAAAAGACGTTTCTAGGAAGGTAGTCCTCTGTGATTATAGCACCAACATTACTACTTCTCAACAGATTAAGGAGGTCCAAAGGGCAGGTGCTTTTGCGGCTATCTTCTTGACAGATGCATCATTCTCTTTATTTGCAAATCAATACTCCATTCCCAGCCTTATTCTGCCAACTGCTTCAGGGACTTTGGTTAAAGAGTATGTAACAAAGGCGAGAAACCCAAAGGTGAAGGACATGAGATTTGTGTTAACAAGGTATGGTACAAAGCCTGCACCTCAAGTGGCCAATTACTCTTCTAAAGGACCCAGCCCAGTCAGTCCAGGAGTTTTAAAGCCAGACATTCTCGCTCCAGGAGATGATGTGGTAGCCGCCGTTGCCCCTACCAGGCCATATATCCAAGTCGGCAAATATAATTTGTCTTCAGATTATCAACTTATGTCAGGCACATCAATGGCTACACCACATGTTGCTGGTGTTGGAGCTTTGCTGAAATCAATCCACCCCGAATGGAGCCCAGCAGCTATCCGATCAGCAATAATGACCACGGCCTATGCTGAAGACAATACAGGCACAGTTTTTAAAAGTCAACTGTTAGATCTTGAAGCTGCCTCGCCTCTAGAGTTTGGGGCTGGCCACATTAACCCAAATAAAGCCATGGATCCTGGCCTCATCTATGACATGGGTTTGCAAGATTATATTGAGTTTGTGTGTGGCTTAGGGTACACTAGAAAGCAAATGAGTGTTATCCTTAGCCGAACTCAATGGAGTTGTAGCAACAAATCTATTCATGATCTAAACTATCCCTCTTTCATGGCTGTACTCCCAACCAAAACAAGATATCCAGTGACAATGAAATTTAGCAGGGTTGTGACAAATGTTGGAAACAATAAAGCTGTATACCGAGCATATTTGGAGAACATTCCCACTGGATTGAGAATAAGTGTCAAACCAAGGACCCTTACATTCACCCGCAAATATCAGACTCGAAGTTTTGTTGTCAGCGTTGAGCTCGATAAGGAATTTCCCTTCGTAATTTATGGTTTTCTCAAATGGGTTGATCAAGATAGTCACATGGTGTCAAGCCCCATAGTGGCTATCAGTTTATAGTTGATAATATTAGCATATTCACTTGCTCAACACTACCAATTGTTGAGGGTGTCTCAGCTATTTGTCTTCCCAATTTAAGTATATGTTGGCTTTGTGATATAAGACTGAAGTTGGTATGTATGTTTTAATATTTATCAATAAAAGAAAGTTGTTGTAATTTATTAGAACCAGTGAATTTACAACGAAGGTTAAAAAAAGTGAAATAATTTAGCCTCTCTTTCTATAAGGTATATTCAATTCTAATATAATTTTTTGTTAAATTCCAAAATATTTTTTTGCTTTTAAATAGTAATCACCTAACTTTGCTAATATTTTGTTTGTAAAAATTTGTTCATCCATAAGATTAGAACCCTTATTCTTTAAAATATATTTCATTCAGCGTTGCAAACTCATGTGATAGAAGATATAAAATTAAGGGGGTGTTTGGTAGTGATGTTTTAAATAATAGTTTTCAATATTTAAACACCACAACACGTATTTCTACAACACTTTTTAATCTACACGGATTTTCACAATACTTAAACAACAATACTAAAAATCTCTAACCAAATGAGCTTTAATTTTAAAAAACATGTTGGTATGTCCCAAATTGGTTGTTTTAAACAAGGACGAATAGTGGCGGCTCTAGGAATTGTTACACGAGAGTTTATTATGAGTATTTATTGCCAATATGGGTAGTTATAACGATTTTATTTTGTTAAGTTTGTCTAAATTTTTATTTTTATGCAGTTAATATTATATATTTGTCATTGTGTTTATAAAAATATTTTAAACTAAATGACTCAACTCAACTCATTGGCTCCATATTAATTATTGACGCACACAACCACACTCTTTCATACATAAAATAATTCACTACATGTTTACTTAACCAATCAAATGCTTAAATAATCACTAACTTTGCAATTTTTTTCTTGAATTTTTCTAACTTTATGACAAAAACTTTTTATAACATGATAACTATACACACTCATGTTACAAATCCTCTCTATTTCCTAATTATTAAATTATATAAAATTATATTATATTTATATTGTACACACAAACATCCACGTACACGCCATTATTCACAAAAACGACATTATAAAAAAAAAAAAAATAATGCACACAATCAATATTAGACACACTCATACATACATATAATAAAAATTTATAATAAAGAGTGACCCTAGCAATTCACAAACACTCACTCTTACTTTAGAGTAAAAAATACTTATAAGAAGGGTGTATAAGATTTAAATCGGGGTGTGCAAAATTTTTTTTTTTTTTTTAAATTAATGTATTAAACTAAAAAAAAATTTTAATATATATAATTTTTTTTTTTTTGGAAGTGAACCCCCTGAACAAAGAGTAGGGCCACCCCTAGGACGAAACCCTCTTATACTTTTACCTTAGTATTTAAGGGGGGGAAAGAAAAGAAAATGGTGGCCACAAGGCTTGCATGCCAAATGAGGCATATGATTGAGAAGCTACCTAATGCAACCTAGGTAATTTCTTAAACCCCTAATTTTAATTACGGCTTAATCAATGAAGGCTAATTTATCAATTAATGCCAAATATACGTAATTAACCAATATTAATATAAGCATGGTTACCAACAATTGCATCCTTCAGCACAACAAGCATGTCAAATGACCAATTCATAGGAAATAAGATAAGAAAACCAAAGAAAACACCAGTTGTGTTATCAAAGAAAAAAAAACCCGTGAATCGAATGAAAAAATCTCTTCATGACTAGTCACCAAAACGATCCACTAAGTATAGATATAGTTGTAGTACAAATTGACAAACACAACCCTCCAAGTCTAGTGTTGCAATCTTGAACTCGAGCCCTCTATGCTCCCACTTGCAAATCGATTTCGCCAAGTCTTTTCTCTAACTTAGTCTTCAGATCCACAACCAATCATTGGTTGCTTCTTCAAGCCACCATGACTGAAATTGGGAAGCTCCAATGATTCTCAAGGCTCCAAACATCACTCACAAAATTCAGGAGATATTGGGTGTGAAGTTTTTAATCCCCTTTTGAAGATTTGGCTATGGTAAGAGGGAGAAGGTAGAGAGAGGCTAGGCGTTTGGTTCTCACAATTTGGTAGTTTCTCTCAACTTTCAAATGTGAATTAAGGTTTAATTTCATAGGAATCGAAATTAGACTCCTATAGGTTAACTAAATTCTCTACTATTCAAACAATTTCAGTTCCACAAGAGTCAAGAGAAATTATGGCGAAACTATCTTAACTGATTTTCAAATGCAAGCCATGTGTCTAGGTCGTGAGACCGAAATATAATTTTGGTCAACCGAAATTCCTCTTCCAACAAACCAATTTTTCAACACTAGAACAATGAACCCCAAATACAAGATAGCCCACTCAAAACAAATTACAATGTATAAGAAAGGAAAATAACAACCAAATTTTGATACAAAATTAGCCAACAAAAACTCAAGACTTAACAATGATCATACACAAGAAAAGAATAATAGTTAAGAATACGTGTTCTATATATGTGTGTGTGTGCACGCGCACACATGTTTTGCACCCTAAACTATAACTTTTGTTACACTTTATACTCTAATATTAAGTTTTTTGTTAACTCTGGATGGAAAT
The DNA here is from genome assembly GCA_028216015.1 of Quercus dentata. Classification (NCBI taxonomy): domain Eukaryota; kingdom Viridiplantae; phylum Streptophyta; class Magnoliopsida; order Fagales; family Fagaceae; genus Quercus; species Quercus dentata. The sequence continues at coordinate 56,610,316 of CP116454.1, read as the reverse complement.
CCAAAGTTTATGGTGCAAAGTTTAATTAATAGTATAGTTTATGATGATAAAGTGAAATTTCTTATTTATTTTTAGAGAATTGAGAAGTGGGACAATTGGGTACTTTCACGTGATGTTATACTTTTCCATTCAATTTAATGGCAAACTTAACGTTGGGATACAAAATGTAACAATAATCATAATTTAGAGTATAAAATGTGCATTCGAAAAGTTTATAAAACAAAGTGTAATCTAAAATATAGTTTAAAGTGATAAAGTGTAATTCTTCCAAAATTCTATTCATACAATAATTGTTGGAGTTATACCAGAGCAAGATTTAACAAACAAATGCAGCTGAATCATTCTCGGAATTGTAGTCACGCACGACATTGGCATGTGTGACTAAAGCATGAGGTTCAACCTAGCTCATCCTCATACCGAAGAGCCAGTTTCTTTAGCTCATCCTAATGCAAGGATACGTACAATTCATCATCCTCTTACGTTAAGTGGTCTTGATCTTTTGAACCACACAAAATGCGCATGCGCGATGATTGAAAAATGACAATGTTAAGAAGCCACCAACTTTTCTACCTAAATGTGAATACAATTCAACTGTTACTAAGAGAATCTAGGACATGTTTGCAGCCATTGTTTTTTTGGCAGTTTCTTTTTGAAGAAAGTGGGCAAAAATGGCAGATTGAGATCCCGTGCAATACGGTATTGCACGATGTGCAATTACTTTAATCCTAGCCATTCAATTGATCTAATGCTCAAAAGTTCACAGCTCATTTGGACATGTCAGCAATCCGTGTGACTCTCATTTCTCTTTGCTCTTTCGGTTTCTCCTCTCTCTTGTTCACGCTTACCCTATTCAAAAATTTCAAAAACTCTCTCTTCCAGCCAAACATGCCTCAAAATAAGCCACCAGTGATGCTCTGGTTACTTCTCCACCGAAGAGCACCAACAAGAATTCATCTACCCACCCAAAAATAAATGTGCTTGGATCTAGTAATGAAATTTACATATCAAATTTATGATTTTTTTTTTCACATATCAAATTTATGAAATTTTCTTTTCTTTGTCAAAGATCATTTCTTTGTTTCATTTATAACACTAAAAATTATCTATTTCTTTCATTGCATTTTTTTTATATAAATCTGATTAATTTATTGTTGAATGTTTTTTGAGATTTTTATAATGGGTATGAAGCCCAATTGAGTGTGTGTGTGTCTGGCGGCGTTTCTTGCTTTTTTTTTCCATTGAGATTTTATGAGGTTGTGTCCTCTGATGCTGATGTTTGGTTGTTGGATCTATCGGGGTCCCTGTGTTATGTTATTGTTTTCATTTCATGAGTTTTAAAGGGGGGGGGGGGAATGTTTACCGTGCAATCTTGTTCATAGCCAAGGATTTAGTTGTTACAGATCAATTCTCAAACATCAATTGAATTGCATAAATCTTTTGTCACTTAAACGTGCAAGTCTGATTAGCATGCCGGACTTAATCCCACAATTATGGATATCCAGTATTCTTCCGGCCTAGATTTACAAAAGAGCATGGGATGGGCCGCTTATGTGACTATTATAATCAAAACCTGAATATAACAATGTTTTAAATGAATTGATGGCTAGAAATTTTTAAACACGAGCTTGGCTCTTAGGGGCATTTGTGCCAATTCCTAAGGATTGGAGTTCAACTGTTGAGTTTTGACATAAGTGTGGTAATTTGGAACAGTGGCGTGAATATTTCAAGGCATTCTTTCATGTGCAGCTAATGGTGTTTGGCCTCCCACGTATTGATATTGTTGCTAGCCTACCCGAGAGTAAGAGAATGAACTATGTTGTAGGTGATATGCTTGTGTCTATCCCTTTTGTTGATGCCATTCTAATTAAGGTGTGCAGTTTTATTCCTTTCTTATAATCATTCCTTTTATTTTAGATTGCAGTGGTTTCTCTTTGCAATGCTTATATTGGCCATTGATGTAGTTGGGTTGTAAGTAGGGTTTCATGGAGCTCTATTGATAAATTGAATCACGCCAATGATTTAGGTAACATTATTGCATAATGTAATTTCATTTGCTATTATTAGGGAAATTAATTGCGGTCTCATTTATATCTTCGATTCACACTCTTATGGAGTAGCTGATATTTCAATTGTGTACTTATAGTATCATGCTTTGGCCGCCAAATCTATATTAAACTTCTCTTCTCTCTTCTTTTTATTGCATTTTAATTTGAGGCACAAATTAGATATGTCACACAATAAAATGGGAGGGCGATTAGTACCAACTCTGTATAACAAATCTTCACAAAATTTCCTTTCACAATAACATGGGAATAATTTTATTTATTGTAAGCTTCTTTTAAGTTTTTATTACCTCTTACAATTCCTTGGTGTCACTATGGGTTTTATTACTTGTTAGTTTAATTAAATTGTTGGCCTGAATATCTTAATTTTTTCCCACTAACTTTTTTTTTTCTGTATTCTGTTCATTGGATAGGTGTGCGTGCAAAAGAAGACTCCTCAAAACAATTTGGAAACCAACTTTGACATATCAACTCCTATCGAGAAAATGAAGATACAAGTCCAAAGTACAAAATGCAGAAGAAGGCTGAGTGAGACTCAAGAAGAAACAAGGTTGTTTTGTGTAAATAAGGAGGTGATGACACTTATTGACACAACACCATTTTGCAATCTCTTTAGTAATTGTTTTAGTAAACTGCCGTATCACTTAGACAGATTAGTTCCAATTTCTATTATGAATTAAGTCCCATGTGTTAGGTAATTAGCTTGTAATTAGTGATTAGATTAAAACAGTTTTCCTGCTTAATCAGGGAAGTTAGTTTTGTTTCATTCTTTTCCAAATTTTGTATATAAGGGGCTAGATATTTTCTATCTATTCTCGGTTGCTTGTAATTACCTTTAATCATCAATAAGAAAATTGAGTTCTATTTAGTTTTCTTCTTCTTCAAAGCTTTGAGTTTTTGCAATTCCTGAATAAGCAAGGTTCGCAAATTTAATTTGTAAAAGAGGCTTTCTCTCTTGGGGCTACTGTTAATAAAATTAGAGAGGGGTTGCGGTTTGATTCTTTGATATTTGTGAGTTCTTTGCATTATTTGTGAGATCTCTTTGGTTGTCTTTGTAGCTTTTGTATTGGGTGAGAATTTGCTTTGTAGATCTCTTTGATATACGTGGGTGGAACAAAGCAATAGATACCATAGAAGATGCAAAGTGCTTAATAATGAGAGATGCCACTAACAATGTACAATAGCTTTATAGTGAAGAGTAAAATTAAGATCATGTGGACATTAATATAATTTGTGTTTTTATGTCATTCTCAATTTAGCATTTGCTACAAGCAAATTCATACCCAAAGAACAACTTTGTTTAGACAGATAAAAATTTTGAAATACATCTAACACGTTAAAAGCTAATAACAGAACTAACTCAAGTCGGTTCCTCGTGAACTCCGTTAGCTAGGCGAGGGTCCTTCCCCCTCCTAGTAGTCAGTCCATTCCCTCGGGGATAAGAAAGCCTTACTCTCGTTTAGTTCGAACGTAGCCCGCAGGAGTCAAGGGGTTGTAGGGGCTACTTCCAGAGAGAATTACGGCGAGGAGAAGGCATTAAGTTGGTTGATCACTGTTCACCTCATCGGTGTAAAGCATAACATGAAGCAGATATCAAATCGGCGATTGTTTGGGTTGCTGTGGGAACCCGCCCTCTTCTTCCAACAAATGCTTGCCACTCAGCTGGGCCATTTTCCTTATTTCGATTGCGGGGGGTGGGGGGGAGGGCCCAATTCACAAAACAGAGTTGTATACATCACATCTATTCATCAAAATAAAGCCATCAACTGATTCTTGCATTCCTTAGAACCAAAATTGCATTTGGAATTGGTCAATTAAAATTTTGAAATTGAAAAAAAGTTATTAACTAACTACGGTGGTAGTCCATTGTGATGGTTTGGGTTAAACCGCACAAAAACCTCCTGTCATTCCAAGGAGTCAAAAATCTAATCCCTCCTTGATGGAGTGGTAAACTTGAGAGATCTCTTGTCCTTTGTTCCTTGCCTCGATTCCCATCTCTTCTGTGAGCAGAAAGTTGATGGAATCAGCCCATTTGAAGAGTAGCCTAGAACATTTGTCAACTTGATGAATCTCCTCGAAGACTGCAAATTTTGCAAATTAAATAGCCTAGCATTAAGCTTTGAAGTTTCTAACAATCGTTTACTTAAATTTTCACAAACAATTTTTTGTCCATTTCCAAAACAAAAATAAAATTAAACAAAATAAGGAACTACTGTCAATCCCAAACCACAATACAAAGGGATTATAATAAACCCAAACCACGATAGGAATGGATAATGGGTGAAGCTTAGAAAACCAAAGAAAATTGTTAAATTCATGCATTTCTAAGCTTCCCTACGTTGTTATCTATAATCTTAAACACAAACCAAATTGTTAAATTCCAATGAAGTTGATTTTTTTTTTTTTCAATGAAGTTGATTTTTTGTAAAGAAATCAAGCAAAAAAATTCCAAAGAAGCTTCCTTGAAAGGGATGACCTTTGGCAAAGAAATCAAGGAAATCAAGGATAGGGAGAAAAGATCATAATACCAGATTTATAATCACATTTTTTTGTTGGGTGGGTAGCTAAAATCTAGATGAATTTATACACTAGAAAGACAATCTCAAGAAACAAGATACTTATTTTTCCCTTAAAACTCATGAAATGAAAACAAAAACATAACACGGGGACCCCGATAGAGCCAGCAACCTAACATCAGCATCAAAGGACGCAACCACTTTGGAAAAAAAAGAAGCAAGAAACGCTGCCAAACACACACGCACACTTAACTGCGCTTCATACCCATTATAAAAATCTCAAAAACATTCAACAATAAATTAATCAGATTTATACCCAAAAAAAAAAAATCAATTAAATAAATAGATAATCTCTAGTGCTATAAATGAAACAAAGGGATAATCTTTGACAAAGAAAAAATATTTCATAATTTGATATGTGAATAAAAAAAATCATAAATTTGATAAGTAAATTTCATTACCAGATCTAACTACATTTATTTTTGGGTGGGTAGATGAAATACTATTGGTGCACTTCAATGGAGAAGTAATCGGAGCATCACTGGTGGCTTATTTTGAGGCATAAGAGAGAGAGAGAGAGAGAAATGAGAGTCACACGGATTGCTGACGTGTCCAAATGAGCTGTCCAACTTTTGAGCATTAGATCAATTGAATGGCTAGGATTAAAGTAATTGCACACCATGCAATACCCTAGGTATTGCACGTGATCTCAATCCAAAAATGGCCATTATATTCTTCTAAGTAGTTGGCTGCGTGTAATGATGGGAGGCACAAAATCTTCTTTACACTTCTACTAATCAATTTATGGTGGTGGTTTTGGCGAAAGCAATCGATCAATTATGGTCAGGCAAACTATGAGAAAAGTTCATATCCAGGTGCTTGTCTTGATTGCTCTCTTACTTTAAACCAGTTTAAAATAATCGATCTCTTCCAACTTATTACATTGTAAGTTTGTAACTTATAACCACAACACATTCTTGATGTGATGGTCATTTTATAAGTATAAGTACTTATAACGGGTGGGGGGTAAGAGTCGGGATTCAAGTCTCTAGGAGAGAATTTCATAAACATACACACTTAGACTAGACTAGAATAGAATTTCTCTCTTTGTATCAAAAAAAAAAAAAAAGTTTGTAACTCATAAAACTATCCATGTTTATAATTTAAACAAGTCACTTAACTAATTGAATCAATCATGTAAAAAAAGATACACATGAATAATTTTTTTCAATTGTCACATAGTGGATTGGAGGAATTGGATTGAAGGAATTTTCTACCAAACTAGTTTGGAAGTAAACATTTTCATGTGATTTCAAGAACAAGAATAACAAACTAAATAAAACATGTTTAATGCATAAATAATTACAAACAATTAAGTATACTCATGGATTAGATGAATGCATAATGATAAATGCAAATAGACACTAATCATGCCACCACACACACACACAAACAAAATATTCTCAGGTTGTTGTATTTAATTACTCAAATTTAGAGTAGTAAATATGGGTGACAATTAGGTAAAATAGATTATTGGATGTTGAATATTCTTAATTTCAGTCTTGGGGTTTATAATTTTATAATGGGCTAGGAAGACTCTTATTATCTTTTTCCTCATAAGAACTAAGGTTTTTGGTTGTTGGATTTTAGGGGGAAAAAAAAGGCAATCTTGAGTTTTGTCCTTAGTTGGATAATAGGATTAGCTGCTTTAATGATAATTTTGGGCAATTCTTGATCAATCTCATGTTTCTAGGTCTTACTTTAAGGAAATACTCTCCAAGGAGCTTGCTAAATTTGTGAGATTTGGTCAGAATGCTCTAAAAGTAGCCAGCCTACTTATTTTAGCTTAAGGTGCTTATTTTGGGTTTTATGGAAATTTGAAATCTTGAAGCAAATACGACATGCCAATGTTTATCTTTGTGTTCATGGCTAGCACATAGACTTACTCGTGAACCTTTAGCTATTACAAGTGTTCTCAGCTTACTTTATATATGCCAACTTTTAATTCATGAATAAACCCAAATAGACCCACTCATAACTCTCTAAACCACACTCCTTCAATCTCCTAAATCTATACATCTCTATAATATCTAAAAATTGAGATGTAACATTTATTGTTACTATATTCTAATTGAGTCGAATCAACGTAGTAAAACTAAAATGCATTATGTTTCCTTAAAATAAAAACAAATAAATAAATTACAAAATTTATAAGGCTTTCAAATAACAAGTATAGAATCTAATATATTGTATAAATTATATTTTGTTAGAAAATAATCAACATTATTTTAAGAAGAGTTTGAGACTAACACTTATAAATCTCATTTATTATTTTTATTTTTCATTTGAAAAAAAAAAATTCCTCAATTGAAACCAATAGAAGAAATAAGGGTGAATAAAAAATGACCTATCAAAAAAAAGGGGTGAAAAAAAATGCTCGCATTCAATTAACTCGACTACAAGCACTATTGAAGAATTTGAAGTGGTAGTGCAACTGTAACATGAAGGTCCATTTCATAAAGCCCAAGCAGCCATGAGGCCCATTATAATTGACAATACCAGGACGTAAGGCCATTACATGTAGCAATTCGTTCTAAGGCCTCTGAACTTAAAAGCCCATTATTATCGCAGAGGCAAAATCCCAACAAACCTAACGTTGAAAGAAGCCCATTAGGAACTTGTTTGGACCTATAATTTGGCAAAAAAGAGTCAAAACACTCCATGCAAAATAACTGATAAATAGTTCAACCAGTAAAAAATTACTTTGCTGAATAAGAGATTTAGGTTTGATCCCTGCCTTGATCTAACGATAAAAAATAGTTATCAAAAGTGAATATTATAGGTTGAAAATATTTTTGAAAATAAATAATAATTCAACTGCCAATTAATATAGATTTTGAATTTGAATTATAAATCAATATTTCAAATCTCATAATTGATTCTATATCAATACTTTTCCACGCATTGCACGAGTCTGGTAAAATACATTGCTTGAGCCATGAATGAAAATAAAAGTGCCATCAACAATCTCACTTCTTGCTTCAATAGATCGTAGAAAGCTGCACCCATTCAAATCAGTAGAGACAATTTTGGAAATGCACATGCATTTGCCTATTTATTTTCCTTTCTCGCAGAAGATGTGGGGGCTGGATTAATTGTCTATTGTTGCAAAGCGTTACTGACAGAATGTTATACAGTTTTCTATCAAGTGTAAAGTGAAGAACACCATTTTATTTTCTTTATATTCTATGATAAATCTAGTCCTCATTGTTTTTCATTTAATAGGACATGATGTTTAATGTACTGGGCAGCACTTTCCTAATTTGGGGCCATCTTTAAGTAATTTACTTAAGGATATAGTGTGTACGTACCCACTGTTCCACACTGACTGAAATCGTGTTTGTTAAAAATGTGAGATTATACGATTTCACCATTTTACAATTTTAACAGAAATTATGTTTTCAAAATCATGAAAACACTATTTCAATGGTGATGAATACGGTAGTGTGTGATAAGCTGTGTACAACAAGATTTATCGTATACTTAACTACCTTTTTTTCGATGTTAATTATTTTTTATTTTCTTCAGACAGTCAGAAGGTAGGGCTAAGTTGAGCTAACCAAAACCAGATAAAGGGCACCAAACTCGACTAAACTATTATCTACTAGATTTCTTTTTTCCTGGTTGTACATTGAAAGGTTTTCCAAGTTCACTTTATTGCATGGGATAATGCAGAAGATGAACATTAGACTCGAGAATTGTTATTGGGTTATTGATGAATTGTAAGTGAATAATATGGATTAGATATAGCACAGCCTACGAGCATTGTGGTGCCTGCAGCCAACATTGCTGACATGGTTGCTAAGATCATGGGAATAATGAGTCGCTAAGAGAGCTCTCGAGTTAGATTCTAAGAATGTTTGGATATATATGTGCTATGTTATCAAACGTATATGCCAGATGTGGTATGTGGAATGAGATTGAGCAGTTGAGGGAATAAGTTGACTGTAGGATGCAACCTTTGATTCTGAAAGAGAAAAATATACAGTAACAGACTATATAAACAAACCTAAAACTATCATAAATTGTTTTATATCTTAAACCCTTTTGAGTCACAAGTAATTGATATTGCCCAACTTCAGGTTTGAGATGCACGCCAATAATTGTCATCAGTAACAGACAAATTTGATTATGTATTTTGAATGGTTTGGGTTCCAATGACAATGAGGACCATGCATAAGACACGCTCCTTATGCCCTTCACAAGGGTTTTTTGTAGTACCAAAGCTACAAGTGCATGCTCTTCACAAGGGTATGTCGTGCAACCAATGTACGAAAGCAATAAATGATAGTGATTTTGGCTTCGGCTTTGGATATGTTATTTAATTCAATTATCTTCAGCCTCAATTTTTCTTTCTGGAAATAAATAGACTTATATGTCCTTCTATGTACCAATCACCCAAAGTTGTCCACAAGAGGTTTCTTTTGTTCATATCTCTTACATATCAAGTGGCTCTCTTGTGGTTTGTTCGCCAAGAAATATAGTCTCAATCAGTAACAATTTCTCAATGATGATTTGTAGACAGGACCATGTGATCCTTCAAGTGCTTGTGTCTTGGGCTAATCCCCACCTGATTGACTCCACACCACTCATCCACATACCAGAGATTCTTTAGACAACCTTTCATCTATATATACTAAACCAAAGTAAACAAATTCCACAGCCAAATCATATCCTCACAATCTCTTCTAGCAAGTATTTTTCTTTCTTCTCCCAAGTCAATTGTGAACTAAATCCTCTTCTAAAGTCATAACATAGACAGAAATGGCTCTTCTATTGCCTGGTATTCTGCATGCTAAGCAGATTATCCGCATGTCTGTTTCTGGTCTTGCTAAAAATGTTCCAAAAGGCTACATTGCAGTCTATGTTGGAGAGGAACAGAAGAAGCGGTTTGTGGTACCCATATCATACCTGAATAAGCCTTCATTTCAAGAATTGCTAAGTAAGGCAGAGGAAGAATTTGGGTTTCATCATCCCATGGGTGGCCTTACAATTCCCTGCAGAGAAGACATCTTCATTAATATCACTTCTCGCTTAAGTGAATTTTAGTACATGTCACTAAAATTGATCAGAGCAGACAGATTTGTGCATTTCTTCTCTGTCAGAATGGATAGAGCAAGAAATGTCTACCAAGTGATGAAAAATCACTGCAGTTTCTCAAGGAAATGAGTCTAGTTAAGGTCACTTCACTTGGGTAGACATTTTCCCAGGATCATTCAGACTAAGCATATTCTCCAATGGGTGCAGACGACTCAAGGTCACCATATGTATCAGAAGGCCTTATTTCAATGCCTGCCATGATCTCACTGGTTGCTTGAATCACTCACAAGAAAGATGAAAGACATGAAAACCACTAGTCCATTAAACATGAACTGTCAGACAAATTAAAGAAAAAGCCGTTCCTCTTGAGTTTTGAATTAAGATAATTGATTTATTCATTCATTTCATTGTAAAATTTTGCATTGTCTGTGATAAAATTAAGGATTCTGAACTTTCCATGAAAATACATCAAATAGAAGATCTTTCTTTCTTCTCATATAATTTTCTCTTTGATGGAAATGTCATTTCAAGCTTTCACCATGAATTTGCAGACTCAATTCATCTTTTTTCCTCACTTTTGCCCTTTCATTTGCGACTAATTAAACAAGATGGACCAACAGGCCTATTATTTTTGTTTTAGTCATTAGTACTTGAGTATCAATCCTTTTTGAAGATTTTTGGGTTTTCCCTTTTAATATTTTGTTTTAATTAGTAGGACTGGGAAACATGGGGACTATTTGGGTAACATCCAACATTCTAACATATGCAGATAGACCATAGTAGTATAATTTCGATGTGCCTTAAGTTTTTTCGCCACACATTTGCCAAGATTATTCTCATTCAGCCTAACCGTATTCCCCAATGTGTGCAGATGCCTCAAGAGGTTACATATATTAAAAGGCCACCTCTCTGTTTATATTGGAGAAACCAAAAGGAGGAGTTTTGTTGTCCAAAGTCCATACTTGAAGATTCCTTCATTTCATTGTAAATTTTGCATGTTCTATATGAAATTCAGAAGTCAGAACTTCCCATGCAAATATATCAAATAGATTTTTTTTTTCTTGCTTTCCATAATTATTTTTTTCTCTTTCAACAAGGCTCACTTCAATAATCATAAAAATTTGATCACTGAGTTCTTCAATAACCATATGTAGTTTGTGCCCTAGCCATCCTAGGTTTGGTTTGTCGAATGAGAAACAGGACTTTAAGATAGATTTGAAAAAACATATGGAAGTCATTCTGACTGATATGATCAGCTGAAACTGATAGATATATATATATATATATATATATATATATATAATTTGGTAAAGCTGTTCAGCACTTCAGCATAACCATTGCTTTCTTGATCTTGCCCCTAAAAGCTTTACTTGTTTTCCTTTTTTATCTTTTACCTTCATAATGTAACTATGCTTTTCAATTTCATCTTACATGTTGATAGTAGTAGAGCCAGGAAATTGTATTTGAGGGGCCAAATACAAAATGATATGATTAAATTTTGTGCGTGTATGTATTGTATTCATACTATGCCTGATACTCTAAAATAATATAAAAATTATCATGTTCAATTGATTTCTCCAAATCCCTTCCATTTTTGGTTGGAAATGTGACATGTTCCCTTTATTTGATTTCTGAATATCACACATCTTATATCTAAATAAAAATTACAGGGAATGAAATGATTCAATAGGAGAGCCCACATAGGACAATTAAAGTACAAAGATTTAAAAAAAAAAAAAAAAAAAAAAAAAAAAAACCTAACAAATTGAAGATTGCTAAAAACTAGAAAAATAATCATGGAATGCAAATGAGAAATATATTTATATAACATCTAAAAGCTAAATCATAGCATTTGTTATTGCTACACTCCTATTAAGTTAGTATCGCATTTTAAACCATTTTGATCCATTCGGTCCACTTCAGTCAATTCCGGTCCATTCAGTCCACTTTCATTCACTTCAGTCCATTTGGTTCACTCAGTCCACTTCGTCAACTTCGGTTAATTCCGGTCTTTTAGGTCCACTTTGGTCTATTCAGTCCATTTCGGACTACTTCGGCCCATTTCGGTCCTTTTCGTCCACAAGTTCTCCTTTGATCCATTTTGGTCCAACTCTTGGCCATCTCAGCCTGTGACCACCATTGAACTGCCGGTCAGATACTCCCTCTCAGCCTCACCATGGGTCTTGGCTCTACTAAAGCTAATCCCAATTTTCTTAATTTCAAATTTTGAGAATTTTATATTGTTAACTGATTTTTTTTTTTTTTTTTTTTTTTTTTTTTTTTCTGGGGGGGTGGGTGTGAAGAAGGTAAAGATGTATAGCTAGTCTTAACAATTAATTTGATGGCATGTTTCATGAAGTATATAATTAGAACAAAACAAAAGCTATGTAATCTCCATATGTTCTTATAGACAATCTAAAATATGATGAGCCAAATATTTTTAATGATGACCAATTTGAAATGTCCGTCAAATTATCACTGCTTGGGACTTGAGGAGGCTGATTTCACAGTTTAAATTGTTGTTAAGTACAGATAGAAATGACGGTCATGTACATTGTCCAGCCATGAATACCAAGTATAATCAGGATGGTCACAACCATGGATAAGATGCTCTGTACCGAATTTAGACTTCTCTATTCAAGAATATATGTACATATATATATATATATATATATATATATATATATGTATATATATATATCAAAACAATATTGCTGCTTCCTTTCTTTCTTTCTTTCTTTCCTTCCCCATTATATAATAAAACAAAATATGAGCATTATTTTTCCATAAGTTTCTTAATACTTCTCTCTGCCACTTTGGAACATTCCCATTTTATTGGATCTAGTGGGTTTATTAGAACCTGTTTTGGAGGAACAGAATTGAATGACCCACAATGGATAATTGGCCTTTGCATGCTGGTGTAGAACTTTGTTAGTTATATGAGCCATGGTTTTTGATTGGTGAGTTGTACCTTAGAAATTATGATGAATTAAGTCTATTATCACTTAGCATTTAAAAAAATCATTACAATTCTACATCCTAGGCAACCAACACTAAGCATAATAGAGATGGTTAATAATTGATCACTATGGCTAGCTGGTAATGGTCGAACTGATAGAAATTTGTTTTGCCCAAAAAGAATGAAATTTATCAGAGACATGGCTTGCTGAATTTGGTGGTTCTGGTTAAGTTGGGTTGAGATGTTAGCAGCATAGAACATCATCACATGCTAGGTGGTTTGGTGCTCCCACTTCATCTCCCTTTCAGATTAAGGTCCTGGTCATATAATCACAATACTTCCCCTCTATGCATTAAGCAACATCATCACATGAAGTGACAATCAGTTTGTGATGAAAATATAAGTGGACAATGTGGGCCTCTGTTGCTTGCTCAGTATTTGAGAGGTTAATATTGATGAATCAAAGCAAATAGGTCAGAGCATGAAATTAACAAGACCTTGAGGGAGGCAAAATCATATGACCCCTCTTGACAAATGTCCTTTAATGGTCCCCCAGTGGTACATTTCCCCTTAACACTGTTTCCAGTTGACATTGATGGCCACATAATAGATACATTTCACATTAATGTACTTAAAGACCGACAAATTCTAGTGGTTTTAATTTTGGAAATCTTATTAAATGCAGTTCTCTTCTTGCATATTGTGAAAACTCTGGCAGGTAGCTGCTGCTTTTCAAGTTTTTACAGTTTGCTGTTTTATTTTCATTTTAATGTTTCACTGAATTTTTTCCCCAATGTTCCAATTGTGGTTATTCAAGCTAACTCAGAAGGTATTTGATCTTTGAGGAAACGATCACACAATAGTTTTTTAAATTATCCAGTGCATGAAATGATGAATTTACATCTCCTATTCTAAAGAAATGAAACCCTGAGTAAGTTAAGGTTTCATAATCTAACAAGTAACAAGAGGTTGGCCAATTAACTCAACAGAAGGTTTCTCTTATCCACATCTCTTATATTCAAGGGGGTGGGGGGCTTGTAGGTTGTGCTCCCTGTTGAAATGGTTAGGCATAAGTCTTCTATAAAGTACAATTTGAATCAGGACAAGTTCTTGATTATCAATTGGAAGACAAAACCATGTGATCCTTCATATGACTGTCTCTCACTAATATACACCCAAATTCCTCACAACTGACACCACTCACATTTTAGAGATTTTCCCGCACCCATTTTCATCTATAAATACACACAAAGCTTATTCCATAGCCAAATCAGGTCCTCTTATTCCCCACTAGCAAATATTTACCTGCATTTTTTCCTCCCAACTCATTTGTGAGCTTCAACCTTTTCCAAAGTGTTAATATATAAATGGCTATCCGAGTTCCTGCCATCATGCAAGTTAAGCAGATTCTCCGCAGGTCTGTTCTGAGTAGTAAAGAAGCAGCTTTTACGGCCAAGAAAGTTCCAAAAGGTTACTTTGCAGTCTATGTTGGAGAGGAACAGAAGAAGCGATTTATTCTACCTATATCATACCTGAATGAGCCTTCATTCCAGAAGTTGCTTAGTAAAGTTGAGGACGAATTTGGATTTGATCATCCAATGGGTGGTCTAACAATTCCCTATGGAGAAGATGTCTTCATGGATCTCACTTCTCGCTTAAATGGATCATGATTCATAACACTGAGATCAATCAGCAGGGACAGATTTATGGATTCACGCACATTTATGCCTCCTTTCAGCGAAGAATTAGATGGCATGCATGTTTACACCCACTTGAGAACAGCACTGCTGTATCTTAAGAACATATCAATTTGCCATGGACTATTCAGCCAAGCAGAAGCAGATGTGGATGGCTCAACTTGGAAACACACAAAGGAGGTGCTTCATGGTTCCAACTTCATCCAATGGGTGGTTCTCACAGAACCTCATGCAGAGAATCCTTCAGTGATCAACTTGTGTTTTGGATACCTCAGGAGAGAAATGAAAGACATGATACTGAGTATTGAAAACATGAACTTTTCAACATTCTTAACCCAAAAATCTATCTGTTCAATTTTGAAGAGTATTAGATTATTTCATAACTCATTGTAAAATTCCTTTTTTTTTAATGGTTATGAAAGTTGGGAATCATATCAAAAATTTCTGTGTAAATATTTCATACAAAATTATTTTTTCTTTCTGCAAAATCTGCTTCCATTTGATGCCAATGCAGTACAAGTAATCACGAAAAAATATGCAGATTCAATTTCAGCTGCAAGCAAATGTGCATAATATTTATCATTTTATTTATGGATGTGTATTTAGCTCCTTTACTTCACATTCTGTGAAACAATCATTTACATTTAAAAGTTCAGGTCAAGTCTACCAAAGGCTAAAAATTCTAGCAAGGCTTAGTTTTCAATAGCCATATGGACCTATACATAGGTGGAGCTAGGAGCATGGGAATAATGAGTCGCTAAGAGAGCTCTCGAGTTGGATTCTAAGAATGTTTGGATATATATGTGCTATGTTATCAAACGTATATGCCAGATGTGGTATGTGGAATGAGATTGAGCAGTTGAGGGAATAAGTTGACTGTAGGATGCAACCTTTGATTCTGAAAGAGAAAAATATACAGAAACAGACTATATAAACAAACCTAAAACTATCATAAATTGTTTTATATCTTAAACCCTTTTGAGTCACAAGTAATTGATATTGCCCAAGGTTTGAGATGCATGCCAATAATTGTCATCAGTAACAGACAAATTTGATTATGTATTTTGAATGGTTTGGGTTCCAATGACAATGAGGACCATGCATAAGACACGCTCCTTATGCCCTTCACAAGGGTTTTTTGTAGTACCAAAGCTACAAGTGCATGCTCTTCACAAGGGTATGTCGTGCAACCAATGTACGAAAGCAATAAATGATAGTGATTTTGGCTTCGGCTTTGGATATGTTATTTAATTCAATTATCTTCAGCCTCAATTTTTCTTTCTGGAAATAAATAGACTTATATGTCCTTCTATGTACCAATCACCCAAAGTTGTCCACAAGAGGTTTCTTTTGTTCATATCTCTTACATATCAAGTGGCTCTCTTGTGGTTTGTTCGCCAAGAAATATAGTCTCAATCAGTAACAATTTCTCAATGATGATTTGTAGACAGGACCATGTGATCCTTCAAGTGCTTGTGTCTTGGGCTAATCCCCACCTGATTGACTCCACACCACTCATCCACATACCAGAGATTCTTTAGACAACCTTTCATCTATATATACTAAACCAAAGTAAACAAATTCCACAGCCAAATCATATCCTCACAATCTCTTCTAGCAAGTATTTTTCTTTCTTCTCCCAAGTCAATTGTGAACTAAATCCTCTTCTAAAGTCATAACATAGACAGAAATGGCTCTTCTATTGCCTGGTATTCTGCATGCTAAGCAGATTATCCGCATGTCTGTTTCTGGTCTTGCTAAAAATGTTCCAAAAGGCTACATTGCAGTCTATGTTGGAGAGGAACAGAAGAAGCGGTTTGTGGTACCCATATCATACCTGAATAAGCCTTCATTTCAAGAATTGCTAAGTAAGGCAGAGGAAGAATTTGGGTTTCATCATCCCATGGGTGGCCTTACAATTCCCTGCAGAGAAGACATCTTCATTAATATCACTTCTCGCTTAAGTGAATTTTAGTACATGTCACTAAAATTGATCAGAGCAGACAGATTTGTGCATTTCTTCTCTTTGTCAGAATGGATAGAGCAAGAAATGTCTACCAAGTGATGAAAAATCACTGCAGCTTCTCAAGGAAATGAGTCTAGTTAAGGTCACTTCACTTGGGTAGACATTTTCCCAGGATCATTCAGACTAAGCATATTCTCCAATGGGTGCAGACGACTCAAGGTCACCATATGTATCAGAAGGCCTTATTTCAATGCCTGCCATGATCTCACTGGTTGCTTGAATCACTCACAAGAAAGATGAAAGACATGAAAACCACTAGTCCATTAAACATGAACTGTCAGACAAATTAAAGAAAAAGCCGTTCCTCTTGAGTTTTGAATTAAGATAATTGATTTATTCATTCATTTCATTGTAAAATTTTGCATTGTCTATGATAAAATTAAGGATTCTGAACTTTCCATGAAAATACATCAAATAGAAGATCTTTCTTTCTTTTCATATAATTTTCTCTTTGATGGAAATGTCATTACAAACTTTCACCATGAATTTGCGGACTCAATTCATCTTCTTTTCCTCACTTTTGCCCTTTCATTTGCGACTAATTAAACAAGATGGACCAACATGCCTATTATTTTTGTTTTAGTCATTAGTACTTGAGTATCAATCCTTTTTGAAGATTTTTGGGTTTCCCCTTTTAATATTTTGTTTTAATTAGTAGGACTGGGAAACATGGGGACTATTTGGGTAACATCCAACATGTGCACATAGAAGATATTAGTTTAAATTATTTGTAGGATTCATGAGGCTTATTTGGGTAACATCCAACATATGCAGATAGACCACAGTAGTATAATTTCGATGTGCCTTAAGTTTTTTCGCCACACATTTGCCCAAGATTATTCTCATTCAGCCTAACCGTATTCCCCAATGTGTGCAGATGCCTCAAGAGGTTACATATATTAAAAGGCCACCTCTCTGTTTATATTGGAGAAACCAAAAGGAGGAGTTTTGTTGTCCAAAGTCCATACTTGAAGATTCCTTCATTTCATTGTAAATTTTGCATGTTCTATATGAAATTCGGAAGTCAGAACTTCCCATGCAAATATATCAAATAGATTTTTTTTTCTTGCTTTCCATAATTATTTTTTTCTCTTTCAACAAGGCTCACTTCAATAATCATAAAAATTTGATCACTGAGTTCTTCAATAACCATATGTAGTTTGTGCCCTAGCCATCCTAGGTTTGGTTTGTCGAATGAGAAACAGGACTTTAAGATAGATTTGAAAAAACATATGGAAGTCATTCTGACTGATATGATCAGCTGAAACTGATAGATATATATATATATATATATATATATATATATATAATTTGGTAAAGCTGTTCAGCACTTCAGCATAACCATTGCTTTCTTGATCTTGCCCCTAAAAGCTTTACTTGTTTTCCTTTTTTATCTTTTACCTTCATAATGTAACTATGCTTTTCAATTTCATCTTGCCTGTTGATAGTAGTAGAGCCAGGAAATTGTATTTGAGGGGCCAAATACAAAATGATATGATTAAATTTTGTGCGTGTATGTATTGTATTCATACTATGCATGATACTCTAAAATAATATAAAAATTATCATGTTCAATTGATTTCTCCAAATCCATTCCATTTTTGGTTGGAAATGTGACATGTTCCCTTTATTTGATTTCTGAAAATCACACATCTTATATCTAAATAAAAATTAGAGGGAATGAAATGATTCAATAGGAGAGCCCACATAGGACAATTAAAGTACAAAGATAAAAAAAAAAAAAAAAAACCTAACAAATTGAAGATTGCTAAAAACTAGAAAAATAATCATGGAATGCAAATGAGAAATATATTTATATAACATCTAAAAGCTAAATCATAGCATTTGTTATTGCTACACTCCTATTAAGTTAGTATCGCATTTTAAACCATTTTGATCCATTCGGTCCACTTCAGTCAATTCCGGTCCATTCAGTCCACTTTCATTCACTTCAGTCCATTTGGTTCACTCAGTCCACTTCGTCTACTTCGGTTAATTCCGGTCTTTTAGGTCTACTTCGGTCTATTCAGTCCATTTCGGACCACTTCGGCCCATTTCAGTCCTTTTCGTCCATAAGTTCTACTTTGATCCATTTTGGTCCAACTCTTGGCCATCTCAGCCTGTGACCACCATTGAACTGCCAGTCAGATACTCCCTCTCAGCCTCACCATGGGTCTTGGCTCTACTAAAGCTAATCCCAATTTTCTTAATTTCAAATTTTGAGACTTTTATATTGTTAACTGAATTTTTTTTTTTTTTTGTTGGGGGGGGTGTGAAGAAGGTAAAGATGTATAGCTAGTCTTAACAATTAATTTGATGGCATGTTTCATGAAGTATATAATTAGAACAAAACAAAAGCTATGTAATCTCCATATGTTCTTATAGACAATCTAAAATATGATAAGCCAAATATTTTTAATGATGACCAATTTGAAATGTCCGTCAAATTATCACTGCTTGGGACTTGAGGAGGCTGATTTCACAGTTTAAATTGTTGTTAAGTACAGATAGAAATGACGGTCATGTACATTGTCCAGCCATGAATACCAAGTATAATCAGGATGGTCACAACCATGGATAAGATGCTCTGTACCGAATTTAGACTTCTCTATTCAAGAATATATATATATATATATATCAAAACAATATTGCTGCTTCCTTTCTTTCTTTCTTTCCCCATTATATTATTAAACAAAATATGAGCATTATTTTTCCATAAGTTTCTTAATACTTTTCTCTGCCACTTTGGAACATTCCCATTTTATTGGATCTAGTGGGTTTATTAGAACCTGTTTTGGAGGAACAGAATTGAATGACCCACAATGGATAATTGGCCTTTGCATGCTGGTGTAGAACTTTGTTAGTTATATGAGCCATGGCTTTTGATTGGTGAGTTGTACCTTAGAAATTATGATGAAATAAGTCTATTATCACTTAGCATTTAATCAGATCATTACAATTCTACATCCTAGGCAGCCAACACTAAGCATAATAGAGATGGTCAATAAATTGATCATTATGGCTAGCTGGTAATGGTTGAACCAATAGAAATTTGTTTTGCCCTAACAGAATGAAAATTTTTCTTTATCAGAGACATGGCTTGCTGAATTTGGTTGTTCTGGTCAAGTTGGGTTGAGATGTTAGCAGCATAGAACATCATCACATGCTAGGTGGTTTGGTGCTCCCACTTCAATTTATCTCCCTTTCGGATTAAGGTCCTGGTCATATAATCACAATACTTCCCCTCTATGCATTAAGCAACATCATCACATGAAGTGACAATCAGTTTGTGATGAAAATATAAGTGGACAATGTGGGCCTCTGTTGCTTGCTCAGTATTTGAGAGGTTAATATTGATGAATCAAAGCAAATAGGTCAGAGCATGAAATTAACAAGACCTTGAGGGAGGCAAAATCATATGACCCCTCTTGACAAATGTCCTTTAATGGTCCCCCCAGTGGTACATTTCCCCTTAACACTGTTTCCAGTTGACATTGATGGCCACATAATAGATACATTTCATATTAATGTACTTAAAGACCGACAAATTCTAGTGGTTTTAACTTTGGAAATCTTATTAAATGCAGTTCTCTTCTTTCATATTGTGAAAACTCTTGCAGGTAGCTGCTGCTTTTCAAGTTTTTACAGTTTGCTGTTTTATTTTCATTTTAATGTTTCACTGAATTTTTTCCCCAATGTTCCAATTGTGGTTATTCAAGCTAACTCAGAAGGTATTTGATCTTTGAGGAAACGATCACACAATAGTTTTTAAATTATCCAGTGCATGAAATGATGAATTTACATCTCCTATTCTAAAGAAATGAAACCCTGAGTAAGTTAAGGTTTCATAATCTAACAAGTAACAAGAGGTTGGCCAATTAACTCAACAGAAGGTTTCTCTTATCCACATCTCTTATATTCAAGGGGGGGTTGGGGGGCTTGTAGGTTGTGCTCCCTGTTGAAATGGTTAGGCATAAGTCTTCTATAAAGTACAATTTGAATCAGGACAAGTTTTTGATTATCAATTGGAAGACAAAACCATGTGATCCTTCATATGACTGTCTCTCACTAATATACACCCAAATTCCTCACAACTGACACCACTCACATTTTAGAGATTTTCCCGCACCCATTTTCATCTATAAATACACACAAAGCTTATTCCATAGCCAAATCAGGTCCTCTTATTCCCCACTAGCAAATATTTACCTGCATTTTTTCCTCCCAATTCATTTGTGAGCTTCAACCTTTTCCAAAGTGTTAATATATAAATGGCTATCCGAGTTCCTGCCATCATGCAAGTTAAGCAGATTCTCCGCAGGTCTGTTCTGAGTAGTAAAGAAGCAGCTTTTACGGCCAAGAAAGTTCCAAAAGGTTACTTTGCAGTCTATGTTGGAGAGGAACAGAAGAAGCGATTTATTCTACCTATATCATACCTGAATGAGCCTTCATTCCAGAAGTTGCTTAGTAAAGTTGAGGACGAATTTGGATTTGATCATCCAATGGGTGGTCTAACAATTCCCTATGGAGAAGATGTCTTCATGGATCTCACTTCTCGCTTAAATGGATCATGATTCATAACACTGAGATCAATCAGCAGGGACAGATTTATGGATTCAAGCACATATATGCCTCCTTTCAGAGAAAAATTGGATGGCATGCATGTTTACACCCACTTGAGGACAGCACTGCTTTATCTTAAGAACATATCAATAATTTGCCATGGACTATTCAACCAAGCAGAAGCAGATGTGGATGGCTCAACTTGGAAACACACAAAGGAGGTGCTTCATGGTTCCAACTTCATCCAATGGGTGGTTCTCACAGAACCTTATGCAGAGAATCCTTCAGTGATCAACTTGTGTTTTGGATACCTCAGGAGAGAAATGAAAGACATGATACTGAGTATTGAAAACATGAACTTTTCAAAATTCTTAACCCAAAAATATATCTGTTCAATTTTGAAGTTAGAGTATTAGATTTTTTCATAACTCATTGTAAAATTCCTTTTTTTTAATGGTTATGAAAGTTGGGAATCATATCAAAAATTTCTGTGCAAATATTTAATACAAAATTATTTTTTCTTTCTGCAAAATTTGCTTCCATTTGATGGTAATGCAGTACAAGTAATCACGAAAAAATATACAGATTCAATATCAGCTGTAGGCAAATGTGCATAATATTTATCATTTATTTATGGATGTGTATTAGCTCCTTTACTTCACATTCTGTGAAACAATCATTTACATTTAAAAGTTCAGGTCAAGTCTACCAAAGTCTAACAATTCTAGCAAGGCTTAGTTTTCAATAGCCATATGGACCTATACATAGGTGGACCTATAAATCTAAAAATTACACAAAAATGTATTTACCGGCCCCTCCTGAGAAAATTTCTTGGCTTCGTCACTGGACACCTATACATTTCTCTTTTATGCAATGGCCATATACATTTAAATATATTGTTCACATTGTCTTTTTCTCCTTTCTATATATGATCACCTATTTCGCCTGTTCACTAAGACTTGTTGACCAAGAGGAACATGAATGTCTTTAAGTCCAACCTTTTATTATATCCTCTTCCTTTCTAATTAGTACATTGACTTCGGAAGTATGATGTATATTTGGGTAATATTTAACAGATGCAAGCAAAGCATTCAGTATAAATCTAGATGCAGTTTTGCTAAAAAAAGGGACCCTTAGAATATGGATAACCACATGAACTTAATTTTCATGAGGCTAAGCTTGTTGGTCTTTCTTTCTCAATAAATAGATCATACCAAAGGTCAAGGGAGAAAAATGGGGTAAAAAAAGATGAAATTTGTTTTGCCTGTAGTCAGCACCCAAAATGACATGTGTACTGATGATTCTTGTGTAGGCCACTTACAAGGCCAGATATCGACCTAGGTATAAAATGGTTGCAGTTGAACTACTTGTAGGACATACTTCATGTGATCTTCATGGGGGTTTGTCTTGGAAGTCATTGTAATAAGGCACCAAAAAGTCAGTGAGTTAGATTGAGTACATTTTATTTAGTACTTTTTTCTTCCTCAACTTAAGCCATGATGATCCAAGTACAAATCTTCAGATATTCTCATGTTTCTTACTATTGGAAATACCACTTTCATTTTTAAACATAAATGAATGTCTAATACTCTATTGGCGAAAATCAGGGTCTTTACTGATAAAAATATCTTTTCTTTCTGATATTTTGATTGCATTGAGGTTAATGGTTAACTCATGAAAATTTATTCTGCGAAGAATATTCTATGTCAGGGAAGCTTTATCAAAAATTTTATTTGCCTCAAATACACGAGGCTAAACCTAGTGTGTTTCGCATCAATTTTTAGCTATTATGTACAATCTTTTAAAACGTCACCTTTTGAAAGTACAAGTATACATTAGCACACATTTAACAAAAAGCTAACAAAATGATGCCAAACACACATTTATGGAAAAGTTATGAGTAAGATTTGCATGATGTTACTGCAGTTCCCTACCAAAAAGGATTAATTTGGAAGAGATCATAATTATAGCTAATTGCTTGTCTAAAAGACCCATCATACAAGAGATTAATCTGGTTCCAATTAAATGTTGTTATCTAGACATAATTGACATATATGTCTAAACTTGTCCTTTTGCAAAAGGACAGCCAGTGGTTCAGTATTTACTCCAATCCATGTGCCTTTCAAATCAATGGGGTCCCCTTGCAGCTGGTTGCTGGTTGTTGTCCTGGAAATGCTAGGGCATATTGTATTCCAACAAATATGGGGTCTCAATCACTACCAATTTCTTGACGATTTGTTGGAAGACAGGTCCATGTGATCCTTCAAATGCTTATCCTCTAGCCAAACCCTAGCCAATTCTCCTCTACACCACTCATTCCACAAAAGATAAATTTTCACACACACACCTTCATCTATATATACAGGCAAACATATCATCCAAATCCAGAACAAGTAATCACATCCTTTGATATCAAAATCATTACTTTCTTCTCCCTTTTCTTTTGTGTACTTGACCCTTTTTCTTGGCAATATTATATATCCAGATATCCATGGCCATTCGTTTGCTCGGTGTTATGCATGCTAAGCACATTCTACGACGATCAAACTCGTTTGGAAAGCAAGTAGCTTCAACATCTATGGATGTTCCAAAAGGCTATGTTGCAATATATGTTGGAGAGAGTGAAAGGAGGCGCTTTGTAATTCCTATTTCATTTTTGAACCAGCCTTCATTTCAAGAATTGCTAAGAAGAGCAGAGGAAGAATTTGGATTTGATCATCCAATGGGTGGCCTTACAATTCCCTGCAACGAAGACCTCTTCATCAATGTCACTTCTCAATTATATGACTTGTGATATGGTGCCACTAAGATAAAGCAATAGAAAAAATTTTGTAAATCTTTGTTATTTATTTATTTTAGGCAGAAGAAGAGATGGCTATTTTCTATCCACTAAGAATTTTACAAATATAATGATTACAGTTCCTCCCACATTTTTAAGAAAAATGTTAAACTGTGAACACATTCTGGTTGAAATTTATCTTCTTTCGTTTTTATGATATTTCTAGTCCCCTTTTTTTTTTTTTTTTTTTTTTTTATTTTGCATCGTTTTCCATGAAAAGCAAATACTTCCAGTCAAGTCTACCAGAGGCTAACAATTGAAGGCTTAGTTTCCAATAACCACAAGCTGCAAACCCACGCAATGCATAAAAAAAAAAAAAAATTTAAAAAAAAAAACAAATTTGACAATTTATTTTTTTGTTAAATGATTAATGAAAATAATAGATAAGGCTTATAAGTGTTACTCTCAAACCCTTCTTAAAATGATGTAATTATTTTCTAACAAAGTATAGTTAATACAATATATAAGATTTTCTAAACTAAGCTATCTATAAAAATGTAGTTTTATAAAAAAAAACCTACCAACATTATGTTGAGAATGTGACATGTCAATGAAGCAGCTCCTCTTACTACACAAACCTTTCCTCTCAAAGTATCACCAAAATGGACCAAAGTGGACTTAATGGACCAAGTGGACAGAACTAGACTGAAATGCTATGCTTTAGATTTTAAATATTATATAGATGTGCTCATATACAACAATCTAATATTAATCACATCGCCGTTTTCACCTCTTTTATAGTTGATTTCCATTTTGCAAGTTCATCTAGACTAAGTAAAAGGAACCAAATGTATTTACCATTTATCATTTCTGTTTCTGTTTCTGTTTCATTTCCAATGTTTATTTTGGTTAGGAGATTGACTTCAAGAAGTATGATATCAATCTAGGAAATATTAAATAAAGAGTCAGATTATATTTAGATATGCAATTTTGATAAAAAAGGGATCCTAGTAATTTTAAGTCTTACAGTGTATGATCAGTTGATCACACGTACCCAAATCTCATAAGGCTAAGGTCGTTACACTCTTTTACTTTGAATCTTTGACAATGCGACCAGAACAAAGGTCAAGGAAACAAGGGAGAAAAAGGCTGAAATCTGTTTTGCCAGTTGATAGCACCTAAAATAACTTGTCTACTGATGATTTTTGTACCAGTTGCTTGCAATAATCTCATCTCTTATAATGCCATGTATAGTCCTTCATATGGGGTGGGTTGCAGTTGAACTACTTGTAGGACATACTTTATCTGCTCTTCATGGGGGTTTTTCCTGGAAGTCAGTGTACTTAGGCACCAAAAAAGTTTGTGAGTAATGTTGAGGACATGTTTGTATGCTTCTGTTCCTCATCTTAAGCCATGATGATCCATGTACGTATCTGTGGATTCTCATGTTTCTTGCTTTTGAAAATTTCACTCTCAATTTTATAACATAAATGAATGTCTTATATTCCGTTGGAGAAAACTAGTTTCTTAACTAATGCAGATAAATTTTATTGCTTTCCTTTTCTTTTCTATAATTTAGATTGCATTAAGGTTTAAAATTAAGTGATCAAAATTTCTTCTGAAGATATCTTAACAATAGCTAATTTTTTGTCCAGAGGCCCCATTATACAAGAGAATTATTTTTGTTCCAATTATTGTCAAGAAAAAATCAACATATATGTCTAAACCTGTCCCCCATCGAAAGAGGTCAGCTGGTAGTTCAGAGTTTTATCCAATCCACATATCTTTCATCTTGATAAGGTCCCCTTGCTGCTGCTTGTTGTCCTTGAAATGCTTGGGCATATAACTTATTCATAAAATAAAAGGTCTCAATCACAACCAACTTCTTGATAATGAGTTGGAAGACAGGTTCATGTGATCCTTCAAATGCTTATCTCTCTCACATAACCGCAGCCAATATTTCCTCTACACCACTTATTCTACAATCCACAAAACAGAAATTGTCACTCACCATTCATCTATATATACATGAAAGCATAACATCAAAAACCAAGACAAGTGCTCACATCCTCTGATATTAAATCCTTACATTTTTCTCCCTTTTCTATTGTGAACTCTTATCATTTTTCTCAGCAGTGTCTCTAGCCAGATATCAATGGCCATTCGTTTGCTCGGTATTATGCATGCTAAGCACATTCTCCGACGATCAAACTCATTTGGAAAGCAAGTAGCTTCAACATCTATAGATGTTCCAAAAGGCTATATTGCAATATATGTTGGAGAGAGTGAAAGGAGGCGCTTTGTAATTCCTATATCATTTTTGAACCAGCCTTCATTTCAAGAATTGCTAAGTAAAGCTGAGGAAGAATTTGGATTTGATCATCCAATGGGTGGTCTCACAATTCCCTGCAACGAAGATATCTTCATCAATCTCACTTCTAGCTTAAATGAATTGTGAGATGGTTCTACTTAGCTAAAACAGCAGAAACAATTTTGTTAATCAATGTAAATTCTTTATTTCTTTTTGGCAGAAGAAGAGATGGGGATTGTCCATCCACCAAAAATATTATAATAGAATTATTGCAGCTCCTCCAACATTCTTCAGAATATTGTAAAACTGTGAACACATTTGGTTGAAATTAATCCTCTTTAGGTTTCATCATAATTGTAGTGCCTTTTGTTTTTTTTTTTTTTTTTTTTAATCATTTTCTACCCCCAGTGTATACTGCCAGTCTAGTCTACCAAAGGCTAACAATTCGAGCAAGCTTAGTTTTCAATAAGCATATGATTGTAAGGAATTTAACCGAAATCCCAACTTGTGAGAAACAAAAAAAAAAAAAAAAAAAAAAAAAAAAAAAAAAGAGAAAACACACGCCAAAGAAAGCAATCAAACGCACAAGACAATATTTACGTCGTTCGGCAATTTGCCTACATCCACGAAGTTGCGGGGATTTCACTATTATCAGGGAAAAATACAATACACAGTGCGGCTACAAGATTTTTCCCTCTATGTAAACACGGCAACCGACTCACAATAATAACCCTAATCACCAAAGTCGGTTCCACAATGGACTAAATGGGCCCAAAAAAAATTTCCCGAGGGCAATGGGCTAAGCCTCAGTAAATCTCCCATTAAAAACCACGCAATATTATTTGGGTCGGGTTGAATCGTCAAACCAGATCAAACAAAACTAGGCTCCACAAAGCCCAACAATGATCGTATACAACTTTTTAATATCAATCACATGGTCCTTTTTTCCCTTTTTATTGTAGATTTTCCATTTTGCCTATTCATCAAGACTAATTAGGACGAACCAAAATGATTTTTATCCTTTATTGTATCTATTTCTATTTTGTTACCAATGTTTCAGCTTGGTTAGCAGATTGACTTTGGGAAGTATGGTATCTATCTGGGTATAACACATTTGGACAAAGAAAAGGTATAAAATTATATGTGCAGTTTCGCTAAAGTAAATGACCACATGCACGAAGGTTATTACACTGTCACTTTGAATTTCCATAATAAATGTCAAGGAAATGCAGAAAATAAAAGAGAAGAAATTTGTTTGTAGGTAGTCAGCAACCAAAATGACATATCTACTGATGTTTTTTGTGCAAGTCTCTTGCAATAATTTCATTTCTTATTGTGCAATATATGGTACTTGATATGGTATTGGTTGCAGTTGAACTACTTGTAGGACATACTTCTGGTGCTCTTCATGTGATTTTGTCCCAGAAATCATTGTATTGAGGCACCAAAAAGTCAGTGAGTTATTTTGAGGACATGTTATTTTGTACGTTTCTCTTCCTCACCTTAAACCATGATGGTCCATGTAAAAATCTTTAGATATTCTCATGTTTCCTACTGTTGGAAATTCCACTTTCATTTTTAAACATAAATGAATGTCTTGTACTCTGTTGGAGAAAATCAGGGTCTTTACTGATACAGATATCTTTTCATTCTTAAATTTTGATTGCATTGAGGTTAATGGTTAACTCATCAAAATTTGTTCTCGGAAAAAAATATGCCATGCCAGGAGACTTTATCAATATTTGTATTTGGCTCAAATACAAGACGCTATACTTATTGTAAAATTCTGAGTAAGGTTTGCATGATGTTACAGATGTTTCCTACCAAAAAGGATTTGGAAAAGATCTTAAACATAGCTAATTTCTCGTCTAAAATCCCCATCATACAAGAGACTAATCCAGTTCCAACTATATGTTATTTTCTAGACGTAATCAGCATACATGTCTAAGCTTGTCCTTCTATTGCAAGAGGTCAGCTGGTAATTCAGAGTTCTCTCCAATTCATGTATCTTTCATATCAATGGGGTCCCATTGAAGCAGGTTGTTGTCTTGGAAATGCTAGGGCGTATTATATTCCGAAAATATAGGGTCTCAATCACTACCAATTTCTTGATGATTTGTTGGAAGACAGGTCCATGTGATCCTTTAAATGTTTATGACTCTGACAGATCCCCAGACAATTTTCCCTCTACACCACTCATTCCACATAAGAGAAATATTCACACACACCATTCATCTATATATACACGCAAACATATCATCCATATCCAAAACAAGCCCTCACATCCTTTGAAATCAAATTCTTACTTTCTTCTCTCTTTCCTTTTGTGTACTTCATCAATTTTCTCAGCAATATTATCTATCCAGATATCCATGGCCATTCCCGTTTGCTCAGTATTATGCATGCTAAGCACATTTTGCGATGATCAAACTCATTTGGAAAGCAAGTAGGTTCAACATCTATAGATGTTCCTAAAGGCTACATTGCAATATATGTTGGAGAGAGTGAAAAGCGGCGATTTGTAATTCCTATATCATTTTTGAACCAGCCTTCGTTTCAAGAATTGTTAAGTAAAGCTGAGGAAGAATTTGGATTTGATCATCCAATGGGTGGTCTAACAATTCCCTGCGGCGAAGACATCTTCATCAATCTCACTTCTCGCTTATATGAATTGTGAGATGGTTCCACTTAGCTAAAACAGCAGAAACAATTTTGTTAATGAATGTAAATTTTTTCTTTCTGAGGCCAAAGAAGTGATGGCGATTATCCATCCACAAAAAATATTACTAATAGAATTATTGCAATTCCTCCAACATTCTTCGTAAAAATATAAAACTGTGAACACATTTTGGTTGAAATTTATCCTCTTAAGATTTTATAATATTTCTAGTCACTTTTGTTTAATTTATTTCTGCATCGTTTCTACAAAAACTGAATACTTCTAGTCAAACCTACCACAGGCTGCCAAGAGTCTTATAACTCAATTGGTTAACACTTCCTAGTGTTTCCAAAAAGACATCTAAGTTTCAAATCCCCCCACTCTCAACTATCGAATTATCAAAAACAAAATTATATCAGAGGCTAACAATTCAAGCAAGGCTTAGTTTTCCAAAACTATGAGGTCATATACAACTTTCCAATTTGCCCATTCACTGAGAATAATTAAGTCAGAGGAACCAAAATGTCTTTAACCATTTATCATTTCTGTTTCTGTTTTATTTCCAATATTTAGCTTGGTTAGAAGATTGACTTTAAGAAGTATGACGTCTGTCTAACTAATATTTAACAATGTAGACAAAATATTAGTTTCAATTTAGATGTGCAATTTTTCAATAGAAGGAACCCTGTAAGGCTTACAAAGTGTGTGACCACATATACCCAAATCCCAAATCTTATGAGACAATGGTTGTTACACTCTGTTACTTTAAATCTTTAACAATGAGACCATAACAAAGGTCAAGGAAACAAGGGAGAAAAAGAGAGGAAATGTGTTTTGCCAGTTGTCAGCATCCAAAATGACTTCTCTACTGATTATTTTCGTGCTCACTGCTAGTAATAATTTCATCTCTTAGACTGCCATATTTAGTCCTTGATATTGTATGGGTTGCAATTGAACTACTTGTAGGACACACTTCATGTGCTCTTCATGGGGCTTTGTCCAAGAAGTCATTGTACTGAGGCACCAAAAAAGTCAGTAAGGTTAAGGACATGTTAGTACAATTTATGTTCCTCACCCTAAGCCATGATGATCCATGTGCATATCTGCAGATTCTCATGTTGCTTACTGTTGGAAATTTCACTCTCAATTTTATAACATGAATAAATGTCTTATCCTCCATTAGAGGAAATAAGTGTCTTATCTGACACGTAAATTTTATTGCTTTTCTTTTCTTTTCTAGGATTTAGATTGCATTAAGGTTCCCCCCCCCCCCCCCAAAAAAAAAAAAAAAAAAAAAAAAAAACGAAAAGAGAAGAAGATATCTTAATTATAATTAATTTTTTGTCCAAAAGCCCCATCATACAAGAGGTTAATTTAGTTCCATATATTGGCAAGAAATATTCGACATATATGTCTAATCCTGTCCTCCTATTGAAAGAGGTCAGCCGGTAGTTCAAAGTTTTATCCAATCCATGTATCTTTCATCTCGACAGGGTCCCCTTGCTGCTGCTTTTTGTCCAGGAAATTCTTGGACATATAACTCATTCAAAAAATAAAAGATCTCAATCACTGCTAACTTTTTGATAATGAGTTGGAAGACAGGTCCATGTGATCCTTCTAATGTTTATCTCTCTCACATAACCCCAGCCAATATTGCCTCTACACCACTTATTCCACAATCCACATAATATAAATTTTCACACAGCATTCATCTATATATAGATGAAAGCATATCATCAAAATCCAAGCCAAGTCCTCACATCCTCTGATATCAAATCCTTAAATTCTTCTCCCTTTTCTTTTGTGGACTTCATCATTTTTCTCAGCAGTACTCTATAGCCAAATATCAATGGCCATTCGTTTGCTCGGTATTATGCATGCTAAGCACATTCTCCGACGATCAAACTCATTTGGAAAGCAAGTGGCTTCAACATCTATAGACGTTCCAAAAGGCTATATTGCAATATATGTTGGAGAGAGTGAAAGGAGGCGCTTTGTAATACCTATATCATTTTTGAACCAGCCTTCATTTCAAGAATTGCTAAGTAAAGCTGAGGAAGAATTTGGATTTGATCATCCAATGGGTGGTCTCACAATTCCCTGCAGTGAAGACATCTTCATCAATCTCACCTCTCGCTTATATGAATTGTGAGATGGTTCCTTGTAGCTAAAACAGTAGAAACGATTTTGTTAATCCATGTAAATTCTTTATTTCTTTTAGGCAGAAGAGAAGATGAGGATTGTCCATCCGCCAAATATATTACTAATCAAATTATTGCAGTTCCTCCAACATTCTTCAGAAAATGTAAAACTGGGAACACATTTTAATTGAAACTAATCCTTTTTAGGTTTTATGATATTTCTAGTCCCTTTTGTTTAATTTATTTTTTCATCATTTTCTACCAAAGGCTAATATTTTGAGCTAGGCTTAGTTTTCAATAACCGTGTGGTCGTATTCAACTTTTTAATATTAATCAGACGGTCTTTTTTGCCTTTTCTATAGTTTGATTTTCCATTTTCCCCATTGACCGAGACTAATTAAGAGGAACCAAAATGTTTTTAACCCTTTATCATATCTGTTTCTGTTTTGTTACCAACGTTTCAGCTTGGTTAACAGATTGACTTTGGGAAGTATGGTATCTATCTGGGTAAAATACATTTGGAACAAACAATAAGTAAAAATGTGGAAATTTTTTTCCAAATAACCTTAAATATTAAACTATTTAGTTAGTTGTCACGTTTCAAAACAATGTGGAAAACTAGCATCTCGAGTGTTTAAAACTCAATTTCCAAAATAAAACTCGAGTTTATAAGTCTCGATTTATAAGTGGTGAGTGGTGATGTGGGAGAAAAAATCCATGTGGAACTCGAGTTTTTAAGACTTAAGTTCCACCATTTTATTTCTCTTCTTCTTCCTTGCATCTGTTCGTGTTCTGTGTTCTTCTTCGTTGCTCCACCCAGCCTTCTTCTCCAGCCAGATCGCCAGCATCACTAGTGTTCTTCTTCATCGCTCCACCCAGTGTTCTTCTCCAGCCAGATTGCCTACCCAGCGTCTCTCCGTTCTTTCTTCAGATCTTCTGTGGGTTCTTCTCTTCTTCTCAGATCTTCGTTTTTTTTTGGGTTCTTTCTTTTTTTTCTGGGTTCTTTCTTCTTTTTCTGGGTTTGTACGTTTTTTGTTCTCTGTTTAAAATCGAGTGTAAAAAACTCGAGATCTATGTGGCATTATCATGTCCAACTCAGCAAGTGGGAAGTGAGCCTTTGAGGCTCGAGATTGATATGAAACTCGAGTTTCTAAAACTCGAGATGCTAGTCCGCAATTTTCTTTCAAACCCGTATTAACATATTATATTCTATCCCTTCACAACGTTAGTTTGCAAATATCCCCAAAAAATGTGTATGTGCAGTTTTGCTAAAGTAGAAACCCTTATAACTCTTACAAAGTGGATGACCACATGCATCCAAATCTCATGAAACTAAAGTTTTTACACTCTGTCACTTTGAATCTCCATAACAAAGGTGAAGGAAATACAGGAGAAAAAGAGAACAAATTTTTTTTTTTTTGTAGGTTGTGAGCACTCAAAAAGACATGACTACTGATGTTTTTTTTGCCAGCCTCTTGTAATAATTTCATTTCTATGGGATGGGTTGCAGTTGAACAACTTGTAGGACATACTTCATGTGCTCTTCATGAGGGTTTGTCTCAGAAGTCATTGTACTGAGGCCCCAAAAAAAGGGTGAGTTTGGTTGAGGACATGTCATTGATTATGTTGCTCCTCAACTCAAGCCACAAATATGCATGTGCATATCTGCAGATTCTAATGCTTCGTACAGTTGAGTGTCATTCTGAAGTACATAACTTACATATACTTGGCTGAGAATATCACTGTCTTTATTGCTGCAGAGAACTCCTTTTTTCTTTTTTATTTTCCATGATTTAAATTTCATTGAGGGTAACGGTTAAATGTTAACTGTTGACACATCAATATTTTTTGTTCTGTAAAGCACATGAAGTATGTCCTAACATCAAAATTTCAAGGCGTCTTTATTAACATTCTTACTCAGCAATTGAAAAGATATGGCTTAGTTTTCATTAATTCCTAAATATAAGTAATATTTTATCCAAAACTCCCATCATACCAGAGACTACTAATCCAGTAGTAATCCAGTTCCAACTATTTATTGTGACCTATAAATAATTGACATATATGTCTAAACATGTCCTCTATTATTAGAGGTCAGCCAATTGGTCTGAATTTTCTCCAATCCATATATCTTTCATTTGAAATGGTCCCTTCTTGTATCAACAAATGTAGAGTCTCAATCACGGTCAAGTTCTTGATGATTAAGTTGGAAAACAGATCATGTGACTCTTCAAGTGCTTATGTCTCTCACACAACCCCAGCCAGTTGTCTCTATGTCATCCAGTGCACATTTCAGAGATTTCTGCGTATACTGGTCACTTATATATATGCACACTCATATCATCCCACCAAAGCCAAAACAAGTCCACTCATCCTCTCATATCAATTCCTTACTTTCCTCTCTCGTTGCTTTTTGATCTTCATCACCTTTCCAGAAACCTTTCATACTAGTTAGATAGCCATGGTTATTCGATTGCCCAGTATTATGCATGCTAAGAACATTCTCAGACGATCAAACTCATTTGGAAAGCAAGTACCAAAAGGCTATATTGCAATATATGTTGGAGAGTGTGAAAGGAGGCGCTTTGTAATTCCCATATCATTTTTGAACCAGCCTTCATTTCAAGAATTGCTAAGTAGAGCTGAGGAAGAATTTGGATTTGATCATCCAATGGGTGGTCTCACAATTCCCTGCAGCGAAGACATCTTCAATGATATCGCTTCTCGCTTACATGAATTGTGATATGGCGCCACTAAGATAAAACAGCTGTGACAATTTTGTATATCTATGAAAAATTCTTTCTTTCTTTCTTTCTTTAGGCAAAAGAAGAGATGGGGAATGTCCATCCACAAAAGATGTTACAAGTAGAAATACCATAGTCCCTCTCACATTCTCTGGAGAAATGTAAAATTGAGTTAACTTTTTGTTGAAAGTAATCCTCTTTAGTTTTTATGATAACTAGTCATGAAACCTGCGCGTTGCGCGTGATAATTATTTTTATAGTAGTTTTATTAATTTTTTTTTTTTACAATTTAAACTAATCTAATAATGAGTGATGTATTTTGTAATTATATTTTTATTTATTATAGGAACAATCCCAAATGTAATATAGGAACAATCCGAAACACCAAAAAAAAAAAAATGTAAACTTAAAAAATTAATAAAACTTAACAATGATTAATTGAACCAATATTAGGATAAAATTTTGTTTTTTATAATCTATTAAGGTTATTTTCTTTGTAGAAATTATAATTTCGGCCGCCCAAAACATATTATCAAATAAACAATTATTAGCAAAATCTAAGAATTAAATTTCTATACATGCATTGTTATAAAATAATAATAATAAAAATAAAATTGCAAAAGTTAAAATTTGTCACCTATCCAATTATTTTCATTTGGCTTACCTTTGCTTTTTTTTTTTTTTTTAAAATAAATGGCATTATAGAGTACTTCTAATACAATTATTAAGAGTACTTTGTCCACCACAAAGGATTAGAAAATAAACAAAATTAGTAAAGTCTCATAGTTTAACATCTAAATTGAGCACTATAAAAAATCATGCTATGTAACAGAATAAATACCAAATTATGCTATGTAATAGAATAATATTATATTTTTATATGCTATATTTAATTCTTTAGAACGCAATAGGATAACATTTAACAATTAAAAAAAAAAAAAAAAAAAAAACAACAACAACAACAATTTTAAAAAAAAAAAAAACAAAAAAAAAACTAAATCACAATTTAAAAAACAAAACTAAATCGCATTAACCCAAAATAGAGTTTTAAAGAATATAAAAAATTATCAACCTAAAGTAGAGATGCAAGAAAAATAAAAAATAAAAAATCCACCAAAAAATTTAGAGAGAGAGAGAGAGGGAACCTTTTTTTTTTTTGTGAGGGAAAACTATGTATAGAATAGAAGAGATAGTGACAAATTTAAAGTAAGAAGGTGTGAATAAGAAGAGACAAAAATAAAGGAAGATGAAGGGAAAGAGGAAGAATGATATTAATGTAGAGGGTAGTGGGGAGATGAAAAGGTAAGAGAGGAAGAAAGATTGAAGAAGTAGTGGGGAGATGAAATGGTAAGGGATAGAGAAAGGTTGGAGAAGTGTAAATATTAAAAAAAATAAATGTTAAAAACAATTATAAGAATATTGAAAAAAAAAAAAAAAAAAAAAAAACCCTAAAACTTGAAAGGCTTCAACGTTTTGTTTTGTTTTTTTTTTTTTTTTTTTTTTTTTCCTTCCTTTAAACTGAAAAAGTCCACACAAAACCCTAAAACTAAACTGAAAAGGTTTTGGGTTGGGCTTGATAGTAAAACTAAATAAATAAAATGTGGGCTAGATTAATTATACAGATTTATTATACGGTGATAGTGGAAGTAAATAAATAAATAGTGGGCTTGATTTATTATAGGGTGATAGTGGAAGTAAATAAATAAGTAGTGGGCTACATTTATAGAGTTGAAAATTGTAAAAACCATTTTAAAATTGTAGAACAAATTATATTTAAAAAAAAAAAGAATGAATGACATGGCAGGTGATGTGGCTCAACGTGAGAACAAGAACATTAAACGCTACACTTTAGCTTTTAGTAATATATAGTAAGAGGGTGTGAATAAGAAGAGACAAAAATAAAGGAAGATGAAGGGAAAAAGGAAGAATGATATTAGTGTAAAGGGTAGTGGGGAGATGAAAAGGTAAGGGAGGGAGAAAGATTGAAGAAGTAGTGGGGAGATGAAATGGTAAGGGATAGAGAAAAGTTGGAGAAGTGTAAATATAAAAAAATAAATAAATATTAAAAACAATTATAAGAAAATTGGAAAAAAAAAAAAAACCCTAAAGCTTGAAAGGCTTCAACGTTTTGTTTTGGTTTTTCTTCCTTTAAGCTGAAAAGGCTCACACAAAACCTTAAAACTGAACTCAATTTATTATACGGTGATAGTGGAAGTAAATAAAGAAGTAGTGAGCTTGATTTATTATAGGGTGATAGTAGAAGTAAATAAATAAGTAGTGAGCTACATTTATAGGGTTAAAAATTGTAAAAACCATTGTAAAATTGTAGGACAAATTATATTTTAAAAAAAAAAAAAAAAAAAAAAGACATGGCAGTTGATATGACGCAACGTGAGAGAAGCAAAGCTGACATTAAACGCTACGCTTGAGCTTTTAGTAATATATAGACTAGCCGCGGACCTGCGCGTTGCACATGATAATTATTTTTATAGTGGTTTTATTAAATTTTTTTTATACAATTTAAACTAATTTAATAAAAAGTAATGCATTTTGTAATTATATTTTTATTTATTATAAGAATAATCATAAATGTAATATAGGAACAATCATAAATCATAAATTTAATAATTTTTGTCGTACTAAAATGAAAAAAATACAATTTTTCTCAGAAATTCAAAAGGCAAGTTAACGAAAATATTTATTTATTTTTATAAAAGTTATAACATTTTGTGAATCATTAAAAAGAATATAAAATTTGGAAATTATTCTTTTAGTTTTAAACGAACTTTCTCAAACTTGTTTTTTCTGCCTACAATCCAAAACATTGAAAAAAGTAACTAAAAAAATTAATAAAACTTAACTATGATTAATTGGACCAATCAGGAAAACAATTTGTTGTTTATAATCTACTAAGGTTATTTTCTTTGCAGAAATTGTAATTTCATCTACCCAAAACATATTATCAAATAAACAATTATTAGCAAAACCTAAGAATTAAATTTCTATATATTCATTGTATAAAATAATAATAATAATTAAAGTAAAATTTCGAATGATAAAATTTGTCTCTCATCCAATAATTTTTGTTTAGCCAACCTTTGCTTTTCTCTAAATAAATGGTATTATAGAGTACTTCTAATACAATTATTAAGAGTACTTTGTCCACCACAAAGGATTAAAAAATAAACAAAAATGATTAAACTCTCATAGTTTAACATCTAAATTGAGTACTATAAAAATCATGCTATCAAATTACAATAACTACCAAATTAAATTATCCAAATCATGCTATGTAGTAGAATAATATTATATTTTTATATACTATATTTAATCCTTTATAATGCAATAGGATAACATTTAACAATCAAAGAGAGAGAAAAAAAAAACCACAACAATTAAAAAAAAAAAAAAAACTAAATCGCATTAACCTAAAGTAGATTAAAGAATATAAAAAATTATCAACCTAAAGTGAAGATGCAAGAAAAATAAAAAATAAAAATCCTTTAACAATCAAAGAGAGAGAAAAAAACCACAACAATTAAAAAAAAAAAAAAACTGAATCGCATTAACTTAAAGTAGATTAAAGAATATAAAAAATTATCAACCTAAAGTGAAGATGCAAGAAAAATAAAAAATAAAAATCCACCCAAAAATTGAGAGAGAGAGAGAGAGAGAGAACCTTTTTTGAGTAAGGGAAAACTATGCATAGAATGAAAGAGATAGTGACAAATTTATAGTAAGAAGATATGAATAAGAAGAGACAAAAATAGAAGAAGATGAAGGGAAAGATGAAAACTGATATTAATGTAGAAGGTAGTGGGAAGATGAGAAGGTGAGGAAATGAGAAAGGTTGGAGAAGTAATGGGGAGACGAGAAGGTGAGGGAAGGAGAAAGGTTGGAGAAGTAGTGGGGAGATGAAAAGGTAAGGGATGGAGAAAGGTTGGAGAAGTGTAAATATGAAATAAAAAAATATTAAAAATAATTATAAGAAAATGGAAAGAAAAAAGATAATGACGTGAATGCTGATGTGGCTCATCATGAGCGCAAAGCAAAGATTAAACGCCACGTTTCAGCTTTTAGTAATATATAGATATAGACTAGCCGCGAACCCGTGTGTTGCCCGTGATAATTATTTTTATGGTGGTTTTATTAAAAAAAATTTACAATTTAAACTAATCTAATAATGAGTAATGTATTTTGTAATTATATTTTTATTTATTATAGGAACAATCATAAATGTAATATAAAAACAATCCAAAACACTAAAAAAACATAAACTAAAAAAATTAATAAAACTTAACAATGATTAATTGAACCAATATTATGATAAAATTTTGTTTTTGAAAATCTATTAAGGTTATTTTCTTTATAGAAATTATAATTTCGGCCGCCCAAAACATATTATCAAATAAACAATTATTAGCAAAATCTAAGAATTAAATTTCTATACATGCATTGTTATAAAATAATAATAATAAAAATAAAATTGCAAAAGTTAAAATTTGTCACCTATCCGATTATTTCTGTTTGGCTAACCTTTGCTTTTCTTTAAATAAATGACATTATAGAGTACTTCTAATGCAACTATTAAGAGTACTTTGTCCACCACAAAGGATTAGAAAATAAACAAAAATTAGTAAAGTCTCATAGTTTAACATCTAAATTGAGTACTATAAAAAATCATGCTATGTAACAGAATAAATACCAAATTATCCAAATTATGTTATGTAATAGAATAATATTATATTTTTATATGCTATATTTAATTCTTTAGAACGCAATAGGATAACATTTAACAATCAAAGAGAATAAAATTTAAAAAAAAAAACTAAATCACAATTTAAAAAACAAAACTAAATCGCATTAACCCAAAATAGAGTTTTAAAGAATATAAAAAATTATCAACCTAAAGTAGAGATGCAAGAAAAATAAAATAAAATAAAAACCCATCAAAAATTTAGAGAGAGAGAGAGAGAGGGAACCTTCTTTTTGTGAGGGAAAACTATGCATAGAATAGAAGAGATAGTGACAAATTTATAGTAAGGGGGGTGTGAATAAGAAGAGCAAAAAATAAAGGAAGATGAAGGGAAAAATGAAGAATGATGTTAATATAGAGGGTAGTGGGGAGATGAAAAGGTAAGGGAGGGAGAAAGATTGAAGAAGTAGTTGGGAGATAAAATGGTAAGGGAGAGAGAAAGGTTGGAGAAGTGTAAATATTAAAAAAATAAATGTTAAAAACAATTATAAGAAAATTGGAAAAAAAAAAAAAACAAAACAAAACAAAAATATTGAAGCCTTTCAAGCTTTAGGGTTTTTTTTTTTTTTTTTTAAGCTAAAAAGGCTCACACAAAACTCTAAAGCTGAACTGAAAAGATTTTGGGTTGGGCTTGATAGTGGAATTAAATAAATAAGAGGTGGGTTGGATTAATTATACAGATTTATTATAGGATGATAGTGAAAGTAAATAAATAAGTAGTGGGCTACATTTATAGGGCTGAAAATTGTAAAAACCATTTTAAAATTGTAGGACAAATTATATTTAAAAAAAAAAAAAAAAAAAAAGAATGATGTGACAGTTGATGTGGCGTAATGTGAGAGCAGTAGCATTAAACGCTACGCTTCACCTTTTAGTAGGCTTCAACTTTTTTTTTTTTTTTTTTTTTTTTTTTTTAAAGCTGAAAAGGCTCACACAAAACCCTAAAACTGAACTGAAAAGACTTTGGGTTGGGCTTAATAGTGGAACTAAATAAATAAGAGGTGGGCTAAATTAATTATAAAAATTTATTATAAGGTGATAGTGGAAGTAAATAAATAAGTAGTGGACTGCATTTATAGGGCTGAAAATTGTAAAAACCATTTTAAAATTGTAGGACAAATTATATTTAAAAAAAAAAAAAAAAAAAAAAGAAAAAGAATGATGTGGCAGCTAATATGGCGTAACATGAGAGCAAAGACATTAAATCTTGCGCTTGACTTTTAGTAATATATAGATATAGATTATTATCTTTTATTTGGTTTAACATGCCAAGGTTTTATATGGGTAATAGTGATCTGTGCAAATTTTCCTATCCCAGGGTCATCTTCAATGATTTAATGGAACAATTTTTTCTTTTAGGTACTCAAGAATGATCTTCCATTGCTCAAGGAGATCATTTGAACCATATGATGAAATTCTCTAGTTGAGCTGGTCTTGACCATGACCTCAAATCAAATGAGGCTCATTTTACTCTTTCTTGCTTTGATAATGAGATTGTTGGAGCATTTTAAAATCAAAATATTATTTTGACAAAATTAATTAATAATACCAATGGTTAATTAAAAAGATGGGCCAAAATAGAGATGATGTCTTTTTGCTACTACTCAGCACCCAAAATGACATGTCTACTGATGATTCTTCTGTTAGTCAAACACATAGAAGACATACATAATGCACACAAGATTTACATGTTTCCATACGACACTAAGCCTAAATTCACGAGTCAAGCTTCGAACAATCCACTAGAATCGAAACACTAAGCCTAAATTCACGAGTCAAGCTTCAAACAATCCACTACAATCAACAAGTTACAATGGTCTTCTACTCAAAGTTTATCACACAACATGAGCTTACACAACAAAGTTTGAAGAAATACAACTTTACCTCAAATGAGTTTTACAAAACCCAACTTCACCAAAATGAAATCTTCCAAACAACTTGTTGAAAGAAACTTCAAACACCTTTGAGCCACTTGCTTCAATAGGTTTCCATAGACATGGTAGACAGAGGAAGAATAGCTCACAACCAAGCCCTTATCTCTCACCCTTGTGTAGATGCATAATTTTTTATTGGTGTTTATTTTTTTATTTTTTTTAACTAAATGCAAGTTAAACAAGTCTAATGAGAATGCTAGCTCCCCACATCTGTAATTTAGTTACTTTTCTATTTTTAATATGATAAATTACCGATTGTCCTAAAAGGCTAAAAGTTAAGTTTAATCATAAAATGAGAGGTAAGTTTTAGGCGGGAATCAAACCCTAAAATCTCTTATTTGAAGACAGTTAAACTAACTGAAACCCACAAGTAGGTCTAATTTCTTTTTTTTTTTTTGGCAGAAAAATTTGGTTAACACTTAAGCCGATAGGAAATTATGAATTTAATCATTTAAATTAATATATATAATATAAAGTATCATTAAAAAAAAGTTTAAAACTAACAAGTAAATAAACCCTAATCGGCTTGGGCTAAACAAGGAAAAATTATAGAGTCCTCCGGTAGACCACGTCACTTGTCCACTATTCCACTAAAAAACTTCCACTTGTTTAAAATTCTTTGAGTCAAGTAACTAATTTTTGTTTAAAAAAATTTTTCGGCTAACAATTTTAAACAAATGAAAGTTTTTTAGTGGAATGGTGGACCACATGTGGATCTTATAATTTCTCCTAAAAAATGCTCAATACTTGATGATCATTACCACAAAAAAAAAAAAAAAAAAAAAAAAAAAAAAAAAGGCTCAATACTTGATACGGGGTGGGTTGGACTTGAACAGTTGAACTACTTGTAGGGCATACTTTATGTGATCTTCATGAGAGTTTGTCCCAGAAGTCATTGTACTGAGGCACCAAAAAGTCGATGAGTTAGGTTGAGGACATGTTATTCAATACGTTTCTCTTCCTCACCTCAAGCCACAATGATTGATCTACATATCTGCACATTCTAATGTTTCTTACAGTTGGAAATTTCATTATCATCTACATATTTTATACTCTGTTCCAAAAATCAGAGTTTTATTGCTACAGATAACTTTTCTTTCTTTTTCTTTCCATCATTTGGATTTATTAAGGAAATTTGTTTTGAAGGGTACCTGAAAATATGTCCATTAACACATCAAAATTGTAAAGTGCCTTTATTAACAATCTTCATGGCTACACTAGTTGTAAATTTGTAAGTTATGATGTTACAAATTGTTTATCCAAAGGGCCCATCATACAAGAGACTAATCCAGTTCCAATCATATGTTGTTTCATATAAATAATGGACATATATGTCTAAACCTGTCCTATATTATAAAAAGTCAGCCAATAGGTAAAAACTTTCCAATACATATATCTTTCATTTGAATTGGGTCCCTTCATGGACCAACAAATATAGAGTCTCATTCACAGCCAAGTTCTAAATGATGAGTTGGAAGACATATCCATGTGACACTTTAAGTGCCTATGTCTATCACACAACACCAACCAATTGCTTCTACACCATTCATTCCACACTGCAGAGATTTTCACACTCAGTATTAATCTATATATATATGCACACGCATATTATCCATAACCAAACCAAATCCTCACATCCCTTGATATCAAATTCTTAATTTCTTCACCCTTTGCTTTGTGATCTTCATTATCTTTCTCAGCAATATAAAATAGATAGATTGCCATGGCCATTCGTTTGCCCGGTATTATGCATGCTAAGCACATTCTTCGACGCTCAAACTCATTCAGAAAGCAATTAGCTTCAACATCTATAGATGTTCCAAAAGGCTACATTGCAGTTTATGTTGGAGAGAGCGAAATGAGGCGCTTTGTAATTCCTATATCATTCTTGAACCAGCCTTCATTTCTAGAATTGCTAAGTAAGGCTGAGGAAGAATTTGGGTATGATCATCCAATGGGTGGTCTCACAATTCCTTGCAGTGAAGACATCTTCATTGATCTCACTTCTCGCTTACATGAATTGTGATATGGTGCCTCTAAGATGAAACAGTAGTGACAATTTTGTATATCTATGTAAATTCTTTCTTTCTTTGGGCAGAAGAAGAGATGGGGATTGTCCATCCACTAAAGATGTTACAATTAGAAATACTATAGCCCTTCTCACATTCTCCAGAGAAATGTAAATTTGAGTCAACTTTTTGTTGAAAGGGATTCTCTTTGGTTTTATGATATTTCTTGTCCTTTTAATTTGATTTAACATGCCAGGGATTTCTATGGGTAATAGTGATCTGTGCAATTATTCTCCTTAGACTATGATATTTCTACTCACTTTAATTTAATTTAACTTGGTATGATGTTTCTATGGATAATAGTGATCTATGCAACTTTTCCCATCTCAAAGTCATCCTCAATGATTTATTGGAACAATTTTTTTTTTATGTATTCAAGAATGTTCTTCCAATGTTCAAAGATTTCAATTGAAACCAAATAATGAAATCATCTAGCTGAGCTGGTTTTTGGTTTGCACAGCATGTGAAACCAAAAATTGACATCTCTTAACCATTAACTCAAATCTCTTGAGGTTCTGCTTGTTCCTTTTCTTCTTTGATAATGAGATTGTTAGAATAATGCTTAAAGGATTAAATTTATCATTTCCTAATAGCTTGAGCTTCTAGGACAACTGGTAATTGATCGTGCAATCAAAGTAAATGGTCCTGAATTTGAACATTGGCTCAACACTACCTCCCATTTAAAAAAGTTAAAAATCCCATGTGTTGGGTTAAATGATTGAATTCACCTAACATCTATAATTTAAAAGAGATCATAGGAAAGTTCAAGGAAATATGAGGTAAAAAAGAGATGAAATTTGTTTTCTAATCATTACCCAAAATGACATGTATACTGATGATTCTTGTGTTGCTTGCTCGCAATAATTTTGTCTCTTACAATGCAATAGTCCTTGAAACAGGGTAGGTTGCAGTTGATCTACTTGTAGGACATGCTTCATGTGCTCTTCATGGGGGTTTGTCTCAAGTGTCATTGTACTAAGGCAGCAAAAAGTTGGCGAGTTAGGTTGAGGACATATTATTGAGTACGTTTTCCTTCCTCACCTTAAGCCATGATGATCAATGTACATATCTGCAGTCCGCAGATTCTCATGTTTCTTCCTGTTAGAAATTTCACTTTCATTTGTATACATAAATGAATGCCATATACTCTGTTGGAGAAAATCTTGGTCTATAGTGATACAGACAATTTTTTTTTTTTTTTTCTTTTATAGGATTTAAGTTAAATTGAGATAACGGTTAATTCTTAAAATCTGTTATGAGAAATATATGTCAAGGAGGATTTATCAATATTCCTATTTGGAGCAAATTGATGAGGCTATACTATTTGTAAAGATATAAGATTTGCATGATGTTACAGATGTTCTCTACCAAAAAGAGAAAAAAAAATGAAGAAGAAGATAAATATATCTTAATTATAACTAGATGTTTGTCCAAAAGCCCCATCATACAAGAGACTAATCCAGTCCCAATTGTGTTGTAGTCAAAAAATACTCGACACATATGTCTAATCTTGTCATCCTACTGCAATAGTTCAGAGTTTTCTCCAATCCATATATCTTTCATATCAATGGGGCCCCCTTGTAGCTGGTTGCATTGCAAATGCTAGGGCATAATGTGAAATATTAGGTCTCAATCACTACCAAGTTCTTGATGATGAGTTTGAAGACAGGTCCATGTGATCGTTCAAACGCTTATATTTCTGACAGAATCCCAGCAAGTTTGCCTCTACCCCACTCATTTTACACAACAGAAATGTTCACACACACCATTTAATGAAGAAGAAGA
Source organism: Quercus dentata (assembly GCA_028216015.1). Lineage (NCBI taxonomy): Eukaryota > Viridiplantae > Streptophyta > Magnoliopsida > Fagales > Fagaceae > Quercus > Quercus dentata. The sequence goes on along the minus strand of CP116454.1, from coordinate 56,566,214 downwards.
AAAATATATCTTAATTATTACTAGATGTCAAGAAGCCCGATGATACAAGTGACTAATCCAGTTCCAATTATGTTAGTCAAAAAATATTTGACATATGTGTCTAATCTTGTCCTCCTGCAATAGATCAGACGGTAGTTCAGAGTTTTCTCCACTCCATATATCTTTCATTTCAATGGGGCCCCCTTGCAGCTGGTTGTATTGGAAATGCTAGGGCATAATGTGTTTCTACAAATATAAAGTCTCAATCACTACCAAGTTCTTGATGATGAAATGGAAGACAGGTCCATGTGATCGTTCAAAAGCTTATATTTCTGACAGAATCGCAGCCAATCTTGCCTCCACACCACTCATTCCACAACAAAAACATTCACACACACCATTTATCTATATATACATGCAAACATATCATCCAAAGCCAAAACAAGTCCTCACATCATCTGATATCAAATCCTTACTTTCTTCTCCCTTTTCTTTTGCGAACCTTGTCTTTTTTCTAAGAAATACTACCAGATATCCATGGCCATTCGTTTGCCAGGTATTATGCATGCTAAGCAAATTCTCCGACGATCAAACTCATTTAGAAAGAAAGATTCTTCACCATCTATAGATGTTCCAAAAGGCTACATTGCTATATATGTTGGAGAGAGTGAAAGGAGGCACTTCGTAATTCCTATAACATTTTTGAACCAGCCTTCATTTCAAGAATTGCTAGGTAAAGCTGAGGAAGAATTTGGATTTGATCATCCAATGGGTGGTCTCACAATCCCCTGCAACGAAGAGATCTTCTTTGATCTCACTTCTCACTTATATGAATTGTGATATGGAGCCACTAAGATAAAACAGAAGAAACAATTTTGTAAATCCATGTAAATTCTTTATTTCTTTTAGGCAGAAGAAGAGTTGAGGAATGTCCTTTTACTAAAAAAATTACTAATAGAATTATTGCAACTCCTCTTACATTCTTTAGAAAATTGTGAAATTGTGAACACATTTTGATTGAAATTTGTCCAGTATAGGTTTAATGATACTTCTAGTCCTTTTTGTTTAATTTATTTTTGCATCATTTCCTACGAATTGCGTGTATACTGCAGTCAAGTCTACCAAAGACTAACAACGCAAGCAAGGCTTAGTTTTCAATAATCATATGGTCATAAATATTTTTATAATATTTGTCACATGGTCATTTTCTCCTTCATTTATTTATTTTTTATTTTCCATTTTGTTGGTCCACTGAGACTAATTAAGTGAGAGGAATGGGGTTATTTGTGGAGCCTACTTAGCTTATTTACTTATGTAAACCTATATAAAGCCTCACTTTTTATTGGTAAAACTGTACTTTTGCCCATTTTATGAAAATCAAAACCAACACAAGTAAGGGAAACCAAAATGTCTATAACCCTAGATTATATCTATTTCTGTTTCGTTTTCAATATTTTAGCTTGGTTAGAAGATCAAATTTGGGAAGTGCAATGTCTTTCTGACTACTATTTAACACATGCAGACAAATAAATTAGTATAAATTTCTAGATGTGCAGTTTTTTGAAAGAAGGGACCCTTGTCAGGCTTACAAAATGGATGACTAATGTACCCAAGTGTCATGAGGCTAAGGTAGTTACATTCACTTTGAATCTTTTGTAATGAGACCATAATAATGGTCAAGGAAAAAAGGTAGAAAATGTGAAGAATTTTGTTTTGCCAGTAGTCAGCACCCAAATTGACATATCTGCATATTCTTATGTTTCAAACAATTGGAAATTTCATTCTCAAGTACATAACTTATATTATGTAGACTGTTGAGAAAATCAGGGTCTTTACGTCTTTTGCTTTTCCATAATTTAGATTTCATTGATGTCAATGACTAACACATCAAAATTTGTTTTGAAGAGCACATTAAGTGTGTCCTATAACTCATCAAAATTCCAAGGAGCCATTATTAACATTCGTAATGGATAAAGCAATAGTTAGGTTTGCACAATGTAATCGTAAATGTAGGTAATAGTTTATACAAAAGGCTCATCATACAAGAGACTAATCCAGTTCCTTTTCTATGTTGTTTCCTATAAGTAATAGACATATCTGTCTAAACCTGTCCTCTATTATAAGAGATCAGCCAAAAGGTTGGAATTTCTCTAATCCACATGTCTTTCACTTGAACTGGGTCCTTTCTTGTACCGTCAAATATACTGTCTCAATCACTGCCAAGTTCTTGATGATGAATTGGAAGACAGGTCCATGTGACCCTTCAAATGCTTATGTCTATCACACAACCCCAGCCAACTTCCTCTATGCCAGTTTTTCACACATTCTATTCATCTATATATATGCACACACATATCATCAAAATCCGAAACCAAGTCTTCACATCCTCTGATATCAAATCCTTACTTTCTTCTCCCTTTTGTTTGTGATCTTAATCATCTTTCTCAGCAATACTTCATAGATAGATTGCTATGGCCATTCGTTTGCCTCGTATCATAAATGCTAAGAACATTCTCCGGCGATCAAACTCATCTGGAAAGCAAGTTGCTTCAACATCTATATATGTTCCAAAAGGCAACGTTGCAGTATATGTTGGAGAGAGCGAAAAGAGGCGCTTCATAATTCCTATATCATTCTTGAACCAGCCTTCTTTTTTAGAATTGCTAAGTAAGGCTGAGGAAGAATTTGGGTATGATCATCCAATGGGTGGTCTCACAATTCCTTGCAGTGAAGACATCTTCATTGATTTTACTTCTCGCTTACATGAATTGTGATATGGCACCACTAAGATAAAACAGTAGAAGCAATTTTGTAAATCCATATAAATTCTTTATTTCTTATAGGTTGAAGAGATGGGGATTGCCTATCCATTAAAGATGTTACAAATAGAATTACTGCAGTCCCTTTCACATTCTCCCAAGAAATGTAAAATTGAGACACCTATTAGTTGAAATTGATCCTCTTTTGATTCTGTGATATTTCTAGTCCCTTTTAGTTGATTTAACTAGGCATGATGTTTCTATGGATAATAGTGACTGTGCAACTTTTCTCATCTCTGAGTCATCCTCAATGATTTATTGGAACACTTTTCTTTTAGGTACTCAAGAATGTTTTCCATTTTTCAAAGAGTTCAATTGAACCCAAATGATGAAATTATCAAACTAAGCCAGTTTTTGGTTTCCACTACTACAAGTCAAACCAGGAACATATTTGAAATGCATTGGAATTTTATGCTTTCTATTTCTACTTACTCAAGATGTAGCTCTTGGGATCCTCCAGTCCCCCTTTTGTAAGCCACACTTATAGAGGGAACTACTTTTGCCACAATATTGCTAAATGGTCCAGTTTGTGTAACAGTGAATGAAATCAACTCCATCCTGGATTTTTGCCTTAGGTTATAGAAGGGAGATGGTACTAGTTCCATGCATTTCTAATTTTTTTGATTTTCTTCTTTTAATATGTATATAGTATTATTCCAAATAAAAATAAAAATAATAATATAATAAAGCTTTACAAAAGTTTTGAGAACTTGGGACAAAAACTAAGGTAATAAACCTTAATGAGCTTGGACCAAACAAGGCTCAACACTTGATACAAGGTGGGTTGCACTTGATCAGTTGAACTACTTGTAGGACATACTTCATGTGCTCTTCATGGGGGTTTGACATTGTACTAAGGCACCAAAAAGTCATGAGTTAGGTTGAGGACACGTTATTCAGTATGTTTCTCTTCCTCACCTCAAGCCACAATGATTCAAGTACATATCTGCACATTCTAATGTTTCTTACAGTTGTAAATTTCATTCTCATGACTCATGTGCATGTCTTATACTCAGTTCCCAAAATCAGGGTTTTACTGCTACAGACACTTTTTTTTTTTTTTTTTTTGCCTATCCATAATTTAGATTTATTGAGGTTAAAAGTTAACGCAACAAAATATGTTCTGAAAGGTACATGAAAATATGTCCTAAACACATCAAAATTCTAAAGAGCCTTTACCAACAATCTTCATGGCTACACTTGTTGTAGATTTCATGTTACGATGTTAAAAACTTAAAATTGTTTATCCAAAGGGCCCATCATGCAAGAGACTAATCCGGTTCCAATTATATGTTGTTTCATATAAATAATATACATATATGTCTAAACCTGTCCTCTATTATAAGATGCCCGCCAATAGATAAAAATTTTCCAATATATATATATAAATATATATATATATATATATATATATATATATCTTTGATTTGAATGGGGTCCCTTCATGTATCAACAAAAATAGAGTCTCAATCACAGCCAAGTTCTAAATGATAAGTTGGAAGACATGTCCATGTGACACTTCAAGTGCTTATGTCTATCACACAACACCAGCCAATTGCCTCTACACCATTCATTCCACACTTCAGAGATTTTCACACATACTAATCTATATATATATGTTCATGCATGTCATCCAAATACGAACCAAATCCTCACGTCCTCTGATATCAAATCCTTAATTTCTTCACCCTTTTTCTTTGTGATCTTCATCATCTTTCTCGGCAATATAATATAGATAGATTATCATGGCCATTCGTTTGCCCAGTATTATGCATGCTAAGCACATTCTCCGACGCTCAAACTCATTTGGAAAGCAAGTAGCTTCAACATCTATAGATGTTCCAAAAGGCTACATTGCAGTTTATGTTGGAGAGAGCAAAAAGAGGCGCTTTGTAATTCCTATATCATTCTTGAACCAGCCTTCATTTCTAGAATTGCTAAGTAAGGCTGAGGAAGAATTTGGATATGATCATCCAATGGGTGGTCTTACAATTCCCTGCAATGAAGACATCTTCATTGATCTCACTTCTCGCTTACATGAATTGTAATATGGTGCCACTAAGATAAAACAGTAGCAACAATTTTGTATATCTATGTAAATTCTTTCTTTCTTTAGGCATAAGTAGAGATGGTGATTGTTCTTCCAGTAAAGATGTTATGAGTAGAAATACTGTAGTCCTTCTCACATTCTCCTGAGAAATATAAAATCGAGTCAACTTTTTGTTGAAAGGGATTCTCTTTAGTTTTTGTGATATTTCTAGTCCTTTTCGTTTGATTTAACATGCCAAGGTTTTTTATGGATAATAGTGATCTGTGCAACTTTTCTTATCCCAGGGTCATTTTCAATGATTTATTGGAAGAATTGTTCTTTTACATACTCAAGATTGTTCTTTCATTTTTTTTAAAGAGTTCAATTGAACCCAAATTATGAAATCATCTAGTTGAGCTGGCTTGGTTTTTCACTGCATGCTAAACTGCAAAATGACATGTCTTAACCAAGAACTCAAATCTCGTGTGGTTAAGCTTATTACTCTTTCTCACTTTGATAATGAGATTGTTAGAATAATGGTTAAAGGATTGAATTCACCCTTTTCTAATAGCTTAAACTTTTAAGAGAACTAGTAATTTATCATAGTTTCAAAGTAGGTGGTCCTAAGTTTGAAGTTTGAACATTGTCTTAACTCAACAATCCATTTAAAAGTTAAAAAACCTATGTGTTGGGTAAAATAATTAATTCACCTTACTGCAGTATTTTATAAGAGATCATACCAATGGTCAAGGAAAAAACAAGGTAAAAAGAGAGATTGAAATTTGTTTTGAAAGTCATCACCCAAAATGACATGTCTACTGATGATTCTTGTGTTGGTCGCTTGCAATAATTTCATCTCTTATAATGCAATAGTCCTTGATACAGGATAGGTTCCAGTTGAACTACTTGTAGGACATACTTCATGTGCTCTTCATGGGGGTTTGTCTTACATGTCATTGTATTAAGGCAGCTAAAAGTTGGCAAGTTAGGTTGAGGACATATTATTGAGTATGTTTTCCTTCCTCACCTTAAGCCATGATGATCAATGTACATATCTGCAGTTTGCAAATTCTCATGTTTCTTACTGTTGGAAATTTTACTTTCATTTGTAAACATAAATGAATGCCTTATACTCAGTTGGAGCAAATCTTGGTCTTTACTGATTCAGACAACTTTTTTTTTCTTTTCTAGGATTTAGATTAAATTGAGGTTGATGGTTAACTCTTAAAATCTGTTATGAGAAGAATATGCCAGGGAGGAATTTTTTTTTTCATTTAACATTAGATTGCTAAGGATTTCGTTAGTTGCCTAGTTTAAAACAAAGTGGAAAAGTAGCATCTCGAGTATTTAAAACTCGAGTTCTGGGTAGAAATCGAGTTTCTAATACTTGAGATCTTGAGCTACAACCATCTGACGTGGACTTTTTTCCACATGGAGCCATGTTGAAATCGAGTTTCTAATACTTGATTTGTGATCATATTTCAAACACAAAACACAGGCTCAACTTTTATTTCACTTCTCATTCTCACTTAGGCGTCCAGAACACTCTCACTCTCCTTCACACCCAAACATACAAACTCCAAACCCTCATTCTACCAGAGACAAGCGCATCCCATCGGTGGCAGAAAACTCTCGTCTCCTCTCATCGGCAACCTCTCACTCAAAACCTCACTTAGCTCTCTCACTGTCTCGCACTAAGGTCAGTAGTAAGACACAGCCCCTCTCCTTCTATATTACTCACAAACATTTGGCAGTTCTCCTATCTTTTATCACTACTCCCATTTATTCATTATCAAACCACATCAATCCACTAGGAATTTTGTTTTTCCCTCATTTCCACATAACCCCAAACCAGATACATAAAACACTTAGATTTTATTCCTGTAGAAATCGAGTCTTGCAAACTCGAGATGAGTGGCATTTCTCGAAGAAAATCAAGTCTTAAAGACTCGGTTTTGCTTTGTAGAACTCGAATCTTTAAGACTCGAGGTCTATGTGGCATAATAGTGTCCAACTCAGCAAGTAGGAAGCCAGTCATTAAGCCTCGAGTTTTATATGGAACTCGAGTTTCTAAAACTTGAAATGCTAGTTTGCAATTATCTTTCAAACGCATGTTAACTTACTATATTCTATCCCCTTACTATGCTAGTCCCCAAATATCCCCTTCTAGGGAGGCTTTATTAATGGTCCTATTTGATGCAAATAGATGAGACTATACTTGTTGTTAAGTTATAAAATTTGCATTATGTTACAAATGTTGTCTACCAAAAAATAAAAAGATAAGGATATCTTAATTATAGCTAATTGTTTGTCCATAAACCCTATCATACAAGAGGCTGATCCAGTTTCAAATATGTTGTTGTCAAAGGCTATTCAACATATATGTCTAATCCTGTCCTACTGCAATAGATCAGCTAGTAGTTCAGACTTCAGAGTTTTCTCCAATCCAAGTATCTTTCATATCAATGGGGTCCCCTTGTAGCTGGTTGTTGTCTTGGACATGCTAGTGCATAATGTATTACAAATATAAGGTCTCAATCACTACCAAGTTCTTGATTGATGAGTTGGAAGACAGGTCCATGTGATCCTTCAAATGCTTATATCTCTAACGGAACCCCAGCCAATTTTGCCTCTACACAACACATTCCACACAACAGAAATTTTCACACACACCATTCGTCTATATATACACGCAAACATAACATCCAAGCCAAAACAAGTCCTCACACCATCTGATATCAAACCCTTACTTTCAGTTTTCTAAGATATACTGTACAGCCAGATATCCATGGCTATTCGTTTGCCCAGTATTATGCATGCTAAGCACATTCTCCGACGATCAAACTCATTTAGAAAGAAAGTATCTTCGCCATCTATAGATGTTCCAAAAGGCTCCATTACAATATATGTAGGAGAGAGTGAAAGGAGGCGCTTCGTAATTCCTTTAACATTTTTGAACCAGCCTTCATTTCAAGAATTGCTAAGTAAAGCTGAGGAAGAATTTGGATTCGATCATCCAATGGGTGGTCTCACAATCCCCTGCAGTGAAGAGATCTTCATTGATCTCACTTCTCACTTATATGAATTGTGATATGGCGCCACTAAGATAAAACCGCAGAAACAATTTTGTAAATCCATGTAAATTCTTTATTTCTTTTAGGCAGAAGAAGAGATGAGGAATGTCCATTTACTAAAAAAATTACTAATAGAATTATTGCAGTTCCTCTCACATTCTTCAGAAAAAATGTGAAACTGTGAACACATTTGATTGAAAATTTTCCTCTTTTGGTTTGATGATATTTCTAGTCCTTTTTTTTAATTTATTTTTGCATCATTTTCTATGAAACACGCATACTGCAGTCAAGTCCAGCAAAGACTAATAATGCATGCAAGGCTTAGTTTTCAATAATCATATGATCATATACATTTTCTTTTAATATTTATCACATGGTCGTTTTCTCCTTCATTTCTTTATTGTTGATTTTCCATTTTATTTGTCCACTGAGACTAATTAGATAAAAGGGAAAGGGTTATTTGTGGAGCCTACTTAGCTTATTTACTTATGTGCAATTTTTTAAATCCTCACTTTTTATAGGTAAAAAACTATAGTTTTGCCCTTTTTATGCAAATCAAAACCAACACAATAAAAGGAATCAAAATGTCTTTAACCCTTGACCATATCTGTTTCAGTTTTGTTTTCAATGTTTCAGCCTGGTTGGCAGATCAAATTTGAGTAGTAACTAGTAAGTATGATGTCTTTCTGGATAATATTTAATACATGCAGACAAATAAATTAGTATAAATTGTTAAATGTGCCGTTTTTCTAAAGATTGGACCCTTATAAGTTGTAAGGCTTACAAAGTGGATGTCCAATGTACCCAAATCTCATGAGGCTAAGGTTGTTACTCTCACTTTGGATCTTTTGTAATTTGACCATAACAACAGTCAAGGAAACAAGGGAGAAAAGGTGAAGAATTTTGTTTTGCCGGTAGTCAACTCCCAAATTGACTTGTATACTGATGATTTTTGTGCCAGTTGCTAGCAAAAAATTCATATCTTATAATGTCATATATTGTCCTTCACATGGTGTGGGTTGCAGTTGAACTACTTGTAGGACATACTTCATGTGCTTGTCATAGGGGTTTGTCCTGGAAGTTACTATACTGAGACACCAAAAATTCGGTGACATGTTATTGAGTACGTTTCTCCTCCTCACCTCAAGCCACAATGATTTATGTACATATCTGCGGAATCTCATGTTTCATAAAGTTGGAAATTCACTCTCAAGAACATTACTTATATTTAGAATGTTGAGAAAATTAGGGTCTATGTATTATGTATATTGTATACTCTGTTGAGAAAATTAGGATCTTTACTGCTACAGATAATTTTTCATTCTTTTGCTTTTCCATAAAGTTTTTTTTTTTTTTGATAAGTAACTTAAAATTTTATTGAAAAAACACAGCCCCGGACATAGGAAATGTACAAAAGAGGCAAAAACATCAAGAAATCAAAGTACAATGATCAAGCAACCCAAAAAGGGAAATACAAGAAAAAGAAGGTAAAACCAAACACCATTCGAGAAGAGTAGAAAAGAAGAAAGACTTAAACTCAAGAATGGACCGTTTGCGATCCTCAAAGCTTCTCGAATTCCGTTCCCGCCAGATACACCACATCAAACAGTGCGGCACAATCCTCCAAATAACTATATTACGATGTCGCTTAAAGTTGCAAGACCAACAATCCAACAAATCCACTACCCTTTGTGGCATCATCCAACAAATACCAAACAAGCATAAGATCATACTCCACATCTCAAATGCAATAGGACAATAAAGGAGGAGATGATCTACAAATTCCCCACACCCTTTGCACATAAAACACCACTCAAGAACAACAAAGTGCCTCTTCCTAAGATTATCTATAGTTAAAATCTTGCCTAAAGCTGCAGTCCAAGAGAAAAAAGCAACCCGAGGAGGAACCTTCGATTGCCACACCATAAAGTTAATGATTAACACATCAAAATTTGTTCCAAAGAGAACATGATGTCCTATAACACATCAAATTTCCAAGGAGCCTTTATTAACATTAGTATTGGGTAAACTTGTCAGTTAGGTTTGCATGATGTTACAAATGTTCTCTACCCAAAAAAAATAAAAGAACACACACACATAAATGCAGGTCATAGTTTATCTAAAAGGTCCATCATACACAAGACTAATCCAGTTCCAATAATATATTGTTTCCTATAAATAATAGACATATATGTCTAAACCTGTCGTCTATTATAAGAGGTCAGCCAATAGGTCAGAATTTTTTCTAATCCACATATCTTTCATTTGAACTGGGTCCCTTCTTGTACCAACAAATATAGTGTATCAATCACTGCCAGATTCTTGATGATGAATTGGAAGACAAGTCCATGTGACCCTTCAAGTGCTTATACCTATCACACAACCCCGGCCAATTTCCTCTATGCCAGATGTTCACACATTCTATTCTTCTATATATATGCACACACATATCATCAAAATCCAAAACCAAGACTTCACATCCTCTGATATCAAATCCTTACTTTCTTCTCCCTTTGCTTTGTGATCTTCATCATCTTTCTCGGCAATATCATGGCCATTCGTTTGCCTGGTATTATGAATGCTAAGCATATTCTTCGACAATCAAACTCATTTGGAAAGCAAGTAGCTTCAACACCTATTGATGTTCCAAAAGGCTACATTGCAGTATATGTTGGAGAGAGCGAAAAGAGGCGCTTTGTAATTCCTATATCATTCTTGAACCAGCCTTCTTTTTTAACATTGCTAAGTAAGGCTGAGGAAGAATTTGGGTACGATCATCCAATGGGTGGTCTCACAATTCCCTGCAGCAAAAACATCTTCATTGATCTTACTTCACGCTTACATGAATTGTAAAACGGTGCCACTAAAAGAAAACTGCAGAAACATTTTTGTAAATTCTTTATTTCTTGAGGCAAGAGAGAGATGGGGATTGTCTATCTACTATAGATTTTGCAAATAGAATTACTGCAGTCCCTCTCAAATTCTCCAGTGAAATGTAAAATTGAGACGCCATCTAGTTGAAATTGATTCTCTTTAGATTCTATGATATTTCTACTCCCTTTAAATTAAATTTAATTTGGCATGATGTTTCTATGGATAAGTGATCTATGCAACTTTTCTCATCTCAGAGTCATCCTAAATGATTTATTGGAACAATATTCTTTTAGGTACTCAAAAATGTTCTTCCATTGTTCAAAGAGTTCAATTGAACCCAAATGATAAAATCATCAAACTAAACCGGTTTTTGGATTGCACTTTGCACTACAAGTCAAACCACAAACATAATTGAAATGAATGGATTTTTTTTATTTCTATTTCTATCTACTCTTATCTTCTTGAAAAGAGTCAGCAACTTATGACAATGTATCTTGTAAAGCTGCATAAAACAAAAGCGTTTCAAATGAACAACCAAACACAAGGTTAATACCTTTCAAATTTTTTCCTCTAATTCCTCCATGGATCCTTTATATTTTGTTTTCAGAATTGTAGATTATAAAATTTCATCCAAAATAAAGGAATTTACTACCATCTAAACCCTTTAAGTTCAAGGTTGCTTCTCAATTTGTCCCTTAATTATGAAACTTGTAATTTTCATGTATTGCAATAATATCAATATGCCCCTTCCATCAACATTCATTTAGAATCTTGCTGTTAACCTATGCAAAACACACAGTCTTTTGGATAGAAAAATGACATTGATTGTAGTCAGGTTAATACAATAGCAAAAATGTGACAGATCATAACAGAATGGGCACTTTGACATTGTTACCATAGTCAAGGGTATAAATTGCAAGTTTTGAAAGTAGAGGGACCGATTCAGAAGCAACTCTAAACTTAGAGGGTGCAAATTACTTCTCTTTTTTCATCACTGACTCAGAATCTCAGATATCATGCAGGTTGAATTCAACTCTCCAAAACTGGTTCCATGAGCTAGTAAAATATTCCAAAGCAATATCTTAAAGTTTTAACTAGGCTAAAAGATGCATGATATTACAAATGTAGGTAATATTTATCCAAAAAGAAAATCATTGAAGAGGGTAATATAATCCCCAACTTTATATTATTGTCAAGAACTAAAAGACGTGTCAACCTGTCCTCTATAAAAACTTGACCAGTATTTCAGAGTTTTCTCCAATCCACATATCTTTGATTTCAAACTACTCCTTTTTAGGTTGTTCTCCCAGCAGGGTTGGGCAAAACGTGTCCCAACAAATATATAGACTCTGTCATTACAAAAGTTCTTGAGATGGCTTAGAATACAGGTCCATGTGATCCTCCATATGCTAAAGTTTCTCACAGGACCCCAGCCAATTGCCTCTTCACTGTTCACTCAACATTTCAGAGATTTTCACCCACACCATTCAGGTCAGCCAGTTGTTCATAGTTTTCTCCACTCCACATTTCTCTGATTTCAACTGTGTCCCTTGTACCCAGAAGGGTTTGGGAAAAATGTCCCAACAAATATAGTCTCATTCACTACCAAAGTTCTTGATGCTGAGTTAGAAGACAAGTCCATGTGATCCTTCATATGCTTATGTCTCTAACAGGACCCCAGCCAATTACCTCTACACCATTCACTCCACATTTCAGAGATTTTCACACACAACATTCATCTATATATATAAACACATATATCATCGAAGCCAAAACAAGTCCTCACATCCACTGATATCAAATTCTTACTGTCTTCTCCCTTTGCTGTTGTGATATTCATCATCTTCATCCACAATACAGATAGATAGACATGGCTATTCGTTTGCTCAATATTATGCATGCTAAGCACATTCTCCGACGATCAAACTCATTTGGAAAGCATGTAGCTTCAACATCTATAGAGGTCCCAAAAGGCTACATTGCAGTATATGTTGAGAGAGAGAAAGAAGACGCTTTTTAATTCCTATATCATTCTTAAATCATCCTTCATTTCAAGAATTGCTAAACATGGCTGAGGAAGAATTTGAATTTGAACATCCAATGGGTGGTCTCACAATTCCCTGCAATGAGGACATTTTCATTGATCTCACTTCTCGCTTACATGAATTGTGATAAGGCACCACTAAGATAGCCGAGACAATTTTGTAAATCCATGTATACTCTTTATTTCTTTAGACAGCACAGTAGAGATGGGGATTGTCTATTTATCCACTAGAAACATTACAAATAGAATCATTGTAGTTCCTCTCCAATTCTTTAAAAAAATGTAGAATGGATAACACCATTTATTTGAAATTGATCCTCTTTAATTCTATGATATTTCTAGTCCCTTTAATTTGGCATGGATTTCTGTGGACTCTTTTTTTATCCCAAGTCATCTTCAGTGATTTATTAGAAAACTTTGAAGTTTGAAGTACTCAATATTCTTCTATTGTTCACAGAGTTCAATTAAAACCAAAATGATGATAATATCAAACTCAAATTTATCTAAATGAAACAGTGAATTATTTCTCCTTGGTTTGTTTTTTCCTGATAGTGTCATAGTAATTTAAATGTTCATAGTCAGCTTCAATTTTGAACATAATGACCATTTTGCACTTTGTTGAGAAAATGAGTTTCTTTACCGGTAACTTTATTTGTTTGCTTTTATTTTTTCCCCTGGATTGAGATATCATGCAAGTTGAGAATTAGACTCTACAAAAATTGGTTCATAGAGAATATTCCATAGCGGTTATCTTCAAATTTCAACAGTGTAAAAAGATGCAGGATCTTACAAATGTAGGTTATTGTTTATCCAAAGGGCATATTATTGAAGGGACTTATCTGGTCCCAGTTAGACATTTGTTTCAACCTGTCCCATTTAATTATAAGTGATCAGCCAGTTGTTCAGAATTTCTCATTCCACATATCCTTGATTCACCTGGGTCCCTTTTAGGTTCTCTGCCAGAAAATCTTGGCCAAAACATGTTCTAACAAATATTGAGTAGACACTACTCACTACCAAGTTCTTGGTTATTAGTTGAAAGACAGGTCCATGTGATCCTTCAAATGCTCATGTCTCTCACCAATTCCCACCCAAATGCCTCTACACCACTCACTTCAAATTTCAGAAATTTTCACATACACCATGCACCTATATATATATATACATACATATCATTCCACAGCCACAAGTCTTCACATCCTCTGGTAACAAATCCTTACTTCTTCCTCCTTCTCATTTGTGATCTTTGCCATTTTTCAGGCAATAATAGAGACAGATAGCAATGGCTATTCGTTTGCTTCGTATTATACATGTTATGCACATTCTCCGCCAAATAAACTCATATTCAAAACATGCAACTTCAAAATCTTTAGATGTTCCAAAAGGCTACCTTGCAGTATATGCTAGAGAAAGTGAAAAGAAGCGATTTGTGATTCCTATTTCGTTCTTGAACCAGCCGACATTTCAACAATTGCTAAACAAGGCTGAGGAAGAATTTGGATTTGATCATCCAATGGGTGGTCTCACAATTCCCTGCAGTGAAGATATCTTCATTGATCTCACTTCTTGCTTACATGAATTGTGATATGCCAGCAAAAAAATGAAAAGAATAGAAAATTTTGTAAATCCAAGTACATTCTTTAGTTCTTTTAAGAAGAAGAGGAGATGAATATTGTTTATCAACAAAAAATGTCAGAAATTGAATTATTGCAGTTCCTCCACATTCTTCAGGAAAAAATGTATAATTGAGAACACCTTTTAGTTGAAACCAATCCTCATTGAGTCTATGATATTTCAAGTCCCTTTTCTTAAATTTGATTTGTCATGGTTTTCTATGGATAATAGTTTATGCAGCTTTTATGCAATCCCAAAGTCATCTTCAGATATTTTTTGATTAACTTTCCTTTTTAAGTACTCAATTGTCTTCCATTGTTCATAGAGTTCAGTTAAACCAATTACGATGTCATCAAACTCAGCTTTATCTGAATGAAACGACTCATTTCTCCATGTCACTGTATACTTTTTTTTTATAGTAAACATGTCACTGTATACTTGGTTTTGTCTTTTTGGTTGGTAATTTAGAAGTTTAAAATAGTTGCAGATCCACGCAATGCGTGAGAAAAAATAATTATTTTGTAATTGTAATATAATGTATAATTTTTTTCTCTAAAATTTATTGAAGATAAATTGTTCTTTCCAAAAATTAAACAATTTCTATTCAATCCAATTAGGTCTACTTTGGCCCCATTCCATCCAATTTGGTCCACTTTGTCCACTCATTCAATTTTGATCCACTTTGGTCCATTTTGGATTCATTAGGCCTTAAATTGATTCTCTTGATAGGTTGCCTTCTCAGATTTAGCTTTAAAAAAATTATATAATTTTTGGGTTGAAAAATATGAAATTTTATCATATTTAGGCTAAACTCTTTAGTTTTGAGTTAAAAAATAAAAAATAAAAAATATATATTAAAAATTAGAAATATGAGCCCTAAAAATGTGATAAAAATTATATATATTCAAAAGTCCTATTCGGTCCATTATGCCCTCTTCAGTCCACTTCAATTTTATTAGGTCCTTTTCAATCCACATTGGTCCTATTCTGTCCAATTCAATCATATTCAGTCCACATTGATCCTATTCGTTTCATTCTGTCAATTTTGGTCCACTTCCATCCTATTTGGGCCATTCAGTCCTCTTAGTCTTATTCAGTCCATTCTGTCCACTTTGGTTCTATTCGGTTCACATTGGTCCTATTCAGTCCATTACGTCTACTTTGGACCTAATCTGTCCATTCATTCTTATTCAGTCCCCTTCAATCCTATTCAGTGTAAATTGGTCCACTATGTTCTATTCAGTCTACTTAGGTCTTATTCAGTCCAATTCGGTCCACCTTATTCCCATTCAGTCCTATTTAGTCCATTCAGTCCTATTTTGTCCATTCAGTCCAATTTGTTTATTTGGTCCATTTATGTCCACTTCGGTCCAATTCGGTCAATTTTGGTCAACTTTGGTCCATTTTTGTGGACTTACCTATAGGGAAAATGCATGTTTAGGTTGAGAGCACTTATTTTAAATCTAAATTTATTAAAAATTATATGGATCTCAAACTCGTAATATCTAAAATCTTAAGTATAGTATTTATTATTGCTACACTTTTGTTAAACCACATTAACGTAGCATTTCGGACCACTTCTATCCGGCTAAATTTAAATGAAAGTCTTTATAAACATGAATGCTATGAATATGCAAATCTAATCTTTAAGACAGTTACTTTTTTTTTTTTTTTTAAGTCATTACTTCTAAATGAATTGTATGAAGTTAATTATACTTTCAAGCAGAATATATATATATATATATATATATATATATATATATATATATATTAAATAAATTTGTACAGAATATGATAATCAAAACTTATAACAAACTTATACTGAATATGTTTAATTTATTCTCTAAATTTTATTGTACATAATTTATTCTCCCTAAAAATTAAACAATTTCAAAAAGTAATTTCCACCACTCTATTTTTACAAATATATAATTTAATCATTTTTACGTTTTTATTGATATTATTCTTTTTGAAATGATCCACATTTTTTTTTGTAACAATTGTTATTATGCATTATATTTTTTTCAAAATTATTATTCAAATTCTCATTCTCTTAAGGAGATTATTATAATAACTAAAACTTATCATATAATTACAATTGATAGTACTCTTAACCCAAACTTGTATTTTCTCATTCTTAAGTAGGTACACCAAGTTGGACAAAAGTGATTAGAAATAAACCAAATGGACCGAATATACCGAAGTGGGCTAAATGGACCGAATCGACCGAATTGGACAGAATGGACCGAAGTGGACTGAAAAGGACATAATAAGACCAAATAGACCTAATCTCACTGAATTGATCAAAGTAGACCGTATGGACTTAATTGAACTGAAGTGAACCAAAGTAGACCAAATTAGACCGAAATGACCAAGTGGACTGAAGTAGATCGAAGTGGACCAAAATGGACCGAATGCCGATCTGTAATTAGCATAGTCAAGATTGTGCTTTGATATAAACTCAAATTTTTACTTCCAAAATAATCAAGTATTAACTCAAACAAAAATCAAATCGAAACTATAAGAGAGAGAGATACTACTTGTAATGGGGAACTAAAAATACAACACCAAAACATATGGACCCAAAATAAAGTTTTAAAAATCACAATGATTCATCAATATAAAGTAGAATCGCATGAAAGAATAAAAAATAAAGAGAGAGAGAATAACCACTTTTTCAAGAGAGAATAATAAGAAAATTGTAGAAAATAATGTAGAAAAAAAAAGTAAAAATAAAAATATAGTAATAAACACTAAATTACCTAGGTCATGTTATGTGATGTGATAAAATAATATTATATTCTTATATACTATATTTATAATGTAATAGGATAACATCTATGAAATCAAAGAGAAGAAAAATTATAACAACTTAAAAACACAACTTAATCACATTAACCCAAAGTAGAGTTCCAAATAATACAAAAATTTATCAACGTAGTAGATGTTGAGGCTACATTTAAAGAAGTTGAGGCATGTGTAAATTAAGGAGGTGGTAGAGAGTATGATTTTGGATAGGATAGAATTATGGAGATTAATATATGTGAATGACTCCTATTAGTTTGTGGTTTTGTGACTAAGGTTTTGTTGCCCATTCATATAATATGCAGGTTGAGAATCAAACTCTACAAAATTGGTTCCAAGAGAATATTCCAAAGCAGTTAAGTTTTCATTCGATAAAAAGAAGTAAAATCTTACAAGTGTAGGTAGTTATTTATCCAAAGCGAATGTCATTGGAGACGCTAATCTGTTGCCTATTCTTGTTAAGAAATATTAGGCATATATGTCTCAACCTGTCCTCTAATATAAGAGGGTCACCCATTATTTTGAGTATTCTCCAATCCACATATCTTTGGTGTCAACTGGGTCCCTTGTAGGTTGTTCTCCAGAAAAATTTGGACAAAGTGTGCGCCAACAAATATGAAGTCTCAATCACTACCAAGCTGTTGATAATTAGTTGGAAGACAAGTCCATGTGATCTTTCAAATGCTTATGTCTCACCAAGTCTACCCAAATGATTCTACACCACTCAATCCAGATTTCAGAGATTTTCACATGCACCATGCTTATATATATACACACACATAAACATATCATTCCACATCCAAAACAAGTCCTCATATCCTCTAGTGTCATATCCTCACTTTTCCTCCTCTCATCTCATTGTGATCTTCACCATTTTTCAGGCAATAATAGAGACAGATAGCAATGGCTATTCGTTTTCCTGGTATCATACATGCTAAGCACATTCTCCGAAGAACAAACTCATTTTCAAAGCAAGCAGCTTCAACATCTTCTGATGTTCCAAAAGGCTACCTTGCAGTATATGTTGGAGAGAGTGAAAAGAAGCGATTTGTGATTCCTATTTCATACTTGAACCAGCCCACATTTCAACAACTGCTAAAAAGGCCGAGGAAGAATTTGGATTTGATCATCCAATGGGTGGTCTCACAATTCCTTGCAGTGAAGACATGTTCATTGATCTCACTTCTCGCTTAGATGAACTGTAACATGCAGCATTAAAATAGATGAGCAGTGACAATTTTGTAAATTTCTATGTAAATTTTTAGTTCCTTTTGGCAGAAGAAGAGTTGGGCATTGTATACCCATTAAAAATATTACAATTAGAAATATTGCATTTTCTCTCACATTTTTCTGTCGAAGTGTTGAATGCAAAACATTATTGAGTTAAAATTGTCCCTCTTTAGATTCTACAACAATTATTTGTTGGCTATGTGGAGTCTAGATTGTCTTTGATCCGAATTATGACCGGACCTGATATAAAATTACTACAGTTTTTAATGAGAGATTTTTATAAGGCTTACTTCATGAAGTGGAAGCTTGGGGAATATTTTTGACCCATTTTTAGCCCATTGTGAATCCTCTATGTGGGATATAAATACCATCATTTCAGATTAGAGTTTGATTCGTGTTGTTTTGAGAGAGAAATATTATACTGTTGCATTTTGTTTGTATTTTTCTTTGGAAAAAAATGAAATCACTTCAACTAAATGGACAAAAGCAAATTGACAAACCACATAATTTCTTATGTCAAATCTGGGAATTCGGTATATTCCCAACTATATTACCCCCCCCCCCCGCCCCAAAAAAAAAAAATTTGTTTCATGTAACAAGGGCATGTATAAAAAATATATATACTTACTGTTCGGTCCAGTTTGGTCATTTTGGTTCATGTCGCTCTAGTTCGGTCCAGTCTGGTCTTTTCGCTCTATTTGTTTTTATAACGGTAATAATTGAAATAACAAAAGTTACCAAGCTGCCCCTGTGAGTCTGTAAATAACATATATTTTACATCGAACACCTAGACCTCAAAGCTTATAATTTCTATGTCCAACCAATGCCACTTCCAAAATGCACAAATCGTAGATTCTATCACTGGATTCTTAAACCATTGTTCTCAAAGTAGGAATCTTAGGGACATTAAGAAGCTCCATGCTCATCTACTTAGAACAGGCTTGCTCTTTATTTCCCTTAATTTTCATACTGAACTCATCCATTCATACACCACATGCCTTCACAGAAACAACCCTCAAACCCTGACCAACTTCTTCAAATGCATGAATCCCAAGAACCCAATTCCCTTTAATGTTATATTATCCGGCTTTAGCCGAAATGGGTTGGCATTTAATGCACTAAAAACCTTTTCTTTCATGCACATCTATGGTGTGCCTATAGATACATATACTTTGTGTAGCTCTTTAACAGCTTCCTCTTCTATCAGAAATGTTAAATTTGGTCAGCAGGTACATGCCCTTGTGGCTAAATCCGGTTGGTCATCCAGTGTTTTTGTGGGAAGTGCTCTGGTTGATTTGTATTCAAAGTCGTTGATTATTGATGATGCAGAAGGGGTGTTTGATGAAATTCCTGAGAAAAACAGTGTGTGCGCTAATGCACTGTTGTCAGGTTATGGTGAGGCCAAGATGTGGCTTGAGGGACTTAAACTGGTTCGTAAGATGCCCATGTTGAATTTGGATTATGATCACTTCACATTGTCAGCAATATTGCGGGCATGCGCTGGACTATCTGCAATTGAATTCGGGATGCAGGTGCACGCCTATTTGATTCGTAGAATATATGATGTGGGAAAGGATGTGTTTCTTCAGAGTTCATTGATTGAAATGTACGGAAAGTGTGGCCTAGTAGGGAAGGCTTGGCAAGTCTTTAATTTGGCAGGAATTGGGAAAGGAAAAGAGCGTCAAAGGGATGTCGTTTTATGGACTTCAATGCTTGGTGTATATGGTAGAAATGGACACAATGAAGAAGTTGTTAGATTATACCAAGAGATGTTAAAGGAAGGGATTAAACCAGATGAGGTGGCATTTGTGACAGTCCTATCTGCTTGTGATCACACTGGCCAAGTGAACCTTGGAGTTGAGTTATTCAAATCCATGACTCATGACTTCGGGTTGGACCCTGGCCCTGAGCATTACAGTTGTCTGATTGACTTGCTTTGTAGGGCTGGTCAGTTGGATAGGGCATTGAGGCTGGTGAATGAGATGGTCCATAAAGGACATGGAAGTTGCAGCGTTTCCATGTGGGGGCTTTGCTTAGCGCCTGCAAGGATTGCGGAAATATAGAGTTGGGCAAGTTGGCTGCTCAAAGGGCAATTGACTTGGATCCTCAGAATGTGGGGGTTTATATTATGTTATCAAATTTATATGCCAAGTTGGGTATGTGGGATGAGATTGAGCAGTTGAGGGAACTGATGAAAGAGAGAGGGTTAAAGAAAGATGTTGGATGTAGTTGGATTTAGGTCACATGATTCTGAAAGAGAAACATATGGAGCATTTGAGGTTTCCTTGTGAAGAGATACCATGATACTGCCTTTAAACTCAAATTGTGATGTTGCAAGTAGTCAAATGGTAGCATCTAAAGTCGAAACAAGAAGTGAAAAGAAGAGAATAGGTCTGGAATTGACAAGTTCTTGGAGAATTATTGCATTAATCAAAACAAAAGTGAAGCTAGGACCTTACTTTACACCTTTTTTGTTCTCATAGTTGATCATAATCTTAAAAAAATCATCCTTTGAACTTCATTTAGTGCTTCCGGCCAAAATATCAAAATAGAACTTCAATCAGTTGGTGTCTTCTGTAGGCCGATTGTGCTGAATGCAACTGCATATGCTCTTAATTTGGTGCAGATTGGCATCTAAGATATAAGCAATACAGGCAGTAGGCATGTACTTTGGGATGCTCTCAACCAAACAATCCTGTGCACAAGACTCATACCAGTAACTTCGTGAGCAGGTTAGCACTTTTCAACCTAACAAACAAATGCATCATCAATCAAGTTTCATCAGGGATTTTATCTCTCTGTAAGAAATGGTTGGTTAATTCACGATATATAATGGGACTTTGCATTTGTGCTCACATAATTAGTTGTGTATATAGACATATACACACTTCTCCTTCATTGTTCTTGTACTTGGATGAAAGGGACCTCCACCTCAGTTTTGTGAATTGAAGTAATAAAATGACTCATTTGATCTTGTCTAGCATTTAATTGGGAATTCTGAACCACCATTCAATTTGTGGCTGTGAAAATAATGGGTGGGTGCTGCTTTAATTTCTCTCAGCTTTCAATGATCAACTTTCTTGTAAAGGATCTGCCCTTGAGCAAAAGAAAAAAGTCTTGTAAAGAATCCCTAAAGTTGCCGATCATGGGCTGATTCATCAAAATATATGGACCCATGAATGAATGATTCAAACTTTTGAGTCAGCCTCTTGCATAAGAACCCAACCACACAAGCATCTTGAGTTCTCTTCTTTGTCGTCATCATCATGTTTTGAGCAGAGTAACTTTCACATCTAACATATTCAGGAGCTTGCAATGATGGTTCACATAATTGCACCCAACTGAACAAACTAACATTGCTGCTAAGTATTTAATCTCAAATATACTCATCAAAAGAAAGAAATCGCAATAATTAACTTTAATTTTTTTTTTTTTTTTTGGTTAAAGGTCTCATATCGACAAGACAACAACACTTGTCATGCCATTCAATTTCCCCCCTAAATAGTTATAAGGGATTAGTAGATACAGCTCATAAGTGTAAGCCTTAAACTCCCTTCAAAATGAATACTCTAGTCTCACTTATCCGTTGCTAAACCCAAAGTTGGGACTGTAAATCATTCCAGCCAAGCTGAGTATTAAAAGTTCAAGCTTATTCATTTAATTTTGTTTCAAACATGAATCGAGCTAGAGCTTATTTCAAAATAAGATTACATATTCAAATTTGGTTCATTTTCTTGATATACAAACTCAAGCCTATTCAAAAACTACTTAATTAACTTACTCTTTTTCCATATATAGTCAAACCATGACTAAAATGTTTTATCGATTCACAAATCTATGAACATCACCACGAATGGATTGTTTATGTTATCAATAAACTACAAATAATAATTGGATATGATATCATATGAACATATTTACAAACTTATATAATCCAATCTCAAGTCTATATACATATATATTTTGACAAGTATACATTATAATTAGATTAAGCCTCATCTTCACAAATTTTTTCATGAACACATTATTATGTTTGAGTTTGGCTCGTTTAGTAGTTAAATCCAAATAAAACAAACAAATATGAACAAGCTTTTCCCGAACCAAACTCAAGTGCTTCATAAACAATTTGGTTAATTAATAGCCCTAAGCATGAAGTGTCATGAAAAATAATAATTATCTTATGCACAACATATGCTACATCTTTCTCGAGAGCATCTAGACGACGACGACAACAACAATAAGCCTTATTCCCAAAATTTTATGGTCAAATATATATTCTCAACAAATAAGTTAAGAGTGGACTACATGTATTTTTTTATTTATTTTCCTTTGTTTTATTATATTTTAATTCATATTTTCTATAACTTTCTTCATTGCAAGTCTTTTTTTAAATTACTTTTACTAATGTTATTTTACGTCTTTCTATAGCTTTTTTTTTTTTTTTTTTTTTGAACAACTCACACTTTCTAACCAATGCATTAATTACTCTCATAGCACGTAGGCAAAGAAAAAAACTAATAGAGAATTTACAAGTCTAGCGTTGGCTTTTGGTTTAGGTTGGTGTTTGGTTTGACAAAAATTGATTTTTGGAAAAGATTTTTCACATCTACAGGTGTTTAGGGCTACTAAAAATGTTGATCAACCAAAAACTATTTTCCAATTCACCGTAAAATAATAGCACTTATAGTGGAAATTGGTTTACAACTTCATATTTTGTAAACTATTTCCCACCTCTCTCAAAACTCATTAATCGAACCTTAACCCCCACTGTTAGCCACCTAACCACCACCCCCCACAAATGTCCCCAGTCTTGAGTCGCCAACTACCACCACCACCACCGGTCGGCTCTAGTCACCACCTCCTCCGAGTTCTTTGGAGGCCGCTAGTTGCCTCTTGTCTCTACCATCATTGGTCATTGGTAGTCGCGAGTCTCTACCACCATCAATCATTAATTGCCACCGATCTTCGTCACCGCTAATTTTTTATATCATTTTTTGAAATGCAATCAAACACCGAAAATATTTTCTTTTTTCAAATGTATTTTCACCTGAATTATTTTACAATTGAAAAATATTTTCCATTGAGCCACAGCTTAGACATGGCTTTTGGTTTAGAAAAGTTGTGTGAAAAACCAAAATCTTCCCAAGGATAATGGCATCATTGCAAACCACCCACAAATCTAGATTTTAAAGTCATACTCATACCCGTCATTTTAAGTTTTTAACGGTAAAAGAAAAGGCTAGTGTTTGAGTATGGTGGGCTCACCTATATAAACCATTCATGAGCCCTCCACCACAGTAAAAAAGGGTGTTTTAGTCATTTGGTCAAGTAAAATTTTTCTGACTTAGTGATGTGTCATAGTTTTATTGGTTTCACATAATACATCTGTGAAGCCTTATCATAGGCTACCCTTCCAGAGACCCCTAGTGGTTTGGAGACCGTACTCTGTAACCTCGCATAGAAAAACCCTAATTTCTTGGATTCAAACTCCGATTCCTAAGAAGAAGGAGGAAATTTGTTGTAGGAAATGAATAACAGTTCCTCTTCCAAAAACACAGTCCAGATCAGCCAGAGACAAGTGGACCCACATTCAAATCACAGCGAACCAAAATGGACACTGAAAAGAAGGTAATGGTTTCTCTGTGTTTCGATTCAAATTTTGATGACTATCCATTTCCTAAATCACCAAAATATTGATACCCAGATGCTCAAAATTTGTTTTTGATAACAAAAATCTTTTATTTATTTTTTTTTTTTTTTTATAGTTTGCTTTAGTTATTGTAAGTTTTAGTGTTTTCTATTGTATTTGTTTTTCATGAGCTTAGTGTTAAAATCAAATTTGAACGTGCACCCGTTGTCTTAATTAGCATGAAAATGTTTACCACAAGTTCAAAAACAAATTTTGAATTTTACACAGTGATACTCTGTTTTGAACTTTCATTATCTATGTATAGAATGGTTGTTTATTTATTTATTTTTATTTTTATTTTTGGGTGTAGATTTTGAATAAAAACTCAAGGATGTTGAAATAAGCTGTCCCATTGTGTATGGTAGCATGGCATTCTGGCTAGGGAAGAAGGCAAGCGAGTAAGTATAGTTTAGGTGTTTCACTGTTTTGTTTATAGCTTTATAGCTTCTGGAATAGCCTGTTTTACATATTGAATACAATGCTTGTTCTTTACATTCTCTAACTTGTGAATGTAATAAGGTACCAGTCACATAAGTGGACTGTGTATGTTCGCGGGGCGATGAATGAGGATCTGGGAGTGGTGGTAAAGCGCGTTGTTTTTCAGCTGCATTCCAGTTTCAATAGCCCTACAAGGGTACTGGAGTCGCCTCCGTTTGAGGTATCGGAAGCTGGATGGGGTGAATTTGAAATCGCCATCACGCTTTATTTCCATAGTGATGTTTGTGATAAGCCTGTAAACTTGTAAGTTGCTTTGCTTTGTATCTGGTTCTGATTTCTATGGTATTTGCTCAACCAAACTGTAATTTAATACTACATGTATTTAGGAGTATACAGTAAAGATCCAAATCGTGATCAATAAGAACAATACTACTAAATCAAACAACAATTCTAAATTAAGATTGAAACAGCTACTACTTGGTTTTGATTTCCACAATACTATCATGGTCATCAACCTGCCTAAGCTGTTACCAGCGTCCTCTGGGAACAAATCCTGCAGCATTAGCGCCTTATTGGCATAGATAGTGGAGTTAAAATCACCTTCTGAGTGGGTCAGTGTTGGATTGGTTTTAACAAGAAAAAATTTCAATTACAATAGTTTTAACAGTGTGATTTAAATATATTTTTTCACAAAACATTTTATATGGTCATTTGCAAAGATTTTTATTGGAACCAAATGACTGAAAAGACTGAAGTAGGTGGGCTGACTTTTAACATGTATCATGTGCTAAAGTATGAAATCTTTTCCTGATCTTTTTGTGTTTAAATGAGAAGATCCTATCAAATAATTGTCCTGACCCTTTTGTGTTTAGATAAAATATAGGATGCAGTCAATAATGATAGCCCAATATGTAAAAAGATAATATAAACTCTTAGCTTACAGTATGTTGTTGAAGTTTAATATATTCACAGATATCATCATTTGAAGTTGTACCCTGAGGATGAATCTGGTCCCATGTCTACCAAGAAGCCTGTTGTTTTGGAAACTTATGATGAGATTGTGTTCCCTGAGCCTTCAGAAGGTTTTTAGCTCGTGTGCAGAATCATCCAGCTGTAACCCTGCCCAGATTACCAATTGGATTTACTTTGCCTCCTCCTGGTTTGTGCTTTCCTAACCAGCTCTGTAGTCTTTTGCTATTGGCCATGCTTTCAATAGATAAACGTGCCTTTTAATTTCATGTAGTACCAGTTGAGGATGCAAGTAGAAGGAAGAGAGGTGACACTAAAGATCACCCCTAAGTCAGTGGTTCATGAATTTCTCAGAAGCAGATGAACTTTTACAACTTGCAGCAGCTCGTCAACAGGTCAGCATGAGTGCTTCCTTGAAATCATGAATGTTGTCTGTCATGTCATGTAAGCATTCTTGTTGAACACGATTATCATCCAAGCCATAAACAATGTAAATGTGTCTTTAGCTCTCTTGGTACAGAATCTGAGCCCCTATGCATTTCATGTTGCAGTGTTCATAGTCATACCATCCTTTCTGCACATTTATTTTTCTGTTGAGAGACTTCATCTTGAAAGAGCTCTTTGCTCTTATTCTTTCTGCCATTTAGAAAGAACCTGGGTTACATATTCGGAGGACTATGTTTTAAAATCTAAAGTGGATCTTTTTCTCTTATTGTGTATATGAGTTGTTGCATGCCTTCTTTGAAATAATGCTTGTTTTCTAGTTGCATTTTTCAAGTGAGTTCTTAGGTAATTGTGAGACATTTTTGTTGTTTGTGGTGGAAAAATGAGTCTCTATTTAGATCTGGATTAATCAAATTTTACAGTTTCTTATCTATGGCTCTATTTTTTCTTTAAAATGTAAAAAATGATTTGGCTATATTTTCTTGTCACAACATCTTGTATATGGGATTTGGTATGCTTGATAAATCATAATATTACTCAATAGTTAGCATTATGTCATTCAATCAAATGAAACTCATACGGCATAAGCTTTGACTTTGCAATGATAATTAAGAAAAATGCATCGTGGTGCATGCTTGTAGTGAAGAAGACTGCTAAGGAAACAGGATGGGGTTCGGGGGAGAATAAAAACATAGCTTGGTGGAAACTGATAGGGGGGGAAAAAACTAAACAAAAGACGTAGCTTGCTTTGGGTAATATGGTTGTTGAAACATAGGAGTAATATCGTTCCTCTTTGTTTGATGTGGTGTATTTGGAAGGAGAGGAATAGTAGATGCTTTGAAGACTTTGAGCGTGCTATGCCCGACCTCAAGCTTCTTTTCATCCGAACCTTACTTGAATGGTTCTCTGTGTGGAGAAACCATCCTTTTTCTATTTTGGATTTACTTGACTTTTGTAATTTTCGTTCTTGACTTGCTCCCCCATGTATACTCCCTGTGTGCTTGGGTGTATCTTTTTTATTATCAATGAATTCTTATTACTTATCAAAAAAAAACATAGGAGTATGATAACCGTGCATTATTAGGTGGACTCCTACAATTCTGAGTTACAGGACTGCTAAGTTTGGTGCAGTCTTAATGGTTAGCATTGGATTGATGATGACATTGATGCATGGATTGTTAAAAATGAAAATAAAACGGCTTCCGTTCAAAGGGGAGGCTAGTTGGATTGTATCTAGATATGACGTGGTAGAAGCTTTACTCATGAAGGAAGGAGAGATTTGTTGGAATATTCACATGTGATTGTTTAAGTTATCAAGTCCCACATCAGTTTATAGTGACAAGACCAAGTAGTTTTTTTTATAAGTAATAAGATATATTGATAAAAAGGAACACCCTAGTGCACCGAAGTGAACAAGGGAAAGGAAATCAAATACAAAAATTGCAAGAGTCTAGGAAAACAATAAAAGAAGGGAAAGATTTATTTTGCAAAGCAAACAACCAATCCCTTAAAAGTTCTAAAAAGAGAAGCTTGAGGTCCTGGAAAGATCTCTCAGAATCTTCAAAACATCTACTATTCCTCTCCCCCAAAGGCACCACAATAAGCAATGAGGAATGATAGACCAAATAAAACCATTTCGATGGCTACCAAAGCTGCCTTGCCAACACCGAAGCAGCCCCAAAACAGTGTGCGGCATAACCCAAGAAACTCCAAAAAGACCCAAAACCATAGACCATAGATCCGTAGCAAAAGGGCAATGAAGGAATAGATGGTCAACCGATTCACCATTTCTCTTACACATGTAGCACCAATCCAAAATCCACACCTTCCTTTTACGTAAATTATCAATCGTCAACCATTTCCCTAAGGCAGCAGTCCAAACAAAGAAAGCTACTCTAGAGGGAATCTTCTGCTTCCAAATACTTTTCCAAGGAAACCCAAAGAAAGCGGAGCCAGCTAAAATTCTATAATAATCACTAACCAAGAAACCCTTAACTTTGCTAGGAATCCAACACATTTTATCCTCACCTAGCCCCTTATAGGAGAACCATAAATGGTTTCCATGAAGTCAGACATAGCCTCTAGATCCCAAGCATGCACACCCCTAACGAATCTCACATCCCAAAAGAGGACACCATTGGTGGACATCATAAGCTCAGCCACACTAGCATCCTTATTCCTGCAAAATCTGAACAAGTCTGGATATCTAACAGCAAGAGATGTCTCTCCACACCACCGGTCCTGCCAAAACTTCACTCTAGACCCATCACCAATATCATACAGAATATGGCGAGAGAATATGGCGAGACAATATCGAGTAGTTAATATAATATTATTAGGCACAGTCCTACTGGCTTCAGCTTTTAGGATAATGTGGTATCCCAACAAGTGTTATCAAGCCTTCATAAAGAGACTTTCCAAACTCTCAGAGATCTATGATCCCATCACTGATGATGCATCTGCCATATGCATCGAACTGACCTCCTTGACATTGCTCTATATCAGAAAGTATAGAACTGGTCTAGCCAGAGATTATTTCTCTCTTCAGTTCAGTTTCTTTCATGGGCAGTTGCTCACACAGAGTTATTGACATATCATTTTGGACATCATTATTTACGATTCACATCATCTGTGTTTATTAGCATGTAATGAATTCCTGTATCTCAATTGGCCTTTAATTTTAAATAGGCAACATAGACCTGATTGACTGTTCTGGGGCATGACTAGGGTCAGGACTTGGCTGAATCCTCTCTTAAGATGTGATCATAGCAACAAATTGTTTAATCACTCTTAAGATTCCTGGTATATTCTTGAGTTTTCTATGAAGCCAACAAAATAATCATATATGATTCTACAATCCTCACATGCTCACATATCTTAAAAGTTTCACAACTCATTTGTTTATTTAATTTTTAATAATTCTAGGATAAAATGTTTTTCTTCTTTCTTTATGTGCATTTGTTTTTTCATCCTGAAATTCCTTATCTAATTATATGAAGTCAATTGCAATACTTAGTTGATTCACTGAGGAACTCCAAAATAAGCCAATTAAATTGGTTTTAAACTTTGTGTATTCCCGTTGCAAGAATTTGAACTTTGTGTATTCCCGTTGCATGAAAAGCGTGTTATATAATTTCAGTCAAGCTTCTTGCCTACGTATATTAATTTAGATAAACTGTTCAAATATTATTCTGGAACATGTACAACCCAAATATTTGACTGATTGATTCTGATTTACTATACAGGTGCAAGCTCATATTGCTAAACTCAAGCGACAAATAAATGTGATAGATGGGCCACATCAACAGTTGAAATCTATCTCTGACCAGTGAATGACAACATTATTCCTGCAGATTTTTTCAGATTCTACTTCAAATTGGTTTTGCAGCATATACATTCGTTGGCATTTGCAACAATGATATGTACCTTCTTAGTTCTCGGCCATGGAGAATTCTTTGTCAGCTTTGTTTTCCCTCTCTTTTTTTTATGGCCTTTTTATCTCATTGACTTTGTATCAATAAGGAAAGGAGGCAAAAAAATTTATCATTAGATTAATACAAGTTATAAAATTAAATTTATTGAATCTTTGCTGTCATGTATCATTGGCCTTTTTAAAAATATCTATTTTCTTTTTGGAACTTGTTCTGAAATTTTGCTTAAAGTCAATTAAGAAAATGAAAACTTGCAAAAGCTAGCGCAGATCATTTAAGAATTATGCAGAATTCTTTTTTGATGAATACTATTCTTTAGATCTTTTGTTTCACTCCAATAGTATCATATATCATAAAAATAGATAAAACACAGTGACACTTGAAAAAAAAAAATTTAAGAAGGAAGAAGAAGAAGAAGAAGAAGATAAAGCATTATCTGAATTATGTTGCATCTCTTGTTCTACAAGAGATTACAGAACTTGTTAATGCATAAAATATGCACAAAATAGTCAAGTTTGATTATAGAAAAGATTCTCTTCAAGTGAACCAACCTACCCTCTATCTTGGGCTATAGCTTCACTGAAACAAGGATACATTTTGTTGTTCCAGAAGTTGTTGGGCTAAAGGTGGCTTGCAAGCAATTTAGCTGTTATTGTAGAGTCAAAAAGACTGATGTAATTAGTTAATCTTTTTGAATGTATGCTGTGCTTGTATTAATATATGAGTCATGATGTTATGATAGAGCAGGAGGTTAAAATGATGCAACTAGAACAATAGTGGGTTTATTTTTCATATGCATAAATGATATAATTTCCCTTTAAGCATGATTTGCATTATCTTGCGCTTTAAGAATTGTCTGTAAGATGGGGTTGCCAAGAGGAGAGGTTCAGAATGATGTAGCTAGTTAACCTTTTTGAATGAAACCTGTGCTTGTATTAACCTATGATTCATGATGTTGTGATACAGCAGGAGGTTAGGATGATGCCATTAGAACAATATTGGGTTTATTTGTCATGTGCATAAATGATATAATTTCCTTCTAAGCATGATTTGCAAAGAATTGTCCGTAAGATGGGGCTGCCAAGTGGAGAGGCTCAGAAATTGCTGCATAAGATTCTTCATGATGTTGCTACCATCTCTTTTTTATAATTTGTGATGGATTAAATTGTGACCTCGATATAATTTCTACTAGTACTGCACTATTTTTTCTGTATTGTATCCTCATAGTTTTCTCTTTATTTGCACCTTAACCTGCTTGGTTGAATTTTCTTTCCAAAGCTTCCTGGATTTTCACAGAACATGTGATCCTGCATCAAAGTTCCCTTTATGCAGTACATATCAATTAAGCTGAGGGCCCTCCTCAAGTACATGTATTAGTCCTTCTGATGTTTATAAGCAGTTAACTGCAACGGGACCATCCAGACTAGCTTTTGGATGGGTCCTGCACATGCTGTCCTCGCCAGTACAATTACAATTCATTTTCACCTTATCTTGGTTTGGCACATACCAGGTTCGAGTCTTATCCTTAAATCTCAGAAATCCTCTTAAATTGAAGCAGGTCAAGTGAATAATTTTCTCTTCTCTATTATTGCATAAGGCTTTTAATACTTGTTCTAGTACAATGATTAATCGTTGTCAAATTGCCTTTAGCTATTTGTGATATACGTTAGACATCACCTCACATGCTATTTTCCATTCTAGTAGTCGATTCCCTTAAAGCCACAGGCATTACTAATTTTGCTTGTTTACATTTTAATGGCATCACTATGTTTGTATGATCATGTGGCTCTCTCCATGCTTAAGAATATTTGGATATAAGTAGAACCATCTTTTGCAGATATACTCAAACTAATTTTATTTCTATAGATTTTTGAGTATCTAAAGCTCTCTATTGAACATGATGTACTCTGAAATCATCATTAAGTTCCAATATTCATATTATCACTCTTCATCCAAGCATTTCTTTACAAGCCACATGAATATGTACTATGTACTACACCCAGTTGATATCATCTGAACTAATCATATTTTTCTGTGATACCATAGATATCCATATGAAAATGTAGAGATAGATAATGTTTCTAGTAAGAACATTGCCAATGAGTTCTAAGTTCCAACTCAAATGCTATATCCTTTTGTTGTAAGAATTAAGAATAAGGGAGAGGATGAGATCATGGGTTCAAGATCTACCATGCATATGCAATTACCATTAAAAAAAAAAGACGTTGAGATAGATAAAGGCGTCATGCCTTTTCATTTTTTTAATATCATGATCTCATAACTCACCACATTTTCAGTAGGAATCAGTGAAACTGAGGAAAAAGATTTCACAAAACCTAGGGATTGATAAAAGATTCCAACTTCCAACCAGGCAGTTACAATTTAAGTTATAGCTGGGTAAGTAAAGCTAACCGTTTCAAGTACTTGGAATGATCTCATCAGGACCTTTACTATGTTGTCTGTACTAGAGGTTTTGGGCCAAGAGTAACATGGCCTTCCATGTGCCAAGCCAATAAAAGCAGAGTCACCATCAACCCTAAAGAAAATCCCCTTTAGTCTATAAGCTCTGCAGTGTACCGCATATCAGTGAGAATGGTGGGCCTTTCTAGTCTCTCTCCTGTTTTTTATCTTCCATTCTCAGTCACAGAACATGGGAGAGCTCAGCTGATTCCAAAGCCGGAGACGTACCAATAATTATTTACCATACTTTACACGTTCTTCAATTCCAGTTTCACCATTGACAAGATTTACTAATTGTCACTTTCTAATTTCTACCACCCAGTTGAATAGAACTACAGTAAATAATACTATAAGTATCTTTGTTTTTCAGTTGATGAACTTTTGAAGACTTAGAATGGACCTAGTTGTGGATTTGGATAAATGACTTAAAGGTTAAGATACTGTGTTTTAGAAGTTAGTCTTTGCCACCAATTAAGAACAAAATTATGATAGATTTGTGGGATTTCATTCTTGTGGGAATATGTGTGGTGTTCTGAACTCATAGGGTTGAGAAAAACAAAAAGGGAAGACAAATTCTGAACAATGCTGTATCAGGCACTAAATATAAATTTTCATCACTTTCTAAGCCTTAGAAGATGGGAGGAGAGCTTTGCTGTATGGGGGCAGGCTAGGAAGATATCAGTGGTGCATATTTGGAGTGGATTTATTTCTGTTTCCAAGTCTCTTAATTAGTGGTTGTGGTTTCAACAGGATCACATGGGAAACCCTTTTTATTGGGAGACCCTC
Organism: Quercus dentata; assembly: GCA_028216015.1. Taxonomy (NCBI): domain Eukaryota; kingdom Viridiplantae; phylum Streptophyta; class Magnoliopsida; order Fagales; family Fagaceae; genus Quercus; species Quercus dentata. The sequence continues at coordinate 56,533,529 of CP116454.1, read as the reverse complement.
TATGATCAGTTTGGATGTGTTTTCATTTTCATTTATTTATTTGAAAACTGTTTTTTGGGATGAAGAACAAAGAACAATTTTGTGAAATTTTGTTTTCTAACCAAAATCGCATTTGGAATGTTGAGAACGAAAAAAACCAAAAATTGTTTGGTTGCCGAAATTTTTTAAAAAAATCACAAATTTTATTTTCCTTCTTTTTCTCAAGAACCAAACAAAGATTTAATTGATATTGACTCATCATTGAAACCAGCCAAACTACCCACCAAAGATTTTCCTACAAAAACTACAACTTTGATAACCAATCCTCCCCAAAAACCCCCAAAATAACACCAACCCACCGTATAAATCTTGGAAAATATACTATTTCCCAAGAAATCTACCACCCATTAAACCCAAATTTATCACCTATCCACCAGTAAATTCCACAAATTAGAGCAAATCACACCACAGGTGCATTCGGATGAGTTCTTAGTTGAGTTAACCATTTGCTTATGTGCTTGTATTTAGGAAAAAGTGATGATTTAAAAAGTTGTATATCAAATAAACTAAGGTTAAAAGAAAAAGTTGCTAGAAAATAGACATCAAAACCACCCAAATTTTCTCTGGGAATCCCCAATTTCACTTCTAGCAAGCTTCAATTTTTTTCCCTTAACAATGGTCAGTTCACAAAGAGGAGGTATCTTATGGAGTCGCTTCATGAGACCATTCTCTCACAACATATGAAACTCACCACATGTGAAGGGTAACTTCATGTAGCTGCTCTATAAGATCATTTTCTCATGAGCAAGGCCACCCGAAAGCATTGGAACGACCAATCAAATCAAAAATGAATTGTGAGAAAAGGGTTTAAAGAGAAAAACTTGCAATGAGACAAAAATATAATCAAAGAATAGTGATCACGTGAAGCTAAACATCATCGGGTCGCTTGAGGTGAAAAAAAAAAAGTAGCTTAAGAAATAGATTTATTTATGCATTACTGTGCATTTAATAGGCATTGGTCCTTTTACAAAAATCTGTGTTTTCCTTGTTTTTGAAAAACAAGAAATCCAAAACAGAAAAAGAGTTGTTTTTCAATTCCTTCATGTTTTGAGAACTTGTGTTTTGAATTCTCCTTCCCACTTGTTGTACATCAATGTGTGTGTATATAAATATATATTTTGGTGTACAGTTGTTTTTCTTGTCAACTTTGTTGATAGGAATCCACCTCTCATTTCCTTAAGTTGAGAAACAAGAACTGATTTGAATTATTTCCCATTAGAATAGGCTCACTGACTACAAATGGAAAATACTAAGGTATAGTAGCACAATTCTATTTGAATATCAAGTGAAAGACCTTCTTCCTTTTTTTAGACTGTTAGAAATACTTATACACTAAATATGTTGCCCCTCAAGCTTGAACTCACGCTCTCCTTTACTCCCCAAGCACTAAGTAATTAGAGAGAGGTACCATTTAGTCTAAATGACGCGGCAGGTTAAAGACTTTTTTTTTTTTTTTTTTTTAATAATTTTTACGAGATAAAAATTCTACTCTAACCTAATCTAAGTGTATATATGTGTAAAGTTTTCTCTTGAAACTTGAATCTCATCCCTGACTTCTCACACCCCACAAGTACTTGTACTTGTGTTGTGCAAGTTAAATGGGTTATCTTCACTTATCCAAGAAGGGATTGTTTTTACTCTTCTAACCTTTTTTATTGCCATTTTACACATAGGCACATGAGCGCATATAGGAGCTGAAATTACTGAGCCCAGCAGAAAGTGGGAAAAAAAAGTAAATAAAGAAAAAGAAAGAAGTTTAGGAAGTTAGAGAATCCTTAAATTAGTCCTTGGAGTTGAGAATATTAAAATATAGGAGTCATGAAGAAAGGCTTTCAGGCTTTTGCTTTATTTGTTATATCTCTATAAGGGTGTGTGACCATTTAAAGATAAAAAGAGTAAAAGGCATTGAGGTCAAAACTCAAAACCTGCAAAGAGAGCAGTAACTTATTACACATGGGTTTCTGCAAAATATTTGTGGACTAGTAGAACCTATTATTTTTTGTCACTTTTAGTCCACAGAATCACAACCCCAACAATCAGCAAAAGCCAAACCATCAACGGGACTGTACTGAAGAGTACACACGTTATTGTCCGTGAATTCGGGTAGAGAGAGAGAGAGATTTTCTTGAGAATTGAAAAAGTTATCAATACTTTTTCAATTCTCAAGGAATTTTTTTCAAAAAAGAAAAATTATTGTGTGTCCTTCGAACACACGTTAGCAAAATCCTAATTAAAATATAGGAAAAATTCTACTTTCAGTTTAAGAGTAAAATAGCTTAGTTTTACAAAATTTAGGTTTTGCTTAAGTTTAGAGACTTTTTTTTTTTTTTTTTTTTTTTTAAAGTTAGTTTAGCATTTGTGCAGGACTAAAACTTCACTTATTAGTTTATACATAAATTTTCTAAAGATTTAAATTTTTCTGAAAATATGATTTTATTTTTAAGTCAAATGAGTCAAGAAATTTACATCCAAGATGTCATTCTTGAAAAGAAAAAAAAAAGTTGGATTAAAAAAGTTATATTTTTTGATTTAAAAAAAAAAAAAAAAACCTTTGAGGTTATGGATATATTATTTGAATAATAGAGAGAGAGAGAGAGAGAGATTTAAAAAATGGGCAAGACTTAAGTGCAGTACTTAGGTGATGTTTTTTAGATTCCCCTTTTAAAAATCTGTCATTTGGATTTTTTGTCATTGGATGAAAGTGTATTTTTTAGTTAAATAATTACTTGGCTGAATCTTAAGATGAGAATCTAAAGAATAGTATCCGAGGTATTGTACTTAAGTTTTGTCATTAAAAAATTAGACGTAAGATAGGTAATTAAAGCTGGAATAGTGTTGTGCAATAAATATTGATGCTATATAGCAGAGGTAGATGCAGAATGAAATGGTAAGAAAAAAATTTGGAATGATTTTTTTTTTTTTTTTTTGTGAGTAATGCTACCCACATAATAATTGTTCTTCATAATTTGCTAAGGTAGTAAGTTATTATTGAATTATATATTGACTCATCATTTACATCACTTTAGTGGCTACTATTAAATATTGATAATTTATCACCTCAACTATTGTGAGAAAATTATTCGATGTCCACATGATAAGTGGTGCATTTTGAAATATTTGTAAGAAATTATCTTATGATACATGTATAATACTTATTATATATTATATATTTGGGAAATTAACTTCAATTATATTACATGCAATTAGAAGAGAGAAAATGCAAGTGTTAGAATTAATATAATTAAGAATATGAACCTATCAATTATGTGAACTGATAATTATTTTTATATATTTTTTATTATTTTTTATTAAACTTTGTTTCATTTGTTGCCAAAGCAACTTAATTTGACCAAGAATATCGTAGTATAAATCAATTGTTTCTTACATACATATTATAAAATTAATCATAGCATTTTACATAAATAATTAGTACATGAAATTAAATGCAATTTATCCTATTAGTACTTTTTTATTATATAGGAATATTAGTACTCTATTTGTTACACAACATACATTTTGGCTACTATACCACTATCGTTTCTTTAAGACTTTTCCACTCTTCCTATGTGTGTGCATTAAAATACTTAGTATTAAAAAAAAAAAAAATATATATATATATATATATATATATATATAGATATATATGTATATATGGCTACTACAGTGTTGGTTATGTGTGTGTGTTCGTAAAGGATTTTTTTTTTTTTTTTTGAGAATTTCATTAAAGGAGTTAAGGAAATGTAAACTGTTAAAATAAATATAATTAAAAATATGAACATATCACCCTAGTGAACTTACAAATATTTAACTATTTAGACTAATTTAAGACACAACTATTTTTCATATTTTTATTGCATGTGTTATTAAATTTTCTTTTATCTTTTGATGATTTTTGTTTCAATTATTATAAATCAATTAAACGATTGGAAGAATGTCATATTCCAAATCAATTTTTTTTTTTTTTTTTTTTTTTGAATTCTTGAAAGTAACTGTGCCAAATAAATTGTTTTGTTTGTATATAAATAACCATGTAAATTTCTTTTTATAAAAATAGTTTATGCACTGTCTATGGATAATTAATACATATAAATGGATGCATTTATCCAATTAACTCAAGGCAAGTAATTAATACATTGACATAAATGCAAAGTTTTGATGAGGTGGAAAGCTAAATGAAGAGAGTTGTATTTAACTACTTATCAAGGAATGCACCATTTGGCGAAACCTTAGACCACTATGATTGGTGTGTGTGTGTATGTTTCAAATAAATTTGAAAAGTTAACGGATATCCTTAAAGCGGTCACATTAGTCTATGTAAAAATTCTTATCTATTTTAGCATATGAACTTATTTTTTCTATTTTACATACTCATTTCTCAAAACATCTCACACTAGATTATCTATTTTACATTATATTTTATTAAAATATCAATTTTTCTTGGTTTTTAAAATTGTCTCTTTTTCGCATACTACAACCACCATTCACTCCATTTTTTTCATTCTTGAGATACGTAAAAAAATAATAAACAACTAAATACAAAATGAATAGTATTAATGTAAATATACACAGTTATTATAGCAAACTTGTAAATTTATACAATTATACACAGACTAATATAGGTCATTTTTATTTAAAATTCTATAAATTTTACACATTTTTCTATTATACACGCATCGATGTAAAAGCTCTAAGAGTGTTGGTTTAAGAAATATAAGGAAAAAAACATATTTTTTTAATAGTTTTTATATTTCTTATGAAAGTGGTATTAAAACTTCTTTAAGGAAACTTGTTACATGACTCCAAATGAATTATCTATTATATATATATATATATATATATATATATATATATATATATATATATATATATATATATATATAATAATAAAATACAATTCCTTTATAGAAATAGTTAGTGCACCATCTCTAGATAATTAATAAATGCATTTATCCCATTAACTCATGGTTAATACATTGACATAAATGTTGGGTTTTGACGAGGTAGGAGGTTATATTAAAAGAATCATATTTCCTTAATAAATGTGCCACTTTGTAGAAATTCTTAGACCATTATGACTGAGGTTCTTGTTTTTACATAGGAAAAGTTATTGATGCCATCAAGGCATTAGTTTAAGAAATATATTTAGATATCTTTTATGAGAAAAGAAAAATTAATTGATTTTTTGACAGTCTTTTATATTAGTTATAAAAGCTGTATATTTTTTTTTTTTCTAAAATGGTCTATTAACAAATGCCTTAAAAGCACCCATTAACCAGACTCTTTTACATATACTAGTGGTAACTCATGCAATGCACAAGAAATTCTAAGATGATATGATTTTTCTTTGTATTATTTTTATTTTATTTTTTTGTCTAAATATGAAATTTGATAATTATGGTAGTTATTAATAGTCATTTATTATTATATTGGTCTATGAAATTAAATATTCTATTACTGTGCATTTATTATGATTGTGTTTGTATAAATATGATATGTCACGATTTTATTGAAAATTTTAAATATAGAATGAAATTTAAATTCAATTCAAAATATATATTAGAAAAATAAAGTGTAAAATAGTGAGGTTTAAAAAGCTTAATTAAGTGGCACAGTTTACATGTTCAACCAAAAATCAAACATGTTCAATTTTATAAAAATATTCCAAACAAAGTGATTTTTTTGTATAAAGTTTATAAAAATAAACAGATAAATTCCCTTTATAAAAATAATTAATGTACTGTCTATAAATATTTAATACATAGTAATAAATGCATTTACCCAATTTACTCATGGCAAGTATCAACTCATTGACATAAATGTAGAGTTTTGATAAGGTCCAGGTTAGATGAAAGAGAATATAAAAACTTAAATACATTATCTTAGGTGCAATTAAAATGAACATTTCTTATTACATGTAATAACTTCTAAAATTATCCAAAAACACAAGTTTTCCTTAAGCATCATGTTTAACCAACATTCCAAATGTAATCAAACTTCTATATATATATATATATATATATATAATTATTTCATATAAATAATTATTTCATTACAAATTACAATATCTTTTATAGAAACAAGTACACAAGTACCAAAAGTACAAAAAGCAGAGGAGATAGGGTTACAATATTTTTATTCTTAATAATAAAATTACAATTTCTAATATAATCTTTATTTAATGTACCAAACATATTAATAATTTTTCGCTACAAAAATTTTCTTAAACACCTAAAGAAGAACAACTTTAGACAACATGCTATAATACCTCCACATAAAGGTGAGTGTGAGAGTGATGTTGGAATTCAAGTCTAAACCAGGTTAGTTAGGCATTAAGAGAGGTGGCCTTTAAAATTCATGCTTGTACCAAAATCACCCAAACAGTACTCCATCAAAGTAGAGCTGCAAACATAATAATGAAGATATTGGTCAATTCAAAACATTAATGTGTATCGAAAGTAGAAAAGAACCTTGAGAATTATGGCTATTCAAGAGAGAGAAGAGGGGGTCCATATTGTCAATAGGAGAACCAACATAGAAGAGTAAAACCCAATGGTCTTGGGCTCCCACAATGTCCTTACACAAAAACACAAACCCCAAAACACCCGTGGTCTGTCCTTTGCTACTACACTCCACATGAGTCATGACCTCTCTCTCTCTCTCTCTCTCTCTCAAGCTTCATCATAAATACCCCCATCAAGCCTCACCCTTTCCATCACCACCACCTCCTACACTTCACTACCCTCTTATCTCTCTCTCTCTCTCTCTCTCTCTCTCTCAATACTTTGCATAGTTGCATCACTTCCTTGCACCAAGCCCTCACTTTCTCTCTCAACTCAAAATGGCCATAAGAAAATCAAACAAACTTTCTCAAACAGCAGTCCTCAAACAAATCCTCAAAAGATGTTCAAGCTTAGGCAAGAAAAATGACTATGATGAGGATGGTCTTCCTCTAGATGTTCCAAAGGGCCACTTTGCTGTCTATGTTGGTGAAAAGAGAAGTAGGTACATTGTTCCCATTTCATTCTTGACTCACCCTGAGTTCCAGTGCCTCCTACGCCAAGCTGAAGAAGAATTTGGCTTTGATCATGATATGGGTATTACTATTCCTTGTGAAGAAGTGGTTTTTCGCTCTCTAACTTCCATGCTTAGATGAAACAAAGCTAAGAGCTTGATGGGTTTTCTTGAAGAAGATGGCTAAGATGAAGCATAAGTTTGTGCTTCTCTTTTTTAACGTCTTTCTTCATTGTCACTCCTGAACTCTTTTGTCTTTTTTTTTTGTCCTTTTCTTTTTGTTAGGATTTTTTTTTAAATGTTTATGACTAACTTGAAGCCCATGGAAATTTTGTGGGTTAGAATTGTATAAAGTTTGAATTTTCCTCATGGAGGTGGGTGTTACACCCTGTGAGAGAAGTTGATCTTTAATGGAAGCAAAGGCTATTTGCCAGTTTTTTTATTACTTCAAATCTCTATATCTCTCTCTTGCACAAAGATGGACATTGTGGATTATGGTATACAAATTTTAAGATAATTGAGCGTCGCTTGCAACTTATTCAAAAATAAGATCATGTGGTCAAATCAGATCAAGAGCACCTAAAACCATAATAAAAGTTGAATCCAAAAGTTTCTCAAAAAAAAAAAAAAAAAAAAAAGTTGAATCCAAAAGGAACACACCCCAACACAGCATACCTTGTCAGAGAATGTGGGGTACTTAAGATTGTACGGATCATCTGGTTATCATTATAGGATTTTTTTATTATTTTTTTGGGGGCCAGATTATCTTTTGATTTCAAAGTACCCCAATATGAAATGTTGGTTGGTTTTCCTTTGTTTGTTAAATAAAAATAAAATTTAACATTTTTAAAGTATCATTACAAGATGTGCTAAGCTTAAACAAGGTGTACCCAATTTAAAAGAAGTTAGTGTGGGTTGAGATGTGCTGAATTTTTCAGTTTATTTACAGTTTTAGTTTATTTTTGCTATTATTCATAGGTTTCACCGCACTTTTTGATACTATTCATAGGTCTCATTGTATTATTCAACTAATTTTTACTTTTATCTACTGAGACTTTCAAAAAAAGTTTTCAGGTTTAATTAAATAAGTTGTTCTTAAACAGACATTTAGAGTGCTTAAAAAAAATGTGTACCCAAAAAAATTAGGGGGCTATTTGGCAACATTATTTGAACAACAGTTTTCGTTATTTAAATAACACAACACGCATTTTCACAACACTTTTTTACTCAAGACATATTTCCACAACATTTAAATAACGTTATTAGAACCATATTACCAAATGGACCCTAGAATTTAGAAATTTAAACATTGCTTAAACAAGTTTACTCAAATAGATTTCAAGCATGAAGCATCTTGGAAATGATCTACACCTTGAAGGATTAAACATTTAGGTTGCATTTGGGATTAGAGTTTAAAATCAGCTTATTTACTATTTAGTTTATTTTTGCTGTTATTCGGTTTATTTTTTGCTACTATTTATGAATCTTAGTGCACTTTTTAGTACTATTCATAGATTTTACTATACTATTTTAGTTAGTTTTTACTTTTATCTACAGATCTTAATAATAAAATAAAATAAAAAATTAGTTTCAACTAAATAAGTTATTCCCAAGCCAAACCTAATTGTATTTTATTTTTTTATTTTTTAACCAGCGTTACTTATTCAGCCAAAAGAGAAATTTAATTGTATGACAGAGATGTGTTAAGCTCAAGGAACAATTTAGATTCATGTCAAGCTCAACATGGACCGACTAGTTGCTTTGCATTTAATTCTATGAGAGAGATGTGATAAATTATCTTTTCGATTCGAGTCAAGAACTTAAGCTCACCTTGTACGCTAGTTAATAGTTATACTGAAACCCACGGCATTGCATTTAATCGAATGAACAAGATAGGTTACACAATCACTCAAACACTTCTCATCTTTCGATAGTATATGTGGTCCATCACCTCTTCACGTTCTAAATTCCAAGGCCTTCTTATTGGGAAAAAGGAACCTATCCATTTTCTTTAAAACAGAGAGTCCGTTTCATGATTAGGATTTGGCAATTAATAAATTTAAAGATAAATATAATGTTACATCATTTAAACTTGAACTGATAAATATATCTTCTTTATTTCAATGCAATTTTGAGAAGATCCTAATATGTTGGATATATACATATGATATGAGTGAAAATCTCACATTTAAAAAAAAAATACAAAAGTAAAAAAGTTGACTAATTAAGAACACAATTGGACCGAAACTCATCTTCCAATGAGTGATATAAGAGTCAATAATAGCATGCGACAAGGTTATCAATGTTCTTTTTGTAGTTGAAATAAAGATAAGATACTTATTCTTAAGTGTCTACACAAATGTATATTGCACAAAATATTTACCTATGGCGCGACAACATAGTCTTTAATACCTCTCCAACATAATCATTTTTAAGTGCGTTTGGATAATAAGATTTGAGCATGTAGATATGGATTTAAGTGATTAAAATTCAAATATTTTATTTGGATAGGTTTAAAAGATTAAGAATTTAGATTTAATCAAATCCACCAAAAGTTTTAAATCTTTATATTTAATATAATATCTAAAATTAACAATTGAAAATTAAGGTATTTCAAATCTATTGATTTAAAATCCAAAATCCAAAATCGAAATCCATGTCTCCTATTTATGTGGAAGCACTAGTATCCTTTGATTGCAAGTTATGTAATCTCTCTTGTAGGAAAAGAACTTTCTTTTAACATTGACTTCACCTCAAGTCAAAATTTTCTATAATCCATACTCCATAGGCTACCTTGACTGTTCCACTCTTGACAAGATTGATTTATAAATTGGAGGTTATTTTTAGATTGAGGTATGTTCTGCAATATAATTTATGCAGAGATTATTGGTCATATGCTTTATGTACTCCTAAATATCATAGTTTCAGGCTGTCAGTTCAGCTCAACTATTAGGCATTAGCCTAAAATATTTTCTGCTTGTAAATGTAAAAGCAACAGTTAAAGTGGAAGTACTTCTTGATTTGTGATTTGGTACAAAAGAAGAAAACAAAACCCAATAGCATGACTTGAATGAAACTTCCCCTCTCACCTCTTCCTCCTTCACTCTAGCTTATCCTTCTTGTTAAAATGACAAATGGAAAAACTAACACATGCATGGATTACAATTTGCATGCTAGTAACTGACATTTGGTCACATAGACTTTGATTCCAAGGCATCATCAACATCTAGTCATGGATTCCTTTTTTTGTTATGACTTTTAATAGTAACTGCTTTTTTATAGAGTAGGACCAGCAAAGAAGCAAAGGCTGCCTCTTGTTAGCTGGTCCTTTTATTATTATTATTAATGCATCTTTGTTTCTTTCCCTTCCAACCACAAATTTTTCTGACACACTGTCACCAACACCTCTTCCCATATAACTGCTTCTCCAACTCCCTTTAGACACACAAGAATATCTTTTGCTGCCTAAAAATCCAATTGAAAATGAGTTACTTTATAAATAACCACCCTCTTTTTTACCATTATGTTATGTGATATATTGCAATTAGTTGCGTATTACTTTTACACAAATTCATAATTTGTTCTTTATAACTTATTATCTGTTTTATCAAAATTATGGTAAAAATTGCGGCGCAAAAAGGTTATAGTGCTACTGCTAGATTCTCTCTTATGAGAATTTCCTGTTCACAAAAAAACGCATCCCCAACAATGGAGAATTTCCTCAGCAGAAAAAATCTCTCCCCATATCATTGAACCTGGTGTTGTTCTTCATGCCCATTTTCCTCTCTCTGCTCTCTCATGGGCTTAATTTGTCAGGAGCATTGAATAAATAATATAGTAGTGCATGTTTTGAGAAATAATATTTCATTATTACTAGTTTTTTTGGTTTTTTTCTTCTTTCAAACTATCCCCTCTTGTGGGACGGTTTGGCTTGGAAAAAGAGACTACTTGAAAATTAAAAAAGCATATATACAGTTTCAGATTATTAATACTGTTAGAGGCATTAGAAATTAAGAGATCCAAACTCATTATATATTTATATAATCGTATAGCAAATTAGCTTAGTTGCGGTGCTAAGTACCAAAAATTTAAGATTTATATAGGGTGAGCATAGGGTTAATTATTATAGTATACCCTAATGAGTTTGGATATATGAACAATTGCCATTCAGAATTTCGGAATCATAGTAATAGGTAGGGCTATTGCACATGATAGAGAAAGGTTAAAAGATTAAAACAAATTAATCCAAGGATTAAGATTAAAGGTGAAATTTTAACTTTTTTTTTTTTTTTTTTTTAATGTTAGAATATTCAATTCAAACAATTGAGAGTGAAAGTTTAAAAAATTACAACACATGCAGTGTCAGAGCTGAAAAAGCTGGGTAGGGATAGGATACTATTAAAGTCCAGAACATTAGCAAGAAATTTCACAATAAAAGCAAGCATCTTTTTCATGTAGCAATATGGGTCTAAGAGTCTGCAAGTCTATGATCCTTTTATTTGGAACTACAGAGTTTTTGCCCAATATGACCCCAACACATGCACATGAACATTTTCCTAAATTTTAAAACATTGTTACATACTCTTATTCAAAAAAATATATTATATACTGTTGCTTTTACAAGCTTGTGCATGCCCCTCTCTCTCTCTCTCTCTCTCTCTCTCTGTGCAAGTGTGCCTGTGTGTTCATTTTTTTATCATGGTAGTTAATTATTATTTCTTGACTATTACTCATGCTTAATTAAAGGGCTAATTAAGCATGACAAGCAAAAATATTATATATTGATATTGTTACTTTTGCAAGCTTGTGCATTCTTCTCTCACACACACTGTGTGCAAGTGTGTCTTTGTGTGTGTTCATTTTGTTATCATTGGTAGTTAATTATTAGTTCTTGACTATTGCTCATGCTTAATTAAAGGACTAACTGAGCATGCCAAGCAACAATACTTTGTTGGAAAAAATTTCTCTAATGTTGTATCCATGTTCATTTAAACCTCTAATCAATAACAATGGACCCATATGATGAATATGCTGACAAAATTAACATATACAAATGGAAATGATTGGTGAAGTAGTCATTTTCTTTCACATCAATTTTTTGTTGAGTTAAATCTTGCTAGAGGTCCTAGTTTACAGTTGGCGACATGTTCCTTCTGCAATTTTGTCCCAAATGCCAAATGCCCCACCCATGTTCTTCGTAAGTTCTTGGAGGTTGCCTTGTCTACTCAAATTTCACAATCCATTAGCTCTCTCTAAACTCAAATAAAATGTTATAAGATCTGTAGATTTCAGTTAGTTTAATCAATAAATCTTTTGTTGCTAATAAATGATCCAAATTTGAATCTAAATCTTGCTTACAACGTAATAAAGATACACAAATTTACATTGGCTGTTTGATATAATAAGTAAACAACAATTATCATTAAGCTTAACATCATATATTTCAGATCCTAAAAAATGTTATATTTTTGGATTCATCTTAATAATAATGTATGTAATAACCTCTATAGATAATTGATATTGATGATTCTGCTAAATAATTCTTAATTAAATTGCTAATCATATACAGTTCAAAAACTAAGTAAAGTAAACACTTCATGCATGCACAGTTAAGTACATAACATTTCAAAAACATTGGAAAGCTAAGTAAGAGTTTTGAGATGTCTTTGTCAAATGGCACCAACCACGTGATTAGAATAACAAGTAACTTTCAGTGAAAATAGCTAGGTTCTAGGATTGCCTCTGACGTATCAATCTCATATAGGCATAAGGCATCCACAATTAAAGGGGAAAGACAAAAACCATGTTGTTTTGTCTTTGCAGAGTTTGGGCTATCACGTCCATTTATTATTTAAATCTCAGTCCGGCTAATATTCAGGAACCCACACACACTAATTTTGAGGCATCAAGTTGACCAAAGCCGACAGAGAATTAGTTCAAATTTTCAATGTCTAATACTCACTCTTCAAGGAAGATAAGATAAGCCAGCAGCCTCTCTATTCTTTAAATATGATATGTTACAAAAATCAAACCTATTTCTTTTGATTAATTCATATTATTTTCCATGGACTTTGCAAGCTAAGATCAAGATAAATAGAAAATAATATAAGCCATACACAATATTATCCCACCAAAAACAAATTGCAGAAGACAATGCTTTTCAAATATCACATTTTATAAATGAATATAACCATAATCCATGCCATCTACTTCTCTTGGTCAAACTATACTAAAATTAACCTAGCTCGAGAAGGCTCGAATGTTCTAGCAAGACTTTAACTTGACTCACCCATAAATTGATCAACTTAAATCCAATAGTAATAAAATCGTTGTGGATAGAGTATTTCTCTAATAATAAACATATTTCTTAGAATCTCTCATTAACTGTTATTCCATAATTATCTCATAACAAAAAAATTTAGGATATCAATCCACAATATGCCACCAAGTTACATTATAAATAGAGAATTTCATGCAATCATCAAGTTGTGTATTGATTATCATAAATAAAAGTCCTACTTTCTTTCTAAAAAGAAGGAATATTCAATCAACTGATTCATCTGAGTATCTTAATTAACATAGATTTTTAGAATGAAACCTACATGCATGTCAACTCTCACAGAATTACCATATATTAGGTTTTTTTTTTTTTTTTTTTAACATTAGTAGTTACTAGATATTATTTTGCTCATCTTGTCTCATCTGCAATTTCTCCTCTCAGATCTTAGCATCTTACCCATGGCCAACAATCTAGTTTCGGATAAGAAAACTCTAAATATGGACAAAGGTTGAACTTGTTAGGGATAAGATATTATCATATTATATATAAAATATAACATTAATCATAGATTCACAGCTTTCTTTTACGTTCTTTCGCTGTGTGTGTGTCCACATGTGACAATGTTTATGTGATTTCGTTGTTGTTAATGTTGTCATCTCTAATTATTTTCACTCTTTTTCTTTCTTTTTTTTTTTTCTTTTTTTTTTTTTTTTTCTTTCAAGGACAAGGAAAGCCACAACTGAGAGCAAGGTAGAGTATATACTGTGGGGAATAAGGCGAGGCACGTTGGGCTCCATATATATATATTGTGAAGGGATACTATGAGCTTGTATTGTCGGGACCAATCTATATAGTTTCTTTTTCTTCATCTCATTTTCAACTTTTGCATTTATTTCTCCTCTCCACAAATTAAAATCGTCTTACTCAAAATTTAAACATGCAATTGTACTCTTGAAGATTTTATGTCTCTTCCATATAATATATGGTGCCTTTTCAACCATGTCATACTATATAGTAGGGTCTCTAAAGAATATAGGTTGTTGAAAAGCTTCATGCATGTCATTTTGACCATCAAAATCACGTTAAAAATTGAACTTAATGTTTACTTGCTAGTCAGTATACATTATAATCATCCCTCTTTGACATACTAATTGTAAATAGAATAAAAAATCTCCAATTTTTGACATCTTACACAAGATTTTTCTATTTTGTTTTGATGGGGAGATGAAGAGCTACAACATACAAAGATAGTGGGTGTTAAGACATGCATGATAGCAGTTCATTTATTCAATTTTACTAAGACATAGCCATGATTACCAACCAGAATTTTACCCACAGAGATGCCTAGCTCAATCCCATATATGAGCCTCTACTATGAATGATAAATTTTCTTTGATCAAAACTAAGTTACAAACTTTCAAACACACTACTTTATCAGCAAACACAAAGAAGAAAAAAGAAGGAATACGACACATAAAGAAGAATTGTCCATATGCAGATCTAGAGCAACTAATGTGGATGATATCATTGACATTCTTACTACAAGCTAGAGCAAACAACCTTCTGAAATCATAGATAACTCTTTGAACCCCTTTCAATGCATAAACAACCTCCATGAATCTTAACATTTATGTCATAACCTAGAGCAAACTAATTACAAATCACTTGTAGAAAACTAAAATCAATATGATTTATCCTAATCCTCTAATTCCTAATAAAAATTAAGAACATAAAATTCTTTACTCTTTTGGTAGAAATAACAAATCATTTTTTTCTTTTGCTTCTTTTCTTTCCCCTAAATTAGCATTGTTTTTTAAAGGAAGAATGCAAAAATCTCCCTAAAGTTTAGGTTAATACTAGACACTATACCTACACTTTTCACAAATATCCAATTTGTCACCTAAGCATAAACTGCACTTCACACTGTTTGTACTATTTTTCCCAAAAACTAACGGGTGTGTTCAGATTAATTGCCACAATTTAGCCCTATAGTGACTATATTATTGAAACTCTATGCATATGTGAGTACGTATTTGTACGATAAAAAGTAGATAGATAACAACTAAAGTTGGAGAAGAAAGCAGAAAAATTAAGACACGAAGGAACATGACAACTTTCAAGTGGCATTAAGTGTAGTTTGTGCTTAGGGAAAAAAAGTGGATATGTAAGAGTTTTATTAATGTATGCCTTTAGAGTATGTATAAATAAACTATTTTAGAAAACTTTTATGATAAAAAAAAATGTGACTAACTTTTTTTATAACTTTTTAATTTCCTATAAAAGTTTCCAAAAATGATTATTAACATTAACCAGAACCATGTTTAAAAGTCTTGATAGTACATAACATTAGTTTAAATCTCGTGATAGTTTTTGTATTTTACCCCTTTTCTTAAAAAAATTTATAACACTATTATAGATTTTTTTTTTTTTTTTTTTTTAAATGGTAGGTTAATGAGAACGACTCCGTTCTGTTTTGTTCACTTTCGTACTTGGTCCCCTAACAAATTGCTCCTGGAACTTCATTTTCATATAGGAATATTCTTTCTCTTCTGTAGATTGTCCCAAACATTTTTTGAGGCCAGGATTATTTATTTTTTTAGTAATTTTAGATTCACAACTTTTATGTACCGCTATGCGCCTCTTGAGGCGAAAGTCACTTTATAAATATAAATTTTGTTGAGTAAGAATTTGTTTGGAAACAATATATTTAATTAAAATTGAAAACTTTTACTAAAAAATTATAAGAAAAAAATTAAAAACTAAGCAGAATAATACATTAAGACTTATGAATAGTATTAAAAAGTGCAATGAGATCTATGAATAGTTAAAAAAATAGTTAAAAATTCAAATAAGCTGAATTTTTCATCACATCTCAAACAAACTCTAAAAGGTAAAAGCCGAGATTTAAGTTTTTATAAGGTTTAAAACTTCACACACACATGTCATTTAGATTATATTAAAGTAAAATACTAATATTTCAATCTTGTTTTTAGCAGTGTGTTTGGAACACGTACATTTTGCATTTTCTAAAAATAGTGGATCTCATGCACTATTTATAGACCCATAAATACAGAGTCAACAAAAAAAACTTTAAAACTAGGTTCCATAAAGTATTTATATTTAAAAATTATTTTGTTATAATATTTTTAGTAATAAATTTTCAATTTTCAACAAAATCCAGACTTTTAGAGTTAAAAAATTTCAAATCTTAAACATAGGAAAAAATCACAACTTTTACCTCATTTTTTTTACAATTATTCTATGTGATAGACTCCTTACCAGGAACTAGCCGACTAGGGATAAAATTGTCATACGGTAAAAGTACGAATCTGTACTGTACCAAATGGTGTGCATGTCCTTACAGAAACTCCTTTATTTCTTGTCAGGGAATGATAATATCACCTACATTTCCATCCATATATAAAAAGCAGAGAACGGCAACAAATGAAAGTGACGGACGAGAACGTTGTTGTAATCTTATTAGTGAACGGTCAGATATCTATTGTGGTTGTGGGTCCACAACGCGTTGTCATTGCTGGGGATGAGTAGCACGTGATTGCTACCCCACCACGAGGTCCACTATACATTCAAAGAAGTGGAACGTATGATATGATGTGTAATCACGTGCCTTGGCCGGGACGCTGATGACGTGGCTCTGACCATGCTTGCATGCCTTAATTTTTTATTTTATTTTTCCTCAAAAATTTTATTTTATATTTTAATTTATCTAAAATTCTTGCAGGCCTTATATAAATATATGCTTTCTTCCATGCCATGCAACATGATGATAGTATGATGTTTTCCATATGTAAGACCAATGCTAATCAAACGCCATATTTCACAATCCTTCATAGTTTGTTGGGACAATAAATTGTGATTGATAGCAACATGAAGAACTCAGCATTATCTATCACTTTTTCATTCATTAATCACAACTTTTAATTTAACAAGCTATGAAAAAAGTTTAAAAATAAATTTGTTTAAAATATTAAAAATTATTACCAATTTTTCTATTAAAAAACTTTTAAATTGATGAAATAATGAACATGATTAATATCGCATATCAATAAAATAAATAAGTTTATTGTTTAATTTTTTGTTTCGTATTTTAAAAATTAACACATTTGAAAGTTCAAAATAGCGTATAAACACCAATGAATATTTAGATCCCTAAATACAAAATTACCAACACAAGCTTATAATTAAACAAGATATGTGCAAAATATGAAATATAAGCTATATCCAAATTGGTAACACACTCTAAACCATAATTAAATACAATCACAAGCAGTAATTAAAAAGGTAAAGAGTAAAGGAAGAGATGCAAATACAAAGATAACATATCGATGTGTTATCGAAGAGGAAAACCGAAGTACTTCTTGAAAAACATCTCTTCCGCACTCTAGCGGTCAATAATCCACTAGAGAATAAAGTTTGGATATATGAATAGTAGAAGACCCTCCAAGCCTAATCTACCCAATACCTAAGCCTTCTAAACTTCTTGCTCCAACAAAATTACACCAAACCTTGTCTTCTCTAACTTAATGGATCCCGTAATCGCCCATTGCATCAATCAAATAAATTGGTCTATTCTAAACCGTCTTCCCCAAGCACTAAAACACCTCCTCACCGATATGGGTATGGTGAGATAAGGATTTGAAAAATGTACCTCTCAAGGATATGTCAATGGAGGTGGTGAGAGTAGAAGAATTTGGAGAATCAAATGATGAAGATTATGAATGAGTCAATCTTGTTTTTCTCTAAGGTTTCTCTCTCAAAATTCTCTCTAAAAACTCTCTACATTTCGTGGGGTATAAGGGTATTTATAGTAGTGTGTATGAGGAATGAGAAAAAGTCCTGCTTTCAACCAAACAAGTGATTCAGCGACTTAACCTTGTAGGGAAGGTAGCAAGTTTGAGTCGCAAGCCAACTACCTAGCCCAGTTGAAAGTTTTGTCTGTAGTGCTTTAGCTATCGTGACCCTTCAACTCCTGCATGCTTCACCGTATGCCACCTTTGGCAACTTACCAATTGCAAGCTAGTGGTGGAGATTTGTCATGAGGCTCTCTTGACTACACACATCTTGAGTTTTCTTCACTCTCTCACACACTACTCTTACATAAATCTCACCTAAATACGGGGGTATTTAATTACTAAATTACAAGTAAATTTGGCATGTAATAAAGCCAACACATGATTGAATAAATTCAACCTTACAACATCAATTTATAAGTTTTACATAATAAAATTTATAATAGTAGTTAGAGTATACTCTAAGTTGAATATGTAGGTTTACTCTTACTATAGATTTTGACTTTTTACTTTTTGTACATAATTAAATATATAAGTAACCATAGATAATATCTTTTGATAAATTCTATGCAAATAATCTATCGCAAATAAATTGTTCTCAAATCCACTGGGAAGATTTTTTAATATACTTACAAATAGTGATTGGGACAATGCGTGAATGAAGTTATAATCATTTTGCCTCAGAACGATCAATCCTACTTTCCATCCTATCAAATCGTAATAATTCATTCTTAGGAGGTAATCACGCTTGTCTACATAACATAATTTCGAATCTACATTTAGAGGGGGAAGAGTGGTGTTATCACAAGATCGACCATCATAGTTATTTTCATGAACACTATCTGATCAGCACGACAGTTTTGAGATCTTCAAATCGTATTATATCATGCATTAAAGAGAATGCTGAGTAAAATTTTATTTGTACCCATAAATAACGCCGTTCGGCATGGAGGATTTATTTAATTATGTGGGTGAGGGGGAACAAAGAGTTAACAGGCCACCTGTGTGAGATGACTGAAGGGCCGTACGTACAGCATGGTATTTGTGAGAGGAAAGCTGCCTCTAGCATGTGGGGATGAGAGACTGGAGGGCCCAATATGTTCAACTTTTCCTTTTCTGGTCGGATTGTTTCATATCCGAAGTCAATAAAACAGAGACACGCAGTCTAGTCTCCAGCCCAATTTCTTGTTTATCTATAGGCTGAAATCCAGCCTGGTGACTACCAATGATCAGAACAAGACCATAGAAAAAGAGTAATGGTATTACCATGGTTTTAAAAACCATGCACGGTTAAAAAAACCGATAAATGAATGATTTTTTGGTTTTATCGATTGATCCTGCAGTTTTTACGTTTTTAATTAGACGATTGAGGGATCTAATTCCAGGTTGAATTAGCTGATTCGATCTGGTTTTTAAAACTATGGATATTGTACCATTTTTGTTTTTGTAATGTGATTAAAGTTACATACCAATTTATATAATCCATCACTTTCATCATCTACCAATTATAACAAGTTGCTGTTCAAAAAAAAAAAAAAAAAAATGATAATAAGTCAGGATAATAATTATGAAAAATGGTATCTTAGACTTAGTATCTTTTTTTATTTCCCGTAATTTTCGGTTGTTTATTCACTAAATAATAAGAAAAGAAAAAAATAAATATGTTAAAGTTTTTAATAGCTTTTATGCTAAATGTGTGATACAAATATAAAAGTTAGCTTATATTAAAAAAAATATTCTTATACAAAATATTACTTGTTTGCTTAAAGATGGTAAAAATACAATTGTATCTTAAAATAATAATAAAAATTTGAATATTTGTACTTCAACAAATAAATAAATAAGTTAATAGGAAAAACGAAAAAGAAAAAGTTAATCCAAATCTATACTTAACCAGAGATCTCTGAGTAATCTATTTCATTCCATTCTCTTTTTTCATAATTAATTAAGCTCTCGAATATAATGTAAAATGATGATATTTTTAGGGTATGAGTTTCCTTCACTACTTGCTTACTATTCACTAAACACGATACTTTGTAGCCACATATGGAAATGTCGATTCTCAAAAAGCTTTTTATCTCTAAACTGTCCATGACAAAGATGCTCTCACCTCATAATCACTCATTATCAAGACATCCAACCTTATCTCCCAACTAATAATGCCATCATCTCTAACAGCCCGTATTAGTATTTTTTATCTTTGGAACATATATCTTAATTTAGGGCCCCTTTTTGGCTAAAAGTGGCTACAGCTAGTCTTTGGTTCCATCATCACGTTCCTATGTCTTGACTCTCGAGAGACTAGAAAATGATATTCGTATAGCAATGGAATAATCATATTGAACTAGAATTAGACCAATAACAAGACACATTAACAACCAAACCATATTAGATTTTGATTGTATTCAAAACTCAAAAGTCATAACGAATGTTATGGTATAGTATGTCAACAATTTAGTTGCTGACTAAATGTCACGTTTGGATTAACTTTCTACTAAAAATTGATAGATATATAATTATATATAAAATAAAATTATACAAAGTTGTACATAAACTAATAAATTAATG
This sequence comes from Quercus dentata, assembly GCA_028216015.1. Taxonomy (NCBI): domain Eukaryota; kingdom Viridiplantae; phylum Streptophyta; class Magnoliopsida; order Fagales; family Fagaceae; genus Quercus; species Quercus dentata. Next base: position 56,512,820 of record CP116454.1, on the reverse strand, counting down.
GAAAAAAAAAAAATCAAAGGATTTTATATCATGCTGGAGGAACTTTGTTCTTTCCAGTTTTATAGTTGATCAGTATTGGATATTTTTTAAAAAAATAAAATAAAAAATTAGCTACCCTCTATGGATTGGGTCTAACTAGCTACAAGTGTTCAAGTGGTATTGCACATGTGCCTTCTGCACAATTGCAAGCCCACTAAGCCCTATGAAAGGAAATGCTCTAAAATCTAAACCAACTATTTGGATTGGCTGTCTCTTCCATCAATTGGATCAAGGAAAATTAATTCCCATGTCGCTATTATTTGCCCATTAAAATTACCATTCAAGACTCATGGTCAAGAGACCAAGATTTTGTAATTCCTAGTATGGTTAGTTTTCTTTCATTAGAAAACTAAGGTTCAAATTCCCTTCCTTTATTATTGTAAACGAGGTGTGAGTTTAGTTCTTGATCAAAAGCCGGTTTATTTTTATTTTTTCCCTACCATTTGTGAGTTCCTTACTTATTTTACTTAGCTATTACCTTTTATTTATAATACTTTATTGCAAACGATTAGATAAGTCGCTCACAAATGGATACATTACTATCACCAAAAAAGACCCCAAATCATGAGACACACGAGTTAAGACTTACCAGAGTCCAGTAGAATAATTTGACTTGGAGTAATGTTAAAGATACTAAAAATTTATTGAATAGGATTTATAGGTCACCAATCACATTCATTGGTCACATCTATTTATAAGTTTTTTGTAATAAAATATGTAATGGTTTAACATCTTCTATTCTACTAGAGATATTTTAAAAATCTTAATCGATCACTGTAAAAACAAGTGTATTAGATTTCAATACATCATATCAATAACTTAAATAGATAATAAAATAGTCTTTACAATCGATCACTTAAATATTAAAGATGTGACAAACTATATATAAGTCACTCTTATTTAAAAGTAATTTTAGATTTTAGTAACTTTTATGAGTTACCAAACTCTCGAAGATAATATAAGACATTGATTGAATAATCTTGGAATATTCCACCTCTTTTGGATATTCAACAACCAAAACGAATTTTATTGGATTTCCTTATTTGGTACAAACATGAACTGCCCAAAAGCCCTAGAAGCTCGTCCTATGTAGAAAACTATAGTAAGCCTAATAACAAAAGCAACTTATTTGTTATTTCTTTTCTTTATGAAGAGTATTTAAACTTGTTTTAAAAAGCAAGGAGTTGGTCTTGCTAAAAAGGAGGAATGATTGTACAAACTACAAACAAAGACCCACCATGCATACACATTACTCTATCCTCAATTTGTTCATTGGCAGAAAGAGAGCAAATCACTAGATAAAAGGACAGTACTAGATGACCTTTTCCCCACAGAGAGAGAGGGGTTTTCCGTGTTCACATTCTACTTCTACCATATCACTTAGCTATGTCCTCTTCTTTACTCACTTCTCAACCTATCTCTCTATTTGAGTATGAATTTGCGCTTAAATGACTACAAGTGTGTGGTTTTCCTCTGTATTTTCCTTGGTATGTTTTTGTTTTTATAGGGCTTTAACTGCACTTATAGTTGTAAACAATTATTGGGTATTCATTGGTAAAGCAGAAATTGCATGTGCAAAAAATAAACAAATAAAGAATTTGTGTAATAAATATGATATAATTGTATTCAAACTCGTAAAATATAATTTTTTTGGGTCAAGTAACATCTAATATATCACATTGAGAGGTGTTATCAATCCTAACAACTAATTAATTGCAAAGAACAAGAGTTCTAAATTAGCTCCCTTAATTAAAAATGTATTTGCCAAAAATAATTGACTAATTGCTAACAAATCATGTCACATAAGGAGAGTCATGCGCATATGAAAATAAATAACAAAGAATTTGTGTGCATCACACGCATATGAAAAATAAATAACAAAGAATTTAAAATAACTAAATATACATAATTAGATTCAAACTTGTAAACTCTAATTTTTAGGTTAAGTGTAATCTAGCATATCATATTAAGAGATCTTATCAGCTCCAAAACCAATTTATTTGCTAATAACAAGAGTTTTAAATTCATCGCCCTCTTAACAAATGTATTTGCCCAAAATAATTGACTAATTGCTAACAAACACATGACACATAAGGGGTGTCACGCGCATATGAAAATAAGTAATAAGAATTTGTGTAAATAACTAAATATGACATAATTAGATTCAAACTTGTAAACTCTAATTTTTTGGTTAAGTGTATCTAGTGTATCATATTAAAAGATCTTATCAGCTCCAACAACCAATTTATTTTCTAATAACAAGAGTTCTAAATTCAACGCCTCTCT